>CM029503.1:0-613275 GCA_017140595.1 Eucalyptus curtisii
AAGTGCTGAAAAAATTCTTCTTTCTGCAATCAAAACATGGAAAAGAAAAGGGTTGATCTTGAATTTGTTGCTCCTGATCTTTTTACGGAGAACTCAGTGGACGTTTTTAAGTGGCTGGGAGCTGGTCTTTTGCTTGAAGGGGAAAGGACGGAGGAACAGAGATGGAGGAGAGAATGTGGCAAAATGAGAGCAGGGGTATCATGTGTGTTTGATGTCTTTTCAGTACATGGTCCAATAATTATCGTTTGCGGGAGTGAAATGGCAAACAAAAGAATGAGTGAAAACTTGAGAATCAAGCAAAGATAAGTGTTCTTTGGGAATCTTGGATTATGGCACCTGATCCAACAAGATCACAATTAGCTCTGACCCTTTTTTCCCCTCTATTCTCTCTCTTTTACTTTTTGAGGGGCCTGTGAAATGCTTATTCCAAATACTTCTTCCACTTAGGGGCTCATCCCATGCTCAAAGGCTAAATTAATTTGTTCCCTTATCTGTCAACTGGCCAATAGCTGCTTTTCGCTATTCAGATGGGGCCAATCTGTATTGATTATAGTGTGTTGATCATAGTGCAATGTAAAAGTAAAACGTCATGATAAATATAGCTTTTCCTTTTAATTTACTGGACAAATAAATTAATGGGGCATCGGTTTCCAAATTATGGCTTAAGTAAAGTTTTCCAATTTACCATGTGAGACAATTCGAAAAATTTAGAAAGAGGGTCAATAGTAAATACAGGGCAGTGGTCGACTGGTTCACCCTTGTGTGGACTTGCTTTCTAATTACATCATTATACTTTTGGTTCGTCTAATCAAGCTGTTCTATTTTACAAATTTCTAATCAAATCCCTCCGGCACTATATTCTACCAACTCCAGCCAATATGATCGTTAGTCGACATTATAGTGTGACATGGACAAAGCCTTTTCCATGTAAGCATCCATAGTGGTTAAGGTTTTATGACATCGTATCTCAACGTTATCTCCATTGGCTAATTTTAAAAGTAAAAGCAGACAGTGAACCTTTCTCAACAATGCAAAAGAAAAGTAGTACGATGTTTTCTCTAAAGATGTCATGAGACAGATGTATACGTTAATAAATTAGTGTAAGTGTCAAAGATGATGTGAAGAAGAAAATGTATTGAAGAAATAGAGCAGCATGAACAGATTATTAAAAGGATTAGGTGCATTTTAGATCAATACACTAGGAAACATCTTCCTCAGAAGCTTGTCCATAGTCATCATCTAAGTTGTCTCAACTTGCAATACTAAACTCGTCATCTTTGTTGAAGCAGGCACAAACTTTCAAGCTGCGCCTAATTTCTGCATACTTTTCTAAACGCTTTCGGAGCTTTCCCCCACAAGTTATCTTCTTTAAATCCTCTATTACCTTCATCATTGCTTGGACCATATAGTTATGGAGGCACTCACCACAGTTCCCATGGGACATTAAAGCTAGGTTAATGTCCCGGTAACAAATTACATATAGATAAAAGTCAAAATACCCATTACATTGTCAATTGCTACAATGGGGGCAACCACTTCAATTAATATACATTGAAGATACCAATAACGGGAAAAAAAGAAATAGGCAATGCCAAAACATCAGATCATATTAATAAAGAAACCAAGTCTTCACGAATCGACCGACATTAATTTGAGTAGTCTTTGTTTTACCGTATCAAGAACGCAAAACGGGGTCTAGACGCACAATGACCTCGGCTATTTCTAGACAAAGGGAGCTAGACAAGCTATTCAATTATGCGAGTGAAAGGAGCCTTGGATTCATTCACTCCATAATTCTTGTGATGGTTTCCCCCCACGAAAGAGACACTCCATTTTCTTTAATTACTCCCACACTTTGTGACCACAGCAAGGGGTAAAGTTCAAAGGCCTGTGTGGCTTGTGAAGGAAAAGACTAGGCTTAGGGGGCACATGGGGGTGGATCGTCTCCTTTGGCTCCGATGTTTCAAATCAAAATTTCTTACCATTGGCCACCAGCGTGCGTCATTGGCTGATGTCCCCATCAAAATTTCCAATTCATGGGCCACGGAATTCTCAAATCATACACATAACATCTCTCTCTCTCTCTCTCCCCGGTTCCATCACTAGACAGCCATGCCTTTATCGTGTTATCTTCACCTACTCCCTCCTAACCCTACTAAAATCAAGATTTTTTACTCGGTCGATAACGTGGTGGACGGTTTGCAGGATTTGTAAGTCATCGATTTTCGTCTCTTGAACGTCTCGCGATTGCTAAGATTGGTAGGAGGGAGTTGAAAATGTTGCTTCGAGAGATTAGGAAGGTACGCACTTAACTAAATCCGTTTTTCTTTTCCTTCCCGAAAAATTTGAGAGTGGCCATTCAAAATCTCTTCCCAAAAGCAAGAACGCAGTTCCCTTCAATAACAAGAGATTTTTGCAACATCAACGTCTGATTAATTCAAGATCTTGTTATTTAGGTGATCAGGTTCATGATGATCGGTTTGTGAAACAAATTAAAAATTGTGATATTATTTATATAAAAAGATTTCATGACTTGCACAATCGAAAGCAAACATGATAATTATTGGCTTGTGCCTCATGCATGGCTAAGTGATGGAGATTCCAGTGCATGTAGCCCCTCCAAGCTACTAAATGTTTTTTTAGCTATGATCCTTATTGAAAATGACTAGGATTAAGGTTAACACTGGTTCATGTAAATCAGATTTGACAGCTATGGCCCATCTGAACAGCCTTTTGTCACTCACTTCATGTCTCTTCCTCTCTCTTTTTCTTTTTGTTTAAACATGAAGATAATCATATTGCTTAACATTGCCAACCCAAGGAATATATTGCCCATCGTCACAAGAATTCCACAGTCCATGACCCACCACACCTGCCAAGATGTGAATGAACTCTTGTCCTTTCCTAGATTTAAAGAGCTAGGAATCCACACGTTCGCATAAGATTAAAGAAAACAGCTATGTGAATTGATTTGAAAAGATATATTGCACACCGGTATGGATTATCGGAATAAAAAAAGTAAAAACATCCGGAAATTTCACATCAATCAATTGACGATCGATTGACATAGTGGTTTGTTCCTTGGTACTGCCCATTCTTACTATCGTTGCCAATCTTACTTAAGCATTTGATCCAATGATCATCAAAGTCTTTGATAGATGATTAGATCTGACTTGTTCTAAGCTCTTCACGTTGACATACCCTCATATTTATGGAGCTCACTATATCCTTCTTTTCCTTTAGCTCAAGTCACACTTGAGCTGTGCTGAATATCACCTATATTCAATCTTTTCCCTAGTAAACACTTTGCACGAGTGGGACGGCTAGACTAGACACAACCACAATTACAAAGGTCAAATTACATAAAATTAACGCGACATCGATCATCGTCAATATCCAAAATCAGTCAAAACCTGCAATCAATCAGATCTGAATAATCATTTCAGCTCGAAAAACAAAAGGCTATGCTCATTGCTCAAACTCGAGTCATAATCGTTAATCAAGACCAAGAAACTTGTTGGGGGATGCCATCTTTAGCATCTCAAATTAGGCAAAAATCCAGGTAACAATAAGTGCTAAAAATGAAGGAGGGGGAGGAGGAGGGAGAGGCCCCGCCGGAAAACGACACCGCTTCACGTGCGAACCGGAAGCTCCATCTTCTTCTCCACTCAGATCGGAGAAGGCCAGGAATCATCATCATCACTGTCCGAAAAAGATTCCATCTTTTTTCTCCTCCTCCGATCCTTATCGTTTGACGCGAAAACCAGCAAACCGAAGCTCCCCACGATTCTCGGACCAAATGGAAGTGCCGGAACCACCCAATCCCCCAAACCCTAATCCCCAAATCCCCGTAACGCCCCAATTCCTCCACCACCACCACCACCACCGCCGTGCCCGCTCCGAGGTCAGCTTCCGGATGCCCGATGACGGCGACCCCTTCGACAATGCGGCCTCGGGAAGCTTCGAGGACCTCGGGTCCGAGGACGACCTGCTGAGCACGTACATGGACATGGAGAAGATCGGGGACAAGCTCGACGGCGGGCCCGGATCCGGCCCCAGGCCCGACAATGCCGACGTCGGCGGCGGAGGAGAGAAGGGGGCGAGGCCGAGGCATCGGTATAGCAATTCGGCGGACGGGTCGTCGGTCTTGGAGGGGATAGAGGCTAAGAAGGCCATGGCTCCTGATAAGCTGGCGGAGCTGTGGGCGGTGGATCCCAAAAGAGCCAAGAGGTTGGTGTCATTGTTGAACTTGTCTTTTCTCATGGCTCTTTGACTCGGCTGTAATTAAATTTGGGCTGGAAGTTTCTTAATTTGAAGGGCTGAATTTGGTTAATCAACAATTCTTAGGTGAGGTATTGAGGAAACAATTGTTTGGAAATTGGATTAATTGTTGTCTGATTAAAGGGCTGTCTGCGGAGATTATTGTGCTCGATCTCTTCTGGTTGAATTTTTGTGGCTGCCCCGCCCGCGTGATTAGACTAAGACCATGATGTTGGTGTCGGAGAATAGTATGGAGGTTGGGTTGCAGGCTAATGGTGTGAATAATGGGTTTGGTATGGGGGATGTTTCTATTGTGATGATGATGAACATACAACTAAACCATTGTTGCCGTGGATGTGACCACCTTGATAATGATAATTATATGACTTGCCATTCGATACGTTCCCTTCTGCATTAGCTGGATTCATGTGGTGCTTATATTAATCTCTGTCCATACCATGGTCCCTCTTGTTGCTTTCAGTCTTTTATATAATTATAATTAGATTCAAGTTTCAGGAATATTGGCTTTGAACTAAACAGTAGCTCTTCCTGAGCAAGCAGATTTTTTTGTTCATAATTAATGCCCAAATTCCTTGGGCAGCAGGGCTGTACTTTATGCTTTGTAGTTGACACAAGATAGATTGACAGGAGATGCAACCTTAGGGGCTGACTTAGGATACAAATTTATTTTCAGAGCATTTAGGTAAAGAATGAGCTTTAAACGGGATTGTTTTTTATGGTTTGCATTTCTCAAGAATGGATGCCTTGCTGGACAAATTGTTTCTCGTATATTTCATGTGGAATATATTTGATTAGAAGAGGATATGATGGCAATAATAGTAAATGCTCTTTTTTGAAACCATGCTGGACAATAGACTCCACTCGAACTATTTTAAACCTGTGATTTGGCTTGCCCTTGCAACATCATGTAATGGGGCTTTTCTAAAGGTTCTGAAATCCGAGGGATAAAGAAAGTGCCTACTGTCAGAAAAGCACTTCACTCTTGGACTTGAATCATCCTCATCTCTTGCTAAACCAGAGTCTTTTTCAAATTTCTAATTTTTCCCAGTTTGTCATTAACCCTTCTGGAAGGTATATATCTCCACGACTTGTTAGATGTTAATTCAAAAATCATTTGCCACCTTTTATTGTTCTTGATCATTTGCATTTCTCAAGAATGGATGCCTTGCTGGACAAATTGTTACTCATATATTTCATGTGGAATATATTTGATTAGAAGAACCTACGCGAAATAGCATGTTGTAGAACAGGATATGATGGCAATAATAGTAAATGCTCATTTTTGAAACCATGCTGGACAATAGCCTCCACTCAAACTATTTTAAACCTGTGATTTGGCTTGCCCTTGCAACATCATGTAATGGAGCTTTTCTAAAGGTTCTGAAATCCGAGGGATAAAGAAAGTGCCTACTATCAGAAAAGCACTTCACTCTTGGACTTGAATCATCATCCTCATCTCTCGCTAAATCAGAGTCTTTTTCAAATTTCTAATTTTTCCCAGTTTGTCATTAACCCTTCTGTAAGGTATATATCTCCATGACTTGTTAGATGTTAATTCAAAAATCATTTGCCCACTTTTTTTTCTTCTTCCAGAATGCACATGAATGAACACAATGATCTGAAATGTTATGGAAAAATGATTCTCTTCGTTGATTTCTATTTTCGGATTATTGTTTCTGTTGTTTGGAGAAATTTACTATGATATTGCATTTTAGCCAATTGGAGGAGAGATGTAAGACTTGTAATCTATGATCCATTATATCTTTTGTGCTACTCTTTGTTTCTTAAATATGTTTTGATATTCTTCACAGAATACTTGCAAATCGGCAGTCTGCTGCTCGCTCAAAAGAGAGAAAAGCAAGGTACATCTCAGAACTCGAGAGAAAAGTCCAGACCCTTCAAACAGAAGCAACTACTCTTTCTGCTCAGCTCACACTTTTTCAGGTCAGCAGTCGAATACTCACAAGATCGTGAATTTTTCTTTTGTTTGGTATTTGTGTCAAGCTAAAGATTGGTTCTCATTACGATAACTCCCACATTATTTTCAGCGCTTATATCTGGACTTTTCTATGCTTTTCATATTGTTCTTCTGCATTTGCTTAGTTATTGACTCACTACTTAATATCGCTGTTGCTTCCTGTGCTGTGTTTCAGAGAGATACCACAGGTTTGACTTCTGAAAATGCAGAGCTCGAGCTTAGGTTACAGGCGATGGAACAACAAGCTCAGTTACGTGATGGTACGCATTTTGCATAATATTTTGTAGGTTTTAATGCCATCGCAATGATAAAGTGCTTACTTAGGTCAGTCAGAGAGGCAGGTGCATCTTCCATGCTTGTTGGAACTGTTGCTTATATGAATGCTTGTACATTAACATATTAGAAACATATTGGGATCAAGGAACTGCAACAATCAACACACTTGCAATGTTTGATTACCTGGTAGTAATATGCAAAACTGCATCTTCAGTTACTAAATGTTATAGGGAACCACTTTCTGGTGCATTAATAGTATGTCACCAATACGGTAACTATGGTGACTTGCCGAATTTCAGTGCTAATGTCTGTAATCACCCAGTTCTTCCTTTTTAAGTTTTGAAATTGCATATTTGTTTCTTTCTTTCGACAGTACCATACAAAGTTGTTGGCTAATCTTTTGCTTAACTTTGAGCGCAGCTTTAAATGAAGCTCTGAAAAAGGAAGTAGAGAGGCTCAAAATTGCCACTGGAGAAATGATGACACCTACCGATGCCTATAATTTGGAAATGCTCCAATATCCATATTCACAACCTTCCTTCTTCCCTTCTCAGCAACAACCCAGATCAGTCGACTTCCGAAATATGCAAATGCCTCAGTTCAACATGTTTCATATGAACATAGCAGCTTCAGGGCAGTCTCCGACCGTGCCTGCCCATTCTCATGGCTTCTCAGAGCTGTTGCAGCAAGATTCCCTTGGTCGATTGGAGGGGCTTGAGATTAGTAATAGAGGGTCACATCTTGTAAAGTCTGAAGGCTCTACCATTTCAGCAAGTGAAAGCAGTAGCACATATTAGTGTAAATTTTATGCTGTCACACTATTGAAGCACACCCCCATTGATTTGTCTATAGATCGATCTCTGTAATCATAACATTATGAGATATTATTTATTCAGCAAATGCGATTCTTTTGATTTCTTAAAAATCCTGGACTCATGCAGCTTTGTGTCAAAAATATCCCAGGGTTCTGTTGTTTTTTGTCTTGCTTGACCGAGAGGTGTCTTGTCGTTATGGTATAGCTTCAGCCAAGAAGAAGTTACAAACGTGCATCATATGTGCCTCTCTTAGTCAAAAGCCGCCATGTTACATGCCTTTGAATTTCAATTTTGAAGCAAGTTTTATACGAAGTGCACCTCACAAGGTTTTGAACAAAGAAAATAACGTACCTTGCACAAAGTGTTAGTCCTCTTCTTCTGTCAACTCTAGGAACCGTCACAGCTGGTGAACCACCGTCACTCGACAGATCCTTATTAAAGTTTGACCAAGCCGTTGTAATCATGTTTGCATGAGACAGGTCATGAGACCTTTTTGGAAGTGCCTTAAACTGGAATAGCAATAGGAAATTTATCATAAACTAATTATTTTACCACCAAAAACCACAAACCGATACATTTGTGATGAATTTATCATTTGTTAGTTTCTATTTAAATTTTACCATCAAATTGTTAAGTTAGATGGCACGTCACAGTTGACGGTGTACTAGTTTGGGATTTTACCCTCCGTTTGTCACAGATGTACTAATTTTGTGATTTTTCATGGTATTAATTTAATTTAATGAAAACTAACGGAAGATAATTTGTTACGATGGTTTAAAGTTATTAGTAGTCAAAAAATTAATTTGGAGTAAATTTGTCGTAGATGTATCAATTAGGAGTTTTTAATACTTAAAAAAAAAATTGGATAAATTTATCACAGATATATTAGTTTTGGATTTTTTATCGTATTAACCTTTGAAAAAAAAAACCCACCTTACACTTAAAGAGTAAATCAAGACTCGAGCCCACTGTAGCCAGTCAAATCCGTCTAGTTTCTTACACAAAAGCTGAGAGAGTAGCAGAGCTAATTTGCCTTTGCCCTCGCTATGAAAGAAAGATTTGTTTATCAATCAATTTTAGGGAGGTCGGCTCTTTGAACTCGTGCAGCATATGGCCATACCCTTTTTGCCCGTCATTATTAGGGAAGCGACACACGTCTAACATGTCAAATTGGGAGAATCAACAATGGCCTACCTATCCGACTTCCCCCTCCAATGCACATGGCATGGAACCGAATCATCTGATCACAATCCTTTCATTCACCCAAAGAAAGAAGAAGAAGGTGAAAAGGGAGAAAGAATGATGCAGGATATGTCTGCAACTGTTACATTGGATTACATTATTAACTGTCCTTTTGAAAATAACCTCCTGAAAAGTCCATGTCACTTGAAAATTAATGGGAATACTCAAACCCTTAGCCGGAGTGATAGACCCACACCAACTCTGTAGTTTTGTTGTTTTTTTACGTGGACTCCTCCTAACCATAGGTGCTATGCATAGTCCATGGGCACTCCAGGCGGCACAAATGACAAAACGCCATCTCAGTTAACTAACGCACCCACATCCCTCATAGGCTTCTCCTAACTTGCAACCAACACGTGCCTATTCGGTTTTGGCCAACCGTGTCCATTAGCAACACGATGCGTGACCCTCCTAAATTGCTCACATGATATGTTAACTCTATTAGGCTAAACATAGGGGAGAAAGATGCTTGTGATAGTTTGTGTGGTCTTATTCCCTTGGACCAAATGGATAACACTCACAAGCCAATGGGCTGTATACGGTAGCTCCTGCAATTATACATTGGTGTCATATCTGAGTTAACTAACGCACCCACATCCATCATAGGCTTCCCTAACTTACAACCAACACATGTCTATTTGGTTTTGGCTGGCTGTATCCGTTAGTGACACGACGCGTGACCCTCCTATATTGCTCACACGACATGTTAACTCTATTAGGCCAAACATAGGGGAGAAAGATGCTCATAATAATTTGTATGGTCTTATTCCCTTGGACCAAATGGATCATACTCGCAAGCCAATGGGTGGTATATGTTAGTTCCCACAATTATCCATTGGTGTCCCTATGAATTTTGTGCCGTAACTGCGCCTGTTCACGAAATGGCATTAATACTAGACTACATGTGCAACTGTCTATCAAACCATATGTCATGACCCTAGAGAAAGCTCAGTTTGCCAAAGGGTTCACTTCATGTATTTGAGGGCAGTTCAAACAGTTCCGTCAAAGAGGGACAAACAGACAAGCCCTTGTGGAGGGCGGTTTCATTGGTGGTGAACCAAACTGCAACTAGAGAAAAGTCCACATGCCCTTTCTGTGGATCTGATTCAATCCTGAGCAGCTTTGGTCCCTGGTAAAGAGGACCTCTTGCTGCTCTGGTGGGTCACAGTATCTGCTCTGACCCTACACATTTTGGAGGAAATCAGCAGAATCTGGGACAGAAAAAGAACAGGGAAAGGCTTGAAAAATTTTGCAAGCCTTAGTTATTTCTTCTGCAGTGAAGTATCTCATAACTCAGGGTGGAAGATGCCAATGCCGGGGTTATCACATCAGATAGATAAAAAAGAAGGGGATTATCCATATCCTTGATGACCTTCAGTTTCCAATTCTCTATGCTGTCAAAGCACCGAAATTTCAGTACAAATTAAATCAGGTTCAATTCATATTCATTGAATGGCTGCATTGCCAAAAGTCGGTGCAAGAAGTATTGCCCTATACATAGTTTATTCTAACATTAATCTTTAAATATCTTGACTTAGGTACGAGAAATATACTTAAATACCCACCTCCCCAATAATATTAAAATAATTACTGTCCAAGACGGACAAATTCCAGGATTTGGTAGAGAACTCTTTGCATGGTAGGAAGTAGAAAAGGATGCATCTGTTGTGGTCCATATATTTTATGTAGACAATAAATAATGAATAAATCAATGAGCATACCGATTATCAACTTGTTCTATTATCCACTTGTCGGGACGAGAATTTTTCGTGTCATGATTATTAGGGGGACTTTTTTTGGCTTTTATATTAGGAAAAATCGTTTTTCTTATACATTATGAGAACGATGCATGCATGGATGTTGATGGACCGTAAAGCCCGGACATGCATGTGCTCGTAACATGGTAGGCCCTCCTAATCCTTTTCAATTCGAGCTCTCTCTTTCTGTTGTTCCCTGTACTAAACAATAGCAGATGAGAATATAATAACAGTAATTAAAAAAGAAAGACTGGTTTGATGTAGATTGCATGGCTCGATGAAGATTAGTGTTGATTCCTTCTTTCCATGTATAATTAGCAAATAATTATAATTGAACAGTTGATTGTCCTTTAATTAGTGAGAGGATAATGCAAGGAACCTGCTGATACCGGCGAAGTGGTCCGAGAAATCGCCAAGAACTCTCCTTGCGACACGTCGTTTGATGTCTCAATAGCTTATTAGGCACAATAAATAACAGACAGACTTTGCCGAATGGGATTTAACTTAATCCTTGTCAAGGTCGGTGGGTGATCGTGAAGCCCTATTGTTTAAGCTCTTGATCAACCAAGCAACATCGACCAATGCTCTATCGTACCAAGGATTAGGGTTCTTGATTCTCCATTTGGCACCTTGTAGAGTTGCCCACGACACTAATTAATTATGGAGTCGAACATATTTTGTCATTAATTCCGACTGTCACATCAACATCTAGTTACCACAAAATGAAATGTCTCGCACGTCAAATCGTAAGAAAAGAGAAAGCAAATCGATTCCATGAATCCAATCCATCACATGGTCGAATGTGTTCAATCATACCTCAATAATTATCTACTAACTATGCCAACAACTGAACATCTATCTGCAAAATACGGCACAAGGGTAAGGCGAGGGCTTTCATAGGTCTCTTAGAGAGTGTGTGAATGGATGAAAGTAGGTTATACTCATGAAGGGAGTTCAAAGGAATCTTCTCTTTTTGTGCTATTAGGTAACTGCACTGCATGATTGGCGCTTGGTGTAGGGTTGCAGGTTGGTGGTTGTTTGTGTGCGAAACCAACCCGAGTACACATGCGATTTCTTGTCCGCACACCGACAGAAACATTAAATTAACAGACACCCAACAGATGAACACGTAAACCGGGGGAATAAAACAAGGGACGCCCAACAGATGTCTTGAAGTCAAGAACTGATCTTCTCGTGGCAGTTACCATAGAACTCCCCTCTAATTGCTGAGTTCTTTAAGTCAATGAAACATTTGCCAAATTTACAGTGATCAGACAGAGCACCTTACATTGAACATGGCTTGAAAATGCCATAGATGGAGATTGCATGATGTATACATTTCGATCGATTGCAAAGCTTCAATCGAGCAGTATGGATATCTGCTCATTTTATAAAACATTCTCTAGTTTTTATTTCTATAATGTTGTGCCATATGTCACTGAGACAAAGACATATAGTATAATATACGGACAATATAATTTCTCGGTCTATTTATTTGAATCATCTATCACAATGTCTTGACTTCACATTTCTCCTATCATGAGTTCCATCCCATCTTAGTTTATCTTGATTTGCGCAATCTCGGGAGAATAATTAGTACTTCCCAATATATTGCCATTACCCGCACGTATGGAGCAAATGAACAAAAAGAGAGCATTGTTGGCATGCAAATTATACACTCAAAGATAGAAGTTAAGTAAAAAGAGAAATAAAAAGGAGGAAGAAAAATGCAAGGAGATGTTGAGATGGAGCATGTGCAGGTGGGGCCCTTTAGGCTTAGCAGTTGGTAGCCAAATTGGAACAAATGCATGTGCACTTAATTTCTGATCCCTTCTTGCAAAGAAAAATAAAATCTGAGGCCTAAAAGAAATTGATTCTTTGTTTGTGGCCTTCTACCTTCTTTCAAATCTTTGTCCCTTTCCTCTGCAATCCCTACACCCTCATAGGCTCTTCAGTCTCTGCTGCCTATATAAGTGAACATTCCATCTCCCATTTTGCACCAAGCACCAAACACTAACCAGCAAACGCTTTCATCTCCTCTCCTCCTTCAATCTCTGTCTTTCTACTGCTATATTCTTTTTTAGCAAAGCCAAGCCACATCAGAAAAAAGAAGCAAGAATGGCTAATTTTGCAGCAATCTCAGCTGTTGCTCTTGTGTTCCTGTGTCTCAAAAGTGCTTTTGGGGACTATGGAGGCTGGGAAGGCGGTCATGCCACATTTTATGGGGGTGGTGATGCATCTGGCACAATGGGTAAGTCCAAAAAAAATCAATAGTGTTTGCTGGAAAGACCAATATGATATGAAGTTAAGCTTTTAGCTCTTGAAAGAATAGACTATGTCTATTTCCTTTGTCAAAATGTCCATTGGTTAAGGAAAGTAACTAACTTTTTCCACATAAAGTGAAAACCAATTCAAAAGGCTGACCTTTACTTCTTGTGTAAGACAAGTCTTTAATGTCTAATGTGACAAGCAAAAAGTGCTCCCTTTTTCCCTTCAAAAAGCAGTATAATTTAGGCCTTGAAACTTTAATTTCAACCAACGTACCTTGGTCATGTTGAGACTATGTGCCTGATCACATGTATAAATGGTTCAAAAATTTTCAGGAGGTGCTTGTGGGTATGGCAACCTGTACAGCCAAGGCTATGGCACCAATACTGCAGCTTTGAGCACTGCCCTGTTCAACAATGGCCTGAGCTGCGGGGCATGTTACAAGATGCGGTGCAACGACGACCCCAGGTGGTGCCTCCCGGGGACCATCATGGTCACGGCAACCAACTTTTGCCCTCCCAACTTGGCCCTCTCCAACGACAATGGCGGCTGGTGCAACCCCCCTCTCCAGCACTTCGATATGGCTGAGCCGGCTTTCTTGCAGATTGCCCAGTACAGAGCTGGGATTGTCCCGGTTTCCTTCAGAAGGTAAACAGCAGTAGTTTCAATGCAAATTTGTAGTTATTTGTCGCCAATTGGGCTTTCAAGTTTCAACATTAAAGTCCACAAAATCTCCAATATGTGACGAAATCGACTTATGGCTCATTCTTGATCCTGACAGGGTTCCGTGTGTGAAGAAAGGAGGGATAAGGTTCACCATCAATGGGCACTCCTACTTCAACTTGGTGCTGATCACCAACGTGGGAGGTGCTGGTGATGTCCATTCCGTGTCCATCAAGGGCTCAAGGACTGGTTGGCAAGCCATGTCAAGGAACTGGGGACAGAACTGGCAGAGCAACGCCTACATGAACGGCCAGGCTCTCTCGTTCCAGGTGACCACAAGCGACGGGAGGACGGTGACCAGCTACAATGCCGCACCGGCGAATTGGCAGTTTGGACAGACATTTGAAGGGTCTCAATTCTAAGAATCTCTAGAGGTCTTCGAGGTGTGACTTTAGTAAGTACTTGATGAATTTGTATATGAATTTGAGTGCCAATGTGTGCCAATGTATTAAAGAAAGAGAGGGAGAGGTGAAGTGAGAAGAGAAAAAGAAAAAGTGTAGGAGAAGATAGGAGCCCAGCTGGGGTCGTTCCTATTGCAGAGGTGGCTTTTTGGCACCCGCTAGGTAACTAAGAATTTGTGTATCTAGACTATGCGAGTTTTGTAGTATGGGAAACTCCATTGTTTGCTACGAATTTATAAAGGCCAGGATTGTTATTGGGGATATCGTTGCCCTCGATTTGAGCACTTGTGTTAGGCCCATTTGATGTCTAATTCAGATTGTGCTTTGGTGCTCTCTCGCAGAGCAAAATCATCGAACGCAACCAAGGAACACATATAACATATGACGTAAGTCACCATGATTCTAGTAAAACAGGTCTAAAATGAAATGTCATCCTGATCAGGTCGATAAACTCTAATGAGACATAGTGCCGAATAAGTCGGTATGCGAGAGACATTGATGGGCTTGGATCGGTTAGAAAATGTTGGGCCTTCGGTTAGATGGCATAGAGTCTATTGAATAATGTGTGACTCTGGCCAAGTGCCATAGATTTCCTATGGTTAGTGGTAAATGACATAACTAGTAATCAATTGGGCCCAGGTCTTCTCCAGCCTTTAGAGATGCAAACCAAGTTCTAATGGAAATGGAAGTTCCTTGGTAGCCCAAGCCCAGTATGGTACTATTGAGAGTGATGCCCTGTTCGTGCATTACATGAATGCTCACTCGTTCGTTCCTTTTACCAAGTTCGGCGTCTAGTCTGCACATGGATTTTCTTTATGACACGTTGGTAGGCAATAAACAAAGAGCTGTACAAAAAATAGAATTTTGAAAGTAAAAGGAGATAGAAAAGCCATAATTAATAATTGATGTTGAAGAAGAAAGTAGCGGGGCCTACTTATCAAAGAACACGTTGAAAGATGTTTGATATATTTCCGTGTTATCAAATGGATCGAGATAACAATGCAGATCATGTATTAGAGATGTTCAAAAGAATTAGGGATTGCCTGACCTACCCATAATTGGACTAGATCAAATCGAATCGGAACCGGCAGTTCCCAAGGGAACCGATTCAATTCCTGGTTCAAATTTATTGAAACCGATAAGTATCGGTTCGGTTCTCTGGTTATGGGTATGAAATCATCTACTTACCCACCTAAACTAGATCGGTAATATATAGTTATTTATTTAAGGAAAAAAGCCACCAAAAAAAAACTCCAAACTTGACCTAAAGTGACAAATTTACCCCAAACTTTTTTTTTGTGACATGAAAAACCCCAAACTTTGCAAATTGTGACACATTTACCCCCATTAAGGGCTTTTTCGTCTTATTCTTTCTTTTTTTTCTTTTTATTTTTTATTTTTTTCTTCTTCTCTCTTTCTTCCACCAGCCATGGCGGAGACGGCGGAGGGAAGCCGGCGTTCGGGGAGGGCTGCCCTCACCGGCATCGAGCGAGGGCCTGGCGGGGGGTGCCCTCGTCGACGCCGAGCGAGGGTGCCCTCGCCTGCGCTGAGCGAGGGCCGCCCTCGCCGTGCCCTTAACGGTATCGTGCAAGGGTCACCCTCACATGGGCTAGCTAGGGCGGCCCTCGCCGGCGTTGGGCGAGGGCGACCTCGGCTAGGTTAGGCGAGGGCCTCCCTTGCCCGGTGCCCTTGCGGCCAGACCGGCGAGGAGGCCCTCACCCGACGCCGACGAGGGCCTGGCGAGGGGTGCCCTCCCCAGATTTGGCGAGGGACGCCTTGCCAAGGGAGGCCCTCACCTGACGCCAACGAGGGCTGCCTCGCCTTATGTAGTAAGAGTTAAGTTAGGGTTGATCGCCTGAGTATTCCATTTTTCTTAGAGTCCTTTTTCCCTCCGCCATGACCAGCGGAGGGAAGGTAGAAGGAAAAAAAAAAGGTTTTTAAAAGTAACAAGACCAAAATGCCCCTATGATTTAGGGTAAATAATAAAAGTTTGAGGTAAATATATCACGGTTAGCAAATTTCGGAGTTTTTCATGTCACAAAAAAAAAAAATTGGGTAAATTTATCACTTTAAACAAAATTTAGAGTTTTTGCTGGCTTTTTCCCTTCTCGATTCGAATTTTTTTTTAAACAAGTTGGAATGTTAGAATATACATATCATACTTTGATGCGGAAATTCAAAGTAAAACAGCGATCTTTGATCTTCATGATTTTCACAAATGGATGAAGACATACCTTTCTCCATAGCGTTGTTCCTTGTGATGATCGTTGTAGAAAACCGAAGAACTCGAACCAAAAGATGAAATCCGATTTCTCTCCCTTAACCCACTAAACCTTAATGTATTCAATTGATGGAGGAGAGAATATTAAGTGCTTTTATGTTACTGTTGTTCATTGTGGGTGGAGAGAGGACCGGACTCTATTTATACGTTCGTTGAAAAGGTGCCTTCCATCAAAGCGATATACCCTTTCGTTTTATTGGAGTCGCAACTTCTCATAACCAATAATTATTTTATAGCATTTCAATAATTATTAAACCATATAATAAATCATATCATGTGGGCCACAATAATTCTTACATTCTCCCACTTGGCCCATATGATTTTCCTTTCATGGTTTAATAAAGACTATAATGTGCACAATAACATCATGCTATAAAATTTCGTTAAATTGGCAATCACATAATAATCACAATTAAGTAAAGAAAACTAATGTGAGTCATAGCGGTTGTATGTCATTAATCGACATAGTCCCTTCTATGTACTACAACTATAGCACTTTACTTAACATGATCCATAAATGAGAAGTACAATAATAGTCCAACCATAATGTTTCTTTAGAAACTATCCCGTTTAACATTAATCTATTTCTATAATGTATACCAAATAGAAAACAGGAAATATCATAAACACGTAAGTGAGCTCAAAGTGTCAAATACATAAACTTAATACAATCATAATACAAACATTAATGACGTCCAATAATGCCCATCTTTTCAACATGCTCATTAAATGTTTTGGGCGGCAGTCCTTTTGTTAAGGGATCTGCTATCATAAGATTGGTGCTAATGTGCTCAATTGACACTCTTTGTTTCTGAACTTCTTCCTTGACAGACAAGTATTTGATCTCCATATGCTTAGCACCCTTAGAATACTTGTCGTTCTTAGAGAAGAACACCGCTGCAGAGTTATCACAATAAATTTTCAGCGGCTTGGCAATACTGTCGACAATCACAAGCCCTGAAATAAAATTCCGCAGCCATAATCCATGAATAGTGGCCTCAAAGCATGCCACAAATTCAGCTTCCATAGTAGATGCAGCAATAACGGACTGCTTCGCACTCTTCCATGAAATTGCCCCTCCAAATGGAAGAAACAAGTAACCAAACGTTGATTTTCTTGTATCAACACATCCGGCTAAGTCTGAATATGAATATCCAATCACCTCGAGATGATCGGATCTTTTATAAGTGAGCATATGATTCTTCGTTCCTTGCAAGTATCTAAGAACTTTCTTTGCAGCTTTCCAATGATCTAGTCCAGGATTACTTTGATACACGCTTGAAGATTCCGACAAAGAAAAAGCGATGTCCGTCCGGTGCAAGTTTGTGCATACATTAAGCTCCCCACAACAGATGCATAAGGAATATTTTTCATTTGTTCTCGTTCCAATTCACTTTTCGGGCATTGCATAAGGCTAAATTTATCACCTTTCTGAATTGGAACTATTCCTGCTGAACATTTACTCATATTGAATCTCTCTAAAATTTTCTCAATGTAGGCTTTCTGAGACAATCCTAATAATCCTTGTGATCTATCACGGAATATTTCTATTCCTATCACATATGTTGCCTCTCCCATATCCTTCATTTCAAAATTCTTAGAGAGAAACTTCTTGGTTTCATGTAACAAACCAAGATCATTAGCAGCAAGCAAAATATCATCAACATACGTAACTAGAAAATAAACTTGCTCCCACTAATCTTCATATATATACACCGATCAACGGTGTTTTCCTTAAATCCAAATGAAGTTATGGTATCGTTAAACTTAAGATACCATTGTCGGGAAGCTTGTTTAAGTCCATATATTGATTTCTTTAATTTACATACCATGTGTTCCTTTCCTTTAACTGAAAAGCCTTCGGGTTGATCCATATAAACCTCTTCTTCTAAATTCCCATTAAGAAAGGCGGTTTTTACATCCATTTGGTGTAACTCCAAGTCATAATGAGCTACCAAAGCCATAATGATTCTAAGTGAGTCCTTCTTAGAGACTCGGTGAAAATGTCTCTTTATAGTCAATGCCTTCCTTTTGTGTAAAACCCTTTGCAACAAGTCTGGCTTTATGTCGTTCAATATTGCCTTTTGAGTCGCGCTTGGTCTTAAAGACCCATTTACACCCGACCTTTTTACATCCTTTAGGCAATTCAACAATATCCCAAACTTGATTTTGATGCATGGATTTTAACTCTTCTTCCATGGCATTAAACCATTCATTAGAATCTTCACATTCCATGGCTTGGGAAAATGAATCGATCATTTCCAATTCCTAAGTCAATTTCGACTCTTGTAGATAAACCATATAGTCATCGAAAATAGCCGACCTCCTTTCTCTTTGAGATCTTCTTAATGCTATTTCTTGTGACTCAGCTATTGGAGGTTCTCAATATTGACATCTTCATTATGGAGTGTTTGTTCATTAATTTGTTGTTCTTGATTATTGTTAGGTTGTACTATAATATCGGGAACAACAACTTTAGAAGCTTCGGGTATAGGAACTTCTACCCTTACTTCTTGAATGCAAGCATCACGCATTCTTTCACTCCCACTGATGTCACCATTCTCAATGAACCTAGCATTTCCAGATTCAACAATTCTTGTACTATGATTAGGACAATAAAATTTATACCCTTTGGATTTCTCTCGCATAACCAATGAAATAACCACCGGTCGTTCTTGAATCCAATTTCCTTTCATGTGGATTGTAAATTCTTACTTCGCTTGACAACCCCAAACATGCGTAGGTGTCGTAAACTAGATTTCCTTCCCGTCCACGGTTCAAAAGGAGTCTTTGGAACCGCCTTACTAGGAACCCCGTTTAATAAATACATAGAAGTCTTTAAAGCATACATCCACAAAGATAAGGGTAAAGATGAATGACTCATCATACTCCTAACCATTTCCATTAAAGTACGATTACGCCTTTCGCTACACCATTTTGTTGTGGTGTACCTGGCATTGTGTATTGAGCACAAATGCCATGTGTTTCGAGGAATTTATCAAATGGACCTGGACATTGTCCCGATTCATTATACTTTCCATAATATTCACCGCCTCTATCTGATCTTATTATTTTCACCTTTCTATCTAATTGCCTCTCAACCTCTTTAATATACACTTCAAGTGCATTCACCGATTGAGACTTATCATGCAATAGATAAATGTAACCATAACGTGAAAAATCATCAATAAAGGTTATGAAATAGCTTTCCTTACCAAAAGATGGAACATCAAAAGGACCACATATGTCAAGTATGTATAATTTCAAGAAGTTCTTTGCTTCTTGTGGCACCTTTCTTAGTATGCTTTGTTTGTTTACCTTTAATACAATCAATACACACTCCAAGGTCAGTAAAATCCAAATTTGGAAGAATTTCATTCTTCACTAATCTTTGCATTCTTTCCTTGGATATATGACCCAAACGCTTATGCCACAAGTAAGCAGAATTTTCATCCACCAAACTTCGTTTAGTGCCAACATTATGATGCAAGGTCATTAATGTCTCAACAAAAGTATTATCAAGTCTAAATTTGTAGAGACCATCACATAAAATTCCAGTTCCAATAAGAGTATCACTCTTAAATAAACTGAAAGATTCAGATCCAAACTTACAATAAAATCCCGCTACATCAAGTCTTGGCAAAGAAACTAAATTGCGAGAAAATGTAGGTACATAAAGGGTTCAAACAAATCCAAATAATGCCCAAGTATCTAAGATCAAACGATAAGTGCCAATGCCTTCAACTGGAGCTTTGTTTCGTTCCCGTAATCACATAACTTTCATTTGGCTTTATAGTTTGGATCGTAAGAAATCCCCGCATCGTATTTGACACATGAGTGGTGGCACCGAATCAATCCACCAAGTATTATGAGGAACTTCAAGAAAGTTTGATTCAAAACATACTAAAGCAAAATGCTTACATTTCTTTTCGAACCAAGCCTTACATTTCAGACAATCTTTCTTCAAGTGTCCAATTTTGTTGCAAAAATGACACTTAATAAGATTGTGTTCCTTCTTGTGGATTTGAGAAGCCTTTGAAGAATCATTCGGGACGTGTAGTCCTTTCTTCTTGCTCCTTCCACCTTTCCTCTTGAAATTCTTTCGAACTTCTTGATGACTTGAGAGATGAACAGAATGAGCTTTTTGATTCTTTATCCTTGTTTCCTCTTGAACTAGCATACTTTGGCCAATTCATTTACATTCCACTTATCCTTTATAGTGTTGTAATTCATTTGAAATGGCCCATATTGCTCATGAGGCAAGGAATTAAGTATAAACTGTACTAAAAAGTACTCATCCACATTCATTCCCAAAGTCCTTAACTTTGCTGCTAAATTCGTCATCTCAAGTATATGCTCATGCATGGTACGCGAACCATCATATTTCATTGTGGTTAGTGTGCTCATCAATGTACCAGGCAAGTGACTTATCGGCGGTTTGAGAACGCTCTTCCACAAATTTCATAAATTCCTTAGCATTGTTAGTCTTGGGAAGAGAAGTCTTTAAGTTGTTTGCAACTTGTCATTCGCATGAACATTAAGCTTAATCTGCTGATCTTTCCCAAGCTTTATGGAAAGACTTTTCATAATCGCTACTTTCATCAAGAATAGCAGCTGGTTTCTCGGCTTGAAGTGCTAAATCAAGATCCAGGACACCTAAGTGAAATTGGACTTGTTCACTCCAATCGGGAAAATTTATCCCATTGAATAAGGGAACAGACGAAGCATGCGAATGGAGTGAAACAGTACGATATCTACAAATGTGCAAGAAAATACTCATACATTAATGCTTTGAGAATATCACCTAATCAGATTCAAACTAAACTACACATGTACATCATAGTTCTCCTTTGGGCGATCCTATGATATACAAATATATATAAACCATAATGATGCTAATAACTTTTATTTGGTAATTGTAAATATTTCTTATTAAAATTTATTTGCTATCTTTGGATATACAAACAAATTTAACAAGTCATATTAATTACCAACTATCATGTTCATGAATTATAAGAAAATAATTAACCTTTGGGTTAATCCCTAAGTTCTTATAATAAATGAACTTCAATATACCCATAACTCCAATAATGATATGCAACATATCAATTTCATATATATAGCATCAATTAATCATGGGTAATTGAATAAAACAATTTACAATATTAAAAAATTCAAAAGACTTCAAGGTTTGGCCACTTTGGTGACTAACAAACCATTCATAATATGAATTTTTAATATTGTAAAATATAAATATTTACCAAATTGCACACAAGGACAAAACCGTAATCAAAGCATAAGGGTAAAATCGTAAAATCATAATTCCATAAGGGCAGAATCATAAATTTATAATCCAGGGGCAAAATGGTAAATAATCAGTAATGGCAGAATCGTAATTATAAATTAAACAGGGGCATAATTGTAAATAACCATCAAAAGAAGGGCAAAACGGTAATTAGGAGCCGCGGGAGGGGCAAAAGCGTAAAAATGCCACGCGGGGACGTCAGGCACGTGCCGAGCACGTGCCTTCGTCCTGGCGGGCGCGTGCCCCGCACGCGCGCGTTCGGCGCGCAGGCGCGTGCTTGGCACGTGCCTGGCAACTGCCGCGGGCGCGTGCCTCGCACGCGCGTTGCACGCGCCTGCCAACCGCCGCGTTGTTCCTGGCGCGTGGGATCCACGCGCCAGCGGTTAGCGCGCGTGTATCCCACGCGCTCGGCGATCTCGCGCGCTTGACGGCGCGGGGCGCGTGGGATCCACGCGCCTGGAACCGCAGCGCGCGCGTGGACCCACGCGCCTTCTTCCCGCGCGACAAAGGCGATTTTCTTCGCCATTTTTCGTCCTTTCATCCCCTGTTTCGCTCTAATTCTTCCATTTTCGACATTTTTTCTCCATGAAAACTTCCATCATTCAGATTTTCTTCGACAGAACCATCCGTAACATTTTGACAACAACAAATAGTACGAACAGGATCGTTTAACGAATCATCAAACATAAATCATAATATTTCTATAAATCGAAAAATCATGAGATCATAAACCACGCTTCGATACCAACTTGTTAGAATATACATATCATACTTTGATCGGAAATTCAAAGTAAAACAGATCTTTGATCTTCATGATTTTCACAAATGGATGAAGACATACCTTTCTCCATAGCGTTGCTCGCTTGTGATGATCATTGTAGAAAACCGAACTCGAACCAAAAGATGAAATCCGATTTCTCTCCCTTAACCCACTAAATCTTAATGTATTCAATTGATGGAGGAGAGAATACTAAGTGCTTTTATGTTACTGTTGTTCATTGTGGGTGGAGAGAGACCGACTTATTTATACGTTCGTTGAAAAGGTGCTTTCCATCAAAGCGATATACCCTTTCGTTTATCGGAAATCCTTAACTTCTCATAACCAATAATTATTTTATAAAGATTTCAATAATTATTAAACCATATAATAAATCATATGATGTGGGCCACAATAATTCTTACATGGAAATCATCTATTTAAACCATGCTCACTTGAATCATGTATAGATCTTTGTGAAGTCAATAAATCATTAATCTATTTTAGCAATCGAATCAAGATCACTCGAATAGAACTTACTGGGGGAAATTTTTGTTGTGGAATCAAAATCTAGGCAAATGATTTACGACGTTTCATGTCATTGAATATATTCCTGGACACGTAGCTAGGAAAAATCGAGAAAAAAACGACGGCCGAGTCTCGTAAAATAAGAAGCCTTTGTCGCACAAAAAGCTTCGGACTTTCCCGGCACACTGACAAATGACTGAATGAGGAGCAGCGTCAGGCTCTGTACGGCAATACTCGGACCTCCATTTCTCAGACCCACCACTGCAAGAACCTCCGCCTTCTCCTCTCCCTGTCCGAGTCCGATCGGACTTCGCCATCGTCGTCAAAATCCAATCTTTCTTCGAACCCTGAATTCGTCTCGCTTCGCTGCTGCCGGAGCCAAGCTCGCGAGGATGTCGGGTCAAGGAGGCTATGCGGAAGCTCAGAAATTGGTCAGCTTCTCTCTCTCCCCGACCTCCGCCCTCGTCATCCAGAAGGGGGACATCACCAAGTGGTCCGTCGATGGGTCTTCCGATGCCATTGTCAGTATTCTCTCTCTCTCTCTCTCTCTCTCTCTCTCTCTCTTCCGTTTCGAATTTTCTTTTGGGTCATGTGGGGTGATTGTGATTTGTTCTGGTTTCATCGGTCGGGCGATTCTTGACTTTGGAGCTTGACTTCTAGAGAGCTAGGTTCGCATAGACTGTCTGAAACTTATTCGGTCTGATTATTAAAGTGTTGAATCTTTTGGACTTCATACGGAATCGTGGCTTTGAAGGAATTTAAGCCTTCAAGTAGCGGCAAGTTCCCGTTTCAATTTTTTATGATGATCAAAAGAATTTCTTTTCTGAGTTGCATGAGTTGATTTCGTGATGCTTCATGTTGACTTGAGTCTTGGGAAAAGTCTGTCCTGTCCCGGACTGTGTCTAATTCCTCATTTGTGAAGTTAAAAACAAAGCTGATACGAGCGCAATGGATCGAATGAGACCCTGACGTTATACGATGATGGAGCTCTCGGAGAGTGTGTTTAGGAGTGCAGTGATGTTGAAAGGTGGATGTTTTTTCTGTAGGTTAATCCAGCAAATGAGCGAATGCTTGGAGGTGGTGGTGCAGATGGAGGTTACCTCTCTTTAGCTTGGCTAACTTGTGTGTCATTAGTTTTACACTAAAACTATATAATTTCCTCTTCTCTTTTTTCCGATTAGCCATACATAGAGCTGCCGGACCAGAACTCCTAGAAGCTTGTTATAAGGTCCCCCGAAGTACGTCCAGGGATCCGCTGCCCGACAGGAGAAGCAAGAATTACTCCGTAAGCTTTTCCTGCATAATCTGCATTCTAGGGTTCCACCAGGACAGTAACCTATCGCTTGTCAATTTTTAATTAGGCAAATCAATGAGGTTTGTCATACTAAATCTATTCGTTGTCTGATTATCCAACGCTTTTCAAACAGAGGCTTTAGGCTGCCAGCATCCCATGTGATTTACACAGTTGGCCCGATCTATGATGCCGATAGTAATCCTCAAGCATCCCTGACAAATGCTTACAGGTATCTTGCAGGAATTTCTATTCATTCAGTTCTTTGCCCCATTTCTCATAGAATGCTAATCATTTTGCACTTATTATTACAGGAACAGCTTGACTGTGGCCAAAGAAAAGAAGCTTCGGTACGTTGCATTTCCTGCTATATCCTGTGGAGTTTATGGGTAAGTTGGCAATAATTGTAAACCTCAACTTCTTAACTTCACACCGATCGCATCCATGTGGACATCAGTTGAAAATATATTGATTAATCTTCTGTAGGTGCTTGACTATGATCCAAATTTTTAGCTGCATGTTTCATAAATTAGAAATTTAAAATCCATAGGAGACTTTATGGCAAAAATGAGGAATGCTTGTAGTGTGGTTCAAGTAGTTTTCTTTCTTGTGTATGTGTGCATCTATGTGTCTGTCAGTGTGAGTGAGCGAGACAGAAAATGCCTGACCAAGTGCTTGTGTTTTCTAAGCTATTACTATTCCTGATCTTATTTTTCCAGATATCCATATGATGAGGCTGCCACAATAGCTATCTCTACGATCAAAGAATCCTCAGATGGCTTGAAAGAGGTAGGCTGTTAATGTATTACTCAGCCCATCAACCTCCTAGTTGAATGGAGGTGCTTACCATATCTTACTGATTTTAAAATGCAAAGTAGCACTTGGCAGTGCTTCTTTACTAGTACCATGTGAGATATCATCAGTCGCACTTGAAAAAAATGCTGAACCACCGTTTTGGATAGTTAATGTATAGTATAGAGTAGTCTATTCCTTTCCCGGCATTTTGTCTAAGGTCATGTCAGTGCAATCTTTCTAGTTCGAGTGCTCCATGCAATAATACTTACCATTGCAGTAGTCAGTAAGCTTCTCAACACGAATTATCATGGAAGAGACTGACCGTTTCTTTTGCAGGTACATTTTGTTCTCTTTTCAGATGATATTTACAATGTTTGGTTGAGCAAGGCAAAGGAATTGCTTCAGCAGTAGATATTCACCAGCTGTGGTGCTGTTATCTCTCATTTACTGAGCGAGACAAATGCCAATAATATGAATGATTAAGCTGATAGAACTTGTGAACAAAACATTTTCTGTTTCTTGGCTGGCCGAGTGATCGCTTCTTTTACTAGTCCAGATTGTTATGTTGCCGCCTTTGCTTAAGATGGATGAGATAGACTGTGGTATGTTCTGTACAGTCGAACTTTTTCTATCATGTGAAAGAACTGATATTAAGCCTATTCGATAATATTGTTGCTCTGATATTGTTTGTTTTCCTATTTGGTAATGAAAAGAACCGGATACGCAGTAAGCAACCTACATGAAGAACGCCTCTTTTCCTACACTCTGCCCCAAGCGAAGGTGCTCTTATTGTTAAAAGTTGCCAGTTATGTTTATTTAACCCGTGCTTCCTTAATATATCACTGATTGGAGATGAGAGAGGTTATGTTTGCGAAAAGAAACCTAAAAGCACCCTTCTTCTCCGGAACTCTTTTGAGTGGGCCTTCAAAGAGGTGAAGAAGACGTCAGTTGGGGGACTGCTGGGCAAACTTTGTTCTCTTGTGCAGAAGAATAGAGCAACCTTGAGAGAAAGGGTTATCGTGCGGTTCCCTGATCTCATTTTACTTTCCCTTGATTACTTATATGGTACACCCCTTCTTCTTTATCCAGTTTCGTTGGACCCATCTCCATTATCAATGAGAAACCAGAAAAGTTGCACGCTTTGGAGTTTCAATCATCTGACGTTGCGATATCCCTCCCAACGTGAGAGAGGCCTATGAAATAACGTAAAAAAGGCCTTTGAAATTCACCCATTAAGGCATGTTTCTTGTGGGCAGAAGGGAGCAATTTATCTCCTGCAATAGAGGACTGGGGAGAAAGAGGACTACGTGAAAACATGTTGGATTGATGAAATCATCAAGTACAAACTTCAGTCACTTGTGAAATTGATGAAGGGTATTTCTATGTTCAGACAAGCGGTTGACACTGCTTCTGCTGCCATCCGATTGCATTCTGATAGAACAAGCGAAAAACGAGGTTGATGAAGTGAAGTACTAGGGAACAGCCAAAGGCATCTTCATGGCAATCAAGATTGACATGACATTTGCTCCCCATTGAAATGATGGAGCCTCAATCCGCAAAACAGCGCCTAAATTGTGTAGTAAGCTCTTGGCATGGATGTCTTGGACTCAAACTTCAGCTTCACATATTTTTGTCCTTGGATAAACTTCTTGGGAGCTTGCTGATAAGACTTTCATCTACTACTTTGTAATGCCTCGAAAAGTTTCTATGGAGCACTCCGCAAAACCTATCCACGTGTTTCTCGTACCTGCTGTAGAGCGCAGGAACTGTGATGGATATTATAGTACCTATCACCATATTAAGCAAAACACTGGAAATAAGCCAAACTGTTGGATAAATAAAAAAATCAGATTATGCAAGTCATACAGAGGTCAAGTGTCCAAGAAAGTAGATAGGCTTCATGGGAACATATAATATGAGAAACATTGATCCTGATTATGGATTTGTTAGGACATTGATAATGAACTTGGTGAGATTCAAGACACCGTAGCAAGAGTCTATGGAGGGCAGAACCCTTAAAACCTCATTCACCTGTAATGCAAGTCACGAGACGGCTCCACAAAATAAAGTACAGTTCCAGGGGATCAGGGAAAACACAAATTTGATCAAAATCTATCAACAAACGAGGACTAAAGACAAAATGGAATTAGCACATGACAGACTATAACTACTCATATCCTGCACTCAATCAGAGGAATATGCATACCTATATAAGCGAGTGTGTAGAAAGAGAAGAAGCTACCAATTGCTGATATAAGCCACAGACAGACAACCACCTGTCAAGTAAACTAAAGGTCATTGAGAGGACTATAACTGGACAGGCATGCGTTGCAGCAGAGAAAAGAATTTATAGTGATCAGGATTGACCTATGAGACCGGACAACCCAGTGGCAACATAAAATGGAAGGAAAAGGAAACCGACTGTACAAGAACTTCTACCATGGAAATTTAATTAGTTCATAGCAAATTTCTTATCTTATATGTCCAATTCGTTTTAAGTGCATTAATTTTGCTACAGCCGATGCCTCATTAAGATCAAGCATAAGGTTCCCTTCACAGCAGAGAAGAGTGTGTATAGTGATCGGGATTGACCTATCAGACTGGACAACCCAGTGGCAACATAAAGTGGAAGGAAAAGGAAACCAACTGCACAAGAACTTCTACTATGCAAATTCGATTAGTCCAAAGCAACTTCCTTATCTTATGTGTCCAATTCATTTTTAAAACATTAATTTTGCTACGATCAATGCCTCATTAAGATCAAGCAAAGGTTCCCTTCACCTCGACCATCAACACGTTTGGCAAAGCATTTATAACATGACCCAAATAAGCCTCACTCACCAGTATTTGAGCATTTCTTCCTGTTGCTTATACAGAACTTCCCATCATTGAACCATCATTAATTGATACAAAACGACATTATTTAATTCCAGACCAATCCCTATTGTGCCCTCTTCAAATTCTGCTAATTCACCCGCCATTACTTCATCAAGACCATAACTACAAGGAACACCGTCACCTACTTGCGGTACGATGCTGGTATTTACAATCTCAACTTCTCTATTATTGCTCAATACGCTCACAGATAATACTACTAATGTCATCCACTCTAATAATTGGAATGAATATTTTTCGATACATTTTTTGTACAGGAAAAAAGAAGAAGAAGAAGAAGAAGAAGAAGAAGAAGAGGTAATGCCTACAGTAGAAGGACTACTAAGTTATTTCTTTCATCGTCCCAAACATTCATAAATTCGTATACATCAGCTCAGTATACCTGGAAAAATAGTCTAAAATCTTTTCCAAGAGTGATATCGTGAGCCATAAGCAGCAGTCTATTGATTTTGACACGAAAAGAAGCTGCAGCATTGGTAACCATCTCCTCTGAGAAAACTAGCTCCGATAATTCTGGCAGTGGCCTGCTCGGAAATGAAAAAGTAATTAACAATAATGCTTTCAGAGTAACCATTAAAAAAAGAGTAGGATGTTCATACCTATTCCGGTATACAGCATAGTTGGCATGAATGAACAGCGATATGATTAGTAGCAGCAAGACATCGGAACAAATTGATAGGAATGACAATCCTGATCTTTCAAATATAACCCAAGCAACCGTCGCGACAATAATGATGCCCAAAGAAACATGCCGCCGCCTCCACAACAGAACGTCGGCAGCTGAGGAAGCAGAAGAATTTAAGTTTCCAGTGGGACTGTACCATGAAAAATGAGTATGCAGAAAAAGAAAATGCTTTACCAGGTTCGAAAAAGTTATGGTAATGTATCTAGATTTGCCACAATCATACACTTCTTTTGACAACTAATAACTGATCAAACAGGGAAAAGAAATGCTTCATGACAAATTAAACTTCCTCAGGAAGGAGTCACAAGCATCTTATAACCGAGACACCTAGAATTGTCCAATAGAATATGGAATCCACATGTGAATCCAGTAATCAAAGAGACAAACTGGTTCTAGGTCAAGGAACATAAATCTTAAACAGACAAAGGTATAACTACATTGAGTCTACAGATCTCCAAACCCAATAGCTATGTGACTTCACCATGCCCCCAGTTGCACCTCCTATCTGGCTTATTCAGTTTAGAATAAGAAAAAAGGCGACGAGGAAGAAAGAACTGCTCAAATTTCGCCATTTGACCGAACTTTCGGCAGAAGAGCCAACAAGATGTAACAGCTAAGGCGATAAGAATCAAGTTCCTTCTGTGCGAAAACCGCTTCATTCACATGCATCAAACACTTAACCAAATGAGCCACACAACATGATCATATTCAAGCGCAGAAACTTTCAAAAATAGACACTACCTTCCCTAGCGCACGACTAATCTACCGCAGCCTTTGCCTGACGATTGTGAACAGCGATTCGAACTAGGAAACAAGCATACAGAAGGCGAGGAGCTCAACGAACATCTAAGGCTGAGGCGAACAATTGCCATACCTATTCCGCCGCCCATGCATTGGTGGATGGTGGATTGCCGGCCGAATAACCGGTAATCCGAGCCACCCGGAGCCACCGACGACGCCGACGCCGACGCCGACGCCGCCGCTTCTTCCCTGTCGCAAATATCCGCCGAATTCTCCATCAATCAACGCTCGGCCGCATCCACAGCCCCGCCAAAATCAGCGTCCGAACACCGCACCGACTCAACCAGAGAGCTCCGCACACAAAAAATCGACGCGCAAAGAGAATCTCGGCACAGGAGGTCAAGAAAAGCCAGCGAACCTCGGGGACACGCGGGCATGAAGAGGACCGCCCGAGGCCGGCGGGAGCCGAGATTCGCCGAGAGGACGGCGGCGGCGGCGCGATTCGATCGGACGGGAAGCTGCTCTCCGACCGGCGGTTCCTTTAAGGCGAGACTCCGGGTCGTTAGCCGGTCGCGACGGGTTGGTACAGAGCATTGGGCGTGCCGAGATCGTATACGGCACACCGCGGTCGCTTTCGACACGCGGCGGGATCTCATTGGGCCGGAAACTGCGACCCCGGTTGAGAAAGTGGCTTTTTCGTCTTTTTGGCATCGCGATTAGCGAGCTGAAAGCGGCCCTTAATCAATTATTAAAACCTTTCCCGAGTTAAAATTAAAAAAAAAAACACTGCGTGATCATTTGCTCTGAGTTTTTAATTGTCTATGCCTTTGTGGCTAATTTTTTGTTTAATCCGAAACGACTATTTCAAAAACATTTGAATAATGTTGGCATGTCACGTCACGTGTAACAAAAGGCAGAAATGCATCTTGTTTTTTCTTGCCAAGGGTAGACCCCTATTATTATTTTTAGGAAG
Organism: Eucalyptus curtisii; assembly: GCA_017140595.1. Lineage (NCBI taxonomy): Eukaryota > Viridiplantae > Streptophyta > Magnoliopsida > Myrtales > Myrtaceae > Eucalyptus > Eucalyptus curtisii. The sequence goes on from CM029503.1 coordinate 29,993, forward strand.
AAATCGAATAATTTCGTTAAATGCCTTTTGTGCTGTCATTAACATATAACTTAAAAGTATATTCGTTTCGCAATAAGTAAATATTTTCGAAACATGATAACTTGTTTTCTTTATTAAAAATAAATAAAAAATATTTTCATCGTGCAAACTGACGTTAAGATATGTCGTATCATTTAAACATTTCTTCTTATCCAAGCTTGAGTATTAGCAAGTCCAGGTAAATATATTTATCCTAATGTAAGGTGGGCCATGGGATTCGACAAGAGATAATGACAAAAATAGCTTATAGATCGAACTTTAGCTCAATCAAATTGTGGTCCGTGGATTTAAAAATATTTGATATCGTCATTGCAAGAGTTTAATAACTAAATTGAACATGAATCAAAAACCTAGAACCGTATTAAACAAATTAAAAATTTAGTGACGACATCGCGTATTAATATAAAATTCATTGACCATATTAAGCAAATCTAAAAGCCATTGGTGTAGTTTATAGATAACATAAACAAACAAGATGAAATATGCTCAATTTAACATTAAATTGTATGAAAATATTTAATATTGTCATTCTAACAATGCAAAAACTAAATTGAATATGTATCAAAAGTCGATAGATCATATTGAAAAAATTAAAAGTTTGAGATGACATTACAAATTATGTTAAAGTTCATAAACGATATTTAATAAATTTAAAATTCATAGATCACATTAAATCATTTGTATAATTTAGCCATTCATTAAATGTGAAATACCATTTGACCCCAAAAAAAATTATGAAATATTATACAATTAAATATTTAATTTTTTTGGAAATTTCGGGATATGTATACAGGCTGTGGTGGGGCTGGCCGGCGAGTTTCAGTGGCGAAACGCTACACGGAGGCGCGACACCTGTCGCCGTCGCCGATCGGGAACAGCAGCGGCAGCGGTTTTACCCTTCCCGAGTACCGCACCTGGAATCCCCAATCCGCCATGGAAATGCACCTCCACCGCCGCCGCCTCCCTATTTTACTCCCCCAGCTCCCTCCCTTCCCAACTCGCGCTCCCTCACCGCTCCCTCCTCCTTCTTCGCCCGCAGACCCGATCGATCCCGACCCCTCCGATGGCGCTCCGCGCGATCGCGTCCCGCAAAACCCTGGCCGCGCTCGGCTCCGGCCTCCGCGCCCAGGCTAGGCTGGCCACCGCCGCCCCCGCCGCCGCGTCCCGCGGCCTCGTGACCTTCTCGCTCCCCGATCTCCCCTACGACTACGGCGCTCTGGAGCCGGCCGTCAGCGCCGAGATCATGCAGCTCCACCACCAGAAGCACCACCAGAGCTACGTGACGAACTACAACAAGGCCCTCGAGCAGCTGGAGGACGCCGTGGCCAAGGGCGACGCTCCCGCCGTCGTTAAGTTGCAGAGCGCCATCAAGTTCAACGGCGGAGGTGACGATTCTCTTCCTCGATGTTCTTCGCTTGTTTTTTTAGTTTTATTTTCAGGTCCAGGTGGTTCTGCTCGGTTACGCTTACTGTTGGTGATTTGAACTTAGCGTGTGGTGTGATATAGCTATGCTGATCGATGGGGCTGGGAGCTGGTGAGATGGACGAGAGAGAGAGTTCAGTCGGCTCTGTTTTCTATTTTGTGTAGTTAGAGAAGATTGATGGTCGGGCTGTTTCTGGAAGTTGGATACCTGAACTAATTATGGAAATTATGGTCACTGAGTGATGTGGCTCGATCATGCTGGAGGAGAAGAAAGGTATTTTAGGAATTTTTTAAGTCTTAGTAGATGGGCAAAGCTTCTCATCGCGTTCCTGTTTTCACATCAAAGTGTTGAAGTTTACAGAATTTCTGTTTTTTTTTTTTTTAAACATTATCGTTCGTTTAGAGTACACAGTGTGGCAAAATGGAGCGCAGATGTGGGGGTGTAAGCTAGTTGAGCCTGCTAGTGTGACGTGAAGTAGGATGAAACAATATGGACATAATCAAACTGTGCCAAGTTATTTCGTTGAAGATGAGTTGTTTAGTAGATTGTATAGTGCAATGGGCAAAGACTGCCGATTCTATTGAAGAGAGGCATAAAGATCAGCGTGTGCATGAAGGAGCTGATTGTTCTTTAATTTTTCATTTCCATGGAGAAAAGATTGCAAACCGGACTTGCGTTATGTGACGGTGGTGAATTACCGACTTTTAGATGTCCTTGTGAGGGTGTTATAGAGTTTTCTACTTGTCATCCAGACCTGAGCTGTAACTTCTGTATGCAACCACTGCAAAGCACCTGTAGTAACCTGTTTAGTTTATATTCATCTATGGATTGTAGTTCAGAGTGGCTTTTAACTTTGAAATGAAAATTTTCAGGTCACATCAACCACTCGATATTCTGGAAAAATCTTGCTCCCATTCATGTAAGTGGATATCTTAGAATAAATTCGTTCTCCATGTTTAGTATTTCTGGAGCTCATGTTTTAATTCTTGCAGGAAGGAGGTGGGGAGCCACCAAAAGGTTCACTAGGTTGGGCCATTGACGCAGATTTTGGCTCTTGGGAAGCATTCGTGCAGAAAATGAATGCAGAAGGTGCTGCTTTACAGGGCTCTGGATGGGTGGTATGACTTTCAGTTGCTCTGTTTGCACATCGTGCTTCTCAATAGTTGTTAGCACGATGGTTATCTATTAATTTAGCTCGTATTCATTGATGCTATCCACATTTGTCTTGTGAAGTGGCTTGGTCTGGATAAGGAGTTCAAGAAACTCGTGGTGGAAACAACAGCAAATCAGGTCAGTTTTTCACACCTACACAGGACGTTGTCTACACAACTACTGTTCTAAATTGTTTGTGGAAAACACATAAACCTTGCCGGTGCTCCTTATTGTTCTTTCGTGTTTCTTAGTCTAAGAATGGTATCTGAAAGTAGGGCATTTGAGAAGGAATGGGCAATAGTTCTCATCAGAGGTTATTGGGGCTTTAGCTATTTAAAAATCCAGTGTGGTTTTCGTTAGGATGTCTCTAGTTTTTGAATCTATAAGCCAGCAGTTTCTCCAAATTTGTCGAGGCGATGGAGCTCAAAGGTTGCAGTGTGCCAGTGGCATGAGCATGACTGTATAATGTAACTTTGTCCTGATGTCCTCATCCAGGCCCTCGAGTATTATTTAATTGAAAGCTTGTAGAGATGTGTAACGGGAAGACTAGTGGCTGGTTTTCACGGTGATTTAACTTCTTTTCAGGATCCGCTGGTGACCAAAGGAGCCAATCTAGTTCCTTTAATTGGCATAGATGTATGGGAGCATGCATACTATATGCAGGTAACTCTATAATATTTGGCCTTTTGGTTACTCTGCACAACACAATTGTGGCGCTCACGACATTTTGACTTGGCAAGATGTGTTGCTTAGAGCTATGTACTAACTCCGTTTGATACTATGTCAGTATCTTATCTTTTATTACATAAACGAATGCATGACTCAACTTGCGTAAGTTACACGTCTTGCTCCTCCATGAGATGACACATTATGCCTGCACATGTTCCTACCTGAAGTTGAGATGATGAATCGGTATGGCTGGTGTGTGAATCCGCCTGTAAAGCATTTTTAAGTCTTGTCAATTAACTTGCACGGTGGATGGTTGCACTTTGTATGTGGTACTTATTTGCGTTTCTCGAAGTTGAGCGCCCAGTCTTTTTGCTAGCTTAAGCAGAGAACCGCACAGATTATATTCTCGAATCACAATCTTTACTCCGAGTCTTATCTCTGTGCTTCTCTGTTTTTCTCTCTTCCTTGCAGTACAAGAATGTGAAGCCCGATTATCTGAAGAACATATGGAAAGTGATTGACTGGAAATACGCCAGTGAAGTGTACGAGAAAGAATGCCCTTGAGCGATGGAAAGTCGGGCTCAAACATCCAATCTGTCATTAAAATGAAATAAATTCATGTACAACTAGGGAATTCCAACGAGGTGTTCTAACCACTGCTGTATCTTATATTCGCATCATGAGTGAAAGGTGCTGGATAAATCTGAACTTTGTTCCTCTTTTTGTTGATCTCTTTAGTTGCGAAATATGGCAAATTGTGCATTATTCAATAATATGCTGAAAGGTGTTTAATATCCAACGATATATGTACTGTCTAATGGTATCTCTAAGGCACTGTTTGGTAACCATCCAAACAATGCCTGATTCTGATTTTTTGTTTTCAGAATCAGTTTGGGATGAGAATCGCGTTTGGTAAAATTTTTGTTCCTGGGAACAAATCTGTTACCAGGAGTAGATTTGAACAAGAATTGAGAATAAAAAAAAAAATGTGATTCTCCATCTGAAAAAAAAAAAAAAAAAAAAAAATCAAAACATTGGAAGTCTCCTTCTTTCCTTCCGTCGTCCCGCGACTGCCATCCGCCACCGTCCGCCGCCGCCCGCCGATTCGGCGAGCTCACCAGAGGCTCGCTAGGCCACCGACGAGGCTTTGGGCCAGGCCGGCCTCGCCCAGCTCGGTGCGGCCGGCCTGGCCACCGACGGGGCTGGGCGAGGCTGAGCCTCGCCGATGGCCATGCGGGCCTCGCCCAGCCCCGACGAGTCCGACCTGGCCACCGACAAGCAGGGCTGGGCGAGCCTCGCCCAGCTGTTGGCGAGGCTCGGCCGACGAGGGCCGGCCACATGAAGAAGAAGAAGGAGAATAGGAGAAAAGGGAAAAAAAAAAAAGGAAAAAAGTAAAAAAAATTATTTAAAAATTAAAAAAAAATTGATTTGGAACAGAATCAATGAACACGGTATCAAACGCAATTCTATTTCGAATTAAAAATTTTGGACGATTTACCAAACGCATTTTTTACTCAAAATCAGTTCTCGGGAACAAAATCAAAAATATCATTTCTGGTCAGAATCAGTTCCCGGGAACAGAATCGTTACCAAACGTGCCCTAACAGTCAAAAAGAGCGGTTTTAGGGTAAGTAGGTTTCAAACCTTTAACATATCCTATCGGAATCAATTTTCAATTTTTGAATCGTGAAACCTACCTTGGAATCAACGCCATCTGGTTCCATTCCAGAGTTTATTCGAGAATCAATCGATTTTTTTTTCTTTTTTGATGTTGTTTCACTTTTTAATTGATTAAAAAGAAAAATCTTAGAATAGCATTTCCTTATTTACAAGAGAGAAAAATAGCAGTTACAGAAAAAGAGCAACCAAACGGTGAGAAGAACCGTACAAAACGAATAGAGATATAAAGCAATTGAGAAGTCTGCAAATCATCCTTTAGTCAAGCAACATAAAATTTCAAGCAACACCAAAAATTGCCATCGAATAAATGCGCAAAGCATAAAAGATGAAAAATTTGAGGCATACTGAGTTATGTTACATTATTATGGAGCATTAAGAACCATTCACGATTGAAAAAATTGACTACTTTGAAGGAGGTGGAAATGAAACAATCTACTACCTTTTGTCCGATGTGCCGGCACTCATTAAGTCGAAAATGAAAAGAAATTTGATGTTGCAAAAAGCCTGCAAAACACACTATTTAATTGGGGAGGGATTGCAACTCTAGGCATCATGCCAAAGGTATCGGAACTTCCTTTAGACAAGTATGAAAGGTGTGCAAGTCAGGATAAATAATTCTGTACAGGATATATAATTCTATGTTTTAAGCTATCCTATAAGAAGTTATTTCCAATCTTTGAAATATGAAATCTATTTATAGGCCTTGGAATTGAACTGAACCCGACCGGTTCCAATCTGGCTCCACAATCTAACCCGGATCAATTCTCACCCTTACCTATTGGTATCATCTAACATCTTCTGTCTTTGGGTGAATCTTCTTGAGCTTAGAACCATAGCCAAGCTCAAGTTGTAGCTATAGAATACAATTTATTAGGAAAAGCTGACTTGGGAATGATGCGAGACCCCGCCCCGAGTTCAACTTACAAGAAAAAGGTAATGAGATTGCTCACTGGTAGAGGTGGCAAAATGGGTCTACGACCCATATTTTTCACAAATGGGTTGAATATGGGTTATGAAGTTGTAATGGGCCATTGGCGAGGCTCGAGACTCGCCGGATCGGCGAGGCTCGAGCTCGCCGGCGACGGGCGGGGCCTTGGCCTCGCCGGCATTGGGTGGGGCCTTGGCCTCGCCGGATTGGCGAGATCGAGCCCGCTCAACACCGGCAAGCTCGATCTTGCCTATGGTCGGTTCTTTGGCCGCCGTCGTGGTCGACGGTCGGCCGAAGAAGAAGAAAAAAAAAAAGAGAAAAATAATTTTTAAAATTAAAAAATATATTAAAAAATAAAAATTATAAAAATTATATTTTAAAAAAATAAAAAAATCGATTTTTTAAAAAATATTTTAAAAAGAATTATAAAAATTTTTGTATTGCATAAAAATTGTTAAAATAATTTGTATTGCATAAAAATATTTTAACAATAAGTAGGTTTTAGTAATACGGATCGGGTCGGGTATGGGTCACTAGATTTATACTACAAAAATATGGGTCAAAACGGGTTAAATGGGTCAAATATGAGTCGACTCATTTTCGACATGACCCATATCCAACCCGACCCATTCATTTGCCACCCCACCCCTACTCACTGGCTCGAACAGAGGAGAGCCAGACCACCACGGCGATGACCGCACACACATCTCGCGTCTGGTCCGTGCGATCGGGAAATGTATTGGGCTCGGTCTGGCCCGCCAGCCAATCACTTCACTCATTCGATGGCGGGCCTGTCGAGGCCCGGTGGGCCTTTCCGACCCGAACACAGGGGTTCCTCCTGATTACCTTCATACCGGGCCGTATAAAAGCAGGAGGAAACCCTAGCAAGAGCCTCTCGTCACTGAATCATCACTCAGATAGTCCCGGGCAGCGGAGGAGGTCCTCGCTCCACCATCAGCAGCGCCGCCGCGCAGACGAGCATCAACCATGGTGAGCCCCGACGCCTCCCGGAACCGGAGGCCCCTCGGTTTCTGGCCCTAGCGAGTTCCGCGCCTCTTTCATTTTTCGCGCTTTTCCGATTCCGATCCGACGTCTCACCGGACGATCTTCTTCTGCTCTTGTGTTTTCGCAGACCTTCAAGCGCAGGAACGGGGGCCGCAACAAGCACGGCCGCGGCCACGTCAAGTTCATCCGCTGCTCCAACTGCGGCAAGTGCTGCCCCAAGGTAAACGTTCGCTCCCCCTTACCCATCCGTCATTTCCGCGTTTCTCTCGCCGTCCGTGGTGACGTCGATCGGAGTTCCGTCGGCGTTCGTTGGCCTTGTCCGTGGATTAGGTCTTGTTGAATCGGTTCTGTGCGTGCGTGCGTTGGGGTCGGGACGTGGAGAGAGAAGCGATTTTTTTGATGAAGAGAAAATGGCTTATTGAATCGGATCGGATTTTTGTGGTGGAAATAGGACAAGGCGATCAAGAGGTTTCTGGTGAGGAACATCGTCGAGCAAGCTGCGGTTAGGGATGTCCAGGAGGCCTGCGTCTACGAGAGTAAATACATCATCATGCTCTCTTTCCTTCTTTCTGAAACTTTTGATTTGGGGTTTTTTATGGAGATTGGATTTGATTTTTGCGGGAGTTGTGTGTGTGTGTGTGTCTAATTGGATGGTGTTTCCTTGGATTGTAGGCTACACTCTTCCCAAGCTGTATGCCAAGATGCAGTACTGCGTGTCCTGCGCGATTCACTCGCACGTGGTGAGGGTCCGTTCCCGCACCAACAGGAGGAACCGCCAGCCTCCGCCGCGCTACATCAGGCGCCGGGTATGTTAATCTGACTTGCTAGGCTTAGCATGCGTTTAAATTCTGCTCGTCTACTTTGGTGCCGGCGTGGGTTCATTGTTGATGTAGGCACTGGCATTGCTGATGAAAGTGAATGTTGGTTATATGGTTTTGTTCTCTCTTCCTTCTTTCAGTGGGACTGCTGCTGTTTATTTTAGGACGTCCTTGCTTGTGCTATGATTCTAAGAGAAATTTGACTTGACATGCTTCCGAATGATAGTGATGTTGATGAACTTTCAGTTTGTCCATTTTTTACTGGAAAACCTCGAAGATGTGTATAAATTGTTTCGGCTAAATCTCATTTGGCATAAGCTGTCTAAGAAAATTCGTACAAGATTAGTGAAAATCTAAGCTATCGAGATTGCACAAGAATTCTCCTTTGCCATTGGAAGATAGAATGCATCGTCAACATAGAATCCCCATGAGTATGTGTGTTCTGCGTAGCACTGCTGAATTTTGCCCTATCATTTGATAAGTGACGGTCTGATTGTCTCTCTATACAAAAGCTATCACTTCTTTGATGGTCGATTGCTTCAAAGTTTTAGCTGATGAGCTTTTTGGGATTAAACAGGTAGAATAATTCTTATGTGCGCTCTTCGTAGTTTGTAATTACTCTGAAAATGAGAATCAGTCTGGCATTCTGGGTGTCTGCATGTTCTTTCTCATTTCCAACTAGAATTGAGTGGGCAGCACTGGACGGGGATCCTGTGCTCCTTTTCTGTTACTTGAGCTGTTTTCGCATGTCTTAAAAGTTTGCATTTCCCGCTTAATACCACACAACTATTGATTATTCATTTTTCTTTAAGATTTTTGTTGTGATTGTGATTTCACGCTTGTTTCCGTCGTTTCTTTTGCAGGATGATGCGCCAAAGCCTGGACAGCCTGGACAGCCTGGTCAGGGACCTCGTGTTGGAGGTCCGCCACCTGCTCGTACTTGAAGAGCCAAATTCATCTCATGTCTTTGAGATGCTTTCTCCGGAGTTATCTGGATGGATTTTGATGTTTCATAGCTGTTGAATTTTGGGGATTTTTAAGGAGTGACATGTTTTTCCTAGTTACATACATGGTCATTTGATCTCTATTTGCTTGATTTAGCGGATTGAAAAGCCCTAGAAGCTTTCCCTTTTTCCTTTCTACGTCCAATTTCTTTCAATATTCAAAGGGTGCTGAATTCCTCACTAGCGCTTAATACATTTTGATAACTCGGTTTTTGGTGGCATGTCGCAATGGTTTCCTTGTCACATTGTTCCTATTACACGACCCATCGCAGGAGCCGGTATGGGAGATGCATTGGCTGTTTTACCATGGCTTTGTCCTGACCTCTGGCTTTGGGGAGTCAGCACCTGCCCGACCCGTTGTTAGCATTGCGATGGTTGAACTGGTTGTCTGTGCATGCTATTGGTTTAGCCAATGGAATGCACCACCTTCAAAGGACATGCCGGCATTCTCCAGCCATTAATTTTGTGAACCGTACGTGTGATGAGTTTCACAAGATCAATCCTTCTGATTGGCTCGGTCTGCTGGACGCGGGTATCGGGAAGAACTTCCCTCTCGAAGAAAGGATCTTTTGTGCATACATCAGAGGCTTCTAGCTTTAAGGCAAAATGTCTAACCGGTGTGACACTATTGCTGATCGTTTGTCTTGGGTCTATACTATGATGTTTCTCTGATTTTTGCAAGATATTGGCACGTAAATTCGATGACGGGGTGAATCCGAATGGGCTGAGGTCAGGCGGACTGCCGCCCAAGCTTTCGGAGTCCTTGCCCGGGCCTGAACTTGTGGGCCTGGTTAAGTGCCCGTTCCTATGCTTTCTAACTTTTCAACTACAAAACAAATGATATGCGGAAAAATAAATAGAAAATACATTTAGAGGAAAAAAGAGATAAAAGGAAAAAGTTATCGTTATATAGAATTGAAATGAGGATAAGGCTTCTTCACCAGATGGGAAGGGAAGCTACGCATTTATGAAGGAAATTTTTAAAAAAATATTTGTTTTCAGTTTTCGCAAAGATGAATTATTTTGGTGGTGTCGCTGCACTTGGCTTGACATGTTAGACAGATGGCAACCGAGCTTGCGAAAAAGACAAAAAATGCAATAGATGCTTTAAAAATTAGTCAAAGAATGGAAAAGAGATGAATGGGTGATCCCTCAAAAACCACGTTTTTTTTTTTCCATTTCATACAAGAAAGTCATTAAATAAAGGTTTCATTTGGATCATTTTGAAAGTCAAAAACTCAAATCTAATTTGACCGGGAAAAATCAAACTGACTTTATTAATGATGCTTGGAGTTTTGTCATCGCTTAGGTAAAAGATATATAGAATTATTTTTTAGAGAAAATTTCAAATAAAAACATAAAGTGCTCTTATATACTAAAATATGGGTCTAGAGTAAACTTTATTTCAATTAAGGGCTCAAAATAATCATGTCAATTTTAAAGAAGGGCTTGATCTTACTTGTTATTCAATGCCATTTTTGTCCTTTACCTTTTCTTCTATTTTTCCCATTATAAAAAACTCAAAAAAGAAAAAAAAGGTTAAATCTATAAAAAAACAAAAACAAAAACAAAAACAAAAGAAAAAAACTTGGGCGGGAGGGCTAGCTGAGGGTCACCTCGCCAGCCATAATTGACACCCCACTGGCAATGGGGTGGCGGCCACATACAAGAGGGCTTGGGCCATCCCTCCCGTTTTGGTTTTTGTGTGTGTGTGTTTTTTAGCCTCTTTGTTTTTTTAAATTTTTTGGAGTTTTCTAAAAGAAAAAAGGAAAGAGAAAAATAAATGACAAAAAATATCATTGACCAGCCGATGAAGTCTTCTTTGGCACTAACATGGTCACTCCATGCCTTTAATTAAAAATAAATCAACTTCAAGTTATTATTTGAAAAAATGGGGGTATTTCGGACTCTTATTTAAAATAAGATTCACTACAAACTTTTATTTAAGAAAATGATGATACTTTATGATTTTATCTGGAATTTCCCTTTTTAGTATGAATAAGAGTGTACCTTTTTAGTTTTATGTAACAAATCAAAATTATAAATGGATGAGAATTATAGATTGAATCCCTTTTTATATTAGATTGAGCCCAAAGAATCCTCCCAATTGATGAAATTTCACTCCTTTCTTGCTCTAGATGGATATTTTTTCATCTTTCCATATGATATTCAATCACCTTATTTCCAATTGAATGGACTTGGGAAGCCACATAAGAGTTTAGTATCACTATCTCGTGATGAAACTCGCTTGAGGTTTTTCATAGATATCGAAAACTAGTAGATGATATTCGAGTAGCGAATTGTGATTTATCTATTTGATATTGATCAGGATAATCGCTTGATTAGTGAATGTATGGTGTGACATAAGATGATATGAATCGATCTAAATATCAACGGGCACGTTTACTTTATCTTGAGCCAAAGTACTCGCTGAGCAAGGAACTTTTAGATTGTGATGAAAAAAATCTTGAAAGTTGAATTTGAGCTAATTTTGGCATAAGGTCGGATGTCTGACCCACTAGAAATTGGACGTCCCTTCACAATAGTAGTGAAATGTATAATGATATACGCACTATTCAATTGACATATTGACACACTTGAGGTCGGTTTGGTAACATTTTTGTTATGGAGAACAATTTCTTTTTTGAAATAGTATTTTTCCATTTCCTGGAACAATTTATAAGAAAAAAAATGCATTAATAACTATACAAAATTTATATTTTCGTAATAGAAAAAGAGCTGAAATGTGTTTGGTACGATCCACAAATTTTTTTGTAACGTAGCATTTCTTTTAATTTTTAATAATTTTTTAAGAATTGTTTTTTTTTCTTTTTTTCGCCATCCACCTCCAAGGAAGAAGAAAAAAAAAGAAAAAATGACTTATTTCTATAAATTGTTCCAAGGAAAATAAGTTATTTTTTTCTACTTCTTATTTCTGTTTCAAATATATTCTCTTGCCACTTTTCTGTTCAGAGAGTAGAAAAATTAATTGATGTTGTCAAACATATTTTTATTTTTTTCTATTATGAGAAGCAAAGGAATAGAAATATAAAGAAACAAAAGGTTCCCAAACAAAGTCTATAAGATGGCCGTTCAACATTATAAAAGGTCAAATTGAGTTATATTTTATGACATTATGTTGTTGGTTATGACATCTCGTTGTATAAACGGTCGTGACTAGAAATAAATATTCAAAGTTAAGGGATTACTTTTTTGGTTATGATGGAACGTTGTAAATCTTTTGAAAATTGTTATGATTAAAAGATTCAATACTTATGACATTTTATTTTTGGCTACAAAGGATCGCAATAAACCCATGCGAAGCGTCGTACTTGGAAAAAATATGATATTTTGTTTTTATTTACAATGGACTGTTATGAACCTTTTGTAAATCATTGTAAATGAAACATTCCAAACTTATGATGTTTTGCTCTCTATTACAATAAAAGATTGCAATTATTTGTATATCATCTAAAGAGGAGTAAATTGATATTGGAATGCTTGCCTATCTTTGAAAATGAAGTGATTATTGGATGATCAATAGATTTATTTTTTTATTTCTAATTTCTTTTTGATGAAAACGATCATCGATTCATTTACTCTTTTCTTCTTCAAACTCTCTCCCTTGATTCCGTGGCATCCACAATAAATTTTTAAAATTATCCAAATTTGTCATATTTTACTTTTGATTTACGACATGGCAGCTTTCTATTTTTGATTGCGATGGATGGTCCAATATTTAAAATCCCAAATTTATGGTTTTTTGTTATCATGTAATGTCGAAACATATGCATACCATCGTGATTTTGAGAAAAAAAAAAAAGAATAATTTTCTCCATAGAAGAAAAATACTTGAGATCAATTTTCTCTTTAATAATTTCAAATAATAACTAGAGACCTAAAAAGTTACTTTTTTGTTAGGAAAAACGAAAATTTGTATTTTCATGCTAATACATGATCAAACTTTTGATTTTAAAAATAAAATAATTGGGTTAGCAATCACTTGGAATGAAAAATGAAATTGCACGATTTATCATTTTTTGGATAAATATCAAATATAACGAATAGTTCTAGCTGAAATATTCAAAAATATATCTTACTGTCATGAAAGATTATGGATTGATCGAGTCAGCAATCGCTTGGAATGGAAAACGAAATTGCATAATTTTATTTTTATGATAACTATCAAACACAACGAATAGTTCTAGCTGAATTATTCAAAAAAAATATATCTAACTATTATGAAGGATTATGGATTTTTACATTTAATGTTTTTCTTTAGCTGTCCATTGGATGTTCCCGGTGAAACGTCCGGGGAAGACGAGTCGCCGCCGATCAGTTTCCGACGAAGCTCTTCCTCCATTTCCAGTTTCGATGGATTCGGTTGCGAGATTTAGAGCTCCGGTTATGGAAACCCTCGTTTGCCCTCGCATTTGCATGGCGCCAAACAAGGAAACAAATCCGGGACTCCGCGAAACGATACTGTTGCTCCTCAAAGGTGAAGTCTTTCTGTTTTTTGGTCTCTTCCGCATCCTGCCTCGTTCGGAATCGAACCGGCAGTGAATGCTCGACCTTATTCGAGCGTTTTTCTCTTTTTGGGTATGAATCGTACGACGAATTGGTGAGTTTGGTATGCGTAGAATTGGTCAATTGTCGCGTACGTGAACTGGGTCGGTGATCTTGCTCGTTACGTGTTATCTAGAGGCGATGTTTTTCGCGAGAAATTTTATTGATGAAGAATAGTTGAGTAGCGATTGCAATTTGCGCCGGTGCTGTTAAATTTGGGAAGCGTCTACATTGGGTTTTATTTGGCTCGTTGTCTTTGCAATTCGCGCTAGAAAGGACGCGATTTGTGGGATTAATCTTGTGTGAGTCGCATTGTCGCGTGTCACATTCGAGGACTTTCTTGTGTCGAAATCCATCGCGCGTGAAAACTAAGTGGAGGTGATTTCGTGAGTTGAATTTGCCGCAGGAAGTCGGTTGAGAATGGGAGAATGGGGGGAGCCTTGAAGGATTGAAAATTGTTGGAGGTTGTATCACTTTGAGGACTCGAGATGAGCATGAAGATGACATCTGGCGCATGCTTTGATGAAGACAGATGGCATTCGAAGTGTGGCATCCTGACTTTCTCTACCTGGAATATGAGATTGGGTCGAGCTTGGCTTCTGTGAGAAGATGTAATTGCATACTAACCTCGATAAGAGCTGTTAGTAAGCACTTCTAGAGTTGGAGGGTGTTTCAAATTCTTTAAATACTTATTTGTCTAGAACTCTGGTTTGAATCAAATGGGTTAGGCACTTCAGTTATTTTCAGCAAAAAGCTCATAGTAACTGCCTCAGTTTCAGCTTTCTTTATGTTTCAGGGTGTCGGTGACAGCTCAAAAGGCAATTATTATATGTTTTTCTCTTTCATACTTCCTGTATCTATGCTTGGTTCTAGGGAGATTAAAATAGTCTCAACTAATCTCAAGGTTTTCTATCATATGCATTGTGCATGTTGAATCTGGTAGTATCTAGGCCTCTTATATGGTAAATACACCGAGTGTCATGTGTAGGTGAAAAAGGTTATTAGCAGTAAGCAAAGATGCTTAGCTTGGTATTATTTTTTTAAAATTATGGTGTGGCAAAAACATGTTCTCACTCCTGAAACCGAATGTATAAAGTGCTCTGTGCGTATCATTAATTTCATATTGCAGAAAAGACAAGGTGCATCTTTGAATTGCAACTCAAAATGGTTTTTCTTTGAAGTCGTGAGGCTCAACTTTTTGGCAGGACAGTAACTATCAAATCCATATGTAATTAATGCTATTAAAAGCCATATCAGGCAAGGATAGAAGGTATTTAGCACCAAGGTTGTTTATTTGTACTGCCTCGGTGATTTGTATTCAGATGACCCTCAATATCAGGCAGGAAAAATAGAAAACTAGCAACAAATGGTAGTGTGCTTTGATTACGGAAAGTTCTATATGGGTCTAGTTATTAATTTGCTGAATTTAGCCTTCTGGTGTTTGTTGGATCACAAAGAAATTTTCCCCAATTATTGAAAGAAACCTCTTGACAGAAGTGAGATTTGTCCTGCGACGGTGAGAATTGATCAAGATCGTTCCAATTGGTTGCTGAATTTTCTTCTGTATCAGAGCATTTGCATGTATTTCTGTCTATCAGATCTTCCTTGAATTTCCTTCAGATGGGAAAGTGCTGAAATTTCAAATCTCTTTTGTTCCTTTGTCTTCTTTTTTGTCATCACCTACCATTTTCTATTTTTCAGATGTTTGAAGAGCCCTAGCTTGAACTTTTTCTCAACGAATCCATGATCTTGTGATTTTTCTTTTCTTTTCTGAATATTTTCGCGATTTTTTTTTTTTTGGGTATTATGAACGGCTCCACTGAGGCTGTATAAGCAAGCTTAGAATGCTGAAAATCTGAATTTGATATATCGTTCATCTGCTGCTGAATCGAATTTTGCTGTTGACAAGACTTTTGAAGGGATTGTCTCAGTGCTGTCAATTAGAGTGTTTTAATCATATGTAATGCATTATTTTAATTTGTTTTTCAACGGTATAAACGTTGACTCAATTTACTACTATTTTTCTGATTTAATTTTCTTTTTGAGCATCGTTTAGCTAAATGCGTCCGTTTTTCATCATTTTATTGCAAATTCTCCTGGAAGATCTCCCCCAGTTTTTGCTGGATTTTGTCAGAGAGTTTTCTTTTTCTGGGTTTCTTTTGTTATAAACTGAAGACATATAATTGCTCTCCTATTTGAAAGTGTTTTTGAAGTATTCTGCTCAGAAAAGTTTTCAATACTGAAAACTGTCTGTGATTCTTTTTCAGAAGCTGAAATCTGGAAGTTGTTACATGGATCAATCGCCTTCGCCTTCGCCTTTGTCTTCGACATCCCCCTCCTCCCCCTCCTCCTCCTCCTCCTTCTCTCCACCTAAGGCACATTCATTGTCAATTGGTGTGGAAGTCTGGATGATTGCTGAGCAAAGGATTCAAGAGATACTATCTGCAATTCAACCGACTCCATTGTCTGAGGAAAAAAGACAGCGGGTTATTGAGCATGTTCAGAGAATTATCAGAGGTCATTATGGGACTGAGGTGAATATTCTTTGACATATACCTTGTATGCTTCAATGAATATCTTTAGCAGGATGAGGTTTTCTTCTTTGACATATACCTTGTTTGAATCCTTAGTCCACTAATATTCAAAGCAACATGAGGGCTGTCCTGATGGAGCTTGATCTGCCAGAACTGGCATTGCACAATTATTTTTTTGGGGACTATTCAATTACACTCGAATGTCAATGTTGTTATATGCAGGTAGAATTTATACTGGCTGCAGGGTTACGGTATAATGGTTAATGAATTATGTTACCTAGTGTTGTCATTGAAGGTTGTTAAATGATTGTTTGAGAATGACAAAGCTTGCCGATTCTTATTATTACTATGTAATGTCTGCGGGATGATCTAGATACAGCTTGGAAATTCTGATACAGAATGTCTTCTTTGTCGTACATACGTTATATTTTGAGTCATTTCTTTTGAGATGTCTGTCTCTCAAAGGATGTACATGTAGGACCTTTTATTTATTTATTTATTTTGTCAAAGATAACCTATAAGCTTATTTGAGGATTGATGAAATCTGGTTTCTTTTAATATTAGAAGAATAACAGGTTTTTTCTCCATGGGTGAAATTTCACAGGTCTTTGCATTTGGTTCCGTGCCTTTGGGAACGTATATTCCTGATGGAGATATTGATTTGACAATCCTTTGCTATAATGATGAGGAAGAAGCTTTTGCCGTAGAGATTTGCAAATTTCTGGAAAATAGACGGAGGGATCCAGACTTCCAAATAAAGGACATCCTTTATATTAATGCTCAGGTTAATCTATAATTTCTTTTTGATTATATTAAAAATGATGAGCTGTTCCATTTATCATCTTTGAGATACATGTCCTTTCTTTCAGTGTGTTGCTGCTTTTTTCACCTATTGCTATTTTGGGTGCTTCATATTTTGAGCTTTGGTACATAGACCAATGAATATTTGATTGCTGAGTCAGTAATTTTTTATCTATTTATGACTGATTAAGTCTCAACGTTGATTCTTGTGGGTATTGTTTTTGTGTCATGTTCTGGATTTTGCTTTCTGATCAATCAATCTATGTCCAAATTTTGGATACAATATGTCAAACTGGTATCTTGGTTTCCCAGTGGACTATTTGCTTGCAGCCATTACCATTCACATTGCATATCAATGAGGTTTAAAGACGATCCTTCCTGTATTGAATATCTTTATTTGTTAGATCCAAATGCAAATACTTTGGCTTGACGTCCTCATGCCCCTGTGTTCAAGGAGTTAAGTCATGACTTTGAGCATCCTAGTTGATTATAGCATGCCAAATAAGAAACACGTGTGGCTGTGATGAGCCAAGATTTTCGTCATTAAAGTAAAGAATTTTATAGATGTAAATACAGGCCGATGCTAGTGTGGCTGTGGGAAATGCTTAGCCACAGAAACTAGAAATGATCGCCATGTCATCTAGACGGATTTGGAATTGTTAATGCGGTTGTAAAAAGCGACAGTATGAACTCATGGTTAGGCCACTATGAGTTTATTACCTCAAAGTAAGTCTTTGATGGTAGATTTCTTCAACCTCAAATGCATAAGAAGCACAAGTGCTAGTATCCAGATCAGGATCAAAGGTTGTTACGATCATTTGACCTAAACTTTCCAAATAATCCAAATCTCAAATAGGTTACACATTTGTTAATTTCTGTTTTCATTCTAATTAATAAAGCGATTGATTGAGAACCGCCTAGCCTCCAATACTTCTAGGTGATTTTATTTCCATTCAAGTTCATCTTATTTAGGTTGAAATTCATATATTTTGAGATTCCTGGTTTGAAAATAAATTGTAGTTAAAGTTCCCATTGTAAAGTGGAAAAAGCCCTTCAAATGAATATTCATTTCGTGCTTTCATCTTAAAAAAGTCTGGATTTTACTTCCCAATTATTCGTCTCTATATATATTCCTTTTGAAATTTTGAGGATCTTACTACCCGTAATCCAATATTATTGACTTATCTTTCATTTAACCCTATCTGCCTGTGGGGTGTTCTTTGAATTTCAAAAACCTTGATAATGGTTGACGGTGCTAGAGTTGGCAAGCTAGCTTGGGATTGCAGTGGAGGCCTCTTTGGCCTATAAAAAAGAGGCCAAGACCCTTAAGCTTGAGACATTGCTCCCTTCTTCAAGAGTATTTGAACTTGTATATTTTTCTGGTGGCTCAATGGCTCCGACATATTCTAAATTATGCATTAATGTCAACTTCCATGCACACGTCGTCATACCAAATCTGTCTTGACTATCTATGACGTCCCAAATTTGTTTGTACGCAATTTGACTGATCTAACCCTTTTTGATTTGATTGACATAGGGAAAGGTTGGCTTAGATATATTTTCAACTCTGTTGGTACAAGTGGGTTGATTGGATTGGATTATTAGCTTTTTATCGTGGTCAAACCCGGTCAATTCAATCACGTTTTTTGAAACATGAACAATACCAGCCACTACCTGTGGAAAAATCCAAATTCTGGCTCTCGTATGGATGCTGTAAGTTTGGGGAAAGCTCCTATTATTGAGAAAATCGTAGTTGCTGTTCTTACAACCCTGCCCTTGGTAACATACTAAGAACTTGATGAGGAAGGACGAATCTCTTTAATACCCGAGTTGTGCTCAACTGGGCATTTGGGAGCTTTGTACACAGACAACTGTAGCATAGGAGAAGCAGGAATTTCATCAGTGCTTGATGATCACCTCCTTCCAAGTTGTAGTATGGCTACCTCCCCACTCTCATCAAAATCATATGTAGAGTTCAATGGGGGAGACTAAAAGGAGAAAGATCATGAGAAGGGTTGGCATATGTTTCACTTTGAGGGTTTAATTTTTTAATTGAATAGGACTGGATGGTGGACCTTTAAAGCATAATTCATATCTTAATGGATGCCCATAACCATGTGAGCTATTGTAGTTTGCCTAAAAAACAAGAATTTTGGTATCTCTAGTGGCTTGCACACTCAATTTTAAGGCTTGATCTTGTCCATCTTTCTTATTAGAGGGGCATGGCGATTATTTTGTAATCAAAACTAAAAGATTGAGTGATAACGGCTAAGTTATTTATGCCACATCACCCTGTGCAATTAATTGTAGCTATTAAGTAGGAAAGAAAGTCATTCGTTTTCTATCTAGAACTTTTGTGGGCTCTGCCTCACTTTGTTTCATGTGATGCAGTCGAAAAGAAGTTACAAAAGATTGTTGAGGGATCTAGATCTTTGGTTTTTTTCATTCGTATTGTTATCATCCTGTCCTGATTCTATATAGTCTTCTGATGTTCTACTTTTATTTTTTTGTTTCTCTCTATTTTTGTCCATGTACTTTCCTGATGTACTTGATTTTTTCTACTAATGAAACCCTTTATTTTTCTATCAAAAAAAAGGAAAAGTCCCACCTCAAAATGTCTATTCTAGTTCACATTAGCAAACTATATGACATGATCTTTGTCATATATTGGTTCCATTAGCTAAAATTGTTGGATCAAGGGAAACCGACAGATGTTACGGATCTGATACAATTTGCCCAATGTGGTTTTGGAATGTTGTATGCTTTTTACTTTTGCTTTTACCTATACTTTTACCTTTGGTGGTTTTACCAACTCACAACTATTTACGTATCGAGATCTAAGGTCATTTAAAACCATGTCTATTTTTTCACACTATTTTTTGTAAATTAATAACATAAATTATTTTTGTCTTGGTGGATAAGTCGCTGTGTACTTATCGATTCATTAGAGGTCCCTGTGAATGGATCCTACCGATTAGTGATTTGAGTGCTTGTACCTACAATTTTAAAATTAGGCTATATCTATTATTTTTTTTCCCAAATTAGAAAAGGTCTCAATTAAAGATAATTCCAAATTGCGTACTGGATTTTTTCTTGAAAAAATATTATGAGAATGGTGATGGGACAATCAGACAAGTAGAATTAACTTGTGGTAAAGTGGCCAGTGACTAGTGAATGGGGTGGTTCGCTGTCCTATGGGTGGTGATGGTGGCAAAGTGCCCTCGGGGGCAGATATAAGGAAGAGCAAATCAGATGGTGTTGGTGATTCATTATAATGGTAACGGAGGTCAGCTTGTTTGCTTCAGAGGCTGGTGGCAGATGGTGGTCTGCTAAACAATTGCTAGCATGGGGATGCCATTAGGTGGTGAAGTAATTGCAGATTGATTTAAATGAAAGTGATAATTGGTCATAAATCAGAAACTCCAGAAGCAAAAACAAGAAAATAATAGGTTTTCTTTCATTCAACTTTTTCATAACGAAACCTGTCCATTACTGCCAAATAACTGGATAAATTACAGTCATGGAAAGCTACATCTAGTCCTTTTACCTGTATGTTGTCTTTGTACTTCAGTATCATCATCATGGACTTGACCCTTAATTTGACTGTGTGTGCTGTATAGTCTTTGATGGCATGTTGACTCTACTGTCAGAGGATAGATCAGCTATTGAGTCTGATATGATATAGGGTTTACCGTGACAACACATTGGCTTGCTCTTCGTCGGCCATAATGAGGAGAAGTCGTATTTTGTGTTGCGGTGGCTAAATTAGTGCTTTTAGAATATTGTTACTTGGCCTAATCAATCTAATTTCACAGCTGTCTGATTGTCAAGAGATGCCCGAGAATCAGGAATTAGAATTAATAGTTTAATATGGGATCCACCTGTCTTTTTCAATTCTTCTTCTTTATCTAGTTAAGGAGCTGACTGATTAGGAAATTGTGAACATTGATTACAATGTCAGAGTGATTTGAAGTAGGATTCTCTCCTTTTCTAGTGATACAAATATTGTGGTCCTTTGTTATACTGAATAGAATGACTTACAAGCTGGTACACTTACGTATTGTTATTTGTTGCCAGATTAGGCAAGTTATTGTTATAAAGCTAAATAAGAGCAAGTTAGCGGAACAGACAATTAATTTCTTATGCAGATTTGGGGCCATAGCATGTCTATTGTAGAAATTAATCCGTTACGGACATCCCTTTCTTTTGTGTAGTTACTGATGGGTCAAGTAACAGACTACTATTGGAAAAGTAGTAGGAAATTGTTTTGCGGGAGAATCACAGTAGCATAATACCTGGAGGAAAGTATTAGGAAATTGAAAACCGTTGTAGGAACATATTTTTTACTCCTTTTATAGGTTGATTTGTGAAAGCCTTGATTTAAATCATATTGATGCGGATAATCAGATAAGTTATAATCCCCAAGTTCCAGAATCTAGGGTGGCAAGTTCAGTGAACGTCTCAAATTTGGAGTTTTCCTTAGCACATGCAGCTTTCCACTTTGCTATCCTGGTAGAAATGGTCAAATCTGTTCTCATAGATGTAAGATATGTTGTATGGATGATGATTATAATGGACAAGCTGTACTCTCCATAATTTTATCAGAGTAAGCATGAAGTGTTTTAAATCTTCAGTTTCTTCTTTGCTGACCAAACTTCTTTCATCATTCTGTGAAATGCAAAGTAGTACTTCCCTTAAGTGAATGGAACTCAGATTATCTAGTTTGAACTTGATGTTCGGTTTCTTGTGGCAGGTAAAGATCGTAAAATTCTGTATGGAGAGCATAGCAGTGGATATAACTTTCAACCAGCATGCTGGGCTGAGTACTCTGTGCTTTCTGGAGCAGGTATTATTTAAAATTTAGCTGAAAATATAGGTGTCGTGTGGGGAAAAGTATATTATGCGTTGGTCACATGGCTGATGTCGTGTGACCGACCAATCACATTGCTCGCATATATATGCTTGTCATCCTACGCAGAACTTTAATTTTGGAATCAATAACTTTGGTTGACTTGTTAACCGTCAGATGAGATACTTTCCCCTATTGGGATTTTAAGACGATTCCCAGTAACTTATGGTGGCCCTAACAAAGACGGTTAAGTTAATGTGATCTTGATTATGTGTTTCTGATGAGTGTGATGCTTCCAGGTTGATGAACTAATGGGGAAAGATCATCTTTTCAAACGAAGTGTTATCTTGATCAAAGCCTGGTGTTTCTATGAGAGCCGAATTCTTGGTGCTCACCATGGCCTAATTTCAGCATATGGGTTGGAAATGATGGTCTTGTACATCATCAATTGCTTCCATTCATCTTTGAATGGTCCTTTAGGGGTGTGTATTCTTTGTTTGAAGAATCCTTGATGCATGCAAAGGCAGGAGGCATTGATTTAAAGTTACTGTGTATAGGTATTATACAGGTTTCTGGACTACTACAGCACATTTGACTGGGACACTTACTGTGTGAGTGCATATGGTCCGATTGCAGTAAGTTCGCTCCCAATACTTGAACGTAAGTGGCAGTGGATTGTCCACATGTTTCTCATTTGCATCTAGAAGCAGATAGAGCAGATGCCTTCTCTTTGTATCCACTCTTCCTGAATAACCTTCTCTGTGCTTTTCACAGAAGAGCTGCCAGAGAACGATGGTAGTACTCTACTTCTTGGTAAGGAATTTTTCAGAAACTGCAAGGCGATGTTTTCTGGCCCAACTAATGCCCTTGAGACAAGAGCTCCGGGGTTTCCTTTTAAGCACCTAAATATTCTGGATCCTTTGAAGGACAGCAACAATCTAGGGCGTAGTGTAAATAAAGGTAGTTACTATTTTGCCAACCCATCCTGCCTTTTCTCTCAGTTTTAGATGAGTAAAGTAATAGCTCTAAGCCGTAGGCTTCCCTGAAGGAGATGAAAAGCATAAATCGGATACCCATGCTTTTATAAGCTGTCATTGCCATGCATGACAATGAGGGGGTATTCTATGTTGTGAGAATCTAAGACTTAGATATATTTATCGGAGTGGTTGATACATACTATTATTGTCATCAAAGAAATTGACAATACAAATTGTTGTCACTGCCTTACTTTTTTGAGTTGCCATGAACGACAATGAGCAAGTTTTTGATATCGTGAGACTGCAAGACTATTGGATGTTAATCTGGCTAGAGTTGCCGGTGTTTAATTTTTCTCACATTGCTAGTGTTCTGGATCTTGACCTTCTCGACATACCACTTCTTTCACCTATTAGATAATCCCGAAGGTCCAATCCTTTTACAGTAAGAGCATAGATTCTTCCATCATAACAGTGATGAACTTTTTCTGATATATATTCATTCAGAACATAACTAATTTCTATGTCTATGCTTGATGAGACCAAATCTTGATGATTGGAAGGGCATCACATCTTGGTTCTTTAATGGTGAGCTGTTTCCTGAGATTATCTGCTTAGTCTGTTGATAATGACTTTATGAATATGTCCAGCCAATTTCTATCGGATGAGATGGGCACTTGCTTATGGGGCCCAAAAGCTTGGTGAGATTCTCATGCTACCTGGAGAGAGATTGCTCGAAGGGATAGAGAGTTTCTTTCAGAATACTCTGGATAGAAATGGAAGAGGGGCGAGGCCAGACCTAGAACTTCCAGTTTCTGCATTTGGCACTGGGAATGTTGAAGTAGCTGATCTGGCTGGAGATTTTCCGAGTTACTATAACAATTTAGTTTGTAGTCAGTGGCATTATGAGTGCAATTTATTTGCTGATGAGCTGAATACTCCACTATCATCCCAAGTTCAGAACAACAGTGCATTGGATGCGCTACAGCGATTCCCAAGTCGCAATCGAGCTTCACTCTTTCGAAAAGGCACAGATGTTTTCTTCCCAAAGCCTCTCAACTGCTATGAAAGTACTCATGGGCTATCTGCTGCCTTGGTGGAGACTGAAGAAAACGTAAACACACGTGCGAAGAATCCTCCTAACCGTGCAACAGGTCCTGTCACCCACCGTGCTATGGTAATTATCTAATTCCCTGAGACTTCGATTTTATCGTGAATTAGATTACCGGTCTCTAGTTCGAGTAACATGCAGTGAGGACTTGAAGTTTCATTTTCAATAGATGAGCTTCTCTGCATATTGATTCAGTGGGAACCTTCGATGTTGGTATCCATCCACACTCAAAAGGCATTTGATTTACAAAATACCATATCATCTTACAGCTAGATTTGCTCCTACAAGAGGTCAGAAATTTACAAAGAGCAGTGATTACCTATTTTTGGACTTGTTTCTCTGGACTTAATGTGTGAAGAAATAAGGAACCAAATTTAGGCAATTTCAAAGAAAGAGAGAGAATCATAGTTAAATTCTTAAGGGCGATGTCCTGGACATGTTGAGTGTTTTGTTTGGTGATAATAGATAGTGTTGTATTGTGATAATCAAAGGTCTTGTTCGACCTACTCATAATCTATTCTTCCTATATTTATAAAGCAGTGGAATGATTAGGAAAGCAATGCTTAACTGAATCATTTGAGAGTGCAGAGCCATCGGTTTGACAGAAGAACGCGGCAGCAGACTAGGCCAATGAGTCCCGGATCTACTGTCCAGGATGCAGAAGCAAAAACAACTGAGATGGAAAGCAGGGATCAGTTTCTGGTGATGGATGGGGTTGAAAATTGTCTGAACTCTACAGCAATTCAGATGGAAAATGAAGACGCCAGGGAAACTGAGAACCATCTTGATCTTTCACTCGAGGCTTTCCCGCTTCTTCCCCGCCGTGAGAAGTCGACGCCGCACACCTTCAGGTTTGGTACTTACGAGTGCCCTGGACTGGGTCAGTCAGGTTATTTCGCCGGGGAGTCATCGGGGAGTGTGCCGATGATGGATGTTAAGGAGCAGCCAGATTCTTCACTGGAGAGCACGTAGGGCCTTCCTTTTCTCTGTACGAGTTTACTGAAGCAATGAAATATCAAAGGTTGATGGTCTTATTCCTGCGCTTAAACTGTTTGCACAGGACTCTGACTGAAGTTGTCCAGTGTGGCGATGAGGACTTTCCGCCACTGTCCCGGTGATGGATTGTTTAGCATACAGGAGATATGAGACGTTTGCTGAACAAAGAGAGTTCTATATCTCGAGCCTGAACTTCATTTACCTATCTCATGCCCGGTTCTGATTTTGACAACCAGATCTAGTTCTTTTCTTTTTCTCCAAAGACATGAACAAACCATCTTAGGAATGAGCCGAGCTGCAAATGCTGCAAATGGCGCGCGGATGTTTTGTGCTCCCAACAAATTATTGGCGAGCGGAGGATAATTGTCTGAGAAATTTTTTACTTGGTGATGAACTTGAGACAATTTGTTTCTGGTTTCTGCGACTGGCCTTTATTGGAACTAATGATGCTATCTAATATTGTGCCCAAATTGTTCACTGACTAGTTTAGTGATCAATCGCATGTTGTTTACGAAAATAACTCTGTTCAAAGCTGAACTACACTTATCAGAACCAAGCAATGCATCTTTTGCCATCCTAGAAATTCTTGAACCCTTTTTTCTCGTGTTTTTGTGGCCAGAATTTTTTTTTTTCTAGAAACTAGTACGATAGATACGACGAATTTGAGAAACGTAGAATTAAATTCACACATGAACGGTTTTTCTCTGCATTTCCCAAGGTGATACAATGAATAACCAAAAGCCGAAACTTTGGCCAGTTCTCTCATATAAAATCAACACCTTATAACATCATTCTTTGAGAGTTTCAGAGCTGCAGAACTGTATTCAAGTAGTACCGCCCCAATGCAAAACCACACCAATGGGTGGTGAACTAGATCTCCCAATGAGATACTGTATTAGGCGTGAATTTATACATGTGGCAATCATGTGCGTTGACTCGAGAACTGAACGACGATACTGCATCATCTGCAACTTGTTCGTGCTGTGAAACCAAAGTATGTTAGAGACCAGGGAAAAGTGAAAAAGACCAATAGCTGGTTTATTGCTTCATAATGACAGTAGACATTGCTTCACGCTAAGAACGCCCTTCGCACACCCTTACCTTCCACAAATCTCGAACAGAGACACTAGTGCTGGATTCAAGCCCAATTGCTTCCCAATTAGCAGTGATGGTTGCAGCTTTTGAGCATCGGTTCCACAGAGCAACAACCAAGTTGTGTCCCGACAATGGTCCTGCCCAAACCTGATGTCCAGTTTCGCCTATAATTATCTTGTGGATAGCAAGATGCTTTATGAAATTGCATTCAAAATTTTTATCGAGAGACTCTTTAACTGACAATTCCCAAGCGCAGGGCACTCTGTTTGAACATAAAAGTCTATGTTGGCATTTGTTTCCAAAGAAACATACAATGCAGACATGATTAAATCCCAATGTCCAGCCAGAGTGGCTGTGTTAAGGGTAACCTCTGTGACCCTGCCTTTAAGTGATTGAACTCAATGGTTTCATTATATTTCAGGGGGAACCCAACTTTGGATATGCTCATGTCAGGTTACCCCACAAATAGAACTCTCAAATGCATGTCTAGACTCTTAACAATTTTGCTATAAGATGGTGCGGTATTACCTGCTTGCAACCATCTGTACCAGAAGAGTGAACCCTCCTTCCCTGGACACCAAGTGAATCTGTGACAAGAAAAGATTGTTATTTTACAAGTCACATAGAGGATTAACAGTAAATTGTGTACTTAGACTAGAGATTCGGTACAGATTATATTATCGTTTACAAACACCTCGTCCTCAAATCATGTGTTGTGGGGGAGAAAAGTGGGGTCAATCTCAAGCTTTACCTTGGTTTACAGCAATGACTTCTGCATTGCTTAAAAGCTCTAGTGTTTCTGCAGTCATGTTTCTCACGTCGCAACCAATTAAAAGAGGGGCCTGCACAATAAAGCTACAGTATATAATAACTAGAAAATCAAAATATTCATATTAGAACTTTGGTGTTTTTTGAAACAAAATTTTGCCATGCTATTGCATGGATAATCTGATTCTCTGATTCCTAAGGATTCCTAGGCAGAAGTTCTTTGGTGTTGATGCCATGAGTTAAGCAAGACTCATGAGGATAAATAAGGAGGCAACGTATATTGGCCCAATGAAGTTGCGGTGGTTGAACTGTGCAGACCTGACTAAACATCTTCCGTAGACTTGCTTCATAGTGAAGCAGAGAAGTAACTTCACTTGCAGAATGACCCCGCAAATTATTTAATTACCCTACAACCCAGAAGCGATTATATGAAAACAAGAAATTGTAGGGAAACCTTCATCAGAGCCCAGATGCTAAAATGAGCGCGGTATTCCTGGTAAGTCATTCCTCCATTGCCAACTTCGAGCATATCAGGATCTGCTTGAGAAAATAAAAGCTGAGAACTAAAGATCACCATATATTTATATAATCGTGTATGCGAAGCATGTCTGGTATGATGAATTATACCATTCCATCCACCAGGTCCTGCATAGGCTGCCCACTTATTATTCAAATCTGCAATAGTAGTCATACTGGAAAATGGAGGAGACACTTAATCAGCAACTTTCATGAGCTACAATTTGTGCACCAGAATTATAGTGGATTCTGATGCTGGCAAACAAATGATTCGCTCTCTTGTTTTTGAATAATGCATCTGGATAGAGGATGCTCCAGACAGTACAAGACAAGAGAACAAGAACTTCACATTAGATGCTCTGTTGCACTAAATGCAATGCCATCGTCACTGTTTTGATTAGTTCATATTGGTACCCTAGAATCTTCTAAGGAAAATGTCTGCCTTCATTAAAAATGACACAGCACCTGACATCCAGACACTATCCAGAAAGATGCTCAAAATCACTAATGACACCCAAATTTATCATGCATACCTCCCGGGGCATTTGCTAGTGCTTCCGCTTTGTCTAGAATGATTTATGTGATGTTATGCTTGACTTGCCACTCCAAAGTCAATTTATCTGCTCCTATGAGTTAAAATATGTTGGCAGCCATTACTGTAGCTCCTTGGTCTCAACACAGGAAACACTCATGAATCAATGTAGAAAGCTTATCTGCCTAATAAGCTTATGGAGCGACGGACAGTTCTCACTTTTAATTCCTTTCACCTTAAAACCAGAATTACAGGACTAAATCCCCATTGCATTGATGATGTAGTAAGAGCCTACCTTACCCAAGAGTCATTTATGTCATCTGTTGTGCGCCAACTATTCCCAACTTTGCCTGCCCATAAGGCAGGATCATCAACACCCCTGCCCAACCAAGAACAAATTAATTTTTCTGCATACTGGAGAAACACTAAGATACTAGCACAGCCAGACTAAAGCTTTACCATTCACAGAGGGAGTAGAAAATCGTCCTTCCTGTTGCATTTAGAGCATCACGCATTGGTGGATATCTTGAAAGTAGTTTAAGTCAATTTCAAGGCACTCAAAAATTAGATTCTGAGAGAGAGAAAGTTGAATGAGAGAAACCTTTCTTCTGGTTTGATTCCCAGATTGTAACAGTTGTCATACTTCAAATAATCCACACCCTGACAATACAACATAAGTAAGAAAAGGAGTTTATGACTACAGAAGCAACTAGGACTATTTTGAAAGAATGATCTATATTGGACCGTTGATAAGAAAAAGAAAACTAACAGAAGCGGGAAATATGAGCACTCAAAAAACGAAATTGAAGCCAGTTCACTCAAATTTCTAATTTATTTCCAAAGTAAATAGGATATGAAAGACCATTATTATAAGAGGAAATAAAAGTATTTGCAAGTATTACCATAAATGTTGTGCTTAATTTAAAAGAATCACTTCAAAGGTGCTTATGTCAGGGATTTACAGAGTACGGGTGACTTTGAATGACATTATAAACCAATCAGCAATAAGGTGACAGAAACTCACCCAAGAAGCAAAGAGCTCTGCATCATCTTTTTCATGGTACAATGATCCAGGTCGAACTTGACAAGTAAAAATCCTTCAAGAGCATTATGTGAGTTAGTGAAAACAGAGACGTCAAAGAGCAGTCACTCAACTTAAAAGCCTTCATGCTATGAAGATAATGCCGCTATATTTAACCTCATCCTACCCAGCATCAGAATAAATACCGAGCTTGAGGCCTTTGTCATGTACATAATCAGCAAGCGCTCTAATCCCTGATGGGAAAGTTTTTGGATCAGGGACCAGTTGACCCTACAAAAAGAAGGAACAATATGAGGGGGTTTATTTAATTCTGTTTATAACATTCTAAGGTCACAAATATAGATAAACAAAGAGAATTTCCATTAAGGTGAATCAATGAGCCACTTTAGCTAGCTTGATCATATCAAATTTCTTGAGAAAGTACATTTTTTGAATGGACTGAAATATGCCTTCCCCTCCTCCATCTTACTTGAAGGATCAAAGTTATAGAGAAATATTGCAAAAGCTAGGCGAAGCATATTCAACATTTAGACTATTGCATGCTCATTAACCAAAAAGAAACTAGCGGATGCCCGAAAAACCTAATGTTAATAGAAGATTCAAAAGGGTATGCGAAGCACAAGAGTAGGATCACCTTCTTGTTAGGTCCTGCAAGTTAATGATTGCTCTTAGTGAATCTCATAGAAAGAACCCCACTTTAATGTAAGATGAATCAATTTGTCAAATTATCAGAAGTAGAAGTTTGGAGGCAAAACCAATCTCAAGACCCATAAAGAAGGAACAAAATGCGATCTCGATGAGCTAAAACTTTTTGGTATAAATTCATAGCGGGTAAACAAAACAAGATTTTAGTAGATTTCCGAGGTTGGCAGTATGCTGTGAAGGATAAATTTCTGTTAGTAGAAGATAAATCAGAATTACCTCCGGATTTCTCTCTGCAGCAGACCAGCAATCATCTAAAGAAAAAAAATGCATTAGTTACATATAAACCAAAAGAAGATTCTTTGATTGCATATTCTGGGAAAATCGTGGAATAGTACCTATATTAACATATACATAACCTAAAGCGGCCAACCCCGTTGAAATGAGTGCATCAGCTGTTCATAGTAAACAAACTATTAGTGTATATTCATTGAGTGTTCATTGAAGAGATAGACTTTATTACTGAGAAAATACTATCTTATAAGATTTGATCTTTGCCATATCCCCTTTTTGGGACAAGTTAGTGTCGTTGTGCACAACACACTTAATGTGGATATTAGCAAGACAGCAATGCATCCTTATAATTTTAAATACCAGGCATCAATTGTGCTGTGTCCATAATTTAGGCACACACTGCGTAGCATAATCACTTCACATAATCTGGCTAATTCACTACCCTACTTCAAGAAGCACATTCATGCATCGCTCATCAATTCCAGGAAAAGGATGAAACTAATACAGGAACTGGTCGATATTTCCCACAGAGGGGGAAGAAGTACCTGTTTCTTTGATTACAGTTTCATTGATATCGCAGGCAAAGAAGTTCCAGCTATTCCATCTGCTCAGATCAGATGAAAGTTAGATATAGAAACCATGAAGCGGTCGAGGATTGACACAACGACATTTCATGTCTGACACATGAAAGAACTCACTGAAACAGACATCTAAATCAGAGTCAACTAAGTAGAAGAACCGACATAACCCATAATAATAACTATAAGTCCCAGGACACACAAACAAAAACTCTGCCCACTCTATGAAAATCTTATGTCCACGTCAAAATCCAGAGCACACTGCATGCAATCCCCTCCTTTTCTTTGCTGATCAAAACTCATTTTCCCCAACATCTCTCCTTTTTTATCCCACTGCCAATAGCAACACAACCAAAGACATGCAAAAGACTTTTGATCTGCCATATCACTACACACCTATCAAATTCAAGAACAGAAAAGAACCAACGACACGCAAACCATCTAACGCCCGAAAATCATCAAAGAACGAAGCTTTGAAGAAGGAGAACCCGACCCCATTTGCGGAGTCTCAGCCAAGCCATTGTCCAGTTGAAAAATTCCGTTTTTCGAAGCCTCGAAAATGCGACTGAACGTGCTGCTAAAACAGGGTCTCTCGTTTCTTGGTGAAAGGCGCACCACCATTTCGGCGGAAGCTGCATTCAAAGCCCAAATTAACACAGAAAACAGAAGGATTCGTGCTGAAAAAATGCGATTTTGCGCCATCGTTAGGCTCCCCAGAGCTCTGCGATATGGAAGAAGGATGAAGAAGAAGAAGAAGAAGAAGAATGAATGAATGAAGAAGAAGCAAAGAATATGCTTTGCACAGAGTCGCGAGGTTGAAGAAGATGACAAAGAGCAGACACGTGCTGTACCTTACCTTCAAAAGAAGCAGCCCAAAGAACAAAAACATCATGTTCTATATTTTCTGAATCGGTTTCCATTAATGTAATGTTTGTTTTCAAAAAGGATGTCCATCTTGAGAATCCTTATTCGATTATCCTCGTTTTCCGACAGAATCTCGAGAAGATTAAGGATGAATTTGCCATGATTTAAGAACATAATATCATCGATGGGCCTTTATTTTCCTTTCCCCAAATTCAATGTTGTTTTTTGTTCAAATTGGTCAATATACTTTACAAAAAATTGCTAACGTGAACTTTTGTGTTAGAAAAGATGCTGACACGGAATCATGGATAAAATGAATTTTTTCTTTTTTGCATTTTTCAAAGTGATCTCTTTATTGACTGAAAAA
Source organism: Eucalyptus curtisii (assembly GCA_017140595.1). NCBI lineage: Eukaryota > Viridiplantae > Streptophyta > Magnoliopsida > Myrtales > Myrtaceae > Eucalyptus > Eucalyptus curtisii. The sequence continues at coordinate 61,240 of CM029503.1, forward strand.
AAATTGCTTTTTCTTTCTCCACAATTTTTATTTTTAGCTTCAACGTGCCATGATCGATAACAATAACGGTTGTGTCATTGGCAACCCTTACATGGTAGTCTTGACCCTCAAGCAACCCCATTGCAATGATTGTGTGGCTATCGAATTTGAAATCATTCTACAAAGGCGATTCTCTTCTTTGGCCTAATCAATCCGCTTAAATTTGCTTAAGTCTTATCTAGAACGTTCAATTCTACATAGCAATTCTAGCATTCTTTTGCTGCTCACTACTCATGTTTCAAAACTCACTGTATCAATAAGAAGTGGGGGCATACATGTTTTGCATGCATATATCGCTTTGCACGCGTATATCACTATTCATGTTTCAAAACCTTTTGTGCCTCGCACTTTGCACACATATATCACTTATTTCTTTTGGTCATTAAGATGATTTTCATTCATAAACCTTAAGTTTAAACATACATCATAGAAGTTTCAAAATAAATAAGAACCTATAGGATTTGAGGGGCGTGAGTGGCCCATTAGAAGTAAAGATATTTTTTTATGGGCTTTGGCGATTCAATCTACCATTTAATTTGCTTCACCATTGCACTAAACTAGATCGAGATCCCAAAAAAAAAAAAAAAGACGCCTCATTTGATGCTAGGCCTCACTGAAAAGCACCCTTGCACCCCATCTTGGCTGATCTGCGCTCAACACCTCCCTTATCAGATCAAAGTGATTTACTTCCAACTTCGGACACTCCTTAGATCGTGGTCGAAGATGGGTTAGGGTTTCAAAAGAGCAGTCGCCTTAACTTGAAGTGCAAATGAACTTCTTCCATGGTCAGAGCCTATGCAAAAGCCTTAGCGTTGGGGGAAAGGAGCTGCCATTCAGCATTGGGGGAAAGGACTCGCCATTGAATGGCAAATAGGGCTCAGTCAAGTCTTTTTTTAACATGATTAATCATCCCCTTGCCTTTTATTTGCTCAGATAAATATACATCCTTTACTTTTTATATGGGATAATTACGCAAATAGTCCATAGAACTTATAATTTGTTCACCTCTATAACTACTCCAATGTTCTGAGTAATTCTGTTGATAGCTTCTTCAAATATCCACTCAATATGCGCCAAAAAACAGCAAGAACCGAGGATATATAGGTGGGGGGTGCAATAGGAGATGATTAACAATGCCATCTGATGCAACGGTGAATGCGAACAGCCCAGGTTCTAGTTGTGTGCAAGTCATATGATCTGCTTTCCATGCCTTCCTCATGGTACTGAGAAAGGCTTGAAAATTAACACCGGGATTACTATGGAGCCGACCAAACAGAGAAATAGGGCATTCAGTCAATTTTTCCATCGAAAACAGTGGTTTTTCTACCGACCGGAGTGCTTACACAGGGCAGCCACATGCCTTTCGGAATCATTTCGCCCTCCATGCCTACTTCACAAATGCACTTAGTTCATCTAAAAAGATGGTATATACTCATCTCCGGGTACCCATCGCAATTACTAGTCAAATCCATCTTAGCATCCATGCAGCCTCTGTAAACAATAGCTCCAGGGACCCTAAACCTCGCTGACTTGCTATTTCGCCCCTTCCAATACAGAAAACAACAGAGTTTAAAGCTAGGCAAGTGCTATATAGAAGCTACTGGAGATTATAAACCTCACTGATTGCACATTCGCCCAATTCTGCGCAGATACATAAGCAGTCATAATTTGTAAAATATGGCCTTTGAAAAGTAAAACGGGGGAAAGCAAAAAAAAGGAGGGGGGGGGGTGTTGAAAAGTCAACAAATGAAGCAAAACAAGAACAATAAAAGCTTCGGCTCTTTTAAGAAGAGTGTGAAGACCGAGAGCTCAGTGGGAAAGAAGGGAAGGAGAAAGAAGAAAGATGAAAAATTTTCGTGCGCTCACGATTCGTGCAACTTGCCAAGCCGACTCAATTCTGTTTTACAATGCCGATAAGTGTTTGCACCATTCGTTCGTTCAATCGAATTAGTTTCGAACTTAGGGCTTAAAAATTCAGAATTATTGGAGATTTGTATGTCAAAGTCCGATTTTGAGTTGTTGAGTTGCATAGTTTTATAGAAATGATAATTTAGAATATTGTGAAGCTATAGCAATTTGTGGATCTCAATTTATGGTTTGCCTAGAATGGAATTTTCAAGTTTGATGCGCGGAGTTCCAAATAGTAACTTTTGAGCCGAATTTCAGTCGTTTCTAGTAGGGTCTTGGGGCGGCTGAGTTGGGGTACATAGTGTGTCAAAATCGCTTTCTAAGGACTATAAGTTAGCTTGAAATGGAATTTTGTGGAGGAATTATGGCTCAATGAAGTTTAATGCATGAGTCACGCCTAGTAGACAACGATAGGTTTTCGCTAGAAGCAAGCTTTTCGTTAGCTTATCATTTTATCGATAAATAGGCGTAGTATAGTCGAGTTGTTCATAAGAATATCGTTTTACTTGGTCTTTTGATATTGTGTTTCAGTTATTTGTTAGGAATTCGAGTGTGTCGACTCGAGTAACCGCCGTAGTTGGTTTTTGGTTTTTCCAAGGTGAGTGATACTATTTCTTCTTTGTATTTTAAACTCATTTTTTGAAAAACATTATGGATAAGTATGCTATGAGTTAACAATAAAAATAGGACCGAGCATTTACTACTATTTTGTTGTTTGAAAGGGGAAGTCTTTTTTTGATTTCAACTTAAATGATTGCTTATAAATGGTTTGTGAAACCTTTTATGAAAGAGCCTTGAAAAGTTCATGATTTGTCAGTGTGGTTTTGAAAAATGCTTTCATATGTAAATATCGATTGCTTGAGTTGTGAGATAATTCTCATTTTGGTTGTGGAGTATTGGAGATTTGTGATTGATGATTGATGCTCAGTTTTCTGTGAACCCTAAGAGGTGTGTGGGCATGCTCATACTAGTTTAGGATATCCTTATAGGCCGAATCACCGGCTAATAATAGGTGGAGACCTAATCAAGGAGGGAATTTTGGTCACTTTGTCAAGGGTGTTACGTGTGAGCATGGTTAGATACTTGAGCATGAGATTGGTCAACAGAGTGGACCATTGGCGTGAGTTTTTATGAGATTGGCCAATGGGCTGGACTATTGGGGTTTGTTTTGTTATTATCATGGGTATTTCTATTACGAGCATATTATTGGTCTTCAAGGTTTGTTAAATTTCGGATTCTAAAATGTATCTTATTTCAAATAAGGGTCTGAAGTGCCTATATCAATCTCAAAGAAGAGCTTGAACTCACCACTGTGAAAAGCAAATTCGTTTTTTTTTTTTTAAATTTTAATCTTTTACACTTTTCTTTCTTTTTTCTTTTCCTAAAAAAAACTTGAAAAAAAGAGAGGAAACACAAGCGGGAGGGAGCACTCTCTCGGGCCACCACCCCATTGCTAGTAGGGTAGCAACAAAGGTCGACGAGGTCGCCGGCGCTTGGGCGAGGGCTGGCGACCCTTGCCGACCAGAGGCGAGGGCCAATGTTTTTAATATAATTTAATTTAAATTTAATTTGTGTTTGGACGAAAATATCCCTGATTGGGTGGAATATTTCGCCAGCCACCAAGCCGGCAAGATTAAGCCCTTATTTGAAATAGCCATAATCACTTTAGGCTCTTTTTTGGGACTAACGTGGCTACCTTAAGCTCTTATTTGAAACGAGTTCACTTTAGATCCTTATTTGAGAAAGTGAAAGCACTTTGGGCCCTTACTTGGAATTTTTCCTATACTTTATAAAAGTCTCCCCATTCGATCTTGTGCCATTTTAAGAAAAATGATTGTGTAATATTCTTTAATATATTGTGAGAATAACAGTTTATTCTAAATTATAAAAAAATCAAATCACAAATAATTATAAATTATTGTGGGACCCACTTTTTTTTAGAACCTGTGGCCTACAATAAATTGTTATTTTTACAATAGTCCAAGGACTTTTATGCTAACGAAGGCCCCATTATAATGATGGGAGTTACAAGTGGTCCTGAACCTTGTTAAAAATTGCTAATGTGAACTTCTGCTTTAGAAAAGATGCTGGATAAGGGTTTTTTTTTTTTTTTGCATTTTTCTTGGTGATATCTCTATTGACCCAAAAGAATTTGCTCTTTCCTTTGCCACAATCTTTTTTTAATCTTTCATGTGCCATGGTCGATGGCAAGAACAGTTCTGTTGCTGGCCATTGTGTTGCTAGTGACCACCGCATCGTGGTCTTTAACCCTCAAGTGACCCTATTGCAATGATCGCGTGGCTACCGAATTTGAGATCACCCTACAAAGGTTATTCTCTTCTTTGGCCTAATTAATCTACTTAAATTCGCTTAAGTCTTGTCTAGACCGTTCAGACCTACATAGCGATTCTAACATTCCTTTGTTGCTCACGCTATTCATGTTTCAATGCCTCTGTTTACTGCAGCAATGAGAAGTGGGGGCATATATATGCTTCCAATTTTGTGCCTCACGCTTTGCACACATATAACGCTTTTTTTTTTTGGATCATAAAGGTAATCATTCATAAACCTTAAGTTTAAACATACATTATTTGAGCTTGTGAAAAATAATAAGAGCTCAAAGGGTTTGAGGGGGCTGGGTGGGCCATTAGAAGGAAGGACATTTCTTTTATGGGCTTTGGTGATTCAATTCACTACTTGATTCGCTTCACGGTTGCACTAGACTAGATTGAGATCCAAAAAAAAAATAAAAGAAGCCTTATTCGGGACTAGGCCTCATTGAAAAGCACACTTGTGTCCCATCTTGGCCGATTTGCGCCAACACCTCCCTTATCATATCAAAGTGATTTACTTCCAACTCCAGACACTCCTTAGATTGCTGTCGAAGATGGATTAGGGTTTTCAAAGAGCAGTGACTTTAGCTTGAAGTGCAAATGAACTTCTTCCATGATTGGAGCCTATGGCTGGTAGTGCAAAAGCCTTAGCATTAGGGGAAAGGACTTGCCATTCAATGGCGCATAGGGCTCTGTCAAGTCTTTTTTAACATAATCATCCCCTTCCCTTTTATTTGCTCAGGTAAATGTATATCCTTTACTTTTTACATGGGATAATTATATAAATAGTTCATAAACTTTTAATTTGTTCACTTGGGAGAAGTATATCTGAAGTACCTGAATTTGTGTATGATGCTCACTTTAGTTCATAGTTTTCATTGGCTCACGCAAGTGCCAAAATCGGAGAAAAACGATCACTTAAGTCCCTTCGGCAAAAAATTATGGATAGAAAAATTACGTGGCTATTAAAATAAAATTTTTTATTTGATGTGGCATTTTTTGACATTGAAGTGATCATTTTTAACAACAATTGGCACTGAAATGATCATTTTTTTTACAATGATTGACACCGAAAGGATCACTTCTTAACTTACTACACGACGTCGTTTAGGGTTTTTTTGGCATTGAAGTGATCACCTTTTCGTTAAGATTGACACTGAAGTGATAACTTTTTAACAACGATTAGCATTGAAGTGATCATTTTTTTACGATGACTGGCATTGAAGTTATCCTTTTTTAACTTATTACACGATGTCGTTTAGAGATTATTTGCTAGCTAGGAATGCCGGCAAGCCATATAAGATTGATAAATTAATAAAATATTGCCATGTTAGGTTTCCGACGACTCAAATCAGAGTTGGCACTTAAGTAATTTTTTTTTTAAGTGACATTTAAGTGAGCCCGCGAAAAGTTATTATATTAAAGTGAGTGCCGTACACAAGTTAAGGCACTTCTAATGTAGTTCTCCCTTGTTCACCTCTCTAACTGCTCCAACGTTATGAGTAATTCTGCTGATAGCTTCTTTAGATATCCACTCAATATGCCCCAAAAAACAACGAGAACGAAATATAGAGGTGGGGGGAGTGCTTGGTTCCCATGATTTGAGCAATAGGAGATGATTAGCAAACAACCAAGGAACCGAATTTAAAATTCTAATTTTCTCCACTTCTAATGCAACGGTGAATGCGAACAGCACAGGTTCTAGATGTGTACAAGTAACATGTTCTGCTTTTCATGCCTTCCTCATGGTATGTTGTTTAGACAGGCTTGGAAATTAACACTTGGATTAAGTATGGAGGCGACCAAACGGAGAAAGATGGCATTCAGTCCATTTTTCCTTCGAAAACAGCAGTTTTTCCATTAGACAGCAGCGCTTACAGAGGGCAGCCGTACGCATCTCGGAATCATTCTCGCCCTCCATACCTACTTCACAAATGCACTTAGTTCATCTAAATAGATGGTATATACTCATCTCCGGGTACCCATCGGAATTACTAGTCAACCCATGTTAGTATTCATGCATCATCTGTAAACAATGGCTTCGGGGACCCTAAACCTCGCTGACCTGCTATATTGCCCCTTCCAATACAGAAAACAACATAATTTAAAGCTAGGCAAGTGCTATAGAAAAGCTACTGGAGATTGTAAACCTCACTGATTGCTCATTCGCCCAAATCTGTGCAGATGCAAAAGCAGTCATAATTTGCTCCTCCATTTAGCCTTCAACCACAAGATTTACGAGTGTATAATGATCATAAGTCAGCTGTATTTTGGATGTCTAGCCTACAATTTTAAATAATCCGGGGACATCAACATGGCGTCTCAGCTACTTGAACAATCATGGAACATCCCGTAATCATTATGAACCAATTGCGTTTAAATTCTTGACCTGTGCAATTAGCCCTGATTCAAAGTGGTTTGCACGTGATTGGTGAGATTTCAATGAAGAATTTCTACACCAACTAAAGAAGCACTTATGTTCGTTCATCCTGCTGCAGATGGCATCGATGGTCACCAAGATGCGGTGTTAATGTAAAACTAATTCAAGAAAATCTTTTGTTTGTGGGAATGGTGACGAAATGATAACATAACGCAGTCCTCATCTTTGGAGCGTCCCACGTCGGGCAGTAACTACCCCACACGCCACAACTAATCGAGTGCTTGTAATAATGAGTGCACCGACGGAGTCACGAATTCATTTACCTTTTCACATTGAAAATTCCTCTGGTAAGTTCTTTGACTAATAACCAGAAGTTTCTTCATAGTTACATGTCTTTTTTAGGCCAGATAGGCCCTTGAAACAAAAACCTAGTGTCTATCTCCCAATGATCTTATCTCTTCATGCCACAGATACAAGGCACAACCTAAGATTAATACATACGATAATAAATTTAATGTACCTAAACTTTGATGAAATGGAACATTGTTCGACAGCATATCATAGTCATGTTTTCCTCCATCGTAGTTCAAGTAAACCAGTGTGTGTTCAGCTTGTTAAATGCTGAAATTGTATCGATTTTTATGGTATGTAAAGAAGTTTAAAGGGACATTGGCAAATTGTCTTGCACGTGAAATGATGATTTTCTAACTAATTTTCACCATGTAGATCCCGCTTCTCTATGTTCGTGCTGGAAAATTCTTCTAAACCGATACTAACTTCGAACGATTCATTGAATTTCACTTACCATATAGCTCGACATATATCACTTCTTAAAACTTTAACTAAATAATATTATAAGGTCCCCGTGATAGAGCACGTACAAATACAGTGGACTGCATTGCAATTTTCCATCGAGTAACTTCGAAATAGCTCGTGAACTCCTAATTGTGACATGAGAGAGAGAGAGCGAAATAGCTCGTGAACTCCTAATTGTGACATGAGAGAGAGAGAGAGAGAGAGAGAGATGGCGCACAAGAAGGCCATGCCTCTAAAAAAAGCAGTGGGTACGCAGAAGCAAATTGGTCAAAGATCGAGACGACAGGACAACAAGAATCATGCATTTGATCTCTCCTTGAAAACACCACACTAAGTCATCGGTCCCACCAAAGAAAAAGAACCAGGGTCCATCTTATTGTTCCTGCTTTTATCGAATGCATGTCGGTTCTAGCTTTTTCATTGATTCGTTATGCATATATTTATTCTTTATTTACATGAATATGATGACACCAGTCACTAATATAAGTAAATGGTTTTCCTCGTTGAATGCACTCACCTCTCTCTCTCTCTCTCTCTCTCTCTCTCTCTCTCTCTCTCTCTGCTCCTTTCAAAAGTTGTTCTCCCTGAAAGCAAAGGAAATTGAGAGATCATTTACAAAAGACGAACAAAGAAATTAGCGATGATGATCAAGAACAACAAGAAGGCAAGTCTCTCATTATTTGTGCTGATACTTTTCTGGGTTGTGTTTACATCTCAAGAAAGGTCATCAGAAGCTACCAGATTCGGCAATGGAGGTTGCCGTTCTTCATGCTATGTGCAGGAAGTGGCAGAAATTAGAAGTCCCATGAACAACAAAAACCGGAATCTGGAGGGTTATTCGGGAAGTGACCATGAGGATGATGATGGTGGATATTCAGACTACGATTTCTATAGAAAGCATGGCGACGTCCCAAGCCCCGGGATGGGCCATTAGCCAATTGATGAAATAATTCAAGAGAGTGAGTATATATATTTGTTCAAGATCAGCTCAGATCAGAATTCCTGTTGCCGATGTTTATCAATACTCCTTTAGTATATGAATGTGTTTATACGTCGCCGGAGGCTTGGTTTCTCTCTGTTGATCATCAACTTTGGAAGACCATATACATCTATACATACTTCCACAATGTACCAATATCCTTCATGTAGATATGGTTTTGATATCCTCTCTTCAATCATGTGTTCTCATCAGTGTGTACACAATATACAGATAATTTTTATTGAGTTTTTGGCTCATGGTGAATAGCAATCTCTTGTAAGGAGGACTGAATAAAGTCGCATGTATGATATATTTCAACGATACATTAGTAAAGTAAATCTTTGTGCTATTTTCTTTTTTGGTTTCTGGGAAGACAAGTTCACTGATGCCATCATCTCTCTGATTGCGTTGCAAGAAACTAATGAATCATTCCCAATCTGGGTTGACACTGAAACGGGCCCATTTCTCTTAAAGATAAGGCGCTAAGTATCAAATAGCTCAACAAAAGAATTAGCCTTGACTCGTTCAATCGTCTCTGATCCATCGATTGATACAGAAGTGCACTGTTGCCAGCAGCTGAAGATGACTTCCATGTGAGGGAATCGGTTAACATCATAAGCCAATTCTTGCCTTTTCCTTATAACAGAAGCCCCACTTTCTCCAGCTACTTTGGCCAATGTTGATCAGTGCAAGCTTGCACCGAATTAGTCGATCGATTATCAATGAGGTTACAACCTAGGACACGCTTTCCACTTCTAGCAAGATGATAAGCACAATTACAGTGAATGAGTACAGTCATAAGGGTAATAGCACATGATCGCACACCATAATTACCACGATCAAAAGTCCAGATTCGATCTGATAAAGCGTTTGTATTCGGAACAGGCTTCGTTACACAATGGACGATGGAGAAAAAAGCATTTCCACCAGCATTATTCAAAGAGCACGTCCTGTATATGAATGACTGATAACCAGTCTTAGGTTAAGCTCATTGGATAAGAGTGGAAGTGTTTTCATGCAAAGCCTTTACGAGCTGAGAAATTGGCCTTTTATATCATTGCTGTCGTGGACCTAATCCCATCCATTTGAATTTTATAAGCAATTTAATCAATCAATTCACCACTTAGTAAAATCAAATGTCAATCAGAATACCAGACTCTTATTTGCGTTTTTCAGAAATAAATTAAAAGACATTCATATTGTCAATTTTATGAAGATCTACTGCCCCGAGTATGTTCATGATTATGATCGCTAACCTAGCTAAACATATCGAATAGACAATACTTGCCATTGCCATCGACATTAGTTGCGTTTGTTCGCATCGGCCGCTCGATGCATCACGAACATGGATTAAATGAGGACTAGATAGGCGGCTTTCAAGTTGTAGGATTTCTCAAAAGGAATGAGCTGGGATAATTACGAGGTTGTCTCAAAACCCTAGTGATCGATCAATACATACCTAGTCGGGACATATCATCAAATTAGATGGACAAATTACTTATCGTTATCTCTAATTTGTCATGCGATGTCACCCTTCGTGAAAATTAGAAGAAGCCTCTAATTACAGTTGATAGGGGCGGCGCGTGCATGCTGGACACAAAACCCTCGTGTAAACTTGTCATGTGATGACCCGCCAAAACTTGTTCGACGGCCTACTTTTGCCATAAGATGATGCATTTACATTGATCAGTAGCTACACGAAGCTTTCTAATTAACCTTAATGGAGCACCTTCTCGAATCGTGTAACGCGTACAAATTCGTTAATTGAGTTGAAGCTTTTTTGAAGCGAGAAGGACGTCTCATTACTTTGGGAGTCCCGACTCCCTAGTGAATAGCCAAGCCACATAGTAATCAAACCTAAGGAGAAATGAAGAGCAAGTCTATTTATAGATGTTACAGCTCACGTCGTCGATGGCCAATGGGAGGTTTCATCAGTAATTAATTAGTAGGCTAATCGATTAGTACCCTAAAGCAGCATTTAGGCGTCGATTTAGATTAAGCTACGATGTTTGGTGCCACTTAAAACATGATTTCGAGAATTTCTGAAAATCCTCCGAATATCCTCCTCTCATTCATTGTACCTCCACTCTTCCACTCTTCCACGCTTCACTATTTCGCTAACACCGGCTTATGTGTAGGCTACTCCCTGCCGCCACTCACTCCGCCGTACCAGCTTTCGCCTATAACATCCCGCATCGACGATTTTAAATCTTCCCACGTCCTCCCGGACACCAATTGCCCCCTTTGTTGTGCGTCGATTATCGGCCCGTTCCCTCTCCCCCTCCCTTCTCCCAATTGTGTCTCTTAGCGTCTCGATGGCAATGACAATCGCGCGGTGGCCGCTGTCATTGGTGGTAGCGAAAACAGCAATGAAGGAGAAGCAGATGACAGACAAATTGGCAAAGGAAGTTGACGATACAGTCAATTGGATCCGTTGGACGAGGACGAGTGGCCACTGAGAAGGTCGGTTTCAATTAATTCTCTATTTCGGGTAATCGAATTGCACGAAGACTTGGAATTGCAATCGTTTGATGCGAACACGAGCAGGTTGAGAACGATCCTTGGTGGATCAATTGGAGAGTAGAGAGACATTTGCAAAGAGTGTTAAGAATTTATTGAGTGATCCTGTGTCTCTCTTATCTCAAAAACTAGTTCAAGAGGTGAGGTTTTTTCTTACAATTATAAACTGACCACTTGCCTCTTTTGAGATAAACCCCATCAATCTCCTCGTCACACATCATGCTTAGGTTGGAGGTCGCAACAATCCTCTCCGAGCGACCGCTGGGTCTAGACTTGTTAATAACCTAGGTTCTGATACCAGATTTGTTGGGAGCGAGTAATAGAAGCCCAATACCTTCGCCTAGGGAGATTGTCAAGAGAGCCCAAGTCCCATCCCGACAATATATCTAATTAGATCTACTTTTATTCAAAAGTTTAAGTCAATGAGTTATGAACCAATCATGATATATTAACTGTTGGACACCACATTAATTCTTTAATGTGGGATTTCTCTAATATAACTCATTCACATGTGCATCTTGATAGAATTGTGGGTTTGTCATTGATGTTTGTGGGATGTATCATTCCACATCTCTAAAAGATAGCAGAATTATTATTTTATTTTAGGCAAAAACCACCAAAAACACGTTTATCATAAATTTTATTCTGTGATACAAAAGATTCCAAAACTTGTACCTGAATACACATTTACCCTCCATCAAAGTTTTATCAATAAGGATGGTTAAAAATTTGCCTACATTAATGTTGGAAAGTAAATGTTATTGATATGGCATCCACATGACTTAAGTGAAATAAAAACGACACTTGTTTTGACTAAAAAATAATTTGACAAAACCTTGATGTAGAATAAGGGTGCGTTTGGTAATTCTGATCCCGAGAATAATTTTTATTTAGAAATAATTTTTTTTTATTTTGTTCCCGGGAACAATTTCTAAGTTTTTAAAAGTGTTTGATAACTATCCAAAAATTTTATTCCCATAACAGAAATGCATTTGGTAGGACTCTTAACTTTTTTTCTTTCTTTTTAATTTTTAGTACTTTTATTATATATATACTTATTTATTTATTTATTTATTTATATTCCTTTTCTCTTCTTCTTCCTCTTTCTTCTCGGCGATCGACTTTGCGAGGTCCGACAAGCTTGTTGGCGCCTCGCTTGGCTAGAGCGAGGTTCAAGGAGTTCACTGGAGGCTCGCCTGGCCAATGCGAGCCTCGGCCTCGCAGATTTTTGGGGGGGCCGAGCCTCCAAAGACAAGGTTGGCTTTGCCATGACCTGGTGAGGCCTAGCCTTGCATCGGCTAGTGAGACTCGGGTCGATGAGCCTCGCTGTGGCTCAATGTAGCTGGGGGTTGGCAACGCTCAGGTGACCAACCAAAAGGAAGAAGGAGAAGAAGAAGAAGAAGAAGAATAAAAGGAAAGAGAAAAGAAGAAAAATCATACTTGATTATGGGAATTGTCCCTGTGAACAAGAATCAACTTTTTTCTACTTATTGATTTTGTTCCAAATCTATTCCTAGGAACAAAAAAATAGATTTTTGTTTTCGAGAACAAAAAAATTATCAAACGGATTTCTTTTTTTTTTTTTCGAGGAACAAAAAAATTGAATCAGTTGGTCCCGATAGTGTTACCAAACAGGGTCTAAATGTGTCACATAGGTATAAGTTTGAGGTTTTTTATATCTCAAGAAAATTTTTAAAATAAATATGTCACAGTAGGCATAACTTATGATTTCTCATGTCACAAAAAGAGCTTCAGGTAAATGTGTCATTGTGGGAATAGTTTGAGGTTTTTTGTGATTTTTTCTCTTTTATTTATAATTTTTTTATCCAATTCAAGTTTATCCCACCTTACGTTGGATTTCTTATCTAGCATTTTATCCAGGTTGGAAGATGTTGCCAAACACCAAATAGGATAATACTCCAAACTACCAAATTAACCTAAGAATTAGAAGAAAAAGGAAAAAAAGGTGAAATCGACTCGAACTATCGGTTTGGCAAATGTATGAGGAAATGAGACTTGTGATTGTTACACATACATACCTACAAATTTAAGGACATTAATATCTCAAGGTTCGACTGCTTAAATTTTGGTCCAAAGACTATTGTCATACTTAGAAGGATTGCTCTCTAGTTAGCTAAGGCCTTGTTTGGCAATTAGCCAAACAATAACTATTTTTATTCTTTTGTTCCCCTAAAAAAAAAAAAAACATAAATCCGTTTGGTGATATCAATTGATCTTTTTATTTCCGGAACAAATTTATTCTCGAGAATAGACTTGGAACAAAATCAAGAAGTAGAAAAGAATTGCTTCTTTGTTCCCAAGAACAATTTAGAATCGGATAATTTTTGCTTTTTTTCTTCTTCCTCTAGTTGGTTGTCGACCTCAACGATGGCTAGCGACTAGCCAGATGAGAGTCGGTGACCTCACCAAAGCCTCGCCTGGCCATGGTGAGGCTCTCTTGAGGCCGACGACTGGCTAGAGAAGAAGAAAAAAGAAAAAAAGAAAAATATAATAAATTTATTTTAAAACTAAAAGAAATTCTAAGTCAAATCTTTTTTTTTTTGTACGGTTATCAAGTACTCGAAACTCGTTTAGGGAACAAAATTTTTAAAAAATTATTTCTAACAAAAAGTTATTGCTAAGAACAAAATGGTTACTAAATAGATCTTAAGATATACTGTTTCAAAGAACCAACATTCAAGCCAAACAAGAGAAATAGACATTCCATTTCCTTTATGTAGTGCTCTTGCCTTTACTTCGACATAGTCCATTTGACTGAACACCACGTAAGTGAACCTCGATATCATAACTACAAGTATATGATTCTTTTAAATGGCATTAACATGAATATATCGGCATATCGAACGACACCCTAGAGAATCATGATGAAGTCATATAAACCTACATGATATAATAATACCCTTAATAAGTATATGCACATCGCCTGAAATCTTACCTACTTATGATCGATTTGATCTGAGTGGTCGATTTTAGGGGCCAGATAGATCCAGATCGCACTCTCACTTTCACTGCTTAAGTGCTGCTGCCGTCCTAATCGAAAAACTTAATAAAATGTCTCAAATTTGTCAAGATCTCTTCAATCTATCTACCCATTTCTCTTTATTTTAATTTGAGAAGAACGAGTTCTCTGAGGTCCATTGATTTCGTTTCATGTTTCATTCTCTCCAGATTCTCTAGTACTAGGTTTTTATATAATACGCAAAAGAAAAGTTCTCTTTGAAAACCCTCCTCAAAGGAATCGCCATCTCGAGCTTCCCCAACCTCCTTTCTCAAGATATTTTAATCTCTCTCATCTCTTTTTCTCTGTAAACTCAGGAAGTGGGACAGACATCCGCCATTGTCGGTGGTTGCTAACGCTTTCTAACAGTGTACGCGGTCGATTAATTTAACCTCGAAAGTGTCGGGCCGAGATCACCGCCACCTCGTTGTCTCGAGCTCCCACGTACCACTCTCCAGAACTACTACTAGTCCTACTCTATGCAGTCCCTTGTCTCCTTTTGTCTTTTCATGCTTTGCTTTTCATTTGTTTCCCCCACCTTCAACGAACCAGATTAGCAACCCAAGAAACATGTGTCTTCTCGTCGGTACTCGATCTTGGATGCTTCTCTAAGCATTGTCCCGAGGGGTTCACCCCAGTAAACACACTCACCCGGGCGAGATACACCCGCTATTGCAGTTCAAACTCGTGGTTTCGTATTTAAGAACATCTGACCCGTACCGATAAACAACCACCATCGACGACATTGTGCCCCTCTATGTTGATATCTCAATGAAATGCCCATCACTACAGAAATGATTTCTGGAAAAGTTTGGATGGGAAGGGACCATTGCTTTACCCGCATTGAAGATATCCCCTCTTAGCCTTGAGCTCAACTCAATATGATGGACCATGATGCAAATGGGAAAAAGGTTGTTTGGCTCAATCTCGGAAAAAAAGGACAGAAGTGGGCCACGAGGGTTGTTCATCAGGCACTACGGTTTTAGAAAAATGGGCAAAAAAGGAAGATAAAAGCAATAGTGACTGGAGAAAAGGCTGGTGTGCCCGCGTGCCTTTTGGAAAGGGGAATATAATGTTAAAAGAATTCAGCATGTTCAGGCCTCATTCCCATATGAAACTGCCGTGTGAGGATCACATGTTTCTGCCCACAAGATTCAACAGCTTTTTTTTTTTTTCCCTTTTTTGCGTGCATATCCGCTGTGTCATTCACCCTATCCGTTCTTTGCTTTTAAGCTAGTGCACACTTCTTGGCAAAATATAATTTTGGGAGTCCACTTTTCTCTAGTGTACTTTCCAATTGGGAAGATCGGATACTGCCTTCAAAATTAGCTTTTAATGAACTTGTGATACCTGTCTAGATTGATCAGTTGGCACATTAAAGTTTTCTTAATAGTTTTGATATGGCATGCCCTTGAACCGATGAACATAAATATTGTTTTCTTTCCTTTTGTCGTTCTTGGTAAGAAAGTTTATGTTTCTTCGCGTCTTGCAACCAACATGAATAACCTACATGAATAATGCTGAGTAGGTGATGAGTATCAAAGATACCACGATAGTTGGGTTAGATTTTTTTTCTCTTTTCTTCTTCCTCTCCCTCGAATTAGTTAAAGCTCGAGGTCGGGCAAACAAAAGAAGGATTCCAGGGAGGGGTTGGTGGGATTTTAGGTGACGGTGGCTTTCTTTGCATGAGAAGATGGACATTTGATTTTGAACGTCAGAGAAAACGTAAGCGTAACCATCGCTATTATTATTATGGAGTGAGAGAAGGAAAGAAGTGGGTGGGATGTCCCTCAAAACCAGCTTGATTTTCGTGGGCGCTGCACTAGTTGGGCAGTTATTTTCTTCTTTCTAAAGTAACTGTTCGTGGGATCACATGTTTGTGCCCTTTCGATTTTCCTCCCCATCACTTGAAAAATTCTTGAATATTGAAGAAGCGAAGAGAACTGTAAGACACTGTCAAAATCGAATCTTTTGTACGGTAGTTCCGTCTCCTCGTCTGTTGTCGCCTTTGGGCTATTTTCTGGATGGCTCTGTCATTTCGTGTTGGAATTCTTGCTCGGTGAGACAGGAGCCGAACGGTGAAGAAACAGGTTCTGCTCTTACGCAGAAAAGGGTAACGGGAAAAAAAGAAAACAGAAAATGAAAAGCCATGTACCAAATATTTGTCATTCTGAAGTCCTTCGCAGTAGTTAAAGGAGGGCCCTCTTACATTTATGGAGACTTCAGTCGAATGACTTTACATCGCGGTTTCTCAAGCGCTCCAGCCAAAATCGTGGGGTTGCTCTGCTTCTGGGTTCTGAAGATAAAACCATGGCCTGCTTCCTGAAATGATTTATGGGGATGTGACTCTTGAGAGAGTGAATGTGCCCTGCTTTTACTTTGCCTCCATCCGTTTCTTTCTTTCTTCTGTGGTGAACGTGAGCCAAAAATGTCCTCACGACTTTTCGTCTGATGCTTCAGTTATCTCTTGAGTTGCAAAGTTCCAATCTTGCTTGCTGAGAAATTCTTCTTATTTTAATGCGGATTTGACAGCTTCGTTTCTTCACCAGCAGAAACTCATAAGGAAGGTGGGGACATCTGAGAGTGATGGATCTTGATTGTGGCAAGTGCTGGGGCTCTTCAAAGGTTGGTGCATTTCTCTCATCTCAAATTTACATGAATATTTGCTTCAAACTCTTGTGCGATTTCGAGCTTGTTTGAGCTTGTGGAGTTATACAGATGACTATTCTTCTAGAGAGATGCTGATTTGTTTTCGGGTTGCCTGCAATTGGCTTTTCAGAAAGAGTCTTGGAAGACGATTTGGATTCTAGCTTATCAAAGCCTCGGTGTGGTGTATGGAGACTTGAGCATATCTCCTCTCTATGTCTATAAAAGCGCATTTGCTGAAGATATTCAACATTCAGATACCAATGAAGAGATATTCGGCGTTCTCTCTTTTGTTTTCTGGACCCTCACTTTGGTTCCCCTTTTCAAGTATGTCTTTATTGTTCTTCGGGCAGACGATAATGGGGAAGGTAAGTGTGAAACAGCTAAGTGATGCTTGTTCATATTCACCTTTTTCTCGCTAAATTATAAACTTTTGGCTCATGATGTTGAAGGTGGAACATTTGCCCTCTATTCATTGATATGCCGGCATGTGAGAGTGAGCCTTCTGCCGAACCGGCAGGCTGCCGATGAAGCGGTCTCTACCTATAAATTGGAGCACCATCCCGAGACCAGAAACAACTCAAAGATGAAATCGTTGCTTGAGAAGCACAAGGCCTTACACACTGCTTTGTTGATACTGGTCCTTTTGGGAACTTGCATGGTAATTGGAGATGGAGTGCTCACTCCTGCAATTTCTGGTATGTTTTTTCATTCCCCAGTTGAAAATTGTTGAATATATGGAAGATGTCAGCTTCAATCTCTCTGGTCTCTGACTAATTGCTTTAATGTGGCTTAATGTAGTTTTCTCCGCCGTTTCTGGCCTTGAGTTTTCCATGTCGAAGGCACATCACGAATGTAAGTTTCCGTCCAAAGTCTTAAACAGTACGATTGTGTATCTCAACCTGTGCCTCTTCGATGCACCATTTCGATTCAACAGGACATTCTGGCATAATATATGCGGACCAAAATATTTCGAGCTTTATTTTGTTCTGCCTCAATTTGAACGGCTACAATGCGGAAGGAGTAGGAATTTGGCATTCTCATATGGCTACTTTGAAGTAACCATAAAGAAAATATTACAATTTTACTCGCATCACCTATAATGAAATTCTCCTTTTTGCAGATGCAGTGATCCCAATCACCTGCGTCATACTTCTGTGCCTATTTGCGCTGCAACATTATGGGACGCATCGGATTGGATTCTTCTTTGCGCCAATTGTTTTGATTTGGCTACTTTGCATCAGTGCCCTCGGCTTGTATAACATTTTCAAGTGGAACCCAGAAGTCTACAAGGCACTTTCACCTTATTACATGTTCAGTTTCTTGAGGAAGACGAGAATGGGTGGATGGATGTCTTTGGGAGGCATCTTACTGTGCATAACAGGTAAGATCTAGAGGCTTGTTGCAAGGATCCTTCTCAAGTTTTTCAGTAGTAGTTGTGTGGCAGGGGTTTTCAATCAAGATGCAGTCTGTTTCTGTTAGTCCTTATTTTTCTGATTATATCTTATTACCAGTCATGAACAAAGACAAAGACCCATCATTGTCAAAGACTCGGTCGTCTAGTGAGTGTTTAGGGAAATTCCATAGGTTTAGTAGAAACAGATTCTAATTAGTCATTTATCCTTTCTGCAGGTTCAGAGGCAATGTTCGCTGATCTTGGACACTTCTCCTACACAGCAATTCAGGTCTTACATTGCCTTAGATTTTTTGGTGAACTAGGGTGCTAGAGTTATTAACCTTTTCATTGAAAAGCACCAACTTTTGGTTAATGGTAGCATTTTGTATGTCGTTTGCAGATTGCTTTCACATTTCTAGTTTACCCAGCTCTCATATTGGCCTATATGGGCCAAGCTGCTTACCTGTCGAAGAATCACCATAACAGCAACCAAATTAGCTTCTATATTGCGGTTCCAGGTAAAGTTTCCTTGATCCTGGATAAATCTAGATCGGCAATTCAGTCCCCATGTGGGACCGATGAATGTCTATTTGCAATAGCTATAGCTGACTGAAATATTTGAGTGCAGATAGTGTCAGATGGCCAGTGCTTATAGTTGCTATTCTTGCTTCTGTTGTCGGAAGCCAAGCCATCATCAGTGGAACATTCTCCATCATAAACCAGAGTCAATCACTCAGTTGCTTCCCAAGAGTTAAGGTGGTTCATACATCAGATAAGATTCACGGGCAGATCTACATTCCAGAGATCAATTGGATTCTCATGATTCTCTGCATTGCTGTGACCATTGGCTTTAGAGACATAAAACACATGGGAAATGCCTCAGGTAAACTATGCCTTCAATATGTCTGTAAGACTAAGATCCATATAGTACAACTCATCTTTTACTTCCAGCTGTCTCACTGTCTGAATTGATGCTTATCTGTTGATTGAGTTTGTAATATCAAACTTGGTTCAACCTTTTGCAGGCCTGGCAGTTATGGCGGTGATGCTAGTGACCACATGCCTCACTTCTTTGGTCATCATCCTTTGCTGGCACAAACCTCCAATCGTTGCTTTGTCCTTCTTACTGTTTTTCGGCTCAATCGAATTACTCTACTTCTCAGCATCACTCACCAAATTCACCGAAGGTGCTTGGCTTCCCATTCTTCTAGCCCTTTTCCTGATGACCATCATGTTAGTCTGGCATTATGCCACTGTCAAGAAGTATGAATATGACCTCCACAACAAAGTCTCTTTGAAATGGCTCTTAGCGTTGGGTCCGAGTTTGGGAATTACTCGAGTCCCGGGCATTGGAGTTTTCTTCACTGATCTCACTTCCGGAATCCCAGCTAACTTCTCCCGATTTGTCACCAATCTCCCTGCATTCCACCGCATCCTTGTATTTGTCTGCATAAAATCGGTCCCTGTCCCGCATGTGCCCCCAGCCGAACGCTATCTAGTTGGCCGTGTGGGCCCTGTAGCTCATCGGTCTTACAGGTGCATCGTTCGGTATGGATATCGCGATGTCCACCAGGACGTGGATTCCTTTGAGTCCGAGCTCGTTGACCGGCTGGCGGAATTCATCCGCTATGATTGGAATCACGCCCGCGAGCGTACTAACTTGTGCGGTGAGGATGATGGGCTTCACTCAAATGCTTCGTCGAGCGAGTGCAGATTGACAGTGATCGGAATGGCAGCAGCTCTCTCCAGCACGCCAATTTATGAGTTTGATGGGACCCTGGAACCAGCAAGCGTGTCTGTTGGGTTTCCGAGCACAGGGAGCGGTGGAGTAGCTGATGAAGTCGAAATAGAGCCCATCAATGTCAGACAAAGAAGAGTGAGGTTTGCAGTCGACAATGACAAGGTGTCGGAAAACAATGCCCGACCAGAGATGGAACACGATTCACCCATGCAGGGAGAGCTGCGGGACTTGGCAGAGGCTCAACAGGCCGGGACGGCATTCATACTCGGGCACTCCCACGTACGGGCGAAGCCAGGATCGTCGATCCTGAAGAGGCTGGCCATCAACATCGGGTACAACTTCCTCAGGAGCAACTGTAGAGGCACGGACGTGGTGCTAAAAGTGCCTCCGGTGTCCCTTCTGGAGGTTGGCATGGTTTATGTAGTGTAAAAACCACTCCAAGCTGGTATGGGATAGTTTTTAGTCTCTTCATTTTAATACAGAGGAAGAAGGGACGAGCGTATTGATCATCTCTGCAAAACTGTTGTTACTTCAATCGACAGAAGGTTCAGATGGAATGTGCAGAGAGAAAAAATTGTTCAGTAATTGTAAGTAAGAATTAGGAAGCCTCTCTCTCCCTCTCTGATGTAGGATCTTATAGATTTGATTAGGTTGAAACGTCTGGAGAATCGCATGACATATTTCATATGGTTTTTAGGGTCAGAACAATTTGGACATGACCTGTCCTTGCCATGCGCTTCATGACGTTATCTATTGGACATTAGTACATGACATTAAATTCCATAATCTGGTCATCCAAGGTTACCAAAATTTAAATAAATTTCAATAGAAATCCCTGAAAATGTGACTGATCTTCTCAAGCAATTATGGGCCACCCATTTCTGGTCCAAAAGACATTTCCACACGCTGGACTTGCGGCTCCCAAAAAACGGCAAAATCCTCTGCTTTCTAACTCTCAAGTTAGTCTTGGTTTTTCCAAAGCGTGACAGAGATCCACGTAGTTCGTCAGGAGCCATGGAAATCCCCTGTTCTCCTGTCCAGTGATTCCCCACTCGAACTTGAAACAATGCACACACGAACTCATGGCGAGCAACATATAAAAGACCGGAGCAGAGCAATGTGGTGAGAGGCGTAGCTATTCAGGGTAGCCAGAGAAAAAAAGGGGGAAAAAAGCATGGGACTGAGAGCTCTTCCATTGCCATCTTCGCACAACACCGTGAGCTATCTTCCGCATGTCGCAGGAGGCGTGAGGGTTAGTAAGTTTGTTAAGTATAAGTTTAGGGTTTCGGCTCAATCGGAGAAGGGGAAGAAAGAAGAGGGCAACGAGAAGAAGCAGAGCAAGCAGTCTCTGTTCGGGAGCGTGACCGATGCTCTCGACTTCTCTCAAGTGAGGTCACCGGAAGATGCCGAGCTCCTTGAAGACGCCAGAGACGCCACTCGGTCCGGCGAGAGGATGTCCAGAGAGCAGGTCCAATTTGACTCTCCAAGTTCCAATCTTTCATTTTCTGTTTTCAGCGTATGCAAACACGTGCATTGATAATGTGTAAAAATTCAATCTTTAGTAGTTCAGCAACCGCAGCGCTCTTACGCTGCCATTTGATGCATTTGTGCAGTATGGGGCTCTCAGAAGGAAGATTGGAGGGACATACAAGGACTTCTTCAAATCGTACATCGAAGGTGAACATTCAATCCTTCTCTCTTCGAGACTGTATCGGTTTCTGCTTGTTTTTCCGGCCGCTGGAACATCGTTCCCTGAACCTCAAACCGGTTTTGTTTTGCATTTGTGGGGATTAGTGGATGGGCAATATGTGGAGGAAGGATGGGTGGACAAGACCTGCAAGATATGCAAGAAGGACACCAAGGGGGAGCCAAGGCAGGTGGACAAGCTTGGGAGATACGTGCATGTCGCTTGCGTGGAGAACTCCAAGTCGTCAGGCAACTTCTTCACCAGGCTCTTCTTCAGATAGCGGAACAGAATTTGGGAGCTGCTTCTTCTCTCCTTCTCTCTAGTTATACGTCACATATATAGTTTGGTAAGCCAATCGGTGCACAAGTCTATATAATTGTTATGTTCTGTTCTGGCATTTCACCAAACAACGTTGCTCTTATCAAGTCATTCGATTGCTGTTAGAGATAGGCTATTCCTTTTGAATGGATGTAGGTTGTTTTTCTTTTTCAACTAGGATGAAATTTCACTTCGTTTAGTACCTTACACCGTGTTGTTCTATGAGGATGACTAAACTGTAACCTTCGATCCGTTGTTTTATGGCGGACAAAGCTTAGATCATGTCAATGCACAAAAAGAGCAACTAATTACATCGATAGACATGATCATGGCTCCGACGCTTAGATGGGTAGTCTATCATTTGCTTCTGCTCGGAAGAAAAAGAAGTCGAAGCAATTCATGCCGCTTCGTGACCAGATGGTAGAAATTGATTTGGGTGGGCTCAGACAAGTAACCTCCTTGTAAAGTGCCGGGTGCGAAACGACTAGGCTTGCCTATCCGCAAGCTCGGGGGTTATAATCGTTCGAACCGACCGTCAGCCCGACTAACCAAAAGCCTAAAGTTTGCACAATGCATAGCTTCAAATCCGCACATGCCCCTTCGTCGATCAGGTCTAACACACGCTACCGTCCGGAGGGATCAACACCGAATCAAAGATCCCGAAAATGGGCCGAGAATGGAGGCCCAGGTTATTGGGATCGGGCCCATGTACGCCGGGCCCTGCGATGGGCCTCGTGGGGGGGGGGCGAAAATGGCGGGAACTGAAGCTCCCCCACGATTTGGCGGGAAAATCGCGCCTTTATTTCCGCCACGCCGCCGCGGAAATCGGCGTCGCTCGTTCGCTCACTCGCACGCACGCACTCACTCAGAGTCATCCACAGAGAGAGAGAGAGAGAGAGAGATGGTGGGGCTGCCGTACGATTGCCTGGCGAACCCGCTGGGGGCCGTCCGATTCACGTTCGAGAAGGCGGTGGCGGCCGGCGCCGATCCGGCGGCGCTCAACGGCAAGGACTGGGGCGCCGGCGATCTCTTCCGCGACGTGCTCTTCGACCAGGGCGCTCTCTCGCAGGTAAGGAACCAGCGCCGTCATTTCCCAATCGCCGCATATCGCGCCTTCTAGGTCTTTGTATCTAGCTCCGATTTGCCTCGCGGCATTCGGAATCGCATGCGATTTCTCGGAAGCGTCAAAGGAGTTGCTTGCCCTTCCCCCGCGACTGTGAAAAATTCTAGGTTCTAGCTTCTTGACATATGCTGAATTGGTTGATCAGAGTGCTGCGGTTTATGTTTTACGTACTTGATACCGATGGCCCGTTAGGTAGGACGTATGTTCATGTAGTGTAAGTAGTTCTGGAGCACCCAGTTGCATACGGAAGGACTCAAAAATCTTGTTGAGCTGATGATGAACTTAAGTTGTTTTGGGGTTAATGGTATGATCCGATTGGTTTGTTCCGCTGTAGGTAACGGTCCTTAATGCTAAAAATATCGGACATGTTCAGCCCAACACGCTCGTGCGCTTTCGTGGTATGATACAAGACATGTTGGGGAATGAATTCTATGCAGGTGCTTACAAGGTATATATATGCTGGCCCTTGTGAGGATGTGATTGCTGCATACTTTGCATACGTGATACGATGCGACTAACGTAATGCGTTGCACTCTGCCCAGGATGGCTCATTATGGAGAACAAATAAATATAGGGATGTTTCTCAGTTCCCTATGGGTTCTTCACCTGACATGCATATCTGGGAACGCCACTTACTCTACTGCATCCAGGTGGGTTTCATTAGAAACATCCCAAAACTTGTCTCTTCTTCCTTGCCTTTCCCGGAGCTGTTGTTTCCCTGTGGTTTTGGTCGCTTTCGACCGATTATTTCATTTATATCTTCTGAAAAACATCTTATCGTTAGAGAATGACAATGAGCAAGCTACTTCATCCAACATTTGGTTCTTTTGCTTTGAGAAAGAGTTAGAGTCAAGTTCTTTTGTTGTTAAACTGATTTTTCTCCTCTTTCTTTGTGCCTTAAGGTTCCAGGATTGAATCCCTGGGCTGACACTTCCTCAGGAACTGTTGTTGCAAGACCTGTGGAACAGACATCCCCACACGGGGAAAAGCGCAGGAGAGCAGATAAAGAAGATATTGATCAAATGGATGTAGAGGTAGAATTAGCCGCTTCCCTGCTTTTCTTCTTCTCATCTTGTAGTTTTTATTTTCATACGACTGATGTGTTCTGCATTAACAGACCTCAGAAGATGGCATTCAAAGATCTTCTGGTGTCAAAAAATTGGTAAGCATTCATTATTTGTCTGATTCATGATCTGTTTATTTTAATTTATTAGTCTGCAAGGAAGCGTGGCTTCATTTCTGTTAAATAAAGTAATCAACAGCAATCTTACTTAGTTTACTAGTTTCATGACTTAAATTTGAGTTAATATCTGGTTTATGATGAGAAGAATAAAATATTTCTTGTCTAAGCAAGAACGGGTCAGTTGTAGGGTTCATATGGTTTGTTGGTACATGTTTCTCCCCAGCTCTGTGAACTTCAGCAGCAAATTAATCTGTAGAGAAGAGTAGTTTAATGGTTGAATATTTTCTGAATTGATAGAGGGAGGATGGACACCCTTCTCAGAACTTACAGTTGCTGGAATCTGTGGCTGGGAGTACTGGTTTTGGCAGTTGTACCATGCCCAGAGATGAGGGAGATTCACTTTCGTGTCTTATTAAGGTGAGTAAATATTACATTTATGGTTCTAAGCTGGTCGTTAACCTTACCAATGCAAATCCTTGACTTGGTGAAGTCTTCTATTTTCTCCTCAATCTGATTAAATCCTATAAAATATTGGTTATACAGGTATATGATTCTTCAGACTCCGAATTGAAGCTAAATGACGTGTTCGAGTTCGTCGGAGTGCTAACTTTTGATTCCAAATACCAAGTGGATAATGATGAGTTCTTGGATGGCTTTTCTGAAGATATGTTGGCTTCTTTGCCCCTAAATAAGGTATTGAATACCTATTCACCATTCATCCTCACTCAATGCATCGAAATCTTACCTCTTCTACATGTCTGCATCCTTGCATAGCATCCAGCAGTTCATTTAGTGGAAATGTTATGATTGAATAAACCTAGGTCTATTAAAACAATGCCATCAACCGAATTTTGAGCGAAATCAGATGCTTCAACTGTATTGCGCCAGAGTATCCTGCGTCGTCCTTTTGAACTTTGTCAAATGTGCTACTAAATTGAGCCAAACAATTTCGTTGTACTTATCATTTAGAATGAGTAAAAATAAAAGGAAGTACTGTGACATGCCTTGTCTTGGTTCAGGTGCCACGTCTCCATTGTCTCGTTCACAGAAAGCTCGCAGCTCATGACTTTCTTCACAGCACTCCTTTAGAGGTAAACTTGAATATCTTAATCTCTATGTCCAAGCTTTTTCATTTTGCTTTTGCTCAACTGTCGATTTATGCTGAATGCTGCAGCTAAAGCCCCATTTGGCCAAAGAGGTGAGGCAAACTCTCCTGTCACATCTTACAGCCGTTCTTGGCAATGATGGTTTAGCAGCTCATTTGGTATTGTTGCATCTTCTATCCAGGGTGTGTATTCGTTTCTTGGCCAACTTTGTGAATTTGTCTTTCGTATTTAAGTATTTCTCTCTTTGTTGTAGTCTGATGCTCGATCTTTAGCTTCTTTTTTCCTTTCTCAAGTTCGATATGGAAAAGGTAACAACTAGATTCTCCAAAAGCAGGTACATGCTCGGATTGACAATTTTGCAGTTGGAAAGCTCTCTATCAATCTCACTTGCTTTAACAAAGAAAGTGTATCAATCTTTGGCAATCAACTTACCCTGGCAATCAAGGATCTCCTACCTTTCTCACATATTGTTCCCCTGACGGTGGATTACCTTAATGCTGCTTCACTTGCACCCAAAAAGGATTATGAAAGAAATAGGTATAAGATGGCTACTGTGGAGCTCACGAGTTCTCATGGTTAATAACCATTGATCTTGGGAATCGGTTTTCACTGTTGACATGGTTAATACTGCAGATTGGTGTCCGGGTTGATGCAGCTACCTGAGGGCACACATTTGACAATTGATGAGACCCAGTTGGATGTAGGAACTCTCAATTCTGTGGGTGTTGAAAATGCTAGGTTGTTAAAATATTTAAGCGAGTATCAAAAGGTGATTTTTGTCTTCAACTATCTTCATGCTCTTGTAGTTTTGTCTTGCACACGTCATTTTTCAGAGCAACAGGATATGCATTTGGCATTGAGATAGTACTCTACAGCAGAACACATGATCTTTTCATACTTGTTTGTCAAGAGCGCATAATGCCATTGCGTGTAAAGACTTACCGATGCTCTGAATGTGTTGGTTTTTAGGTGGAGTATGATTTTAAGTACTACAAGATGGAGATGGCAGCTGATTTTCAACTACTCGTCCTTTCTGAGGGTAAATCGACTATTTTGCCAGCTGATTTGGTTACTCCTTTTCGGCCTTCCTCGGTGGCTTCCGGCGAAGTAGTGGCTGCAGAAACACTAGAAGCTTGGCGATGGTACTTGGCTACTGTTAGATCACTGTCACATTCAATTGACTCAGACATGCAGAAGGTATGATTTTGATTGACTCGATCATCGGCAATCTTTTTCCCATTGGCATATAGGCGGGGAAGTAATTCATTAGATCGATTTGATTTTTCATGCAGCACCAGCACCATAGATAAAGCTGGCATCTTGATTTGATTATATGTTTGCTTTTGGAGAACCATATGGCGAGTATAGGAATGGAAATTATCACGGCTAGGTTATGCATCATGATTGGTCTGATGGTTTTAGAACTCATATCTGCTGCATATTTCCTGGATGAGCTCTATGTGCAGTTTCCTTGGGTTCTAAAGTTACTAGTGGTTTTTAACAACAGTTAGGTCGATTCGAGGCCCTGCTGTTCTGAGCATCTTTCTTGCCAGTAAAACATGTCTGATGGGCAGAAATTCTCATGCGAGATTCTTCACACAACACATTAAGATTATTTTCTCTTTCTTCGGAGGGATTCACTCGAATTTTTATGTCATGAGATAATGAGTGTTTATATGCACAGGTGGTGGAGAATGATTTGGTTGCAGCGAGGCAAGCCAATCGAAACCTAAGCAGCCAGGACCTTAGCAGGTGAATGTTGGATGAACTGCTATTTTTATTTCAGGTGACCATTACATTTCAACTGCTACATCTGATTGACATGCGATCCTTTTCCGGCCCTGCAGATTATTGACAATGGGCCGTCTGATGTCGTTGAGTTTCGGTGAAACCTCCCTGTCATTGGAACATTGGCAAATGGTCAAGGAACTCGAGAGGCTGCGGTGGGAGAGGTTCGCATGAAGTGTGCAAACCACGGCTTTTGCAAAAATTGCTGACAAAGTATATATAAAGTGCAGCTTTCCAAGCTGCAAGCTTGCTGCTGAATTGGCATCACCTGTACATAACTCTTTGCCGTCAAAATCGTTGAGTCGGCTTTTTGCGGATTTATTATAACCGAGACAACTTGTTGGGTCTATACATCTTCTGAGTGCAATGTTGGGGCCGAATGCAACGGTGCTATGCTTTTCCAATTTCCTCTACGCTTTCGGCACATGTATTGCAAAAAATGCAGTAGTGAAAAACTCTTTACCTTTGAACTCAAGTAGGTATACCATGATCCTGCTTAGGAACGACCAGGAATGGGTTAGGGACAATACCGGACCGGTTTTTATTTTTTGGCTCACGCAATTTCCAAAACTCTGGATTTTTCACGAATTCCAGATAATAGCTCCGAAATTTCGTGAAAGAACTTGATCTGCTAAGCCAGTTCCATTTCCTTAACTGATCATGTATGTTAGTTTACAGATGTGATTGTTAGTTGTTGGGTCAATTACATTAGGAAGATGTGAATTGTGGTTTAGTAAGTTGATTAGTCGAATCCGAAACATCGAAATTTTTCCATAGAGAGCTGTACTATACAAAAAAAAAAATTTGATTTATACAAAAAGAGGTAAAGAAATAATGGGAATCGTTGTAAGTATCTAATTGACGGATGACACTAGTTTATTGATACAGCTTCGCTAATCAAAATCAACATGCACATATTTATAATGATCAATCAAATCTGTCAATAAATAAAATATTACCATCCTCTTTTTTTTTTTTTTTTTTTTTTTTAAGTGCTATTGATCTTTTAGGAATAACAATTATTTATCACTGTCTTTCGTTGTTGTCTGAATTATTGACAATTGTCAAATGTGTCAAAATTATTAAGGAATTAAGGAATGTGTTTGTTTCCTCAAAATAAACGATTTAAAAAATTATTTTATATCACATACAAAATTATACAAACCAAAAATATTTTTCATTGACCATAAAAATATTTAGATACGAATTGTTGTATAACATTTTAATTGACTAACTATAATAAATGATGTGGGTGAGCATTTTTTCAAAAAGTATTTTTTTTTTAAATTATCCATTTTCTTTTTTTTGGTCGAGAAATAATTCATTTTTCTAACGTGACCAAAAACAAAACGAAATCTTCGAACCTAACCAAAAACGAGCTGGTCCACCTTCAGTTCAGTCGGCAATGGCGCCGGCAACGGCTTGAAGCTGCCCGATTCTCCTTCACAGAGATAGAGATAGAGAGGAGACGGCGGCGATCTCAGAGCAGAAATGAGCAACCGGCCCCGATCGCACGCGATCGTGTCGCACTTCGTCTCGGTGCACCCCCACGAGACCTCCCCTCTCCTCCACGCTTCCTCCTGCTTCTTCTTCGTAAGTCCCTCCCATTCCCTCATCGGCGGCGACGGCGGCGACGGCGGCGACCGATTTCCCGTCGCTTCTCGTGCCTTCGCTCGACGCGTTATCATTGCCTGCGAGTGCGCGCGCTGACTATTGATCTCGCTGCAGATCCTGAGCGCCTACTTCATGGTGCTCCCGCTGCGCGACGACGGCGCGATCTCCCTCGGGCTGTCGAACCTCCCCGGCCTCTTCGTCGGATCGTTGCTGCTCACTCTGGTCGCCGCCCCCGTCTCGACTCTCATCTTCTCTTCGCCCAACCTCTCTAAAGGCAAGGTGTTGTATATCCTTCTTCCGTTCCAGCCTTCCGCGTTCCTTCCTTCTCTTCTCTTGGCATCGGTAATTTGCGCCGGTTCGCGCTGTTTGATGATGCAATGAACGACGTGAGAGAGTCGTTACGGGAGATCATGCATGTGCGTGTCGTGATTCTTTTGTAGCTTCGTGGAGATAGGGATTCGAATCGTGGAAATGGGAGAGTCGTGTTTGGACTCGATTCTGACGATCAGCTTGGACTCTTTTTCTTTTCTTGTTCCATTTAATCGCATGTCTATTCCTTCTAGTTAGGATTGGCATTCTTCTTTAGGCAGTTATTTTAAGTGTGATACGAATTTTTTCGCTCTTAGGTATATGGTCTTGTAATCAGGTTCCTTTTTTGAAATTTCAGGCTCTGGTTTTGATTCACAGGTTCTTCAGCATAACACTTGTCATATTCTTCACTCTATGGCAATTTTCCTCGCCCGGGTTTTCACTATCCGTATGGAAGGTATGAGAGAGAATTCTGAGTGGTAGTATTTTCCATTGGGAGAAGATTCGCATCGGTCTTCTGTTTGTTAAATCTGATTTGAGGCTAGCCTTTTGTTTTTGTTCTCTAGGGGCCTGTTGCTTTGTCTTCCACAACAGATGAGGAGGCAGGCATTGACATCAATCATGCCACTCCTTCATCTCACGCAGGTGGGAAGGAATATGGATGGTTTTACGTGTCAGTTCGAGTGGGATTGTTTCTTTGGGTATGATATATATCCAATTTATGTACCTACATTTGGAAACAAACCAGCTATTGCTCATTTTGGACATTTTGGTCATTGACAGTCGAGTGGAATTCTAATCGATGGATTTTGCCTTTGCAGGTTGCTTTGCTTAATCTCATCACTATTTCATCAACTTGGGCTAGAGTGATTGATGTGATGGACAGTGAGGTTTGTGTGTTGCCATGTGTTATGTCATTAAGTAACTAGTATAAACTTTATCATTCTCACTTGATTCTGTATCCAGTCAGGTTCAAGACTCTTCGGCTTCATTGGTGCGGGTGCTACGCTAGGCCAGCTGTTTGGCTCCGTGTTTGCCACGCTAATGGCCTGGTTGGGTCCGTGTATGTATCTGCCTGCTTCACACTCTAAAGTTTTGTCCAATTTCTCTTTCTGCCTTCAGTTGTGAATATTGCACTGTTTCGACTTCAGTGTTGCTTCTCTTTGCTGCCCTTTTTTTGGAACTTGCTGCACAATCGTCAAAAGGGATCAACCAAGATTTATCTCATATTCCTGAAGAGTTATCTCCCATCAGGTTAGGTGGATTTTATGTACTTCCATTTTTCATATGAACTGCAGAAAACATTAAATGTGGAATGCTTGCTGCCATGGGGTCAGTCTCTTTTAGAAACTGTGTGCTTGCATGTGGAGCATTGCTAGGCACTGCTGTGGGCACAAAACGATTACATGTTTGGAATTGAGCAGCTGTCATTTCCTCATAGTGCTGAAGATAACTTAATCTTGAAGTAACATTTGGAAATCATTTATAGTTTGTGAAGTGGATCATGGAGTCTTCAATGAATGGTTCGTGAATAAATTAAAGAGGCTGGGTTAACTTTCTCATTGAACTTATTGTGGCCTTGTCTCATCATATGGGATTATTACCTTCCTCCTTAAATGTCAATCATTACTCTGTCTGCCAAATTCAGATGATGAGTCTCTTTCTGATATATGTGAGATTTGAAAGGAAGATAGCTTTGGTAAGACAAGTTGGAATACATATAGGTGAATTTCCACTTGATGTTCAGATTGGTCCCTACCATGATTTGTTTGGTTTCAAGTTACATATCTCAAGCCCATGTTCCAGCAATAGTGAGCTTAGATTACGAGAGTCAAACTTTCTGAAATGAAACCCAAGAATTTTGGCTTGATTTTCTGGCAATCGCGAGCTTAGTTTTCTTACGTTGGATTACCATGATTATGCAGCCTTTCTCTTCACTTGTTAGAAAGACAAACTTTGTGCTAAGCTTTGTTAATCCTTTTCTTTTAGACAAATTGATCCTGATCAACAAAAGGACTCTGATGGAAAGACCGAACCTGCTGTTTCTTCTCCCACATCAGCTACTTCAGCAGTGAAGCCTCAGCTTTGGGCAATTTTAGATGGACTCTGGCTTATTTTATCCTCCACATATCTATTACATGTCTCTTTATTTCTCTGGCTGAGTGCGGTTGTGTCATCATTCTTCTATTTTCAGGTAAGATAAGCTTATGGCTTTAAATTTGAATGTAATGTTTTTTGAATAGTCTTATGACTGACTGCAGAATTTTTACCTACTGAAGGTTTTCCTTTGAGCATTTTTTTAACCAAGGTTTCCTTTGGAAGTCTATTCATTTGTCTTTTCTTCCAGACATCGAGCATTTGCTGGATGCGCTTGGGATTTTTACTGAATTTCCTTGTGTCTACAACTGCAGAAAGTTACTGTGATAGCAATGGCCGTTTCAAGCTCGACTGACCGGAGAAAATTGTTTGCCCAGATTAACAGCTTCATTGCCGTCTTCATACTTGCAGGCCAACTCACATTGACGGTATTAAATTTTTAAAATTTCTGCAGTTTGGATGGATGAGCATTAGGTTATCACTTATTCGGATGTTATTAATCTGTTTGGAGGGATGTGCTTAGTGGATATTGTTTTGCTTCTCTGTTCTTTTGCTTGAATGTTGGGCGGATTCATGGGGCCATCCATTTACTTTCACTGTTGTTTTGCTTGAGTGGTTGTGATGAGCAATCTCCTTTTAAAAAAAAGGATGTAAACTTCTGAAACAAGGGAGAACTTATGTTTGCCCTTATGAATAGACCATGGTATTTTAAGCTCCTGAAGCAATTCTTTTTCCTTCAATAAGACCTTGCATCCTTGGCTATATGTGATTGCCAAGCAACTAACTTCTTCATTTAATCTGGTCTGAGTTGAAGCTTTTCTCCAACTTAAGAGGAAGTGCTATTTGTACGTCAAAACTTATGCAAATTTCTCTGTATTTTGATTTCATCTTAAAGAGATTTAAGATTTGAGGTTCTCTTTTATTAATATTTGTTTTTGTCTAATTCATGGGACATTGCAAATTGGATCACCTTTTTTATTATATTGCATATACATTCTGTACCACTCTAATAGTTTGCAGCCTTAGGGGTGTCCTTTAAATGCTAGAGAAGCTTTATTTTGTATCTATTTTAATTATAATCTATGTCATTATTCATTTAAAACTTGCGTATATTGTAGGGCGGTTGCGTTCTTGCTGTTGCTGGGGTTACTGTTGCTATTTCTTTTGCTCCTTTAGTTGCCTTGTTAAATGTGGTTGGTCGTGGTTGCAAATTGGATCACCTTTGTAATTAATATATTGGTTTTGTCTAATTCATGGGACATTGCAAATTTGGACCTTTTTATTATATCATATATACATTCCCTGCCACTCCAATAGTTTGCAGCCTCAGGGGTGTCCTTTAAATGCTAGAGAAGCTTTATTTTGTATCTATTTTGATAATAATCTATGCCATTATTCTTGATTTGGAGTTTCAAACTTGCAATTATTGTAGGGTCGCATTCTTGCTGTTGCTGGGGTTACTGTTGCTATTTGTTCTGCTCCTTTGGTTGCCTTGTTGAATGTGGCCGTGGTTGCAGTTTGGCCTACTTGGGTGGCAGTTGCAATTTCTGAGACCTTGCGAAAGGTGTTTAACTATGCCTTATTTATTTATTATCTATATATCATCCAGAGATGTTGAATTTATCTGACCGTAATTTCTACATCTGCAATTCTCTCATTTCATCCTCCTGAATTCACACTTTTGTGTAGTCTTAAATATAGAAGCATGAAAACAAAAGAGGGGTGATATAGTATCTGCAATTTCAGGTTGTCACGTATGTTGTTACAAGGCCTGGAAGAGAACTTTTGTTTACTGTAGTCTCACAGGATGAGAAGTACAAAGCTAAGGTATGAATATTAACTCATCGATAAAGTTGTTTATCTCTCGTTAAGTTTTTTATTTTGGGTAAACATAATTGCAAGTTGATTAGGATGATTTTGTCAAATCATTTAGAACTTCTGTCATGTGCATGGTACCATTGATTCGTGGTCAGACTGGTTTTGGCTTTTGGGATGATGAATGAGTCTCACTCCGTTTCATCTGAATACTGCTAGTGCTATGACATGATGATGAAGAAGAAATGCTGGGAATTACGGGAGACTTATTCCTGATATGTATAAATGCAGGTATGCATAGATGTTATTGTCCAGAGATTAGGTGATGCCACGGCAGCTGGAATGTTCAAGTTGCTTTTTGGCTCTCTCAATGGGAAAATATCAACGGTCTCCCTCTATGCCTTGCCTGTACGTGGAGAACTGATTTTATGTTGGATGAGTCTTTTACTAGAAACCAAAATAGCTATGCTTATTGCTGTGCGTTAATTATACCTTCTTACTTTTCTCTGTGGGCTACCTTAGGTTTGTTTACTATGGATTTTCACAGCATTCCACCTAGGGCGGCGCCAGGCACAGCTTGCACGACACAAGAGTACCGTTACTTCCTAGAGCATATTTACTTCACAGCCATATCTGTATATTATGAGGAATTTTTTCATATATAAGAAAGTTCATTCACTTAGCAGAACACTTTTAACTTCTTTTGAATAGAATTTTATAGTGGTGATCATATCTCATGATGTTCGAGCTTATCTTCTCAACGGAAGCATCAGACATGCTCGGCCTCATTGTGTGCAGTGGAACAGTTGCAGGTGGTTAATCTTATTCAAATGATCTTCTATCAAATATAATGCGATTGCAACAGAATTTCTTCTCTGAGAATTCACCATAGTTTGGTGTTAGTAGAGATCAAATGTCCATAAATATTTTCTATACCGCAGGCTCAGAATTATTGGCATTTGGCTTTTGCCAATGGAAAAGCTCTCACGGCTTTTGAGCTTCTCAAAGCAATCACATACATCAAAAATCTGGAAGGAACTTTGTTGGGCTTTTTGAAATCTGATTTTGATGACTTTAATGTGGGTTTCTTGCATGTGCTGCTTCTGTATAATTATCACTTCATTCGCTATGAAGTACATGCTTCGTTGGCACCTGCAAGTGCTTCTGTCCTTACCTGAAGCTTTCATTCAGGCTCTTGTTGTAGGCTCTTGTTTCATTAAATAACGATTTGCTCTTGAAGCAAAACAAGTACCCTAAATCTGTTGAATGGCTTAAAAGTTGAGACAAGTCTAAGCTAAACTGTGGAATACCATTGCAGGTTGCATCCTCAATGGCTGGAGCTTCGGATCTGGCAAGCGCTTCCCGATGCATCTCACTTGCATTTTCTACTTTTCCAATCGGGACCACAGCCAGTTCAGGTTTATATTGTTGTAGGTCATGGATTCACTCTAGTGGTTTAAAAATCACGGCAGCATTGAGATACAGAACCAAAGTTGACTTTCCTGAAATCACATTTCCCTCTGGTTCTGTTCACAGAAGACGGAACATTTTGCCTCACATGATGCCAATTACAAGCATGGAACAAAAACCTCCATTGCATGGGTTACCAATCAAATATGCGTTAAATTCCTAAGCCATGCTCTCGGATTGAATTAGCAGGTGATTCATAGTTAAACATAGTTCAAATTCCAATCTTAAACTCTAGAAATATGAGAGCTCAAATAAACCATTTCTATTCACCGTTGACTACGGTTCGTTGGACCTCAATTGTACTACAAAAAGGAACCGGCACCTGACATCATATCAACAGCATGCATCGATGTTCTCAGTGTACATATAAAATTGAAAAATCATTTATATTAAACGACAATGGATTTCAAATTCTTTTCCAACCAAGTTTTGTATAATCCTCGAGGATGCCAAGGTTTATGTGCCTGTAACAGTAAACCAACAGAGGCCATCCCTCTCTGCCTCAACTACCCTCCATAAAATTGTTTCATGCTCCGAACCTCTGATGGTATCATAGGGAAGAAGTTGTCTCGGCAAAGATATCGAATAAGCGGACACCTACAACCAAATATCAGGGATACGTTATAGAACAGATGTAGCCAGGAGTTAAAACGGAAAAGCACTTATAAGTAAGGAAGACCAGGGCGCACACTGAACCCAAAGAGTCTTTAAATAGTTTCTCAGATCTCAAGAGCATGATCACCTCAAGAGCATGAAGCCTAGCCTAATCAATTCAATCAAATTAAGATGTAAGTACCTAATTTGATGCTCTTCCAATACAAAACAATGATTAGATAAACACGTCACTCAGATCTTCAGTTCACGCATGGTTTAATAGCAATCTAAACAATTGATAGAGGATCTTGCCTAATTTGAATGACCACATCTCGTGAACCAAAAACCTGACATAGAGAATATAATAGTTACAGCTGACATGAATAACTATCGAGACTGCTGAGAAGATGCCACAAGATTGGCAGAGAGATCGGGAAGTAATTTTCCATGGAGAATATAAGAAAGAGCGACTGTCTATTATATGGACATTCAAGTCCACCTCAGCAAGAAGAGAAAGCCTTGACAAATCGGCAGAAAGAAGGAAAGAGAGTCCTTACATGGACATTCAAGTCCCACGAAGAGAACATACACGGTCCTGAATCAAGCTTCTCTCCCAATCAGCTATACCTTCAAAAGCATATTCTGGAAGACTCTCAAAAGGCTCCTTCCCTGGATCATTCTTGGCCAGATCATAGGTAGCTCCACGTATGGCTCTTTTATTCGGACCACAAGGTCGTTTTGCAGTCAGAAAGGCATAAGCCTTGTTCAGCTGCTCCATTGCCACAAATCATATATTCAGATGTTACAAAACTTTAAGCAAATAGCTTAAGAGATTTAATCAACCTAAAATAGAAAATCCATTATGCGGTTCATGTTACGTATACTAGAAGTTAGTTCAGTCAAGTCACCAACTTTATGAAATGAAAGTGCCTTACCTCCTACAAGGTCAGCAGTAAAAGAAAAAAGCAGCTTATCCACTTTATCTTTTTAATGCATTTCATTTGACATAATAGCATCTTGAAGGTATTTGTAAATTGCATGCACAAGCATGACATCATTGGTAAAAGGAAGGAAGCCTAAGGACCAAAACCTAAAGAAAATCACTGTACTTACTAAATTCTGCAAAAAAGTTGAATACGAGATGGGCTTGAATGGCAAGATAGTTTTTTTTCCATGTCCAGAATCCCACAATTGTCAAAGAATCGATCTGAAAGCAGTAAATAAGTGCTTTGAGGAAAGAAGTATCAATGCGAGGACTCACATCCATGCCACAGAACCAGTACAAATAAGCAACTGCAACGGCAGGGGCCCTTCCAAGACCAGCTGTACAGTGCACATAAACCCTCCCTTTTCCATCTGAGATTGCCCACTCTAAAGATGACACAGCTTTGGGTAATCCACTTCTCAACGAATCTGGGTCAAAATCTCTTGCCTACAATGCATGAAATAGGCAGTCTATTCATTCATTAATAGAACCACACCATAGACAATTTTCTAAGGTTACAATAACTGTGAAAGAGATCTCATAGTGTGTTCATGCCATCTCCAAGTTAGTGAACATGAAATTACTATTCTTGAATCTCAAAAATGGAATAACATTGCTTGAATTTTCCAAAGTGGAAACTTTATACATAATTTAGCTGAAGCAACATTTTCTAGAAAGAGGGCGAAATACGTTCGCTCACCGGCCTTCTCATATGCTGGATTCCAAGTTCTTGACATCTTCTCAGGATAGCCTGGAAGTCGACTCCCCAGTATTCAATGTCTCTATCTTGCTGCAAATTTAATATGTAAGCCACATTCTCTTCATGTTTAAGATGATCAATATCTTCGGGTTTCTGAGGCTGCGAGCCCACGATCAAATTATCAGTTATCAGTGTGTAATTCATGCCTGAACACAGGATCTGACTATTAGATCATCACAATACTTCAACCAGCCACATTTAGCATCTAGTCGCTGGAAAGGAATTACTCATGTTCACAAGCATAAACACAAAATAAAATGAATGTAGCTCAGGTATCCGACCAAAAAGCTTAAAGCTTTTAGGATTCCCTTTTGCTCTATTGATGATACTGATAGTTCTTTAGGCAAAGGGAGACAACTTCAATTTTTGTCAACTGACTTTAACCGAACGACGATGGTATGTCGCTGCACATAATCTGACTTTAGCAAAAAGGCAGTCGGCCATTAGAAGGAAAACAAGTAGACCCACGAATTGTTTAGACTAAAGAAACAAAACCAAGAGTAGAGTTGGGGGGGGAGTGGTCTACGACGTGACAAAGTCAAAAGGATCATCCATCTTTCCACCAAACAGAACATGCACTACATTCATGAATCTGAATATATTTCCTCATTAGAATATGCGCAGAAAAGTAATGCAGGCCACAAAGTCAACGAAAGACAGACAAGAATCCCTTCGTCCTAGCATTCTCAATCAGCCAAAACTGACCAACCCATCACTGCTGAGACAAAACTAACGAAACATAAAAACAGGAACTTTCCCAACTGCGAGATCAGCAACACTACTGTAGAGCCTAAATCAATAATTATCTTGTGAAAAAAATGTACATACAGACCAGAAAAAAAAAGGGAATCAACGGATTTTTACCAAGATCATGGTGATATTCATAAGGGTTCCTCATCATCCTCTTCATGGCTGTGTTATAATCCTCCGTCCTGCTTCTGGGAACAGCTGACACCCTCATTGTGGTGGGTTTCTGCCTAGGCTCCACCCCATCTTCTGATACTCCTCCACACGAGATTCTGCTCAGCTTGAAGGGATTACTGGAACCCACGACAGCGCGCACGTGCCCGTGCTTCCTCTCCTTCATCGTAAAGATTGCGTCTTTGTCGAGGGGGTACATGAGGACCAAGGAAGGACAGCAGGTTTTGCCAATGGCCTCCATTCTCTCGCCTCTTCTTCTCTGGCAACTTTCTCTCGGCTGATCCCACCACTGGGTTTGGGTACAACCTTAAAGGATTTCCACAGCATCCCTCGTTTGACCATAATGTCCTCCTACTTTTTGCCCATTTTGCGTTTTTCTGCAAGGACTTTTAAGGTCAATTCCCTTCTTGAATTTTCTTCCGTGTAGGTTTCGCTACGGTAGAACTCGCATTAACTTCCGGAGGGTTGGTCAAGTCGAAAAGCACTCGAATTTCCTAGAGTGGGGTTGATTTGCTCGTCTTTGATCAAATTAACGCGGTGTAGCTTATTTAGGGAAATTAACAAAAATAGCCCCTGAACTTTAGCTCAATATGTAATTTGATTCATGAATTTTTAATTTGTTCAATATGGTCCATAAACTTTTAATTTATTTAATGTGGTCCCTGAACTAGTTTACATTGAACTATAGTTCGGGACCGGACTGAACATGTACTAAAAGTTCAATGAATACATTAAATAAATTAAAAGTTCATTGATCATATTGCACATTGTGTTAAAGTTCATGAATTATAGAGAACAAATTAAAAATCTACGGACCAAATTGCACATTGAACCAAAATTTAAGGACTATTTATGTCATTATCCCGCTTATTTATTGTATCAATTGTAAACCAAAATATTAATGTAAAGCTTTATTTATTTCATGAAAAAGTTGACCTTTTTTTTTTTGGGAGAATGTCTTTGAAGAAATTATTTTTTAGGATTTTTCTGCATTGGGTTAACATTTAAAAATGAGCTTGAAATTATTTTTCATCATTAGAAATGGAAAACTACATTTTATTTTCCTAAATATATATGCATTATTCGTGTGATACAAAAAATATT
This sequence comes from Eucalyptus curtisii, assembly GCA_017140595.1. Taxonomy (NCBI): domain Eukaryota; kingdom Viridiplantae; phylum Streptophyta; class Magnoliopsida; order Myrtales; family Myrtaceae; genus Eucalyptus; species Eucalyptus curtisii. The sequence goes on from CM029503.1 coordinate 99,891, forward strand.
TAACCGTTGGAGTCTCGATTGCAAAAGACATGGTTTCTCGAGCCAACCATTGGGAACTCAAGCATGGGCGTAGAGGCTTAATCCTGATATTGATGGACCTTGGCTTAGGCGTTAGTGATTTGGACACTAAAATTGAGTATCTAGGCATGACCAATAGGGATCCAGGCATAGGCACCATGGTCTTAAGCCTATCCTTGATGGATTTGGGCCTAGTCTTTATGGATCGGAGCTTGGCTTCAAGATACTCAAGTCTTTGACTTAGTAAGGGAGCCGAGAGCTCGGGCACAACCGTTGGAGACCCAAGCACAAGAGCAGAGTATCGAAGCACAACCGTAAGGACTTGGGCCAAGGCTAGAGGGACCCGAACCCGGGCATGGTTGGTGAGGACCCGAGCATGGGTGTCGCTGATTGTTCAAATTTGATGAGGACATGAACCCATTCAGGAGGTCAATAGTCCACAAGTTGTACAAGCCCGGTGTGTGTAGGAGCAACTGATCTATCGGTGGCTGGTGTATCGGTGCAATCATCGGTTAATACCGCAACTTCATTATCTAAACAATGAAAACAATTTCAACAGAGGAACACAAATATTTCTTTGTTATATTGCTTGCTTTTCACGAGAACGTTGGGGGACCACAGCCTTTTTGGAATAATGTTATCTACATGAATTTTTTATTACTTATCCTCGAATTGATAGAAAGAGTTGGCGCCCCGCAATTCAATGTATTGACTTTTGCCTTCGTAAATTGGAATTTGTGACGATTAAAAAGAAGAAAAGAAAAAAAGGCTAAAAAAATAAGAGGAATTTTCCATGATGAAGCTAACCGATCGGTGGGCTTTTAAGGCCCATGCTATGAAATGGGCCATGCGTGAAGCTATCCTTGTGCTGGTGTTATTCAATGGACACGCTTCATATTCTAAGCTCTCTTCTTCTCCTGTGCAAATACTTCAGCTTCTTACACATCATGTGGTCATTAACTTCGTATGTTTATTTCAATGAGCATTTAAAAAAAAAAAATTAAGGATTACGATAACTGACGTCCTCAAACATGTTAACGTATGAAGACAAAAAATAGGTGGTTTTTTTTTTTTTTTTTTTTTTTGCAATTACAGGAATATACTACGTTTGTAGTTCATAAAGCAATTAAAGTCTAACATCGCGAATCTTCAAGCTAGAAGTGGACGACTTACATGCGGTTAGATTGAGGGGCTGGACTTGCGTAAATAGTACTCGAACCATCACCGAAAATGACCTTTTGTTTTCTTCCTTGCAAGTTTGTTTTGCGTTGGAAAGGGGGCGATTCATTAGACCTTACTCATCTTCAACTTGTATCTCGAGAAATATGAAGCCGTAAAGTATGGGCAATCAATAGAGGTCAAAGTGGCAAGTGGGTATTTGGTGCCATGTTTGGTGCTGAACTGGTGGATAAATTAGGCACGTTTTCACGTACTCAGATTCTCTCCAAAAGTCGCAATTTAAACTCTCCTCCAAGGAAGTCCATAGAGTAGTTCAATCAGATTATTCGAATTGGAGCTATTTTGGTCAATATATTCTCCTTAGTGTTCAATACGCAAAACTAATAAACAAATAAGTAAATGAATAAATAAATAGAAATGAAGAAACCGGTAGGGTTAGAAGAGAAGTTGGAGGTCACTTTCCATATTTTCTTTTTAAAAGGTGTTCACATCACAAGAAACTCACTTCTCTCTCTCTTTTTAATATTATTATCTGTTTTAATAATTGATGGAGGAAACCACAGGTTTTATGTGGCCTTTGTTCAATAAGCTGTACCCTCAGATAGAGATTAATATCTATATATTTATCTTTATTTTTTGGATTATTTTCGTGGTCTACGTTATTTAACGCCTCTCTTTCGAAGCGAGCTCTCGAAATTTCCAAAGGAATATAGAAAATATTGAATGCAAAAAATCTAACATGCACAATTTGGAAAGTCATCGGCACTTAAAATGAGGAAATTCATTTTAATTGATTAACCTCTTGTGAGAATTGCAAAGTGACTAAGAGTGTGTAGAAAGGAACCCTTCTTTTCATTTTCCCCCTGTTTTCTTAAGATGGATGTTAATGAGCTTGCATTGTTGCATTCCCTTATTGGGTCTCCTTGTGCTGGGTCAAACATGGTGTGGCTTTTGTTTCAGACAAAAGCACCATGATGTGTCTCTATTAACACTAGGATCCCCTAACTTTAAATTGTTTGGCAGACAGATCCTCAAATCATCTGCTTACCCATATGCCTAAAAGGCTCCAAAAATTATCTTTTCCCATCTTTTCTTAATATTATATATTATATATATGTATGTTTTTGAGATGACACATGCACAAATGCCTCACTTCATTGTCTGATTACCTCTCAACCAAGAATTTATTCCTCCAATGCTTCACTTTCATGTCTGATTAGCTCTCAACCAAGAATTTATTCCCCCTCACCAACTTCACTTCAATTATTTTTCTTTTAAAATTCCCTTTTTTTAAGTCCCATTTGGTGCTAAGATCACGAGCTTCCCATCCCACCTTTCTCCAGAGCTTTTTCACTGTTCAAAGGCATGATTAGTGCCCGTGTACTTAAGTAGGTGTTGATTAATCTCAGATTAGTGCGCAGAATTGAAGCTGATCTCCTTTTTTTCTGGTTCTGAGGGATGTGGGAGGTCTATTGCTGTTACATCTGTCAATCTCTGATTTCAAACCACACAGCAGAATCCCACTAAGGAGAGAAAGTGGGCAAGTGTTTTGTCATGAGCTCTTTATCATTTTCTGCTGAATTTATTCTGGAAAATTCACTAAATTGCAGAAATACATTTTTGTTTTGTTTTCCTCCAAAGGACGATTCAATATCCAACCTGCCCAATTCCGTATCCCTACAAAAGGTAATATATTGCACGATTTTAGCAAGAGTATCCCGTGTTTTTGGCACAAAATCAATCCACGGATCTATATGAAATACGAGTATGAGTATGTCTCCGTTTACACCTGATAAAGGTGGTGTTCTTTTTGCCCGAGTTGCCGGAAAAATTATGAATTGCAGCTCTTCCTTTCGATTCGGGACTCTTGAATGCTCAACTAGTCCCTATTGATTCTAACGATATTTATATATGATAAATGTATTTTAGGTAATTATTATGACATATAGGTTTCAATGGCAACTCTTTATATCATACATACCAAAAAAATAAAATTTAAAACCCATAACATCGTCTTTCAAGATGCGAGTAAGTAGAATACAAAAGTATAGTGATTAGACTTGTATTTTTTGGGGCCCATTAACCAATTCTTTTTGTAAAATATTCTTAGATATGGATTACTAGATGTGATGATAACTTGTGATAGGCATACTTGGTATGGCTGTTTTCCATATTGATTACTCGACATTTGTAATGAATCATGATTCATCGTGCATGATAGTCATAATTTAAATAAGGAAGAAAATCTTCCTTTAATAATACACCAAGATGCCAAGTCCATCCAATTTTTTAATGGTGTTTATAATATTAGTTAGGTCTAATTTCCGATGCCATTTAAAAGGATGACTGAAAATCGGCGGCAATTTGTTCTCTTGCTGCTGCAATATCCCTTAGATAGAACCCATATCTAAAAACCTTTTTTTTTTCATTTTACTCTCTTAAATTAAAAAAGGGTAAAGAGAAAAAGCACAAGAGAAAATAAAGTAATTTCAGAAACCATCTTGGCACCTGCTCTCTCCACCTCTTTTTCTCTACTGTCTATTTGACAGATGGACAAATTCACAACTTTATGGGGGCATTGAATCATATTAACTCAGTGGTAAACTTTTTTTATTCTTCTACATGTTACCATAAGATTCAGAATTCATGGTAGCCCCACCTCTCCCCCTTTCAGATTATTCTTATAATGGGAGTTCTGTCGAGGAGAGAGTAAAGTCGAGTCAAGATCCGAAACTCCTTGCGCAGTTGCAGAACTCAAACGCTGTACATAGTCATCATGACATGGGGATGAGCGGATCGCATAATTACAAAAGCCAAGCTCCAAAAACATACCTTTCGAATTATCTTCGCTATCTTCTTTTTTTTCCAATAAGATAATTTATACAATGAGCCCCTGCTAGTGTCCCTCCCTCGTACGTAAGAGAGATTTGTTGCTTGCTTTAGTTTTTTTCATTGCCCAAGACATGTTGGTTTCGCTTGCCATCGACAACTTTGGCTGATTTGACGAGAACGTTCAAAGTGGCTCCAGAGGGTCTTTTCATGTGAGCACTATACAAAGCAGAAAATGCCAACGATCTAGTGTTATCAAGCTGTACTCTCCCTTGGTTAATCTCTCTCTCTCTCTCTCTCTCTCTTTCTCTCGGCCTATATAGTTTTATATGCATTCAAGTACAACCATGAAGAGACCTCGTGATATGCAAGCTTGGAAGCAACTTGCTTTGGATCAAACACATGTACAATGAAACTACATGGCCATGTAAAAAATGCAATATGAAATGAAGCTGAATCGGAAAAAAAGTATAGGAGTTTGGCATAAGGGCACTATAGTCTATGTACAGCCATTTATTTTACGAACCCATCCTCTTTTGCCCAGATTTTGTGAAAAAAGAGCTATCTTAGAAATTGAATATTCCTAATGGGTATTTGAGGGGAAAAAACAAAAACAAGAGAGACAGAGAGAACAAAAAAAGAAGAAAAGAAAAAAGTGATCTCTAATTACCTCCTCAGTTGATATATTCTAAGGTTCCAACTCCACGGCCTTGAGGGCGTTTCCATCTTCTTTGGGCTGGCCATGTGAACCGTTGACCCCACCCCGGCCGCCGCCGCTACCGCCGTTGACCACCCCAAACTTCACCAGCAATTCCTCGCCCCAGTCCCATAAGTGCAGCACAATGTATGTCCCGATCCCGCCGATCAAACCGTACGCGATCGAATACGTCAGGGGCATCAGTAGCAGCGTCACGAACGCTGGGATGGCGTGCCGCATATCGTTCCAATCGATCTCCACCACCGACTTCATCATCAGCACCCCCACTAGGATCAGCGGCGGCCCCACCGCCCACGCCGGTATCGACGCCAGCAGCGGCGTTATGAAGAACGCCAGGAAGAAGTAGCCGGCCACGGTCAGCGCCGTGAGGCCCGTCCTCCCGCCCTCCCGGATCCCCGTGGACGACTCGATGAAGGCCGTCACCGGCGACGTCCCCAGCAGCGACCCCACCACGATGGACGTGGCGTCGGACATGAAGGCGAAGTACTGGCCCTCGAAGTCCCCGTTCTGGTCCGCGAAGCCCGCGAACCGGGCCATGGAATATAGCGTTCCCGTGGTGTCCAGGATGTCCACGTACAGGAACGTGATCAGGGCCTCCCAAAAGTAGCCCTTGCCGATCTTCTTGAAGCTCAACGCCCCCGCCGTCTTCTTGATCACGTGCACGTCCACCACCTTCTTGAAGTAGGCGTAGGCCGCGTCGCCGGAGTCGGTGTGCGGGAACGCCGTGACCTTGGTGTTTCGGAACCACGAGATGGCCGTTACAAATACAATGCCGTAAATCATTGCGCCCTTTACGTTCTTGATGAGGCAGTACGCGATGATCACGAACCCCACGATTCCCAGCCACATCGTCGGGCTCTCCATCCGATTCCGCGCGCAGTAGATGGCAGCCGAGACGGTGCCCCCGTCGAGCAGGCTCACCGTGCCGTTGGCGGTGGTCTCGACCGGGGCGACCGAGACGAGGGACGAGCTCGGGCAGCCCCCGAGGGTCAGCAATGTCGACCCGCTGTACCCGACCAGCCCGATTCCCTCGCTGTTCTGTAGGCCGATGAACGCGAGGAAGAGGCCGATTCCTGCGGACGAGCTTATTCGGACGGGCTTGGGGATGAGCTTCGCGAGCTTGGCCCGGAGCCCGATGGCCGAGATCAGCAGGAAGAGGAGGCCTTCGATGAAGACGGCGGCGAGCGCGCTCTGGTAGGATATGTTGCCCGACCCGTGGTATCCGACCACCGTGTAGGCGAAGTAGGCGTTGGTTCCCATTCCTGGCGCCAAGGCGAGCGGCAGATTGGCGAATGTCCCCATGATGACGCACCCGATGAGGGAGGAAGCCACCGTCGCCACGATCAGATCCTTGCGCACCTGCGTCAGGCAGAGCGCGTACCCCGTGTTCACAGGGTCGAACTTGCACGACTCGTCGGGCTGGACGACCTGCAGGCCCGACCCCGTGCAGTTGCTCACCGAGATGGCCGTGTCCGAGCACAGCGGCACGCAGTCGGACACCGAGCACGGCCCGCCCGAGTCCGTCAGGATCGAGGCGTTGACCGCGAGGATGTAGGCCATGGTGAGGAACGTGGCGGTCCCGGCCCGGAGCTCCGTCGTGAAGGTCGTGTTCCGCTCCGACACCTTGAACCGCCTCCCGACCCAGCTCCCCGCCACGCGGTCGTTGAGCCGGGTCAGGGGGCTTCTCCCCCTCGATCTCTGCGGCTGCGGCGGCGGCGGCGGCGGCGGCAGCTGAGTCTCCATGACCATGAAAAGGAGAAGGGGTCGCGAGGCAACCTCGTTCTTGGCTACGGCGCTAGGAACTAGGGAGCGAGGAGGAGGTGGGGGGTGTCAGAAGAGAGAGATTATAATATATATAGATGGAGCGACGAGAGCTAATAATATAAATTTCAGGGACGCAGGTGTTTCCGGACCAGACCTCGGGGCAGGCTTCGATTTGAGGTCTAATGGGTGGGAGAGATTCTTAATAAGAATCTGGAATCTTTTCTTGATTCCTGAAGCCCAAATTGGAACCCTAAATACGGCAGGCCGTTCAGTGATAGTCTGATTTTTTTTGTCCTTGTAAAGGATACGACCAAAGCTTACCCTGCTTCTTTCCATATATATATACATGACTAAATTATAATCACCCTGAATTTCTTTTTGGGGGGGGTGGGGATGGGGAAAAAAAGAAGATCAGTTGCGAACAGAATTCCCATTCAACGTGAGGTGTTTGGGTCTGTATGGAACTCGGCAGACAACTTTCCTCGGCGCCCTTTTTTTCTTCCCCGCTTGCATTCCCACGTGCACAATTAGGTTTTCCTTTTTTCCCCGATCAGAATTCGACCTAAATCTTCGCTAAATTTGAAATTTTCTTTTCGTGGCGGATGAGGATGTCTGGTTGCCGTAATGTGAAAGCTATTAGAAAACAAAACGAAGAAGAGATTGAAGTGCTTTTCATTGACATATCGACAAACCCAAAATAATGTCTTGAGACTATCATATCATCAGTTCTAACGTAATTTACACGTCATTGTTCTCGTCCATTGATAAAAGTCCATGGCCCTCCCTTGGGATGGGATAGGTCAGTCCATGCGGCCGCAGCAGCTTTTCGCACTGGGGATTTTAGGTCATGATCGGGCGAGTTACGATTAATCTATTATGTTGCCCTCTTTAAAGGCAAAGTACCTTTCGACGCGACCACCTAATTTTTTCTAATGATGGCCTACTCTAATTCTCAAAAGATCGAGGGCGGCCTTGTCCCATCGCCTCCGTTTCATATTAGCTCCGACCAAAGCAAGGAACAAAAAGACAAAAGGAGAAGAAGAGGAGGAGGAACGAAAGAGGTGAAGAATCAATACCCCTAAAGATAGTCGAGAGTTAAAAATTCCTAATTACATGTGTATCTACATATATATAGCCAGCCACACGATGAAAGCACGTTGGCTGCTTGCCATATAATATATATATATATATATATGTGTGTATATGTTAAAATGGGTAATATATCTAACTTTTAATTCATATTTGATGGGTTTGACAGTTATATGAATTAATTATATTCAATATATGGATTTTGTAAGATTTGGTGAGCCACTTTTCAACTGTTTTAAAAGTTTAAACTATTAGATAAGTGCGTGGTCTATTATTTTAATATTCTAATGGATTTAAACCTAATTCTATGGGTCATAAATGGATTTAATATAAATGTTAATGGGTTCATAATTTATTCAGATCTGGTTCACTTATATGACTCTTCACTTTTGATCACCCTTACTCGATCTCTTGTTTGATCACTTCGTGCTTTCATCTTAGTTTGACTATGAGTTTTGCTAGATTTGGCTAAATAAAGAAGTATTTTAACAATATGGGTTGAAGTAGGTATGTGTTAAGTTCTATATGAGCTACAACATTTATATTGCATGAATATGTCGGATTAAATGAGTCAATTTGAATTGGCCCATTTTTAACCGGATCCGAACCGTCTATTTAATAGGTCTAATCATGTAACATAATCATTACATTATTTACCTCGCTATTCATCGGTGATGGCTAAACCTTGTTTAAGAGTCTTTCCTTTTCTATAAAAGTCAAAAGTTTTTTTAACTTGCGGGGGAGGGTGTTTAAGGATGAAGTTATTCCCCACGTTTTAAGGATCCGGTCTCCCTATTTCTCCAATCAGATGGAATTTTGTTCATAGGATCTTTACATTCAATTTGGGTCGTAAACTATATACTTGATTTGAATTGAAGATGCAGTTTCTTGAGGGGTCCGGTTTCAGCCTACCTCGATGACACGAGCTGAGGAACATTGATGGTAGAACCAGCATTTAATGAATCAACGACTTCACGAGCTGGAAAAGTGTGATATGTTCAAAATCTGTATCGCGTAGCATGAGACGTGGTGTCGCACTTAATCCAATGCCATCACCTCATCCACACATTACAACCTAACACAAATGCGTATGCCCCACGAGTTCAAAGCGGAAATCCTAAACTTATCCGATTTAATGACGCGGTACCAGCATGTCATGTGTTATTACTATTACGCAATGAGCTCTTCCACGCGGGCATTGTTATGGGACTATACAAACTTACTTCCTCGCAATTGAATGCTCGAGCTACTTCCCCATGGACAAGAAAATGATAGATCCGGTCATGACGATTGAACAATCCCTCAATTCGATTGCTCCTCAGACTTTGCATATCCATCAGCTGCTACATTGATGAATTCAGGATCAAATTGACAAGGCGGTAGTTGTCATATCTTTATGAGGGTCTGCTCATGTTAGAGTCAAAATGTCCTTTTTCTTCTTATTTTTCTTTTTGGCTTAGGACCCATCTGCAAATATGTGACAGTTCATAGGTTGCTTGGTACCAGGATATCCAATCAATTGAATATCTGTGTGTCTCCATTTGAAAAAAAAAAAATAAACTACTAAAAATCAGTTAGTCGTCTTAGACTATTTTGGCTGAATTCCTCCATTTTGTACCAGAAACCTCTCATCCCCATCACGCTAAGGATAGGGTACTTACAAATTTACAATTACAAACCCCAATTGCTCAGCCCATGGGAAGATACGTAAAAGACACTCTTGTTTCTCGAATTTGACTAATAGCCTTCAATTATTGCAAAGTTTTCGCATTGACTTGGCCAATTTTCCTGTCAATGTCATTCCTAGTTTGAATTAATCCATTCTAATTTTACGGGTCAAATAAAAGAAGGACGCTTCATCCAATTTTTTTGTTTTTAAATATCTCAATATTAAATAACTTATTTCTTCACACGTCATTCGTGATGTGACAATTACATAAAATAATTTTTCCATTTGAGTGTGAACGCAGTACTAGTAACTCGAGGACACTAGGTGATTTTGTGCTGTCATTAACAGTACTAACTAAATTCATGTTATTTTTATTGGTTTATCTTTTCGCGTGTCAATGATTCGCAATGCACATATTACATAAGATAATTTCCCCGTTTGGCGCGGGGCACGATCACTCGATGACATTGGATGATTTTGATGAAGTTTTCCTCTGGATGATAACGACAACCACAAGAACTACATTGAATCCCACTCATATTGGGCTCCAAGAAATTCTCTTTTTTAAACCATTGATGGATCAGTCGGCCACCTACTTCCAACACAAGGAACTTTCTAAGGATATAATTAAAAACTACTAATTACAGATTGCAGATGCTTTTCTTTCCCCCCTCAGTTGTTGTTATCCCCCGTGGCTGAGCTCTCTTTCTGGTCCTGTTCTACGCTGTTGCTCGTCACAAAGTAATGGAGATAAGTTTAGGGTTTGGCTGAATTATTCACCTCATAAAAAGGTAACTAAAGTTGAGCCCCACATCTTCCCAACTTGTACGACCAATGACATCTCCAATGTCTTCCGAGGTTCCTTAAACCCTCAAATGATTACTTTCATTGCATGTAATTGGCCGCTTTCTTTTTCCCTTAATCATGAGAGAACACATTGAATCCGGACTAAATTAGGGCAAAAGGGTCAGGAAAAAATCACACGCCGAAGCGATGTTCCCATTGGAGAGTGCACATTATAGAACAGCGAGAGGAAAGAAAGGGAAGGAAAGTTCACGACCCGCATCATTTTCTATTTTTCAACTTGTGGGATCTTCCGGAAATGGTCCTGATCATGAAGTAGAAAGAGCAGGCCTCTTTCTTCTCTTCTCCTTTCCTTTTGTTGCTTTAGTGTTGGGGTCGAGAGCTGGATGGACAAGGATGTGTGTGCGTGCTTGCTTTTTTGCTAGTGAAAGATGATGTGAGGCAAAAGTACAAGTGCTCCTAGTGGCTTCAGATTTATCTCATTCTCAATCAGTCTTTTCATTTTTTTTTTTTTTGCTGGTTCTAAGGGCATTGAAAAGATCCACTCCTAACTCTGAATAACACAACAACAACGATAATTCTCATAGGATCGAATGCTTTTTTACCATATGCTTGACAGACACCAAGTGGGGTTTGGTTTCGCTTCTTTTAAGTACCTTTTGCTGTGGCCCTTGCCAAAGGGGTCTATATGTGTCTCTCCCTGGTGAGTGGCACTTTGATTGCACAGGATGTCAACTTCGGATGGGCATCGAAATTTGGTTCCATTCTTTTTGCATCGATGCAAACGATTCAAAGCATATGAGAAGGGGAAAAGGGGTTCGGTCTTTTCTCAAATCCCCTATCCCTGGACCTAAATTACTTCATTGTTTAGCTCAAAAGTGATCAAGTCATAGTAAATTACAAAGCAAGAGGAAGAATAAGTATGATGAGTATGAAAGATGAGGGAAAAATGAGCATGAGAAGGACCAAGTGAATTTGGAATATGCTAGGTGGTTTGATGAAGAGGATTGAGATGGGACCCAAAAAGAATCTAAGTGTTATTAACTATGTGGGCGTGATTTAGATCAGTCTTATCCAACCCTCGATCATTTTTGAAATTGTTGCTGAAAGCCCGAAATGGCCAAGGGGGTGAACTTGAAACTTGCTCAAAATGTCTCCTTTTTCTCTCTCTTTTTTCTGTAGTGAAAAGTTCAGGAATTATGGGTACACATAAATGATTAGATGCGTTGCATATGAGCTTCTACAAGTCAATATCAAGATCAAGGAATTGGAGCTCGATCAGGTCCCTTGGCAAGTGGAATCCCTCATTGGGTTGGAGACAATTCAGGGTGAGATATATCTTTCCTTTTGTCTGCTTTCCCTTGAATGGGACAGCGGAAGAACATTTATCTAATAGTACAATTTCGATTTTTAAATTGTTCCCTGGGTTTTTTTTTTCCCTTTTGGCAATTTTTTGATGTTGGGGACAAGTGGGATCATCATTGCCTATTGAGAATTTAATTCCTAATGGGAAAAAAAAAATGCCCCAGCAGACAATGAGCGTAACGACATTCGGCAGAGACTACCAAACCAAGAAATCGAGACGAATGATTTAGGCTAAAATAGCAATCGGTGTTTTGTCCATATTGCAAAAGAACACATTGCAAAGGACAAACATCCATTCGACAATGGAGCGATTCCCACGTAATTCTCGTTTTTGACGTGGGAATAATTGTTTTGGTTTTGGCCATTGAGGTGGGAATAATTCGAACCACCAATTCTTTATCTTGTTTAAGAAAAGATTCTGATGATCAATGGGTCGGTCATCCACGCATCCAATCGCTGAAAATCGTGTTGATATATACAAGTTTTTTCGGTTATTTTAAGTATTAATTTATTTCTTCTTCATTCCCTACACATACATGGGAATATGCATGGCAGCTGTCCTGCGAATTGAAGTGGAAATTCATCATTAGGACATCATAATCTAGGATGGATCGAATCACATGTGATATGTGCAAGATTATGAATCCTAATGACTTTTATATTCCAATTTAAGGAAATCCCATCTAGGTTCATTTGTTTTTCCTGTGTCGGCGTGACTTCCATATAGCCTACGCAGGTAGCTAATCCCGGAACATGCTTTAGCAATGCAAGATCTACGCCTACGATACCATTACCAAAGTTGAGTTACACACTTTCACGAGTGAAGTTTCCAATTAATGAACTCCATTGAGCAGGAAAGAACATCCAAGTCCTCGTCTCCTCGTGCTCCCACGTCACTTCACATCACGATTGCTTTCTAGTGCCTTCAAACACATCGACGGTCCAGCCCGGCCGTCCGAGCTAAACCACGTCGAGACCCATCGAGGCTGGCCTCCAGAGCCGGCCAGAGTTGGCAAACTCATGTTGATGTGAAATTCCCCGCATGCTTCGTACGACACTTAATTATACAAGCTTTTGTTCCCGTGATGCTTCAGTTCATCCATTTTAAAATTCCTCTGCTAGGATACAAGTTATCATTCACTTTCATCGGGAAAATTCCAAAAAGGGATCAAAAGTGCAATTACTTTCTCAAATAAGGGCATAAAGTATATGTTATCATTCACTTTGCATGCCTAGCCCTCTGTGGTCATTTGTCATTTCCACCCCCCCTTTTTTTTCCTGGTCTTCTTCCTCTTCGCCGGTGGCCGGCCAGCCACTGGCAATGCCCATAGAGGGCTATGCGAGGGCCACCGACGCCGGCCACAGACAAGGCGACCCTCGCCCAAGGGCCATCCGCAAGGTCGGCCCGCGCTGGCCCTAGGCAAGACAGACCCTCGCCAGATCTAGGGAGGGTGGCCTTGTAGACCTTACAAGAGGTTGGCAAGGTTTCCCAGCCCTCGCCGGCCTCATCGACCATGACCGAGGTCACCCTCGCCAGATTTGGCGAGGGTCAGCATTGCCTAGGCCTCACATGCTACCGACCAGTCCCTTACCAACAGCCGGCGACGGCTGATCTCACGAATGGCCCCTAGGCGAGGGTCGCCATGCCTAGGCGAGGCCATCCCTCGCCTATGGTCGGCATGGGTTGCCCTTGCAGACGAGGGCGACCCTCGCCCAGCCCTCTATGGGCATCCCTGATGGTCGGCCGGCCGGCCATCGACGAAGAGAAAGAAGAAGAACTAGAGAAAGAAAAAAAGGAAGAAAAAATGAGGGAAATGCCAAATGACGAAAATACCCTTGACTGGTTGGAAAATTTAGCCAGCCCGCGACTGACGACGTCGGGTCCTTATTTGAAACAACCAAAACCATTTCAGGCTCTTATTTGAAACAACTAAAGTTACTTTAAGTCCTTATTTGAAACAAAATCCACTTCTGGTCCTTATTTGAGAAAAAAATGGCACTTCGGGTCAATTTTTCGGATTTTCCCACTTTCATTTGAAGTCAATTATATAGATCAGATGTCTTCTCCTCATTAGAGAACTTTGTTGTATAAAGTGAGGAGGGGAAAATCTAGACAAGAGGATAAGAACAACATAGAAGTGTCATAATTTTCACACGATAAATTTTTTGGTTATTTTAAGTGTCAAATTGTTTCTTATTCATTCCCTACACATATATGGGGATATACACAGCAGCTGTCCTACGAAGTGAAGTCGAAATTCATCATTAGGACATCATGATCTAGGATGGATCGAATCACGTGCAATGTGTGTGAAATTATGATTCTTAACGACTTATATATTTCAATTTAAGGAAATCCCATCTAGGTTGATTTGTTCTTCACGTGTTGGTGTGACTTCCATGGAGCCTGCGCAAGTAGCTAATACCAGGACATGCTTTGGCAATGCAAAATCTACGCCTACAATACCATTACCAAAGTTGATTTATACTCTTCCACGAGCCAAGTTTCTAATTAATGAGCTCCATTGAGCAAGAAAGAACATCTAAATCCTCGTCTCCTCGCGCTTCAACGTCACGTCACAACTGCTTTCTAGTACCTTCAAACACATCGATGGTCCAGCCCGAACATCCGAGCTAAACCCCGTCGAGACCCATAAAGGCTGGCCTCCAGAGCCGGCCAGAGTTGCCAAACTCTTGTTGATGTGAAATTCCCCGCATGCTTCGCACGACACTTAATTATACAAGCTTTTGTTCCCCTGATGCTTCAGTTCATCCATTTTAAAATTCCTCTGCTAGGATACAAGTTATCATTCACTTTCATCTGACGTCAATTGGACAGATCAAATGTCTTCTCTTCTCATTATTGGACAACTTTGTTGTATAAAGTGAGGAAGGGAAAATCTAGACAAGAGGATAAAAAAACGTAAAAGTGTCAGTAACTTTCGCACGACAAAATTTTTTGGTTATTTTAAGTGTCAAATTATTTCTTCTTCATTCCCTACACATATATGGGGATATGCACAGCAACTGTCCTGTGAAGAGAAGTCGAAATTCATCATTAGGATATCATGATCTAGGATGGATCGAATCCCATGCAATGTGTGTGAGATTATGATTCCTAACGATTTATATATTCCAATTTAAGGAAATCCCATCTAGGCTGATTTGTTCTTCACGTGTTGGTGTGACTTCCATGGAGCTTGCGCTAGCAGCTAATACCAGGACATGCTTTAGCAATGCAAAATCTACGCCTACAATACCATTACCAAAGTTGATTTATACCCTTCCACGAGCCAAGCTTCCACGTCATGTCACAAGTGCTTTCTCGTACCTTCTTTTTAGTACCTTCAGACACATCGATGGTCCAGCCCGAACATCTGAGCTAAACCACGTCGAGACTCATCAAGGCTGGCCTCCAGAGCCGGCCAGAGTTGCCAAACTCAAGTTGATGTGAAATTCCCCGCATGCTTCGCGCGACACTTAATTATACAGGCTTTTGTTCCCGTGATGCTTCAGTTCATCCATTTTAAAATTGCTCCGCTAAGATACAAGTTATCATTCACTTTCATCTGAAGTCAATTAGATAGATCAAATGTCTTCTCTTCTCATTATTGGACAACTTTGCTGTACAAAGAGAGGAGGAGGAAATCTAGACAGGGGAGAGGAACGAAATAGGCGTGCCGTAACTTTTACACGACGTTCACTATAATTTTTTTCCCTTGCTCAACTATCACAACTTTAAAAAATTGATCACTTGAGCGCCATTAGCCATTTGCTTTATTGGAAAATCTGACGCTGACGCCAGTCGTTTTACGTTACTTCGCCGGCGTTGACATAGAAAATTTTTAAATTTTTAAATTTTAAATAAATTTTTTGAATTTTTTCTTTTCCCTTTGCCCCTTGTTTTAGGGCCAACGAAGGAAAAAAAGAAAAAGAAAAAAAATTCAAAAAGATTAAAAAAATTAAAAAATCCACATCGGATGGGAAAATAATAAAAAAAATCCCTCGCTTGCCATAAAAAAAAGGGATGGAAAAGACAAAAAGAAAAAATTTTCAAAAAGATTAAAAAATAAAAATAAAAAATCCACTTCATATGGAAAATTGATAAAAAAAATGCACATATGATGATTTGATGGATATGAGATTTTACTCCGATGTGCCCCTTAAGTGAACGAAAAAAATTATAATACTCAAGTAAGCGTCATACAAAAATTATGGTGCTTGCGCTGTTCTTCTTCCCTAAACAAGGCATTGCACAAAACATTTCACGTGATAAATGTTTTGCAAGAAAAAGAACTTCGTGAGTTGAGTCGAGACCACCTTTCTCAAGGTTGTCGGTGCTTAGGGAAACTATAACTTCTACTTCTGCTACAAATGCTCTCTTGATCTACATTGTCAGCTGCGTGCAGATAGAGGGCACATGTAATTTGAAGAATGAAAAGATATATTTGCATTTTTTGCACTGTTCATACATACAGGTTGCGTTTTTTTTTTTCCTTTCCCTGGAATTGTCCAGGATCACTTCCTTCCTAGTTCCTAGGACCCTGTCAGTTTTGCAGGCACTCGGCTAGACATATTTCCACGACAAGATCGATATGTTCAGATTAGTCATGAAATTACGTTACTCTCATGAATGATTCAACAACTCTGAGCCAATAATTTCAAACTAACATGAGATTGACGCGAAGATTGCCGATTAACATGAATATCAACAGATCATCTCAAAAGACCCTGTAGGAGTGTCAAGTACTTTGAGCGACATTTTATAGGAGACCTCCAACTTCACAATTACAAAGAAGGAAGTTGATTGACCAGGATGAGTTCGACAATTAATCAGAATCCTTCAACGATTAATGTTCATGGAAATGGTGCTCCTAATCAGGCACGCGGATTATGCATCAAACCAGTCGGTTAGCACAAAAACAACTGAAAAACACTATGCAGACATAAGAGAGATATTCATACCATTGGACATGATCGTAACCCCAAATCTTTCTGCGGGTGCTAGGACTCTCCTACAAATAGGCATTTATAGGAAACTGCGATCAGCAGATAGCCGGTAAGGCACGTACAAATAACATGACATTTTCTCGTTCAATTCACAGATAACAGAACTTCTCTGTTCTCTCTGTTCTGAAGTCTCAAAAACTGTAATCCAGCCCACACCTAAGCTCGTGTCTCTGCCAAAGTCTGAACTTTTATGTGGTGGTTTTCTTATGAGAAAGCAACGAAAAGAAGGACTCGAGGCACGCGACACGATCGTACATGTAGACAGTAATCCAAAGCATTCCAGAAATCCAAAAGCATGATATAACATTCAGCTTTTGAGTTCAGATTTTTGTTAATAGTGGGAATACAGTGGGAGATTGTTACTTTCTGATCTCCGAAGCCATCGTGCACATGTCTTACTCAGCAAGCAAGTCCTGATGTAATTGTTTGGGCCGTCACTGATCTCATGGACCCATTTCACGTATCAAAGGGCCTTTGTTTTCGGTACTTTTCGCCTTAATGGACCTTTTGACCCATGAAATTCAACATTCATCAACACTATTTTGTGATGCAAATCAGATATGTCGTCAATGCAATCTGTTCGTAACAAGTGAAACTATCTGCATTTGTTTCATTGAAAACTTCATGATTAAAAAAAGTATTTTTCATGAAAGTCATTTTCAAAGAAAATAGTTAGTTCCATTTGTTTGGCGGTTCAAGAAAAGTAATTTTCCTTTTGTCCATAGAAAACTTTTTTTTTCTGTAAATTGATTAGTTTTTCATCATCAAAATACCGGAGAATCAAAAAATAAATTTTCGGAAATAGTTCTCCTCCGAACAAAGAAACCTGTGTGTTCTAACAATTGCATTTATAAGTTGGTAATGTAAATTTTACATCATGACATGTAATTTATGAACGAAATGCATAAAAAAAAAAAAAACTTATACAGCACTTGATTTCCCAAATGGATCCAACTTAGGGCAGTCAAATGGGCAGGTCGAGTGGGTTTGAATCGGGTTGAAAATGGTTTGACTTAAATTAATTCGTTGAACCCATCGTGACCAATTTATATGTAATAAAAATTTAGTGACCCACTTCTAATCTGACTCATATTGTCAACTTACATAGATATTCCAAAAAAAAAAAAAAAATTTAGTGTTATGCATGAAGTGTGCAAAAGATAAAATTAATAGTTTTATAAGACTTCAAGTATCTAATATCTCTTAAAATCAATAAGCCAATAAGTATTAACTCATGAAATCATATACTAATTTTCGTGATTTTCTAAAACACGAAAGATCTTCAAATTTGGACTATTATTCAATTTTGATAAAAAGAAGAAGTATCTCCCACCCTCCCTCCCTCCCAAAAGAACAAATTTTACATGTTCGGACCATTCCCCATTCTTCGCTCTTAGCAGGTGAAGCGATTCACCACCAAATCCCATTTGTTCGCACGAAGAGGAAGAAGTGGCTCATCGAACACCATGCCCCCCGTGGAACAGATCGACGTGCAGGAAAGCGTGGTTACGGCCTCGAAGGGAGATCTCCCAAGTCAAATCTATTATGGCTAATGATATAATCTAGGGGTCGAATATGTTATGTAACGAAACTTGATCAATTTTGTGGAATTAATGGAACCAAGTATGATTATGTAGAAACAATTTAATAGATGCAAAAGTAATTGATGATATCAAGTGCAGTATGCTTTTGTCAAACAAATATATAGATATGTAAAAAGAGATAAAAGAATTATATGTAGATTTTTATAGTGGTTTGATTAAGATCAAGCCTACGTCGATTCCTTGGGACAACAGCCACCTATAGGTTGGATTTTGCTAATAATCCCCTAAGAGATACAACGTAGCTCGCTTCTTCCCAAAATTAGTAGATCAAACTACTAATTCCCAAGCCCTACTTCAATGCTCGTACACTTCTCAACAAAAATGTAAATCACTCTAAGTAACAATAAATTGCTCTTAGGAGTAGTGTATAAGTTTAATCATTCTCATAATTCATATTTTCTACAAATCTTCTTATTCATTTTGCACAATCTATTGTTAGAAAATCTTCAAAATAATCTATTTAACTGAATATAAGTCTTGCAATCACCGGGGATCTGATCGCCCATAAGTCAAATCTTCTAGTAACATTGTGAATTTCGTGAGTGGAACTGCTCATATTAGGAAATAATCCTTCTTAAGCAGATTGATTAACAATGGATCAAATTTCTCTTCGTACACACACACACACATATCTCTATGGAATTCCAAGCCTAAAGTTAGCTATTAAGGGGTTGTTTGTTTGTGTTTCTTTTTTTTGTTCATGAACAGATTTTCTGTTTTTTTTTTGTTCCTAGGAACAAAAAAAAAAGAAAACAAGAAACAAAAAAAAACTTGTTTCTTGTTTTTGGAACAATTTTTAAGAACAAAATTTTTCTCTCTTCTTTCTTTTCTTTTCTTTTTTTCTTCTTCTTTTCTTCTTCTTTTTTCTTTGGTTGGTGACGCCATCGAGGGCTGGCGACCTCGTCGGAGCGTCGCTGGCCTCTGGCGAGGCTCGGCCTCGCCATGGCCGAGGCCGGCAACCAGCCAAAAGAAGAAAAAAAGAAAAAAAAAAAAGAAAAAAAGGAAAAATAAAATAAAAATATTTAAAAATTAAAAGAAACCAAAAAAGAACAAAAATTTACCAAATGTGTTTCTATTCTTTTTTTATTCCCGGAACAAGTTTACCAAATGCGTTTTTTTGGTAAAAAATTGTTCCCTGGAACATAAATAATTTTTTCTATTTCTGTTCTCTGGAACAATTTTTGAACAGAAACACAAATAAACGCACCCTAATACTCCTCAAGAATTAGATTATTCTCAAAAGGAATGTCCAGGTCCTTTGAATATGATGCGTATTTATGCACAACGCGTGTTCTTCTCATGTGATATGGGGAGCCGCTTTTATCAGAAATTCGTAAGTCTATTAAGGCCGTGTTTGGTTAAGCTTTCCCAAGAGGTTTTGAGCGGGGAAAATATTAGGCGTTTGCCAAGCATTTTTGGAAGTCCATTGGCCAAATGTCAACATTGGGAATGCTGAAAGCCTAAAGTAGGTTCGGACTTATTTTGGACTTTCAGCATTTTGAAAATGCAAGTCCACTTCTATTGTTCATTCGTTGACTTTTTTGTTTTTTTAAGAGTGTTCATCTTCCCCATACCCACCAGCTGCTGGCCAGCGAGGTTGCCTAAGGTTGGAGGCTGCCAGAGGCCGCACGACCTCAGACAACGCTTGCCTGGCTCACGCGAACCTAGATCTAGCCATCGGCGATTGGCTAGCGGTTGGTCAGTGGCGAAGTGTCATCGGATTTGATTTGATTTTTTTTTAAATTAATAAAATATTTTGCAAATGTAGGGTTTATCAAACAATATTCACGCCAAAGTTATTTTCCAATGCACTTTAAATTACAATTTGTCAAACACTAAATTATTTTGGAGAACCTCTTTATCCAAAGGTATTTGGTATTTTCCCGAAGGCATTTCCCTAAAA
This sequence comes from Eucalyptus curtisii, assembly GCA_017140595.1. NCBI lineage: Eukaryota > Viridiplantae > Streptophyta > Magnoliopsida > Myrtales > Myrtaceae > Eucalyptus > Eucalyptus curtisii. The sequence goes on from CM029503.1 coordinate 119,843, forward strand.
CAAAACCAAATGGGTCCTAAGGCTCCCGCTATAAGTTGACTTGTGTCCCACTAATCACTTTATCATAATATTTACGAATATGACCATATGAACTATTCATCTTAAGACAATACTTCCAAGTCTTCATGATTTACCCATTCCTCGACTTGTTCATTTTCATTTAGTTCCTTTTAGTCATCTTCAATCTTTTACTTCATACCTCAGGTTTCATCAGTGGTGATAGAGTTCTCCTTGCATTTTTTCAATCTTGAGACAAGACAACAGCTGCATGTATCTGATAATCGATATAACCAACTGGTTTTGTCAACTTGAAAATGTCATAAGAAGTTTTCTCAACAGAATCGTACTCATGCTTCCACTCTGGGTCATCATCGAATTCCTTGGCGATCAGAGTTCCTTGCGGCTGGCTTTGGCCTAGCTTCTTGCTGGGGTCGTCACTGATGATGGAGGCTCGCGTGTATATATGTGGCGTCGGAGACAACGGAGATAGGCGGTAGGGGCGGTGATGATGCTAATCAGATTGGGTCAAAGAGGAGCTCACCAAGGATGGGGACCGATGGTGTCGCAATTGGTGAAGAAGAGAGAAGCGTGCAAGTTTCAAGAGGGACTACAAGTGGTTGGGCTTTAGACCCATTAAAAATCCACATTTTATTAGACCTTATTACTCAGATCCATATTAATCTATTTAGCAATATTTAGCTAACCCATATATGACCAAATCCTTATCATATATGGGATAATAAATGGGTCTTCAACCCAGTTTAGCACCTTCCGGAAAAAAAAAAAAAAAAAAAAAAAAAAAAAAAAAAAAAAAAAAACCAATTTTGACGTCCAACTTGATTAGTCGCACTCAGATGGAGACCGTTGACCACCTAAAAGTCCACCTCTAGCAAAGGTGAGCGGAGGATCTCAAGAGAAAATGCGCAACCAGGACATACGCTCAAGGTTCCAAGTGTTTGGATTTTGGGTATTTTGAGTAGGGTGGTGATGTGTTTAAAAAAGTCACATTATGCTTAATTTGGAGTCCAACATTAACGAAGTACCCAAGCATGGAAAAACTCATTTGAATGTGGGGAAATTTTAAGCAGATTCTTAAGCAGACTCTTTTTCGCGAAATACACTATAAACTAGAGTTTGTCTCGAATTAGCTCGTGTGCTCGACAGGTGTGTATCAGAAAGCCAGACTGACAGGAAAAGTGGTAGGCCATGGTGCACGTGCACCGTTCTGCGCCAATTGTAGAAGGTATTTTTCTGTCATAAGATGATGAACAGCTCATTTAAAGTGGTGGGGTTGGAATCCATCCTTCTCTACTCTTTTGAGCTTGATGGAGTATGTTAGACATCTTAATGAGCCTCAAAAGTTAGCACGAGTAACACACACACATCTAACCTCATCACCCAAGCTCACTAAATGTACGACAGATTTATTGTTCTTGCAATGCCACAACTTCCTTTCATTGTTGGACCAACCGGTGGTCCTAATGAATGAAAGCTACCTTGATTGGCCCATGATCCCAAATGCCACCCCACGCCACCCCACGCCACCCCATCCCACCCCACATCTGTGATCTTTGATCATCTCATTAAACCTACAAATCAACACATTTTGGACCTGCTAATTCTGTGCATTAAATGCAACCCCTCACTTAATTTCTTAAGCTTTGGACTAAAATCGGTCTCAAATGCGGGATCATACATGTTAAAAGCTTCATGCCACGGTCTGCTCCATGTTCTTCTATCCAACATATTGATTATACGGCTCATGTCCCTACTCTAATCAATCTCTGTCAAGATAAGGCTGTTAGATTCGAGTGAATTCATGTGCGACACCTCCTATTCAGTACGGTAATCATGAAGTTTGGTCCTATAAAGGTGGGATCAAGCGCGACCAATATTTCCCCAAAACATGCTAAATCCTTCCCGAGTTCTTTGCAATTCGAGGGGGGATGAAAGAAAACTATCGAAATTTCTGGGAGAAGAGGGCCTCACGGAGACATAAATTACGTGAACTGGCAAAAGCTGCTCACTCTACATCACCATTAAGTTTTTTTTTTTTTTAGTCTCTATGGACCACGGGGAAGCACTTAAATTTTGTGCATGGTCATCATCAGTAAACCCCATCTGGATGCCCTCTCTCCTCTGCTGTCCTCATTAGTCAGATTAAATCCCCACTTGTTTTTCCCCACAATATTTATAGAATTTATGAGCAGTAGAGTTATATGTGAAAAAAGTTTTATAGACGTTCCGACACATGACATCTGGTCCGATGTGTCCACCGACTATTTTCTACGTGATTTTGTAAATCGATTTGGCAGTCCATTGTTTTTTGCAGCCCAACGTGTTTGTTCTATAGATTTTGTTATGGACATAGTCCATCCTAGAAAATAAAAAAAAAGGGCGTGACATTAAGCCAAGTGTGCGGTCTCTGGATCGCATAATTACTATAATAGAACTCTCTATCCTAAGCTCATGGTTTGGAAATTAGATAGAAAGGACGCACATGGCGGATTTTGTAACTGTGGGTGGGCTTTTGGCATAGTCCGATGGTCGTAAGGTCATCCACGTTGATTTGCCTACTAAGGTCGATGTCTTTCTTCCTTCATAGGAGTACGTTAGCGGGCATAGATTTGACTAACTTTCGATCTGGGATTACTTTAGTACCATAGAATAAAGAAATTTGACCATGTTGTTCTGCTATGCTCTCATCAATGACCTAATGCCTTCCCAACTAAAAAATAAACTAAAAGGACAATCTCGAAACATGCACCCACCACATATTTAACATTTTTAATGATCTTGAAACATGCATCCGACAAAATATCTAGTATTTTCTGTGGCTGAAATTAAGTACACAGTTTAGTTTTGGTCATCATGATCTACCATATTCTCTCAGATCTTATTAACGATTGCTATCGAAAACACTTATCAATCATATTCATCAAGAAAATCGATTTTATTAGGATATTTAGTATTCATAATACGAAAAAGATTGCCAGCGAAAATACTTATTATCAAGAAAATCGGCGTTTTTAGGATATTAATTGTGCATGACACGAAAAAGATCGTACGTAAAAAAAATTCCCTGAATGGGTGCCCCAGAAAGCTGTTTAACAAAAACCCATTTTATAGAAATAAAGGGTAGCTCCATTTATGAGTTCTCTCTTACGAAGCTCACGGGGTCTTCGTCAACTTTGAAATTTTCTTTTTTCTGCATATAAATAATGGTGCAAATCAAGAGAGCAACAACTCCATCAACAGTTTTTCAAACGAATAACCTCAAAAGAATCCGCAAATCGCTATGAGCCAAGAAACTACAGAGAAAGACTAGGGCTTCCCGGTCCAACTCCAAACCCTATCGTCTAACACTCGCCATTTCTTTATAACATCGTCAGCTTCATTTTCGGATCTCGAATTTCGAGCAGTTTCCAGTCTCGCCCAAGGAGATAGAAAAGAATGAAGCAGAGCCAAGGGAATATTACGCTCAGAGCAATGCTGAGCAAAGCACACCACGACGAGCAGCCTCCTCAGAAGTCGCTCCAGATCAAGCAAGAGGACAGGTTCTTCTCCAAGCTGCTGTCGAGGGAGAGCTCGAGGGTGGACTCGTCTTCGAGGGTGTTCTACTATGGAGGAGCCCCGCGTGCGGTGCCGTTCCAGTGGGAGTCGCAGCCCGGGACTCCGATCCAGCACTTCGCGTCGTCGGACGCCGGCTCGGCCTTCCCTCCTCTCACGCCGCCTCCCTCGTACTACTCGAAGCTGAAGTCGAAGTCGAGAAAATTCATGCAGAGCAAGAATGGGGACGGTCACTCCACGCCCAAAAAGTTTCAACAAAGAGCAACATGTTTTCGAAGATCAATCAAAACACGAAGAAGCCGCACCACGTTGCGCAGTCGTCATCGGGATCATCGACGTCGTCCTCATCCACGTGGTCGACGACCTCGTTTTCTTCGCCATCAGTGGCCTCGGCTTCTTCGACAGAGTCCAAGTTTAACAGGCGAGACTCGTCTTGCGCTAGGTCCCCGCCGGTGCATTTGGGGTTGGAGCACGCCAACGACCACGACGACGACGAAGACGAAGAAGATGAAGAAGACATGTTCGAATTGCCCATTTCGGCGATGAGATTAGGTGCGAGAAGAACGTTCCTACTGAAGCTCCGGAGTTGCTATCCAGTGGCTAAGATGAAGAATACCTTCTGCTCCATTTTGGGACATGGTTCAGGTCAAGGTTGTGTATAGAGCCGAGAGATTTTTCTTTTCGTCCAAGGTTCTGGTTCTTCTTGCAAGCCATGTATGGGATTATCGAAACCCCTTGTTTCACGCTGTGTTCCCCTTCCTTGTTTAATCTCTGACATAATGAGCTTCTTCGATGTCAAGTTTCATGTGCTGCACAATCCATCCAGCAATCGGACTTGGAGTTAGATTTCCCTTTTGGCTTTGTTTTAAATAAAGAATTAATCGTTATTATCATGGTCATTATTTTTTGCGTTCTTGATGACATATTTGATGTGCGAGGTTGGTCAAGTCACTCTCTCCTTTAACCATCCAATCAACCTTATTCCCGTGCGCAGGAACCACTAATGATTTAATAGGCCCGATACGAATTAGGTAGATTTTCAACAAGATTTAAAAGCATTGTCGGTCCATGTCCCAAGACCCCACGACATAAAGGCCCAATTTATACACTTCCATATAGTACATCAAAGATTCGTAAAGGGAGAAAGCATCTTTAACATCGTTACAAAGTATTATGCTCAAAGAAGACGGTGGTTGAGAACCCAATCCATAGGGCACATCTCACCCGATGAGTGTATTCATTCGCTTTGCGATGAACATGCACCTTCTTAAGGAGTCAAAGAAGGACGCTTCCGAGGTTAATATTCTTGAAAATCGGCAGACATGGACAGTCCCATCGACCCTTATCGTGTTCCATACCACTAGTGACAAGTTTAGCATCAGTTTCCCCATCTACTTTCTTTCATTTGCATCTGCTGAGCCAGTCCAACACTCTCTAGAACGGCAAAACCCTCACCCGCCTCCACCACCGGTGAGTCTCTTACGGTGGTCACGAGCCACGATTCCCACACCAGCATGTAGAGTTACACCATTACCATGAAGCATCAGAGGTGATCTTGATTTCTCAGGGGTCAGTGGTCCCCAATCAAAAGGTTCCATATCACTTCTAGATTCCTCCTCACCCACTGCTGACACACCAAATTTACAGTTCTTCAGCCCTTTCGGCAAGCCCAAGCTGCAAAACCTCCTGACAAACAGGACTTTCCAAGTCAAATACAGCTAGACATCTCTTTTTCCATATGTACCAGCACATAGAAGCTATTCAAGTCGACCACCAATTCTTGAGATCATTTCTAGCCCCCTTTGGAGTATAAGTTCTCTGATGCATTCAGAGGCAAATATTTGCTTCCAAAGACCTCGTACCCATCATGGCAGACCAGACACTTGGTCCCCTGATAAAGTAGCAAGAAATATACAGCAGTATCTTCCCGATTACGGAAATAGCATTCAGCACTAAACTTCCCTCGTCCTGAACAAGTTGACATAAGTGACCACAACAGTAGCCCACATCTTCCAGAGGAGGTGCTTCATTTCAGGTGGCCAACCAATGTTACTTGTTAGCTTCTAGACTGATTTATTGACTATGTGTGAGCTCAAAGGTCCTCTTTTGTAATGTTTTTCCTCAACTGACTTGATCACCTGATCAGCAGACGTAACTGTTGTTTTCCTACTCTTCTCAGCAGGCCAAACTATTCTGTCTTCTTCTCCAAATAAAGGCATGGGACGTCAAGGATATTTCTCTTCTCCGCAACGCTTGTCACGTCTTCAATAATAGTCAAATTCCAATTCCTAATATCTCAACTCTTCATCAACCTCTCCATAGTCCCCTCTTATCAATTGATTACCAAGCACCCCTGGGTTCCATTTGTCTTTCCACACCTTGATGTCTTCACCAATGACAACCTGTCATAAAGCATGTTACTTCAGTTTTTCTTTCCCTTCCACTATTCTAGACCACCTCCGTGAGGCTCTAGCGCCCTTTCTAGCATAAAATAAGTGTGACGATACGGGGCAGGGTCTCTTAAGCCTGATGTTTGATACTTGTAATCTCACAGCTTGTTAAGCAAACACAGCAAAGAATCGGATATAAGAATGAAGAGATAGAGGGATAAAAGATCGCCCTGCCGTATGCCTCTAGAAAGATGAATAATGCTAGTCTCCTTGCCATTTATAACAATTTTATAGCTTATGGATCTAAACAAAACATAATCCACAGCAAAGAAACTCTATAAGAATGAAGAGATTTCGAAAATTTAGAAAAAGAAATTGGATAAAAATCGGAAATTGATCAATATTATTATTATTTTTCTCTCTCTCTCCTCTTCCTATTCTCCTTCACGCCCTGGGTGACCTTATGCCTCTAGAAAGATGAATAATGCTAGTTCTTGCTTGCCATTTATAATTGTCGTCGGGTGAATTTTATAGCTTATGGATGGTTTAGGATGGTTTAAATAAATGATCAAATCGATGGGGATGATTTGGGTGAAAACATAATCCGTTTGCTGTTTGTTAATTTTTCAGACTGAGATGTGCTGATTTTGAAGAAAATTCCAAGAAATAAGAATTTTTGGAAAAAAGATCGATTTCAACTAATCTCCTTCTGTAAACCGAAACTTCCGAGGGATGTTACTTCTTTAAGGTAATCTCATTTTGTTAAAACCACCAAATTACCCAAAACCGAACTATTTCGAGATATCAATTTCTGGATCTCGGTGTCTTCATGAAGAGATTTAAATTTGGAGACGCGTGAAGACCCAGTTTCTGCCAATTACGACCGATCTTAGTTTAATGATGGTTCTTGATGCTTTGCTTTCTTTAATTAGTTTTTTTAATGACTTGTGGATTTAAGTTATTAGTTATTGAATTCTGAATTTCACTGTTCATGACGCACTATTCATAAGGTTCACGCGATAATTTCATGTGTATTGAAATGGGCATCCGCATGAATTTGGTGATGTTTTGTGCAATTGTATGGTGATTGAAAACGGTATTTAATTAGAAAATACCGGGTGTCGGGTTTTGACGCTAAATTGTTTTTAAATACTATACCAAACTGTGGAATTTTGAAAGAGATGGCACAAATTTTTTGGTCCGATTTGACCTTGTCCCCACACATGATGATTTTACCATGCATTTCTAATATGAAGAAAATAAGTCGGGATCACCATTTTAATTGAGGTATTTGAGTGCAATGCACGGTGTCCGGGCGAAATTGAATGAATGCATGAATGATAAGAGATGCCTTATGCCTCTAGAAAGATGAATAATGCTAGTTTCATTTATAATATGTACATTTCTTAACATTTTTGTGAGAATCAGGCATTTTTTGTTCTTATGGATCTAAACAAAACATAATCCAGTCGATCCATTAAGAACAAAATCCTAATCTCCTCAGAAACTCTTCTAAGTAATCTCATTCCACCAAATTATAAGACATGCAGGGTTTGTCCATATTGATTGTTGATTGTTAATCTTTGGTTTGCGCATGGTTCAGAGATCCACTGAGAAACTGTATTCTCGATTTTCAAATGGTGGAAAACCTCACGAACAAAGGGAATGTTTTTTTCCTGAATTCGCCTACCATTTACAATTTGATTTATAAATATAAGAGAAGCCAACAAGGCTTTCAATCTATTAACGAAGATTTTAGTGATGATTCTGTAAATAAAATTACAGAGGTGTTGAAGCAGAGACAGGCGAAAACAGGGTGTTAGAGCAGGAAAACTTGTTATAAAGCACTACAGGAAGTGACGATGATGAAAAAGGCTGATGATATGGAAGAGAAAATAAAAAAGGAAAAGACGGATGGATCGGGAAAGGATCAAGGAGTGCAATGGGAATGATGGTGAGAATGAAGACGAAGACGATCTTCCAGCACAAACTCTCATGCTAAAGATAGAGAGAAAGAGGCTCCCACCAGGTGCATCCAACCACAAGAGCAAAGCACTCGTGTAGTTTCGCGGGTTAGCATTTGCTTACAATAGTGCCATGCGATATTTTTGGTAGTATATTTGCCAAAGGAATCATGCTTTTTCAATAATTTGTAGCTTATTGAGGTCCTATTGGGAAAATAATTACGGAATAGAGAATGTTGGATATATACGCGACCTCTCAGTCCAGATAGAGACCATCTCTTCAGTCATCCAAATCCAATTAGAGAATGCGGCTATTTAAGATTGAATTATTTATGAAAAATAGTAATTGGTTTATCGCAATTTTGGAAATTCAAAAAGGGGAAGGACTTGCTTACTCTTTTCTGCTTTTGTTGATACTAATGTCTGAGTGTCGAATCCTTGATATTTACTTTGAAATTAAACATTGATATATAATCATCACAATGACACATGTCAATAAGATTTGCTTTGACATACATTCACAACTAGATGAACACCAAAAAAAAAAAAAAAGCACTTGAAAACCCAAATCCTTATCTCTTTGGTTTGATAGCCATACGAAGATAAGAATGTGGTTAACGTTGTTTATCAAGATTATAAAAACTTAGATGACAACATAAGGGAGAGAGAGAGAGACAACAACAATAATAATCTACGTTCTTTGTTTCTTCTCCTTCAAGAGTAGAAAAACGTGGACGACAGTGGAAGTGGAAGCTCAAGCACAACCACACCATGTGCAGCTTGCAAGCTTTTAAAGAGGAGGTGCACCCAAAATTGCCTGTTTTCTCTATATTTCTCGCCTCAAGAAACCCACAAGTTCAAATTAGTTCATGAAGTTTTTGATGCTAGCAACTTCTCCAAGATCCTCATGATAAACCCTGTTTCCCCTTCCTCGCGTATTTTCTTCCTCTAATTTTCTATGCAAGAGCTAGGGTTTACTCCTAGATTGGTTTTGTTGTGCAATGCGATGACATATATCATTATACCAATATTGTTACATGTGCCGATCTGAATTATGTTTATGGAAAGTACAATTTCTTTCATGCATTCGAAATAATGTATTAATTAAAATCCACATCTTTCAAACTAATGGCTTTGTGGCTTGTGGGAGAAGCACATTGAGCCTGACTAGTATGCCATGTGCCACGAAGTAACATTGTTCTTCTTTTCTAGTATGGCTTGTGAAATTCAGTTTGATGATTGAAAACCGAACCCTAGACATATATGTACCTTAATACAAACAAATAGGGAATTTGTTTCATGCTAATGGTTAGCTCGAGTTTCATGATGTTTTTTAATGCTAGTACAATGGTGGGATTGGACACAGGAGGTACCAGAGAGCCAAAGAGCTGAAGCTGCAAATAGTCTTACGTATGAAGCAAGTTTGAGGGCCAGAGATCCTGTTCATGGAAGCATGGGCGTGATCTCTGCCTTGCAAGGCCAAATTCAGAGTGCACGGGCCGAGCTCAGTGCAGTTAGAGCACAAATATTAAAGTATAGGGACCAAGCAGGCATTGTCCCTCCTCCCAATGATGGCTTGCTTCGGCCTAACACCGCTGCTTCAACGGTCGCACACGCCGCCGTCAAAACTGCCTCGTCTCCATCCGAGCTCGCCATCCTCTTCCTCCTCCTCCTCCTCTTCCGTGCTCTCATGGCCAAGCCTTCCTTCCAAAATTAGCATCTATTGATGCTCCTGGTGAAAGCATATATCTCTATATTTTTGTTAAATATCTAGGACAACAGAAAGCCTTTTCTTTATTTGCTACTTTGGGTGATCAAGAATATTTGTGCGTTTAGCTTGAGATATCTCGTGCCAGGTTAGTCAAGTTTCATTCTCCTTCGTATTTTTTCCTCCTGTATCTGTTTACTTGCTTAGGTTTATCAGTCCTCCTGCATGCGCTTTTCAATTATGTAGTCATATAATGAAACGTGAAATTTGAAAAAGACAGAACCTTACTCACATTATACCAAATGATTAAATGTCGATGCATCATTGGAAATACAGTCGAAACTCCCAAAAGGAAGAACAATTTTAGAGGACTTGGAGTATCGGATGCTAATTAACTAGAGGTTAAGTAGAGGCTTGCACATGCTAATTAATTATCATGGCTTTTACTTGTGAACGACCATAACTACAAACAATCGAACTTGAAGTGACGAGACGTAGGGGCCAATCTTTTGTTTCTTTTTCTATGATGATGTGATTTGAGGGCCTGCATTTGAATCTTCAAATTCCCTCTTTCATCTTGTAATTATTGTTAAGTACAATCCCACATCGCTGAAGTGACCCAAGTCAAGCGCTTGTGAAGCGAAATAAACAGGACCTGAACTTGCCATTCCGAGGATTTGAACTCTCAGAGTTTGGGCACGGAGTGTTGGGACTTAATTCTTGAGTTGGTCTCAAAGAGACCAGCAGGATTTAATCTTTCTGAGTTGTTGCTTGTTGAAACCCTCTAGACAGCTGATTTAAGATACTTCAACAAAAATCACAAATTGCGCGCAACTTAGGAATATTTGTTCCAATCATAGCAGCAGCAAGAGTATAAGGTCCATTGTTCCAATCTCCCACGAAAAGAAAGGCTTAAACTCTAAATTTTATGACCCATGTCATCTCATTGAAATTGAATCGTCCTGGGGGTTGACTTTAGTGAAAGTGATGTGACAAACTCAATTGATCCTAGTAAGAACACTCAATGATTTAAATATGATTTAAATTTTGCTTGTAGTTGTTAAAATATGTCTACAATGTCTCGAGTTTTGACTTATCGATTGAACCTATCAAATAAAATCAATCTGATTTGAATAAAGTGAAGTGCATGGGCTCTTCTTGGTTGTGAAATAAAATTAAATGGAGAGGGGCACACAAATTATATGTCCATGTCAGTGCAGTAGGCCAAAGAAAGGGAAACATAGGAAAGTTCAAACTTTGGTTTTGGTTGACCTAGTATGACTTGGACTTTGTTTCCTATTCGATGCGGCAACCTTCACTATGAAAATTTGCACTTTTGCTGGCAGTGGTATATATTATATTTTGTTTAGGTTAGAAGATGCTTTTTGGACGAAGAGTCCTGACAAACCATTGTTGATAAATACGTGAAGTGCTTCTTGAAGAGCTGTTTCTGACCGACCGTTTGGCATGGATTATTTCTGCGGGTTTGTTCATGAATTATAACCAACAAAGATTAATGTTTGTAGCCGTGAAATCTTGTGGTAAGATTAGTGAATTTATTCGTAAGAGTAAGAGGTTATTTAGTGAGAAATTCAGGGACCAAACACTGCGTGAGTTATTGGGTATAATTGAGGATTGCGAAACATTGAGAGGGTTTGAGTGACTCTAGTATGCTTATAATTTCCATCATATCGATTGATTGTTGTTCGATTTATTTTCTTTATTGGAATTCGTTGTCACTTTCTCCGTGGACATATGTCACCATGATTGTAAATCTGTTGTTCGATTTATTTTATTTTATTCTGACTATTTTAGTATTCGATCACTCACCTTCCACAACAGAAGTAATGAGACATATACCACTCGTCGTTTTAAAACATTTTGAGCATTATTTAATACATTTAAGCTCTTACAACGTGGAAAACAAATCCTAATCGTTTGCCTAGTACAACTCGAAAAAAATGAGAAGCTGAAAACTTACTTTCTAATTTGCATGGTCTTGCAAAGTTCAATGATACCCCCGAAACCAAAATCTCAAAATGCATATCCTAATACAATACTAGAACCCCAAGCAACACGCATAATTTATTCCCAGAAAATGAAGATAGTTAAATTCTTAGTTGATCTTCCTGCAATTCTTCCTGATTTCACCACTTGATCCAGTGAGGGGCTTGTTATCCCCCATCTTGATCATGGCCGCCGCGAAGTCGGAGGTGAAGGTGCTCGGGTTGCTGCCGTAAGTCCTCACAAGCGAGTCGGTAGAACCGCCATTGAAGAGCTGCTGGTCGGAGTGAAGCAAGCCCTTGTTCTGGAGGAGGTTCTTGTAGTAATTGTTGTCAAACTTGGTGGGAGTCTGCAAGTCGAGAGGGGCTAGATTGTTGTCCCCTGAGCCAACTGTCCTCGGGCAGTTGCTCTGCCTTGTCTGGGCCAAGGAAGAGTCCAGGTTGGTTTCATTGTAAATCCTGGCTCTGAAGTTTGTGCACCTTGCTTGTCCTATTGTATGTGAACCTGTTTTTATGGATTTGGTGATTTAGAATCTTTTTTTTTTTTTTTGACTTACAATCAAAGTAAAGAAGATGTTTTTTATATGATTTTTCTAGTAATGAATCGCGCCGATCTGGGATTGTGTTTATGAGTATACATACCAGATAAAGCCACCATGTCTCTGGTGGAGAGGCCGACATTTTGGAAGAAAGAGATGAGGTTGTTGAGGTTTGAGGTTGGGGGAGGAATGCTATTGTTAGCAGCAGCTTGGCTTGCGGTCCTTGCATCTCTCCTCCCGAGTTTCACATTCCAGCTTGGTCCTCCAAGCTGCAAATTTTGACACGACCTTAGTTATATTCTATAATAGACATTAGCTATGGCCAATTTGCGATTGGTACTTGTATTTAGTACTTTTTTTATTTTATTTTATGGAGGGATAGAAGGGCTTACGATGACGACGGAGTCTCGAGAAGTGATGGCCAACAAGTCGGCGCAGGAAACGACGCCGGGGCACACCTTCTCCACAGCGGACTTGATGTTGTCTACGACATCGAATCCTCTGGCCGAGTTTTGGTTTGGAGCTGCGTTCTTTTCTCCGGTGAATGTCGACGTGTCATCTAGAAGAATTGATCCGTCGCAGCCCTATAAAAATAGCCGCAAGAGGGGGATAAATGAATTTCCAAGGATACACGTGAAGATAATGTAAAGAAAGATTAGTCAATTAATTTAAAAGGTAGCCTATTTGGTTTGTTGTTTATTTAATGGTGATCATTGCTGGTAGGCTTATTTCACAGTTCACACCTTAATTGAACAACACTACAGCTTCATGAGCAGACTAATTTTCCGGTCTTTCTCGATATAGGAAGGAACCGCGTGGACTGGATTTATGTTTTAGGCATGTAGCTGGGGACACAAATAGGGACGTGCAAAGATTTGAACTTGCGACCCCCAATTTTTGTATCATGTGAGATTTTGTAAAATTATTATCAACCATTTGGTTAGATAAAAGCATCGTTTAATATTTAAATATTCTAGCAAACTCATCAAAACATTTTAAGGGTATACGTGTTGGAATATACCACTATGATGGTTCAATAGTCTGAACCGGTCGTGGTCCGCGTGAATCATGTGGAAACGATATTAACTAGGCTTGTCAGTAAAAATGCATGATTTCCAAACAAACGTGTTCGTTTTCAACGCCATGCACGAACTTCCCGAAAGAGACGTGCATGTGAATTCATTTGAAACACAAAAACAAAAGATTGAAGCAAATACATCTTACCCGACTAGGACATGAAAGAGGGAATGGTAGGAAAGAAACTAGCAAAATGTAGTGGGACAACCGCATGGAATGCATATATACACGTGCATACTTGGCAAACAAGTCCAAGATTTAGTGCTCATGCTTGTGGTTACTTAACATGGTTTGTTTATGTAACATGGCTCATAAGAACTTTATCTAAAAGGTTGTACATTAGTGATCACGCTTAACACCCAAGAACTAAACTCTAAGGACCGGGGCGAATGAATGGACATGTGAAACACTTAGGCGACATGTAGATCCCCCACAATTACTTGTATGCATTTTGAAAATGGGAAAGAACGGAAACTCAACGTAATTGATCAGATGAAAAACAACTAAGAAGATGGTTATGGTCGGTTTACATTAACAAAGCAATCGTGGAAGAATAGGCGGAGGAGAGAGGCACCCATCCGGGCCTCCTTGTTGATGGCCGCTTGCACTTGGGATTTGACCGTGGTGAAGACGTTGGGGCACGTCTTTGAGTAAAAATCAGTGGAAAGTTGGGCATCGGTGCTCCCCAGGAGGAGAAGCAAGATGCAGGACAAAGACAAAACGGCCACGGAACATGATGATGATGATGATGATGATGATGATGGGGGCGAAGAAAATGCCATTGGCAATGTCGCGAGACTAGCTAGAGAACAGATCGATTTTTGCGTGGAAGATGGTGGAAGATGTCGTGTGCTCATTTGTGTTTATATAGGGAGACTCTTAAATGTGGAATGGGGTCGGCAGGTCACCTAACACGTAGAATCTTGTCTCGTGACTGCATGGCCTTCTTTGTGCTTCCAAAAAGCGTCAGGAAAAGTCAAACATAATGATAAGATGAAGACATTGATTTGAAAGTGTGCATAGACGCGGTTTTATTTGAAAAACGGGCAAGTTTATAATGAATGCTGCGAAGACTTTTGACAGAGGGCGGAGATGTGGCGGTGGAATCGGATTTGTCAAAAGGTCGCTTCGGTTTGGTGGTGAAATGTCAAAGATTACCGGCATGAGTACGCATCAAGGGGTGGGCCTCTGTTTCTCTCTCTTGATTGTTCATCAACGGAGAGGCAAACTTCAGTTTTGAGAAGTACAGGTTCCATCTCCATCTCCATCTCTTTCCGTGGAGGGCAAAACCAGGGCTGTTGTGCATGAGTGGACCCCATTGATGGGGGAGTTCTAGATGCTCATTATTGTGCTAGGGAGTATAAACGCGTGTTTGAGAGATTTTTACTAACAACACCCCCATGGTAAAAGACCCGTACACTAATGATGAACTTCTTGAAATTAGCTAAGGTGATCTCGACATTATTCTTTTGTCGATACCGTTAGGTACCGACATCTTTGCTTTCCACCGGAAAAAGATGGCTCTTCTAATGTACCAACAATGAAAATGTCATTAGTATCCTCGCCGACGATACCCAGATTTGCCTTTGATTCGTGGCCGACGACTCAAGAGGAAATTATCAAAAAAATATTATATATATTATAATTATGTTAATTCAATCTTAAACTTTTTGTATTTGTATCAATTCACCCATCCAAAATTTAATTTTAACCAAATTTGGCGTTTAGAACTAAATTGACCTAATTACAATAGATTTATGACTTTTTTCATAATTTTCCCAATAACCCAATTGGGGTAAAACAAGGTCTAAAAAGGAAAAAAACAAGAGAGACTGAGAAAAAGAAGTAGGAAGTTCGCGCATATCTTAAGTATCCATTATTGTCCGCCTTATCTTTGACTCCTGAATATGAACAATGATGATTCGATGACCATGTTTTATCATCCCCATGGCCCACCAATTCCAAACCATGCATGGACAACGCCATCCGCAAGTTTCGTTTTCTTTGTCGGTGTGTGTTGATGTGGTTATATTTGATAGGTATTGTGCGGACCCCTTGATCCGCAAGAAGATTCCATTTAGTTACCAGGGGTCTAGTTTTTCAATGGCTGTCGGTATCGAGCTACATATAACAAAGCTCACACTGGTTAAAACCCATTTCCGTTTCTTCGCAAATTATGAGATCAATCAATATCTCTCTCTGTTGAAATGTCATCCAAGGCAGGTTTTTAGGTACAAAA
Source organism: Eucalyptus curtisii (assembly GCA_017140595.1). NCBI lineage: Eukaryota > Viridiplantae > Streptophyta > Magnoliopsida > Myrtales > Myrtaceae > Eucalyptus > Eucalyptus curtisii. The sequence goes on from CM029503.1 coordinate 135,333, forward strand.
TTGACCCCTGCTTTTTCTATGTTCATGTATATGCTTCACTTTGGTCCCTATATTTGGAGTTCATTGTCCGAGAAAATGATCTTTGGCCATCGCAACTTGCAGTGACGACACTACCCAAATTCGTTTTCAATACCGATGGATTTGTCTGTCAGTAGAATTTGATACCATGTTGATGTGCCCTCATGATTCGACTTGAGCTCGAGGCACGCAGTATTCAAAGGCATATCCTGATTGATACTATCGCAACTCGATGTGATTTTGAGCACGTTTATTCCATTTGTTGAATTGTCTTAAAATAAAACAAAGGGGAATTTTTGCATTGAAGAATTGTAGCTAGGTTTTGATGCTTCAAAAGCCCAGAAAAACCACCCTGTTCATATTCCCATAGACTTTAGCAGAGGGACTCGAAGTGCTCAATTTCACTGACGCCAGAAGTAGCAAGATGAGTATTTGGGCAGTGACAGTTTTTAATAGAAAAAACTACATATGACATGCATGATCTAATAACTCTTCTTACATAGTGTGGAGGATTACATGGCTCATATGTATTTAGACAAATGACTGGTTGTTACTGAGTTGGCATGAAATGAATGGCAACTATGTTAATCTGTCGGCAGGTTTCAGCTTGCTCCACAATGGAGGAGCTTAAGTTGGCATATTTATCAGTCTGAAGAGCGGCTTCTGAATCTGCTTCTCTCCTAAAACAATCTACACTTTTGGGAGTGAAATTAACTACAGGCTACTTGTATATATTGGACAATTGCTACGGTCCTTAAGGATATATATCTAAGGAAAGGATGTCTAATATGTCATTGCAAGTCTGAACTGCATAGATATGGTTGGTTATGGTGACTAATAGCTAATTGCTGTAGGGAAGAGTCTAAATTGACTATCTTAAATACTCAATCTTAAAAACTTATTCAGAAGCCTGTGCCGCTGCTACCTCCTCCTCTGAAAGCTCAAATGCATCAATCTCTGCAAAATACGATCTCTGCTGCTCGATAAAATCTTGCAGAGAACTATATGGTTTATCTCGTCAATGCAGCCTTGGATGCTGCTTCTGCAATAAATGATGGTACAGATGATAGCTAAGCAGGAATAGCAAAACACCGAATCTCATAGACATGGAGATGTGCAAGGCAGTTAATCAGGGGAAAAGGAATCGAACTTTTGCAGGAAGAAAATGCAGTACTGAAGGATGCCAAAAAAACCATTCGATAAAAGCATGCAAAGTGAGTGCATGTGCTATCTGTTGACCACGATGGATATTCGTCGAACTTGTAGCTTTAAGCTACAGCAACAATGCATGTGCAGGTCTTCCACAAAAACCCTTTGGTTCGGCTTATTTTCCTTTTTAAATAGATCTTCCAAATGGAGTCCTACGGTTAAACTGCTCCACATCCAAATTAGAGCAGGACATCTTCTGGATGCCAATTTAACATGGACAAGAGGCCAGTACTTAACAAGTGAGGACATTTGCTAGAGCAAAATACGACTTGGAAAACGGTGAAATTGTTGCAGAAACATTCCCACCTACCCTTTTACTAGGTGTACCACCTGACTTGGAGATACCATCACCATCTCTAATTTTGTCAAGCTTTTTCCGGTGTACAAAGTTAGAATAAATAATAACATTACAGGGAAAGCAGAATAGAAAAGGCACGTCATCGATAAAGTATACTTGAAGCACCTCACTGATTGACAACCTCAAAATAAACTTTCTGTCAGGTGTGTAAATGGCATATGAAGGGAAAACATGATGAGCTTCTTCATTCATGTAATAGCTCCTATAAAAAGGATAAACTTTCCACATTTACTAATGCATGCATTGTGCTAATGCTACTACTAGCTGTACTTGTAAGGGCACGCAGAATAACTCTGAGGATAAAGCACTATGTCAAGAATTGGTCTCTACATAATTCTACCCTACAGACTGAACCCCAGAAATAAGAAGAGCAAGGAAAGTCCAGCAATGTCATCAATGTCACGACAGGGCAGTCCTCAGAAAGCATATTCAGAAAACAGAGATTGTTCCTGTAGTAAAATAGTCCAATCTCCTCTAATTGTGAGTCTGCACTCATTTTACTTTGTTGTTTCAGTACTTCATCTATGAAAACCTTATTATATAAACACTTAACAGCACAAGGAATTATCATCCCAGTTCTTCGGATCAATCGAGCAAATAACACACCGTGCCAAACCGGCGACACCCACAATATTTTGCAATGCAATTCAACTAACCTACCAACTCAATGCACAGAGAATGGAAACACATTCTAGAAAGCATGCGCATCAGAAATGTAAGACTAGAGGATCTACCCAATAGTTTCGATCCTTTCAACTGAGGAGCTGCTCGGGGGCAACTGAAGCACCTCCTTCACTCCGCACTTCCTTTTAGCTTCCGTCCGTCTCCGACGGTAAACATTATAAGGCTTGCCTCCCTCTGTATCACCATATCCTAGTGAAATAACAAAAAAAGGTCGTTGAAGAACCAGCGATTACAAGAGGAATGTTCATCAAAGAGGAATTTGGAATTGACTCGGAATTGGAACAACAGAAGATATGGTTAGACAAAAGACGCACTAACATCAGAAAATTAAAGCAGGACAGCATGATCATGGCGATTGCGCAGCAACATTTCATCGATCAGAGAGCGCGACTTGTCCATCCCATGCAAAACGAAACCGTCCAAACCAACCGGTACCAAAACGATACCGGCGAAAGAAGGAGATCAACAATCTGATCTCACTGAGCAGAAACCGGATCGAACCACAAGAACCTCGACGAGAGCAGAGGAACTACCGACGACGACCGAAGAAGAAGACCCCGATCGCGGCCGCGAGAACGCGAGAGCCAGAGCGGCCGAACGGGAGCTGGGGTCCTGAGCACCGCCGCCGCCGCCGCTTCCTTCGCGGCCGATGCGGGGGCGACACGGGAACTCGGAGCATACGGGCCGCGATCGAGGCGCGGGGAGCAGAGAAGACGGCGGCGGCGGAGGAGGAGGAGGAGGAGGCCGCGAGGAGAGCGGCTTCCTCCTTCCGCCGACGGCCTCGCCTCCGCGCATCCGGCTCGGCATCTGAACTTCCATTGCTGTAGCTTGCTTGCTGCGTGTAGAGAGAGAGAGAGAGGAATGCGAAGCGCGTGGGGGAGGAAGAAGCTTGCTTCGGGCGCGCTCTCTATTTTCGCGGCAAAATTCGGTTTTGCGAGCCAATGACGTCACGTGACCCGTCGGGTCATGGGCTTATTCCTTTCGGGTCGACACTCGTGGGCCGTCGACCAGCCCGTGGCCCATCGTGAATCTTTTCATCTTAAACTAACCTTTTCGTACATATATAAACTAATAAGAAAACCTCTAAATACACACACACACACACACACACATTTAAAAGATAATATAGCCTTTTTTCTTCGGAATTTTGTCATGTGAGTCAGAAATTTTATTTTTCGGCCAAAAGTCTTTTGTACAGTAACTAGCTTTGGCTTCTATTCTAGCTTCCATTTTTTGGAACTCTATAGCCCCATAAAATTAAACAACAAAGATTAATTTTCGTGTGGGTATTTGGGAAGTGCTTTATTTGCATTCATTTGTATGGATTAGCGAATTCTTATCTCATTTTGAAAAAGAAAATGATAAGATTTATAATACTTAACATGTAATGATTGACTTGGATGGATGAGAATGTCCTACTTAAGAACAGAACTTCCTACGAAAATGAACTTTTCGGGACATCTTAAGCTTCATGCAAGGCTTGAGTTAGCATCTTTTTTTGCATATGGAAATGATGCCTCTCAATGCTGTGGTATCGCAAATCAAATTAAAACATTTGTCTTTTATAAGACATTTATCATTGGGTCGCTAACTTGGATTCAAAACCCGTAAGATAGATAGCTCCATCTGGTTTTGCTCTTTTGTAGCTGCATTTCTGTTCAAAGTTATCTGGAGGCTTCATTCATCAGGCATCTCTACAGTTGGTAGCGCATGGAATTCTCGCGGACACGGTGTCATTTGGTCTAAAGTAGGTAGTCCTGGCATCCCAACACACTCCACTATTTCCTGGTCGGCTACGCTGAATAGCCTTGCGACCTGTTTTCAGCTGTCCTGTCTTCGGTTAGAGTCTGGACTACCGTTCTGGAATCGCACCTCGTTCGTCGAAATCCTGGAGCCTGGAGTAATGAGGCGACTCGGGCTCTCCATAGCCTTCAACTGGAAAATCTACGGATCGTCCTAGAATGCCTTCACATATACGATTCGGATTACTAGGAATCGTTGTCTGCATGACTGCAGCTCCTCTGTCGATGTTCGACCTGACTATGCAAAGGATTAAGAGCGTTGTCGGAGGAAGGATTCTTGGTTGCATGGATACTAGGAGGACAGCGTGGTTGGATAGTGAACGGGACATCTCTGAGTTGTCCCAATAGTTAAGTAGGGGTAGTGGTTCTAGCTTCCAGGTGATTTCAAGTTATATTTAGATTTCACCTAGAACCTATACATTGGAATAAATTCCCTAATTTTTTGAATTTGGAACCTACTCTGCATGCGTAGAAACCTGGAAACAACTTTGTAAGAACCTAACCCATCACAAGTTATAGTATTGGTTTCAAGATATACTCAGGTTCCACTTGTACTCTTAATTAAATAACTGTAGTGAATCGTTACTTCTCATGATCATCATTTGTTACAATTTACTTATTACAACTCATATTTAAACACACAAAAATTATGCAATATTAACAAAGTAAAAGTCCTCGTCATATATATTATTGGAAATGAAAGCTTAGATTAGTTATTTCAAATTACACACTTATAATTATATGTCATGAAATGCCGTACGATCGTGCGAAGATATAAAACAAGAAAAATACAAAGACTTATTTCCGGTTCCGAATTCTAAGTTTCGTTTCCACCGGAAACCTATTCGTTAGAACATGTTTCTCAATTTTTGGAATTTGAAACTTATTTTATATGGATTTTCAGCTCTACCTTGAAACCAAACAACACCCATCCCTAATAGTTGGACACGCATTGCCAACACGACAGACTTAGCTCAATGAATCCACCGAGCCGAGTCTCGCGGCTCGACTTCGACTTTTTCTTCAAGGCCTCCGACGTTCCAACGCGCAAGGGACGTTCACGCCGTCTCTTCCGGAAAAAAACATTTTCATTACGGCCTGCACAACATCAAAATACAAAACGAATATTTCCTGTAGAGCATAGCGCAACGTCCTGCGGACACTTGTCCCGCTCGAGATTCCCATTTGGTAGGAGGGAGGGTCCCAGAAACGGCGTAGTTACGGACAGACTGGCCTTTCTAAATTGCCTTGTGGGTTAGGTTGATAATTAAAATTAGATTCCATAAAAAAAAAACGATATAAAATTGACGTGCTTCGCAATATTGAATTGCGCATATTGGCTGGAGATGAGGTTGGAAAGTCCTTTTCTATTCCTACCTTTCTAAATTCTCCTCATAACGAACTCATGTTTAGGACGCACTCCAAAAGACATGAGACCAACCATCTTACCATAAATTTTTCCGAGGCATCTTGGTCTTGACGCTTTTGTCCTCCACCAAGAATTCTATCAGCAAACTAAGAACTTTTCGTGAACCTAAACACGTCGAAAAATAGAGTCGAATAAAATCACTAATTCCCTTTTTAATTTCTGTTTCTTTCGGAAGATAATATGAGGGTTTTGTCGAAGACGCTCTTTTGTTGAAAAATGGAGAATGATTAACCCATTAAAGTACTAGTTTCACCAAAATTGTAAGCTCAAGGGCAGGATGGTCAATTCGCATCGACCGGGAAAATATGCCGTCTTGCCATGATTGGCAAGCAACAGAAGCTTCGTCAAAGCAATGGCATATATGAGGATGTGGGAAGAGAGAAGATGTGAGCTCCAATCAAACAGTGAACGAGAACCCAATTCTCTCTGCGCGTGCCTGGTTTTTGGGTTGACCCTTGAATGAGTTTTGGGTTCTGATCAAATTTGTTGAAGACAGAAGAAGAGATAGGAGGAGATGGATTGCTCAATATGCAGCTCATACCCGGTGATCATAAGGCCGCCGAGGAACACAATCTGCGGAAGTTGCTTGGAAGGGATCAGGACCGCGTTTAGCTTGATGAGCTCTTTCGAAGGCGGCAATGATCGTGAAGCAGAGACTGCCGGATTAGAAAGCAACCACAGTCACAAGTTTCTGGTCTCTCCCACCGCCAAAAGCAAGGCAAGTTCTTCGCTTTTGGTTTTCTTCCGTGTTCCTTTCGATTATGCATTTTGATCGTTTTTCCAATTGAAAGACGCGATGCAACGTAGGCAAGCTATGCTATTTAGCCTCCATCTCCTTCTGTGTTTCTGCTTTGTCTCTATGACTTCAAATTATGCAGGAAATAGTTTGGCCCCTCTTGCCTTGATCATATTGCTTCAGCACTGATGAACTGATTAATTACACTAAATTTAAAAGCTATAGTTGTGGATGGAAAAGCCTAGGTATTTTACTGTCAGGATACATAGACATAATAATCACCCTCAGCCTTAAAGTCTATGTCTTTCCGCTAGTCCAAATTAGAGTTCTAATGGGTAGCATATTGTCTGGCTTTTAGTTCATTTAATTTCAAAGTTAATGCCAAGCTAGGCTTTACTGCATTCCAGCTCATTAGTGTTTGGCCAAATGAAAAAGATGTGGTCTAATTATGAATCCCCACGCAGGCAACAGTTGTATTCCTTTGGGCTGTAAATAGATACAGCGCGGACTAACCTATGAAGGCAGTCTTTTCGGAATTGAAAATTGGCAGACTCCATGGAACTTACTTTCTTTTAAAAGTCTCTTTCATGAGTTCCAATGTCACTACTTAGTTATATCTTAATGAATAAAACGTCTTTTTGAACCCAAAAAAAAAAAAAATTACAAATACCCTTTCAATCACATATCACAATTCAGCGGATAAAAAAAGGGTCAATTCGGTTTGGACTTGGTTCCAAAAGTACATGTCCAATAGTCAGGCCTAGTGCATCTCCTAATGGATTGGCCTAATATTTTGTTCGAGCCTTCTTGGAGCCGCGGTACCAGGTGGGCATCAAATTTATTCAAAGGTCCGACCGTTCAACATAAAATAAAATCTAAGCTCCAAAAAAAAAAAAAAAATGAAAATGAAACATATGGGTTTGGAAGATCCTCATCAAGTTGAGATTTTGATGCCCTTCCATCAATATTAACATCTGTCCTGAGAAATTGCGATTTGGTACTCTGTTTCTGAAACTCTAATTCAATTATCTAAATCCACAGGGACTAGCAGACCTTGTTGAGTGGATGAAACGCACGAAGAAGGTGGAGGATGAACTCTCCCAGCAGATCTATTTCTTGGCCAGCTCTCTCGTTTCTGCTTTCCAAGAACAAATTCACACCGACATCCAGATTAAGCCTTCCAACGGCCCTCCAATTTCTGCTCATAGAGCCATCTTGGTAGAGTCTCTCTCTCTTTGAAAGAATCACATATGGGTAAAATGTTCTGCAATTTTCAAAGACATGGTCTTAAATTCTTAACTGTAATTCTTTCCGAACTTAGGGGTTAGGGTCCTCTTTATCATTTTCAAATCAGACTTTGATGTCTATATGTTAGGCTAAATCATACGTGTATTCCCTATGGTTGACAGTAGTATTGTTCCACTTATAGGCAGCGAGATCACAAATCTTCAAGAACATGTTGGACTCGGACTCATGCAAGTCCTCGCCTTGCGACACCGTGACCATCGCTGAGCTGACCCACGAAGAGCTTGAATCGCTCCTGGAGTTCCTCTACAGAGGGAGCCTCGTGCCCGAGAAAATGGACAAGCACATCTACTCACTGATGCTCGCAAGCCACAAGTACGAAATCTCGTACCTGCACAAGTCTTGCGAACGACACATGCTCGAGAATCTGAACGTTTCCAATGCGCTTGACGTCCTGGAGATCTTCGATGTTTGCTCCCACCAGAAGTTGAAGGACGTCGTGTTGAGTTTTGTCGTCAAGAACATCAATGACATAGTTTTCTCGACTAAGTATGAGGCCTTTTGCTCCAAGAACCCGCATTTGAGTGTACAGATCACGAGGGCGTCCTTGATTGATGCAAGGGATAGGAAGAGAACTGGTGATCATTGTTGAAACTAATGCAGTTGGATGGAACTGTATTGTCCATATTCTAATCTTTATGTGATTTTGTACAATTATTCATTCGCACATACGGTAAATTGCGTGCATGGTATGGTCAGGGAGTGCCATGTTCTTATAGAATGAAGGAGTTTGTTAATGGAAAGACCTCTGAAAAATCAAGTAAGCAAACTAACCAACCAAATCAAGAGACGTTTGTGCACCGAATATATGAAACCGGACAAATCAGAGGACCATATGACAACGAATCTTCTTGTTTCTTTCTATCCAGACATGTTTGGGGGCATCAAGTCTACGCTGTTTGGTGTCACAGTAAGATAGATATATCATTGAATAACACTCTTTTGAGTTTTCCAACGATCCATCATCGTTCTCCATCATCATTAAAGGATATAAGCAGCGGTTCTTCTGCTTTGATGTGTCCTTGGAATCCCAGAAATAATTGGAAGTGAAACCTCTGTTGCTCTGCGCGATCGTGCCCAGAAAATATTGGGTGCATCTCCTGCCTGTGAGTGTGGTCTCCGTGAGAGAGAGAGAGAGAGAGAAAGAGAGATGGGAGGGAGAGACTGGTTTCACAGGGAGGTGGTTCCATTTTCAGCTGTGATCACCTCGGACAGCATCTCAGTGGGCATGACCACGCTGTTCAAAGCGGCGAACTCGAGAGGGATGAGCTACTATGTTTTCCTCGTCTATGCTTATTCGATTGGTTCTCTTCTCCTCCTCCCTGCTCCCTTCTTCTCTCTCAGGTATGTACCTCTCTCTCTCTCTCTCTCTCTCTCTCTCTCTCTCTCTCTGTATACGTATATATAGAAAGTGGGAAAAGCAAGATGAAGATCATGATTCACGGTGGAGATTTTGCTGATTTTGTTGTGCCTTTGCAGGTCAAGAGTGCTTCCTCCTCTCAGTTTCGCCATACTTGCCAAAATCGGGCTTCTTGGGCTCATTGGGTATGCATAGTTCCATAACCTTACTCGGGCCAAATTTTCCTGTAAATCTTTTTTCTTTTTATGTTTGAATAAGTGACAACTAGTTTCAAAATTGTGCTGTAGCGGGTGAGTTGCGATTAGAGCAGACGATATCTTTCTGCCTGTAGACCTGGGTAGTGCTTACAACGTTATTGCCTGGAACATTGAACATCAGATATGTCTCCAATTGGACATCGCCGTGTCTTTGCTGTTACTTCCACTAGATTAGTGTGAATTTGTTCTTGAAATTGGAGAGAAAACCAAGAAAAGGGTGGAGCCCAATTCTTGAAATTATTTGGATTGGTTATTCTGCTTCTCTGCTGTCTCTGATTTTTTTTTTTTTTTTTTCTGGTTTTTTCTTGTTGTCTTTTAAATGCGAGAGCAGGGGCTTTTCACAGATTTTCGGCTATGCTGGGATCAGCATGAGTTCTCCAACTCTGGGTTCAGCCATCAGCAACCTCACTCCAGCTTTCACTTTCATACTTGCCATCCTTTTCAGGTCCAAAAAAAATTCTAAATTTCAATAGTAGTTGTCAGTGGTTTGTTGAATGACATTTTCCATCCTTGTATTTTTCCTTGTGAATTGATCGTGTTCTGGTTCTTCATCATGATTCTTCTGATTTTGTGATCTCATGACTTTGCTCATTTTGTCTGTCCAGAAGCTCATGCTGTTTACTGGCTCCACATTTTGCAAATCCTTGATTAAATCTTGTTAACCATCGATGTTGGACGACTAAAGCATGTGGCAGACTCACTGGTTGTTTCTTAATGCTGTTCTGCTGTAATTTACGTAGTAATGCTGATTTGTTGGACAAAGAGTTAATAGTTCTGTAAAACAGCCCAATTGCCTAAACGCTAAAGCTAGGGCTTGTTTAACCGAGTCAAAGTCTTTCCATCCAACTTTTGTTTGTTTTTCTTCTCTAAAAAGGATGGAGAAGGTGTCACTGAGCAGAAGAAGCAGTCAGGCTAAGATCATTGGGACTGTAATGTCAATTTCCGGTGCATTGGTCATCACTCTCTATAAAGGCCTTCCGATCACACACAGTCCAAAACCGTCTCTCTCACTCTATCCACTTGTGCACTCATCGAACTCAAATTGGGTCGTTGGGGGGATTCTCCTCACTGCTGACTATATTTTGATCACTTTGTGGTACATTCTTCTGGTATACATTACTTATTTTCATTTTGTTTTGCTAGTGCTATAGTTAGAACATGACTTGCAAAAATGATCACTGACTCAACACTTGGATCCTGCAGAAACAGATAATGAAGGATTATCCGGCAGAACTGACTGTAATGTTCTTTTACAATGTGATCGTGACCTTCATGAACGCCATTGTCTGTTTAGTAATGGAACATGATGTGAGTGCTTGGAGAGTGCAAGGTATAGGGCTGGCTTCAGTAATATGCTCGGTGAGGAAACAGTCGAACAAACGTTATCACATTTGATTAATGAGAATCGGGTGCTATGCTGACTTTTTCTCCTCTTTGCTTTGCACTTTTAGGGCCTCTTTGACCGATGCTTAAACAACACCGTTCACACATGGGCAATCCGGTTGAAAGGCCCTTTCTATGTTGCGATGTTCAAGCCATTGTCAATTCCTGTGGCTGTTGCCATGGGTGTCTTCTTTCTTAGAGACACACTTCATCTCGGAAGGTTAGATATATAGCGAAAACATTGAATGCTACACTATGTTGAATGCTAAGAAAATGATTAAACGTCCATTATCCATGTGATGATCAATCAATGTGTTTTACGAAGTGCTGCACATAAATAATTTGGAAAACCAATCATTATAAGATAACATGCACTTTCCGCAAAACTCATGACAGAAAACAATTTGTCCTTGCTGATTAGGTAACCCAACTCTCCCAGTCTATCCATTTGCTATGTGTATAAAGAGCATTACTGGTTTTCATCGATGCACTAAGCTCTGTATCGTATGAAAAGATAAGCTAATGACCTTCTCGTACTATATACTTCTTGAATGACGATTGCTTTTTTCTGCTGCAAATCTGCAGTCTTATAGGAGCGACCATACTTGCCATTGGGTTCTATATTGTAATGTGGGGGAAGGGGAAAGAGGAAATGGTTGAGGAGTCTCTGGAGATTCGATCGGATTCACCATCCTTTCAAAAAGTCCCCCTACTGCGAGAACGTTAAGACAAATGAAGAGTAGAACAGATTTCCGCAGAGGGATTGAAGGTAGGTGTTGCTTGGAAATTTTGTGATAATAATTATCTCAACCTCAATAAGCCTGCACATATAATTGTTGGTGCTGCACTTATCATTGATCTGAGTACGAAGGAATCAAATTATGATTGCCTATCAATCCCTAAAAACCAGATCACCTGTTCAAACCATCGAGAGGTGTGGATGAAGGGCATCAGTCCAAGCACAAAGCCAAGCTATGACGTATGAAAATAATAAGTCTCTTGCTTCCAATACAGTCCATTTTTATCTGTACAAAAGACTCTAGTCAGTAGTTACAGAAATAGGTTGCTTTTTATTTGAATGAATACTGCTATAAATGTATTTCAAGGTCAAAAAAGGACGATGATGATAAACGTTCTTTTCTCTGACAATGGTATGAACTAGGTGCACGCACACCTGGTTTTGGCCCAAAGTTTTCCTGATCCTATGAACATATAGTCTCTATGAAGGTGGTCTCATATTGTTATTACACGACTTTGGCAGCCGTAGAGTCAAAAATGTACGATTTCATCATGCTTTGCCAAAGTTAAGCCCCTTGAATCATTTTTTAGTCACCCTAATAAAAAAACCTTCTTGTGCTTCTGCTTTGACAATCGGCACCCTCAGGGTGTCCTAGCTGAGGTTTATTCGAGTAGACTGATGTATGGCGCTGCTACAAGTAAGAATGCTAAGGAGGCTGAGGTAATTAGAGGAAATGAATATGTTGGCCCCCTGCAAGATCAGATGAATTAGCGCGCATTCAAGGTGCATTGTGTGGTTCATTTGCTGCTTGTGCTGATAAAGGAGATGAGGTGATCTTCACTCGTTCTGGATCTTGGGAAGTTTTGCCTCTGTTGATTTCGGGAACCTCGTTAGGGAAAGGAAACAGAGGATTTCATGCCACAAAATGGTCTGGTTTCAGCCAAAATTTGCTCTTATCACATGGACGGCTGTTCATAAAACCAAGTAAAACTCTACTTGGAAAGGCTAAAAACCAATCTATAAAGATTACTTGAACCGACGAACTCGTATTCCTATGAATTAATCGAAAAACGATATTAAAATCCAAGTAAAACTCTAGTTTAACTAATGATTTGGCTAAACTACACTTATTTATTGATAAAGCACCTTCTACATGCTAATGAAGAAACTTGTTTATAGAGAATATCCATATTTGGCTGTTGCATGTAATTTGCACGCGAAACTTCAAAAACTTGATTTCGATCAAATCATAATTCAGAATCGATCTTTGTCAAATCTTATGATTCCACGCCGCCCTAAACTATCGTCCCTGTATAATTCACAGCTTGACAGCTCTTAAATCGAACCCCGCAGTTCAAAATTCACATAATTCCGAATTCATGAATCGATTCTGAAAATTATTTCGGTTAGATGAATATAGGACTTGAATCCTTAGTGGACGCTACGAAACGGCGTTAATTTGACCCTTTGGGATCTCCGATGCTTGTACGCATGAAGTCCTTTTCTCTCTCTTCCTTTCTTCTCCTTTTCTCAAAGTCTCTCCCCTTTCTCTTAACTTCTTTTCCTTTTTCCTTACTTTCTCCTGTTCTGCTTGTTTTCTTTTTTCTACGTCTGCGTAATCTTTCTAACTCTCCTTCTCTGCCACCTCCTCTCCCCCGGGCTTCAAGGAGTTCGAGTCAAACTCCACAGGTCAATAATGGGCATTAGCTAGTGGCCATTTGTCCAGTGATCTACAAATTGATTAAACAAACATAAAACCCCAGCAAACAATTCCAATTAGGAGCCGTCTATTTTGCCTCATCTCAGTAAATTCATTCGTCCTTTCACGCTAAGGAACGTAGCCTATAAGCAACAGCTACACGTAATCTTATCAATCGAATATTAAACAGAAATTGAAGGGTGTTGTGTTGAGTTTCGCTGACAAGAACATCAATGGCATAGCATTCTCGGCCAAGTACGAGGATTTTGCTCCAAGAACCGGCACTTGAGTTTGCAGACTACGAGGGCGTCTTTGGTTGAAGCATAGGGATAGGAGGACTGAAGGAGAACCGGAGATCATTGTTGAGTCAATCAACATGGTTGGATGGAATTGTGGTCTCCATATTTCAATCTTCCTTCGAATTTGTGCAGCGAATCGGGGGGCGTTTAAGTGCCGCTTATGCAAAACGGAAGTGTGCTAATGATGAACAGACGTTCAAGGAATCACGTAAGTTGGACTACTAAGCTAAATCAAGAAAAGCCCGTGCGTCGAATCTAGGGAAGGTACGAATTAGAGGACTGTTGCCAACTACTCTTTCTCGTTTCGTTCTATTCAAAACATGGTTGTGGGGGTAAACACAGGTGTCACAGTAAGTGCATGCAGTCAATGCCACGTTTGAAAAACATTCCTGATTTGTCCAACCCTCCATCACCATTCACATGCATTATTCAATGATAGGTGTCACCGTAAGTACATGCAATATCCAATGGTGTGATCGAAAAACGCTCGACTTTTCTGACCATCCATCGTCATTCAGGACCATCATCCATTACCATTGCTCCGATGAGACCCTGTAATCCCAGACACGGTTGGAAGTGAAACCTGCGTGTTTTCTGCGTTTGGGTGTCTCTGTCTGCGAGTGTGGTGGCCACAGAGAGAGAGAGAGAGAGAGAGAGAGAGAGAGAGAGATGGGGGAGAGATACTGTTACAGAGATGTGCTTCCGTTTTCAGCTGTGATCACCACGGACAGCATCTTGGTGGGGGTGACCACGATGTTCAAAGCAGCCACCTCGAGAGGGATGAGCGTCCATGTGTTCCTCTTCTATGCTAATGCCCTCGCTGCTCTCCTTCTTCTTCCTGCTCCTTTCTTCTCTCTCAAGTACGTCCCTCTCTCTCGTGCAAAAACATGGAAAACAATGGAAGATTCATGGTGAAATATTCACTTTGGCTGAATTCATTGCATGTCCATGCAGATCAAGAGCTCTGCCTCCGCTCAGCTTGGCCATAGCTGCCAAACTTGGCCTTCTTGGGCTCGTTGGGTATGTACAGTCTGATCACGCATGTCTGGGCGGTTGAGCCGGAAGATTGACAAATTGTCTAGATTGGTCATTTTGCTTCTTTAGTAGTCTCGTATTCATATAAAAATGTTTTTTTTTTCTAAATTATTGGGAGAGCAGGGGTTTTGCGCAGAATCTGGGCTATGCCGGTATTAGCATGAGTTCTCCAACTCTGGATTCAGCCATCGGCAACCTCACCCCGGCTCTCACCTTCTTACTCGCCTTCCTATTCAGGTCCCAAAAGAGTTGTGTATCTGCGGTTCCTTGAATGTCATTTTTCTGTGTAAATGGTCATTGTTCTGCTTCAGTCATGATTCTCCTGATTAGGTGATCTCATCATTCTGCCCATTCTGTCTTTCCATTAAGCTTATGCTGCTAACTGGCTCCATATTTTGCAAATCCTGATTAAACCAAGTCAATGAATGGATGTTGGAAAATTTAGGTCTATGGCTCAGAGTCGCTGATTGTTTGTCAATGCTGTTCTCATGTAAATTACTTGGTAATTATGACATTGTTGGACAGAGTATTAATATTGCTGAAACCCCTCAATTTGCTTGTATTCTTGTCAAAATAAGGATGGAGGAGGTTTCATTGAACAGAAGAAGCAGTCAGGCCAAAATCATCGGGACTGTACTGTCAGTTTGCGGGGCATCTGTCATCACTCTCTATAAAGGTCGCCCAGTTATCTTCACTCTGAAACCTTCTCTCTCGCTTTATCCACTCGTGCACACGTCGAACTCAAACTGGGCTGTCGGGGGGATTCTCCTCACTGCGTGTTATGTTTTGGCCACTTTGTGGTTCATTCTTCTGGTATACTATACTTGCTTTAATTTGTTTTGCAAGTGTTATCATTAGAACTTGACTTGAAAATGATCGGAGATTCGACATGTGATCGTGCAGAAGCATATATTGATGGAGTATCCGGCAGAACTGACCGTAATCTTCTTTTACAATCTGGTTGCGAGCTTCCTGACCGCCATTGTCTGTTTAGTGACGGAACATGATATGAGTGCTTGGAAAGTGCAGGGTATAGGGTTGGCCTCAGTGATATGCTTGGTGAAGAAACAATCGAACAAACATGATCACATTCGGTTAATAAAAATCGTGCACAATCCTTACTTGCCCTCCTTTATGCTTTGCTTTTAGGGCCTTTTTGGACAATGCTTGAGCAACATTGTTCACTCATGGGCAATCCGGTTGAAAGGCCCTTTCTATGTCGCGATGTTCAAGCCATTGTCGATTCCTGTGGCTGTTGTGATGGGTGTCTTCTTTCTTGGCGACACGCTTCATCTCGGAAGGTGAGATAAATTACAGACACATTGAGTGCAACATTATGTTGAATGCTAAAAAAATGATTAAACGCCCATCGTGCTGAAATCAGGATCTATTCCTTATTTCATCCATGTGATGATCATTCAACGTGGCTTCAGATGTGCTGCACATAAACAATTTGGAAAAGCAATCGCCACAACATAAATGCACTTTCTGCAACACTATTGACAGACAAATTTTTCCGTGTTGATTGGGTAGAAAATTAAAAAATGTAAAGATGCTAATTACGTTTCTGTACTATGCACACCTTGAATGACATTTGCTTTTGTCTGCTGCAAATTTGCAGTGTTATAGGGGCAACCATACTGTCCATCGGGTTCTATATGGTACTGTGGGGAAAGGCAAAAGAGGAAATGGTTGAGAAGTCTGTAGAGAGTCTGTTGGAATCACCATCCTCTCAAAAAGCCCCTCTACTGTGATCACTGTTAATACAACTGAAGTGTAGAACAAATCTCTGCAGTTGGATTGAAGATAGGTGCTGCTTGGAAAATTAGTGAAAAGGATTCCTCACCCACAGTAAGCCTGCACAAATAGGTGTCGGTGTCGTATTTATCATTGATCTGAGTCCAAAGTGACCAAATCATGATTGCCTGTCAATCCTAAAAACTGGATTGCTTGTTCAAACCATCAAGAGTTGCGGATGAAGGGCGTCAGTCCAAGCATAAAACCGAGCTGTGATGTGCAAGAATAATAGGTCTCTTGCTTCCAATATAGTCCATTTTGATGTCTACAACTATCTAGTTAGTAGTTACAGAAATATGTTGCTTTTAATTTGAATGAATGCTGCTATAGATATATTTCAAGATGAAAAATGATGATGACGATAAACGTTCTTTTTTCCGACAATGGCATGGACTTAGTGCACGTACACCCAATTCAGGCCAATAATTTTTCCGATCCTATGCACTTATAGTCAATAAGAAGCTGGTCTTACATTGTTGTTACAAGAATTTGGCAGCTATAGCAACCAATCTGTACGATTCCATCATGATTTGCCAAAGTTAAGCCAGTTAAAATCATTCTTAAGTCTATCATCGAAAAATCTTCCTGTGGTTTGACAATTAGCACACTCAAGGTGTCCTAGCTGAGGGGCATTCAAGTAGACTGATGTATGATGCTGCCGTAAGTAATAAGGCTAAGCTGGGTGAGGTTATTGAAGGAAACAAGTGGTGTTGGCCCCCTCCAAGAACAGACCAACTAGCAGCCATCAGAGTGTACCGTATGGTTCATTAGCTGCATGTGATGATAAAGAAGATAAGGTGATCTTCACTTTTCTAGATCCAAAAGTTTTGCCTCTGTTGATGCCTGGACCCTGGTTAGAGACAGAAAAAAGAGAATTTCATGGCATAGAGTGGTGTAGTTTTCACCCAAATGTGCCAAAAATTGCCCTTATCACATGGCTGGTGTAATATATGGCCTTTAAAAACAAGAAAAGAAAATAAAAGAAGAGAAAAAGAAAGGGTTGAAAAGTCAAAAAGAGAAGCTAAAGGAAAGTGGAGGAAGCTTCGGCTGAGTTTAAAAAGTTAGAGAGAGGGAGAGAAATAGAAGAGTATCGGCAGAAACAGGGGAAACGCGAAACAGGGGAGAAGAGAGAAAGAAGAGAAAGGAAAAAGGGAAAAAGAGAAAAAATTTCGGCGCGCTCGTGGTCCGGACGCTTCATCAAGCCAACTCAAGTGTGTTTTGCAACGCCGGTAAGGAATCGAAGCTTTTAATCACCTACTTCAAGTAATCGCCGCAATTAGGGCTCGAAATTCGGATTTCTTGGATATTTGTGTGGCGAAGCCCGATTTTTGAGTCGTTGAGCTGTATATTTTTATAGAAATGGTACTTTGGGACGTTGTGAAGCTATAGCATCTTACGGATCGTGATTTGAGCTGTTTGTCCGGAACGGAATTTTGAAGTTGGGGACGCATTCTGAACTTAAGCGAACAGTATCTTCGAGCTTGTTTTTTTTTTATTGTTTTCGGTACTGTTTTGGGGTGGCTGAGTTGGGGTTGTTGTTGTACGTTAAAAGAGCTTTCTAAAGACTGTAAGATGGCTTGAAACGGAAATTTGTGGAGGGAGTTATGGCGTGACGAAGTTGGCGCATGGACCGCGCCTAGCTGAAAATAATGAGTTTCCGCTAAATTGTGAGCTTTCGTGGCACATAGGTCTCGTTTATCGACTAATAGGCTTAGTATAGGCGAGTCGTTGTAAGAATATCCCTTTTTACTCTGCCTTTTGATATTGTTTTTCCGTTAATTGTTAGAGATCCGAGTGCGTGGTCCGAGTGAGCGTCGTAATTGATTTTTGACTTTTCCTGTGAGTGACACTATTTCTTCTTTGTATTTTAAACTCATATTTTGAGAAACGTGGTGGATTATATAATCCATGAGTTGATAAAAAAAAAAAAAGCATATCTTGTTGCATAAAACAGATCGAGCTATTACGCCATTTTTGTTGTTTGAAAGGAGTTATATTTCGATTTCGATTGGAATGGTTGTTTGAAAATAGTTTGTGAAATTCTTTATGAAAGAATCGAAGAATGCTTTGATATTTATTTATCAAATTTTGAGTTGTGACATGACTTCCTTTTGATGTTGGATTACGGATATTGTGATTGGTGGTTGATGCTCAATGTCTCTATGGACACTGAGGGGTGTGGGTATGCACATACTTAGTCTAGGATATCCTTGTGGGCCGAGCCGGTGGCTAATAATAGGTGGAGACCTTGCCAAGGGGGGAATCTTGGTCGTCTTGTCACGGGCGTTACGCGTGACCATGGTTAGACATTTGAGCATGAATTGGTCAATGGAGTGGACCATTGACGTGTGATTTGAGTTTGGTCGATGGAATGGACCATCGATGTGATTTGATGAGATTAATCAATGGAAAAGACCATTGATGCATGTTTTACGAGATTGATCGATGGACTCGACCATTGGTACTTTCGGTATTTGAGTTATGATTTGGTATTTTGATAAAGTGAGTTATGTTTGTGTTTTAAAATGTGCATAGTGATTTCTCGATCCGCTTAGAAGAAATGTGTTACTCATCGAGCCGTGGTAGCTCACTCCTCTCATCTACTTGTTTTTCAGGTTCTTCAAAGAGTCGCGAATAGCGTGAGCGTTCGTTCGGGGAGGACTTTTTGGTGGAAATTTTTGGGTATGACTTGTGCATAGTTGATAAATTTATAAGTTAGTCTTTGTAGTAGGTGTATGTTTTGGTTTGGTGGATTGTAGAGATACTTTGATATTGTAACCAAATACCCTTTTTGTCATGTATATATATATATATATATGGATGTATATATGTTGATATCGGGTTAAATTTTGGTTATGTTGAGGCTGCGTCCTTTGGTGAAAGGACGGCCGTGTCATGCCCTTGTTCTAGTGGATTGGGGTGTGACATTTGTTGGTATCAGAGCTTAGGTTTTGATTTGTTTGGGCAGATGTGGGACGATGTGAGATTGTGTGATAGATTTTTTTTTTTTTAACGCGTTAGCCTTTTTGATACTAAGTCGTAGCTCCATTCTTGGATTCAGGTGGTCATGCGTGACTCGGAGACACTTGCTTCGTTTCATAGAAATAGTAAAGGCAAGCAAGCTATCGCCTCTAATGCTAGAGACACACCTCAAGCTTCTCGAGGTGCGTCTTTGAGGAGGAGACGCGAGGATCGGCATGATGGAAGTCCGGACTCACATGAAGTCGGGAAGTTAACCAACGGTCGTTTCCCCGACCGACTTCGAGCAGGCCATGATTCATTGGTATCGTCAAGCAAAGGAATTAAGTGGAGATGGAGCTACCGGCTCTTACACCTTTGCCCAATTCGTAGAGGCAAACCACCAACTTATGATGGAAAAGCTGATCCTCTTGCAAATGAGCAAGGACTAGAAAGATTGAAGGGATCTTTGAAGCTGAAGGTGTTCCCGAAGACAAGAAGGTTAGCTTTGCTTCTCGATACTTAGAAGGCGAGGCAGAGCATTGGTGGGAGGGAATGAGGCCAGCTCTTGGAGATAGGGGTGGTGCTATAGCTTGGGAGGATTTTAAGCAGGCTTTCAATGCCCAATTCTTCCCGTGTCATTTCGCACAAAATGAAGAGTGATTTTATACACATATCTCAAGGTGACTCCACGGTTTTGGAGTATGCAGCCCGCTTTAAAAGTAGATTTGCCGAGCAATATGTGTCTAATGAGCAAGATAAGATTTTTGGTTCCCGCATACACATATCTTATAAAGACAAGGTGACAAAAGATTTTGGAGCGTGACGTGCAAGGTATACCTCAGCATAAGAAGTTAAGATCCACCACGGTTTTGGAGTATGCCAGCCTACGCCTTGTTACCGCAAGAGAGGAGCATGTTTCAAAAAATGGGACATATGGCACGTGAGTGTCCAACACGATTGCCCCCGGAGATAGTAGAGTATGTTTTGTATGTGGGCACATCGAGCCTATACTTGTTCTATGTGTCTAATGAGCAAGATAAAGGATGACTGGGAAAGTTTTTACGATGACAGGAGAGGATGCGGCGGTTCTAATACGCTTGTTGCAGGTGTAATATTTCTATTGCCTCGCAACCTGCTTATGCATTGTTTGATCCCGGTGCCACGCATTCCTTTACTTCCATTGACTTTGCAAAGAAAGTTGATGTATTGCCTGAGCTTCTAAAATACGAATTGTGTATTGATACTCCCACTGGTGATTTCTTGATTGCTGACCGTGTTTTCAAGAATTGTTTGTTGCGAATTGATGATGTATTGTTGCCTGTGGATTTGGTGGAGTTAGATATACGGGATTTCGATGTTATTCTAGGGATGGATTGGTTATCAAAATATCATGCCACTGTTGATTGTTATTCAAAGAAAATTATTTTTCGACCTCCAAATCAACCAGAATTTTCTTTTTGGGAAGTTATAAAGGCACTTTTCCAAGGTTGATTTCAGCTATGCAAGCAAGAAAGCTTTTGAGAAAGGGTTGTTGTGGTTATTTGGCTTATGTAAAAGACACAAGTAAGGAGCCGGTAAAGCTAGAAAACGTTCATGTTGTCAGAGGATTTCCTGATGTATTTCCTGAAGATTTACCTGGCTTGCCTCCTGATAGAGAGATAGAGTTTTGTATCGATTTAATACCTGGTACGACACCTATCTCTAAGACCCCATATCGAATGGCACCTTCTGAATTGAGTGAATTGAAAACACAATTGCAAGAGCTTTTGGATAAAGGTTTTATCGTGCCTATTGTGTTTGCCTTGAAAATATGGCGGCACTACTTGTATGGGGAAAAATGTGAAGTCTTTACCACTTTTGATTTTGGCATGGAGTGGATCAATTTGCTTCATTTGGAAAATAGGAATGATGTCCTGCACAATGATGTGCTGCTCAAGTAATTAGAAGTATCACGTCTGCTGTTCGAGTTATGATGCAAATACTGATACATGGAAGGGGCTCTGTTTCATTCTCAGATAATCTTCTTTGTGACCAATGGATGGTTTCTGCTGTTTGGTACCAGAATTAAGCTCTTGGTTTTGCTTATTAGCTTCAGGGATATCTTTTCCTAAGCACGTTTGATGAAATTTCTTGGAGTTTGTGCTCTTGCTTTGAGTAATGTCTTTACCGGGAGGTATGATGGCGCTACTGAGGGGCATGCACTGTAGTCTTGAGCAATAAAATTAGTTCAATTATCCAAAAATATACATTAGCCGATCCTTGTATAACGCAGCGCGTTTGCACTCTTGGCGACGCTGTTTTTTTTTTTTCCTTTGCAGGAACTAGTCTAATCTTGCACAAGTGAAGTGAAAGAAAAAATTGACTGAGTCATAAGTTGTCTCACTACCTCTCACCCTCAGAAGTAATGTCTTTTACAGCCAGTTCTACTGCACCAGTATGCACAGAAAGACAAAGCGTGAGTTTTTACGGTCTCTTGAGGAACGAATTCCTGTCATCACTTTGTTGTAATTATGTGCATTTTGTCATAATTCTTGTACAAAGTGTCGTTATGGTCAACAACCATAAAAAAATTTATGATCAACAGAGTAGGATTTACTCACATTTTCAACCCATGGCCGAGACAATACCCAAGGTCTAATCCCTGTAAATTTATAACCCCCAAGACAAGGCCCTTCCTTCAGATGCTGCAAGTATCATGGGAATCAGAATCAGTATCCAAAAACATAAGCGTGCTGTATGTATAGAAATTGAACTTTCCTCAAGAACATGCTGGACTTGAACTCGTGCAAGTCCCTGCCGAGCAACGCCTGGCGATCACCAAGCTGACCCATGGAGAGCTCGAATCCCTCCCGAAGTTCCTCTATAGAAGGAGCCTTGCGCCTGAAAAATTTGGACCAGCACAGCTACTCAGTTGACGCTGGCGCGCAACAAGTGCAAATCCCGTACATGTCACAAGTCTTGCGAATGGCGCATGCTCAAGAATCTGAATGATTCCAACGCGCTCGACGTCTTGGATATCTCGGATGTTTGCTCGAACCAGAAGTTGAAGGGCGTCGTGTTGAGTTTCGTTTTCAAGAACATCCATGACATAGGTTTCTAGGCTAAGTACGAGTCCTTTTGCTGCAAGAACCCACATCTGAGTGTACAGATCACGAGCGCTTCTTTGATTGGTGCAAGGGATAGGAGGAGAAGTGGAGATCACTGTTTAATTGACGGAGTTGGGTGGAATTATATTCTCCACATTCTAATCTTTTCTTGATTTTGTACAGTGGATTATTCTCACATACAGTAAATTGTGCATGTAGTAGAGGAAAAGCTTGCCGGGTTAACTGCCTCATAGCATGAAGGAGTGCGCTAATGGTGAAAAGACCTTCAAAGAATCAACCAAGTCAAACTCCTCAGTTGAATCAAGAAAAGTTCGTGCACCGAACTTAGGAAGCCGCACAAATTAGAGGACTCCTTGACAATATCTTCTTGTCTCCATTTGGTGTCACGGTAAGTGCATGCATCATTCAATAAAATATTGAACGAGAGTCTTCGTTTGTCCAACCATCGGTCATCATTTACAATCATCATCCATTAAAATATAGGCACTGGTTTCTTCTGCTCCGATGAAATCTTGGAATCTCAGCAACAATGGAACTGAAATCTGTGTTTTGTGCGTTTGGGTGTCTGCGTCTGCTAGTGTGGTTGTAGAGTGAGAGAGAGAGAGATGGGGGAGAGACACTGATACAGAGACGTGCTTCCATTTTCAGCTGTCATAACCATGGACAGCATTACAGTGGGCATGACCACGATGTTCAAAGCGGCCAACTCGAGAGGGATGAGCTACAGTGTGTTCCTCGTCTATACTTATGCCATCGCTGCTCTTCCTCTTCTTCCTGCTCCTTTCTTCTCTCTCAAGTACGTCTCTCTCCTCCCCTCCCCCCCCAACGAAAACTGGGAAAATAAAGGAAGGTTCATGGTGAGATATTCACTTTGGCTGAATTTATAGTATGCCTTTGCAGATCAAGAGCGCTTCCTCGTCTCAGCTTGGCCCTAGCTGCCAAACTTGGCCTTCTTGGACTCCTAGGGTATGTTCATCTTGAACGACTTAACACTCACGCCAGTAGCCCCCCTTTTGATTAACTGACTACGTGTTTTAAGACGTGCGGCACAATGCGTCTGCTGATCCCATATCGCCTATGTTCTGGGCAATTGCGCCGGCAGATAGGGAAGGGTCTAAATTCTCGAAATTGTAGTAGAGAAGTCATTTCGCTTCCTTGTTATATTCTTATTCTAATAGAATTGGTATTTTGTTCTCAAAATTATTGAGAGAGCAGGGGATTTTCGCAGATTTTGGGATATGCTGGGATTAGCATGAGTTCTCCAACTCTGGGTTCAGCCATCGGCAACCTCACTCCGGCTCTTACTTTCATACTTGCCTTCCTTTTCAGGTCCCGAAAAAGTTCTGTATTTCATACTATTGTCTGTAGTTACTTGAATTTTTTCTTTCCTTGTAGATGATCGATGTTCTGGTTCTCTGTCATGGTTCTCTTTCCAGAAGCTTATGCTTTTAAGTGGCTCCACATTTTACAAATCCTGAGTAAATCAAGTGGCAGAGTTACTGATTGTTAATGTTGTTGTCATGTAGATTACTTAGTGATGATGACATCGTTGGACAAAGTATTGATATTGCTGCAATCCCTTCCAATTTGTTAATATCTTGTAAAAATAAGGATGGAGGAGGTGTCACTGAGCAGAAGAAGCAGCCAGGCCAAGATCATCGGGACTGTACTGTCAATTTCTGGCGCATCTGTCATCACTCTCTATAAAGGTCCCTCAGTTAATTTCACTCCGAAACCTTCTCCCTTGCTTTATCCCCTTGTGGACGCATCAAACTGGAACTGGGTTGTTGGGGGGCTTCTCCTCACTGCTGATTATATTTTGGTCACTTTGTGGAACATTCTTCTGGTATACTAAACTCGTTTACATTTTGTTTTTCAAGTGCTATAGTACTTGAAAATGATCAGAGATTCAACACATGATCCTGCAGGCACAGATAATGAAGGAGTATCCAGCAGAACTGACTGTCACCTTCTTTTGCAATGTGGTTGCAAGCCTAATGACTGCCATTTTATGTTTAGTAACGGAACATGATATGAGTGCTTGGAGAGTGCAGGGTATAGCACTGGCCTCGGTATTGTGCTCAGTGAGGAAACAATCAAACAAACATTATCACATTCGATTGATAAAGATTGTGTGCAATGCTTAATTTCCCTCCTCTTTACTTTGCTTTTCAGGGCCTTTTTGGACGATGCTTAAACAATATTG
Source organism: Eucalyptus curtisii (assembly GCA_017140595.1). Classification (NCBI taxonomy): domain Eukaryota; kingdom Viridiplantae; phylum Streptophyta; class Magnoliopsida; order Myrtales; family Myrtaceae; genus Eucalyptus; species Eucalyptus curtisii. Next base: position 159,717 of record CM029503.1, read on the forward strand.
TTCACACATGGGCAATCCGGTTGAAAGGCCCCTTCTATGTTGCGATGTTCAGGCCATTGTCGATTCCAATGGCTGTTGCCATGGGTGTCTTCTTTCTTGGCGACACACTTCATCTCGGAAGGTAATAAAAATCACAAAAACATTGAGTGCTACATCATGTTGTATGCTAAAAAATGATTAAAGGTCCATTGCACTGAAATTAGGATCTATTCCTGTTTTTATTTATGTGATGATGAATCAATGTGGCTTACGATGTGCTGCACATAAATAATCCCAATCACCATTAGATAACATGTACTTTCCGCAAAACTCTTGACAGACAAAAATTTGTCCGTGTTCGTTAGGTGGAAAATCCAAAAAATGCGTCGATGCCCCCCACCCCAAGTGAATCGGTCTTCCGTGTGTATAAAGTGTATCACTGGTTTTCATGAACTCAGTAAGCTCTAATTGTATGGAAAGATAAGCTAATTAACTTCTTCTACTATGTACCTCTTGAATGGCATTTGCTTTTGTCTGCTGCAAATCTGCAGTCTTATTGGAGCGACCATACTGTCCATTGGGTTCTATATTGTGATGTGGGGGAAGGCGAAAGAGGCAATGGGTGAGGAGTCTGTAGAGAGTCGGATGGAATCGCCATCCTTTCAAAAAGTCCCTCTACTGCAATGACCGTTAACACAAATGAAGCGTAGAACAAATTTGTGCAGATGGATCGAAGATAGGTGCTACTTGGAAACTTCGTGAAAGTTTCCTCCCCCTCAGTAAGCCTTACAAATAGGTGTCAATATCATATTTATCATTGATCTGAGTCCAAAGGGTTCAAATCATGATGGCCCAACGATCCCAAAACCTGGATTGCTTGTTCAAAGCATGGAAGGTGTGGATGACGGCGTCACTCTATTTACAAAAGCAAGCTATGACGTGCAAGAATAATGGGTCTATTGCTTCCAATATAGTCCATTTAGATGTGTACAAGTCTCTAGTCTGTAGCTACAGATATATGTTGCTTTTGATTTGAATGAATGCAGCTATAGATGTATTTCAAGGTGATTAATGTTTTTTTTTTCCCGACAATGGCATGATCTAAGTGCTTTAGGACAGTAGTTTTTCCATCCTATGCACATATAATCACCTCGAAGGTGCTCTCACTTGTTATAAGAAGTTGGCAGCTACAGTGACCAAACTGTCACGATTTCATCAATCTTTGCTAAAGTTAAGCCAGTGTGGTTTTACAATGGGCACCCTCGGGGTATCCTAGCTGAGGTTGATTCGAATAGACTAATGTATGATGCTGCTGTAAGCAAAAATCCTAGGCTGGCTGAGGTTGCTGGAGCAAATGAGTGGTGTTGGCCCCCTGGAAGATCAGACCAATTAGTGGGCATGAAGGGTGCATTGTGTGGTTCATTTGCTTCTTGGACTGATAAAGAAGATATGGTGATCTTAACTGGTTCTAGGTCTTGGGAAGTTTTGCCTCTTTTGATGCCTGGAACCTGCTTAGGGAAGGAAAACAGAGGATTTCATGGCATAAAATTGTGTAGTTTCACCCTAATGTGCCAAAAGTTGCTCTATGCACATAGCTGGCTGTTCATGACAGATTGCAAACGCTGGATAGAGTAACAATATGGCAGCGAATCAATGACCGATGCTTGTTACGTGGATCAGCTCGAGAGACTGGACTGCATCTATTTTGTCGGATGTTGTTTTTCTAAACAAGTTTGGGGGGGAGTTGCTGATTGTTGAACTTAGTGGAGTTCAGAGTCATTGGCGGTTGGAGATCAGAGTTTGATTGGGTTTTGCAACAGCTATAAGGTAAAGCATTTGTGAATAAACTCTCAATTGTGGCACGGTTGCTTCATTTGGCAAGAGAGGAATGATGTCCTTCATAATGGAGTAATTCCATGTGTTGCTTCAGTGATAAGAAGTATCATGTTTGCGGTTCAAACCAGGATGTAGATGCTGTTACATGGAAGGGGCCTCAATATCTGCTGTATAGTTCCGGAATCAAGCTTTTGGTTTTGCTTATTAGCTTCAGTGATATCTCTTTCTAAGCTTCTTTTAATGAAATATGCTGTCAGTTGATTCTCAAGTTTGAGTGATGCTCTTACTGGAGGAGCGATGATAGTGCTCCTCAATTTCTAATATTGAGGGGCATGTACTAGAGTCTTGCGCAATAAAAGTCGTTTTATCATCCAGAGATATAAATTACTGGAACAATATATCTAATCATGCACGATTTAACCATAAGAAAAAAATTGAATCGGATCATAAGTTGATTCACTATCCTCTCACATGGGAGAGGTGGTGTTTTTCACGGTCAGTTCTACAGCGTCAATATGTAGAGAAAGACAGCTGGAGTTTTTATGGTCTATCGAGTAACGGATTCCTATCATAACTTTGTTATAGTCACTTACATTATTTCGGGGAAAAGAACACTATATGTGGAGACACTTAAGTGTCACTTTTAAAAAAAAAAAGAGATATCTGAGTATGACGAATGTGGCCGGATTTCCTATGTGGCAATTTTTTTAATAATATAACTTGCATATATGGTACGCTGGAGAGCTGAGTCAATAACGAAGAACCCAAACAATTTCGTTTTGTCTTTGTTTTTTTGAATTTTAATATAAATATTAATTAAATTAAAATATTTATATTTATTTTATATTATATTATAAAAATAAAATAAAAGAGGAGGAGGCAGAAGGCAAGGGCTCAGCCCTTGTTGTCGCCTCCCCACCGTCGTTGGGAAGGGTTGGTGACGGTGGGGGAAGGGTCAACCAGGGGGCCTAGCACTCCGACCGACCAGGTGGTGAGGGCCTGTGAGACCTCACCCGTTTCGGGCGAAGGTCGCGGCCCTCTCCCATATCTCGGTCGTCGACCATTGCCCGGTTAGGCCAAGGGTTGTCGCTAGCTAGGCCCGACGACGCCGTTAGCCACCTGCAATCTTCATCTTCTTCCTCTATTATCTTTTTTTTTTTTCTAAATAAATAAATTTAGTTTAATTAATATTTATATTAATTATCCAGTTACGTCAGCAAAATGACGTTGTTTTTACACTTGTTTAGTCACGTCAGTGTGCAAAACGATATTATTTTGCACTTATCTTGCCGGAAAATCGTCATGTCAGTATTTTGGTCGGATTTTTTCACCGTTAGCACTTAACTTATTCATTTTGCTTTGATTTTGGTACTTAAATGTTACTTTCGTAACTTTTGGCATTTAAGTATCTCTCCGTGCCAAGTTTTGGTACTTCACGTGTTCGGTATTCTATTATTTCGTAACTCTTATACAAAGTGTTGTAATAATCAACAACTTAAAGGATTTTTGACTAAGTGAGAATTACTCACATTTTTACCCAATAGCGAGAATCTAAGTAGAACCGACACGCGACATGCGACACGACACAACACGACACGACACGACACACCGACACGTCGTTTCTAAAAAAAAACAGAGAATTTCGACACGTTCGGACACGTTGTATATTAAATATATATTTTTATATATACATAATAAATTATCATTAAAATTAATTTGAATCAAATTCATAGATAAATAAATAATTAAAAAAGCTTATAATGAATATACACTAAAAACATCAATCTGTCATTTATTAATATCATTCATTGTTTCAATTTAATAAATTCAACTCTATTTCAATATTCATAAAATTTGGAAAAAAAAAAAAAAAAAAAAAACAAGCGATCCATATCCTAGACTCACATGTTAGATATGTTGGAAGAGGAGAAAAAAAAAACTTAAGGAGTGAATTGTGTATCACGGAAATGGGAGTCGAAGAAAAGAGAAGACTATGTTTTTTCTTCTTTCTCCATGTATTATTTTTATTATTGTGTTTTATTTTTTCACACACACACACAAATATATATATATATATATATTGATCTCTTATTTATTGAATTTTTAAAATTGACATCGATATCAAAATTACGTGTCGGAAACTCTTATGTCAGAATTTCGACTCGAGTGTCGGAGAGTGTTGAGAAAATTGACTAGGTGTTGGATATTCCGACACGTGTTGACCGAGTGTCGAAGAGTGTTGGACACGTGTCGAAGTGTCGACACGACACGACACGGCTCTTGGAGAGTATTGGTGCTTCATAGGCGAGGACACTACCAAGGAATAAGAAAAAGAAAAGAAAAGAAATGAGAAATTGAAAAGAAAAAAAAAAGAGAAGAGAAAAGGAAAAACAAAAACAAAAATAAATAATTTGAAAATAAAAATTAGCATCGATCATCCTACATGATACGGACATCCCAAGTTAAAGATTTCTGGCTAAAATTCGTCAAATGGATTTAATTGATAAAAAATGAAAAAAATATTAAGATTTAATTAGCAAAATTGAAATATTTAAAAATGAATTGTTTTTCAATAGATCTTTCTAGGGAGAGTGACACCTAAAATATGTGCTAAGGTTTAAGGCAAAAAAGAGATGATTTTTATCTGAATATTGTTTGTCAACCAATTTTTTGGAAATTTGGTTTTTGATAATTGAATACTATTATAGGTGCATGCAAAAGTACAGTAGGTTTAGAATTTTTAAAGAAATTTTCCCTTCCCACCGGATAGAAGTAAGGAAAAGAGAGAAGTAAAAAGGGTTTGCAGGTCTCGGGCTTTTGGGCTGGGCCGAGCCCGAGCTCAGTGGTCCCAAGTTCGCTTTAGTCCCTTTTTATCCTACTTTATGCTCAAACGCTTAGCCGGGCTAAGAATTTAGGCTTAGCGTGCTAGATGGGTCAACGTATCCAATCGAACTTCATCGTAAAAGTCAAACCGGGATGTTGGCATTGATTGGCTTCCGGCTTTCTGTTGGTCAAAATTTTGGTTATCGGTAAAGCCTTCCACGATCGGTTTGCGGCAGAAGCGTGCGGGAAAGACGAGCACGAGCTTTTATGTTCCCTTGAGCATTGTCATTATCTGTATTTCGTCTCAACTCCTATAGAAAGTGTTGGAGTTTTGTTTGTTAAAACAAAAGGAAAGTGTTCTTTACCTTGTCCCACATGGGAAAGGTGGGAAGAAGTAAACTAATTTAAAAGTGTGGGATTTCCTTTGTATATTTAAAGGAATGATTGGGTGGGGCTAGACCCCACCATACCCGCGTGCGGTTGCGCGATTATTTGGCGCACTTAGCACTAATCCTTTTGTCTTTTTATTTTTTATTTTTTTTATTTCGTACAGTTGTCTTATTAAGTTTAATTAATTCAAAGGTTGTTTTTTATTATTGAGAATTTTCGGAAATTAATTAATTAATAAATAAAATTTCTAAATTTTTATTTATTAAATAGTTATTATTATTTTATTCCGAATTTTTGTTAGTGTCTTTTCAAGACAACCTTTGAAAGAAAAATACATGTTCAATTTGCGACCTTTCCCGAAAGGTTGTATTTGTTCGATTTTAACTTCTTATGAATGGACATCTTTGTTCATTTGAGCAAATTTTCGAAAGAATGTGTTTGTTCATTTCGCAACTTTTCACGAAGAGTTGTCTTCGTTTTTTAAGACTATTTTATATATACTTGTCGATTGAGAAAGAACTGAAGTGATCATTTTTCATCTTTTCGAGTCTTCTTTCTGAGAAAAAAACTACAGCCTTCCTTTCAATTGTTTCTTAGAGAGACCCTGGAGAAATACTAGAATTATTCTCGATTTTGAGACTTTGTTGTATCCTGGAGGATTTTTGCCGGTGACCATTAGCAACTTTGTGGGGCAAATAAATCCTTAAAGAAAGTGATATCACGCCTCAAAGTCCGACTCGAGTACTCTAAAGATCCGTTTTCATTGTTCTACCCTATTCGAAGCAGTATTTTTACCAACAATTTTAAGGATTTATTTCGCAACAATGGAGTCGGAGACAATCAAAGTGATGAATCAAGACATGGTCAAACTGGACCGGTTCGATGGAAACAACTTTGCTCGCTGAGGGACAAGATGATGTTCTTACTCACTGCTTTGAAAATTTCCTACATACTGGATCCTAACTTGGCGCCTATAGAGGATCCGATGCCTACTATCGAAGGAGGACAACCAAGTGCGGAAGTCATTGAGAGGGTTAATAAAGAGAAGAAGAAACGTGCAGAGGACGAGTTACTTTGTCGAGGACACATTTTGAATACTCGTCGATCGCTTGTACGACTTATTCACTGAAATGAAGTTGGCCAGAGAAATATGGAATGCACTTGGAATTCAAGTACAAAGCGGAGGAGCAAGGTACCAACAAATATCTAATCGCAAAGTAATTCGATTTCAAGTGTATTGATACTAAACCCTTGCTGGAACAAGTCCATGAATTGCAAGTGCTCGTGAATAAAATTTGTGCCCTCGAGATTGAAATTCCAGAAGCTTTTCAAGTTGGAGCAATTATTGCGAAATTGCCTCCAAGTTGGAAAGACTATGGAAAAAGGCTGATTCACAAGTCGGAGGACTTTACTCGGAACAGATACGAAACATCTTCGCATTGAGGAAGAGTCACGTTTACGTGATAATTCTGTTTTGTACAGTTCCAAGGTGAATGTTGTGGATAAAAAACGGAAACTCGGCCAGAACTTCAAAGTAAAAAGCGGGGGGGCATAAATTTAAGAGAACACAAAAGAAGAAAAAGGGTTGCTGTTTTGTTTGTGGCAAGCGGGACACTACGCCAAGTAATGCATTCACCGCAAGAGCATTTCCAAGGACAAGAACATTCCGACGGTGAAAGCAGATGCAAATCTGGTTGAAGAAAATTATGTGGCCATGATTTCAACCATGCTTTTGAACATGAAAATTTCTGAAATTAATGATGCGATGGCTATGGAATCTGAAATCAATTCTGCCACTGTCCAATCTGGTTGGTGGTTAGATTCTGGAGCAACAGTCCATGTGTGCAAGGACAAGTACTTGTTCAAGCAATTTGAGGAGATTGTTGACTCAAATGTTCAAGAGGTCCTGATGGCGAATAATGCTCTTGCAAAGGTTGCTGGAAAAGGCATGGTGGAGATAGACTTCACTTTTGGAAAGAAGATTACTCTTCTTAATGTGTTATTTATATCCGAAATTAGGAAGAACCTAGTTTCTATTGATTTACTTTGTAAAAGGGGTTTCGGGTTTTGTTTGAATCCGACAAGGTTATCTGTCGAAGAATGGACTGTTTGTTGGAAAGGGTTATGCCAATGATGGCATGTATCAACTGAGTATCAATAATAATATTGCTAGTTCTGCTTATATTGTTGAGTCTTATTTTTTATGGCATAGTAGGTTGGCACATATAAATATTTGTTATTTAAAGAATATGAAGAAGTTAGACTTGATAAATTTCAATGGCGAATATGATAAATGTGAAATATGTGCTAAGTCCAAACTTACTAAGAAACCATTTCCTAGTGTTGAAAGAAATTCGAATTTATTGGATTTGGTTCATAGTGATATATGTGAATTCAATGGTATGCTAACACGTGGAAGTAAAAGGTATTTTATTACCTTTGTTGATGATTGCAGTATGTTTTTGTATGTTTATCTCATGAGATCGAAGGATGAAGCATTTACCATGTTTAAGAAATATAAGGCTGAAGTAGAGAATCAATTAAAAAAGAAAATTAAAGTTCTACGTTCAGATAGAGGTGGAGAATATTTCTTAAATGAATTCTCTTCTTTTTGTGAAGAACATGGTATTATTCATCAAGCTTCAGCACCATATACTCCACAACAAAATGGTTTGGCTGAAAGGAAAAATCGATCTCTTGGAGAAATGGTTAATTGTATGCTTTCAAATTCAAAGCTACCAATTAATCTTTGGGGAGAAGCATTACTTACCGCATGCTATATTCATAACAGAATACCTTCCAAGAGAAATGACATAACCCCTTATGAAGTATGGAAAGGTAGAAAGCCAAATTTGTCATATCTTAAAGTGTGGGGGTGTTTGGCATACTACCGAGCTCCAGATCCTAAGAAAACAAAGCTCGGTCCTAGAGCTATCAAAAGTGTTTTCATTGGGTATGCTGAAAATAGTAAAGCTTATAGGCTTCTTGATTTAGAGTCCAATGTCATTGTAGAATCAAGAGACGTTGAATTCTTTGAGAATAAATATTTTACAAATCCTGAAATTATTGAAAATAATCCTAAATTTATGGAAACTCAAAGAGATTCTCAAGAGAAAGAAACGAATGATTCTAGAGACATGATTGAACCAAGGAGAAGTACTAGAGCTAGGAAAATAAAAGACTTAGGTCCTGATTTTATTACTCATGTTTGTCTTGTTGAAGGAGATGGAGATAATAACGTGATAAATAAATATCCTTTAGTACTAAATCTAGAAGATGATCCTAGAAACTTTGATGAAGCTATGTCTTCTAGAGATGCTTCCTTTTGGAAAGAAGCCGTGAATGATGAAATGGACTCAATTATGTCCAATAATACTTGGGTATTAGTAGATTTACCGAAAGGATCAAAACCTATAGGGTGCAAATGGGTTTTTAGAAGAAAATATCATTTTGATGGTACTATTCAAGCTTTTAAAGCTAGGCTTGTAGCTAAGGGATATAGACAAAAAAAAAATGAATAGATTATTTTGATACATATGCTCCTGTAGCACGTATAACTTCTATTCGAGTTCTTTTTGCTCTAGCTTCCATTTATGATCTTTGTGTTCATCAAATGGATGTTAAGACTACTTTCTTAAATGGAGACTTAAATGAGGAGATTTACATGGAACAACCGGAGGGTTTTGTTCTTTCTGGAAATGAAAAGAAAGTATGTAAATTGATTAAGTCTCTTTATGGGCTTAAGCAAGCTCCTAAGCAGTGGTATGAAAAGTTTAATTCGGTCATATTGTCAAATGGTTTCATCAATAGTAGTGCTGATAAATGTATATACTCTAAATTCACTAAAGACTATGGTGTCTTAGTGTGCTTGTATGTTAATGATATGCTTATTTTTGGAACGAATATGACTGGAATTATTGAGACTAAGAAGTATCTAACTTCCATGTTTAAAATGAAGGATTTGGGTGAAGTAGATACTATCTTAGGTATTAAAGTTAAGAAACATAGTGGGGGTTACTCTTTAAGCCAATGTAATTATGTTGAAAAATTATTAAATAAATTTCAACATCTTGGTTTCAAGGAAATAATTACTCCATTTGATTCTAGTATTAAATTAAATTATAATACTGGCATAGCGGTGGCACAATTAGAATATGCAAGTGCTATAGGGTCTTTAATGTATGCGATGCATTGTACTAGACCCGATATTGCTTTTTCTGTATGCAAGTTGAGTAGGTATAGTAGTAATCCAAGTATAGAACATTGGAGAGCTATTACCAGAATTTTTGGTTATCTTAAGAGAACTAAAAATTTATGATTGTTCTATAATAATTATCCGGCTGTATTAGAAGGATACACCGATGCTAGTTGGATTACAAGTGTGGGAGATGAGCGTTCCACTTCTGGATGGATCTTCACACTAGCTGGAGGTGCTATATTTTGGGCGAGCAAGAAACAGACATGTATAACTCACTCAACAATGGAATCTGAATTTATTGCTTTGGCGGCAGCTGGGAAAGAGGCTGAATGGATTAGTAATTTGTTGTTGGATATCAAATTATGGCCTAGTCCTATGCCTCCTATTTCTATCCATTGTGATAGTCGGCTACTTTGGCAAGAGCCTATAGTAGCACCTATAATGGTAAGTCTAGACATATTAGTCTAAGACATGAATACGTGAGACAATTGATTAAAGATGGTACCATAACAATTGTCTATGTGAGGTCAAGTAAAAATCTTGCCGATCCTTTGACGAAGGCTTTACCAAGACATATGGTAATAACGACCTCACAAGAAATGGGGCTGAAACCCTTTAATTGAAATCACCAATAATGGTAACCCGACCTTTTTCTAGAATATCACTAGTTACAAGGTTTAATGGGTAAGAACAAATTATTGAATGTGATTGTTTGATACTGACGTAGCCCGATATGAGAAGTCGGATTATCATTACGTTTTGTAGGTTGAATTGAATTCTTAATGAAGTATGATACAAATTTGTAGTGTGTTGATAGTAACAAAAACACACGGTAGATACTTCACCTATATGAGCTTAGAAGTGGTGCCGCTTCTTACGAAAGTGAGGGTTACTTTCTAGAGAGCTCATGAAACAAGATCAAGCACAAGGCCATAATAGTGCGGAGTAATATAGAACTTCTCGCTGAAACAAGAGGTTAGTATATGTGCGGTATATCCGATTCTATTACATAAAAGTACAAGTTTAAAGCCGAGCTACTTGTCACTTTGATAGAGCTTTGATATACTTGCACTAAGTAAAGGTTTAACTCGAAAGAGACCTTTATGTATGTATATTAATCTTACTGAAATTTTGGCTGTACGGTTTTAAAATTTATTTTATTTTTATTTTGAAATCTTTGTTTTACAAACAAAGTGGGGGATTGTTGGAGTTTTATTTGTTAAAACAAAAGGAAAGTGCTCTTTACCTTGTCCCACATGGGAAAGGTGGGAAGAAGTAAACTAATTTAAAAGTGTGTGATTTCTTTTATATATTTAAAGGAATGATTGGGTGGGGCTAGACCCCACCATACCCGCGTCTTGGTCTTGGCTTGAATATAATTGCGCGATTTTTTGGCGCACTTAGCACTAATCCTTTTGTCTTTTTATTTTTTATTTTTTTTTATTTCGTACGGTTGTCTTATTAAGTTTAATTAATTCAAAGGTTGTTTTTTATTATTGAGAATTTTCGGAAATTAATTAATTAATAAATAAAATTTCTAAATTTTTATTTATTAAATAGTTATTATTATTTTATTCCGAATTTTTGTTAGTGTCTTTTCAAGACAACCTTTGAAAGAAAAATACCTGTTCAATTTGCGACCTTTCCCGAAGGGTTGTATTTGTTCGATTTTAACTTCTTATGAATGGACATCTTTGTTCATTTGAGCAAATTTTCGAAAGAATATGTTTGTTCATTTCGCAACTTTTCACGAAGAGTTGTCTTCGTTTTTTAAGACTATTTTATATATACTTGTCGGATTGAGAAAGAATCAAGTGATCATTTTTCATCTTTTCGAGTCTTCTTTCGAGAAAAAACTACAGACCTTCCTTTCAATTGTTTCCTAGAGAGATCCTGGAGAAATACTAGAATTGATATCTAGTATTCTCGATTTTGAGACTTTGTTGTATCCTGGAGGATTTTTGCCGGTGACCATTAGCAACTTTGTGGGGCAAATAAATCCTTAAAGAAAGTGATATCGCGCCTCAAAGTCCGACTCGAAAGACTTCTAAAGATCTGTTTTCATTGTTCTACCCTATTCGAAACAGTATTTTTTCTAACAGAAAGCAAAGAGCTTAAATCGATCTTGGAGTTCCTCTACAAATGGAGCCTTGAAAAATGGATGAAAACATCTTCTTCAGGACGCTGGCGAGCCACGAGGACGACATCCCATATTTGCTCGAGTCTTGCTAACGGCGCATGCTCAAGTATCTAAACGTTTCCGGCGCACTCGACTTCCTGGAGATCTCGGATGCTTGCTCCGTCCGGATGTTGAAGGGCATCATGCCGAGGTTGTTGTCGTCGAGGACACCGATGGCATAGCTTTCTCGGCTAGGTACGAAGCCTTCTGCTCCGAGAACCCGCATTTTGAGTGTACGGGGAACGAGGGCGTCTTTGATTGATGCAAGGGATGGGAAGAGAACTGGAGATCATTGTTGAATCCAAATGTAGTTGGATGGAATCGAATTTCAGTCTCTTCTTCGATTTTGTACAGTAATTTATTTGCACATATAGTATATTGAGCATGTAGTACAAAAGGAGCACACTGTGTTTATTATCGCATAGCTTAACGAAGTGTGCTAATCACTGAAAATACCTTCGACGAATCAAGTAAGTTAAACTAATTAATTAAATCAAGAAAAGTATGTGCATTGAATTTAGGAAACAACACAAATTAGAGGACAATTAACCTTATTGTTTTTTTCTAGAGTTAATATCTCAAAAAATCCTCAACTAGTGCATCTATGCCATTTATATCTCAAACTTAATTTTTATATTGCAAAAATTCACGAACTAATATGCCCATGCCACATTTATCTTAGAAGATACAACAATAAATATATCAGTTTGGGACATTTCAAAATAAAAAAAATTAGTTAGGATTAAATTAGTTTGAAGTTTTTAGTGTGGTTAGCCTTTCTTTTTGTTCAAATATGCTTGGGAGCTAAGTCAACATGTTCTGCTGTTACAGCAAGTGCAGATATTATATTAGTATAAAGTGGACCCAAGCAAGTTCTTCAAAGGCTTTATCAAGATCTTTGTCAGGATCTCGAGATCATTTAAATGTAAAACTAAAGACAGTATTGCTGCGTACATGACAAGAAAAACATATCATACCAATTAGGGTGTCCTACACCTTAAGATAAGAGAAAATGATAAGCTGACGGCATTGTTATTGTTCCAAAAGTAACGGTGCAGTCTCCATGACTCATTTACATAAGGAAATCGGATGAGAAATTAAAAATCCCACTCGATGGGATTTGCTGCAAATCACACTGAATGGGAATCCATAGTTCTTATATCTCCTTCATAGTACGTCATTGTGCTATATACTAAACAATAAGTACGGAATAATGTGTTGCTTTTATATATATATATTTGCTCGGGTGAAAGTTTTGTTGTACTTGTCTTTGTTAGTTTTTCACTTCTATTTAGTTGATTTTAGTTTTAGCTACATTGAAAGGTATGCCTAGTGCATTGGAAAAGAAAATATACTTAGTATTTACAAATTAATCTCACTGCTTGTAATAGGGATGTATATATATATATATATATATATATAAAACTTGATGCAATCAAACAATTACTTTTTAAAGAAAAATCCATGTAAATAAATAATAGATAGATCATTTTTGTTGCTTATAGACAAAACCAGAAAGAAAGAAATTCAAACTACATCTTACAATATAATTTACAAGTGAAAAGTACCACTGGGCAATAAGGTAAAAAATAAAAGATATTACTAATATTTATACTTGACAGACGTTGTTTCTTGAAGATTATCTTAAATAACTATATTTCGTTTGGTGTAACAAACAATATTTTTTATTAAGAAATGCTTAAGTAAAGCTAAAACAAATTAATTCGTTTTTTTTTTTTGGTATTTAAGATGAAATAAAGAATGAAAATCCCAAGGACGCCCTATTTACAAAAACGACCAGTAAAAAAAAAAGCACATAGATAGCCGGTCAAAAAACTTTTCTACAATAGAATAAAATAATTTCTTTTTTGTCCAAACACAATTTGGAATCATTCGATAAATTAAGGTAGAATATCTTCTTCAAGTCCTGGGATTTCTAGCAGAATATAAAAGCGAAATATTATAATATACTTTGGTTGCCATTCTAGGCAAAATAGGATATGTGGTCTTGCTGGCACCGTTACTAGTTGGCTATAACGGTGCCATTAGGCTAGCTGAATCCTAAAATAAAGAACACATCTGTACAGCCATCAACCCTATATATATGGGAGCTTCGCCTCCTCTTCTGTGGAGAGGTTATACCCTGTAACAAAAAACCAATGATCGTGATTAGCCCTTCATTCTGTTGAAACACGGTGTAAGTCAACGTGTTTTGGTGTCACAGTGGGTGGAGATGTTATAGTTGCATAGAATCTATGGATGATTAAGCAACACTCTTCATTTGTCCGACAATCCGTCACCATTCAAGCACCGGTTCTCCTGCTCTGATGAAACCTCGGAATCTCAGAAATAGTTAGGACTGAAGCCTCTGTTGCGCTGTGTGTTTGTGTGCCTGTGAGTGTGGTCACTGTGAGAGAGAGAGAGGGAGAGAGTGGTGCCGCAGGGAGGTGGTTCCATTCTCAGCTATGATCACCGTGGACAGCATTGCGGTGGGCGTGACCACGCTGTTCAAGGCGGCCAACTCGAAAGGGATGAGTTTTTATGTTGTCCTCGTCTATGCTTATGCCATTGCTTCTCTTCTTCTCCTCCCGGCTGCTTTGTATGTACCCCTCTCTCTCTCTCTCTCTCCTATATATATATGTACAGACTGCAAAAACAAGAAGAAAAAGATTATGAATTATGGTGATATTTGGTTGATTTTAGTTGAGTGCCTTTGCAGATCAAGAGCGCTTCCTCCTCTCATCGTGGCCATACTTGCCAAAATTGGCCCTCTTGGGCTGGTTGGGTCTGCACACTTTAATGTCTTCACTCATGCCAAATCTTAGTGCAAAGTTTCTCTCTTTTTACTTTTGAATAGTTTACTGTTTCAACATTCTGTGGCCGCAGACGAGCCACAATTAGAGCGGACAATATCTTTTTGGCAGTAGGCTCGGGTGGTCACTTAACATGTTGTTCCCTGGAATATTGGATATCAAATATGTCTCCGATTGCACATCGCCCGTGTCTATGCCGTTACTTTCACTTGATTCGTGCGAATTGGTTCTTGAAATAGTAGAGAGAAATAATAAAAGGTGTTTGGATTGCTTGTTCTGCTTCACTGTTTTCTCTTATTATTCTTATCTTCTGGTTTTTTCTTGTTCTCTTTTTAATGGGAGAGCAGGGGTTTTTCACAGATTTTGGGCTACGCTGGGATTAGCATGAGTTCTCCAACTCTGGCTTCAGCCATCAGCAACCTCACTCCAGCTCTCACTTTCATACTTGCCATCCTTTTCAGGTCCCAAAAATATTAGTTCTTTCAATACGAGTTGTCTGCGGTTCCTTGAATGGCATTCTTCCAATTCTAGTAGATTGTTGTTCTGGTTCTTTGTAATGATTCTCCTGATTTATTTGTGAACTCTTGACTTTATTTATTTCATCTTTCCATAAGCTTATGTTGTTAATTGGCTCTATATCTTGTAAATCTTGAATAAACCTTGTTAGTGATCGATGTTGGACAATTAGGGCATGTTGCAAGAGTCACTGGTTGTTTGTTGATGCCGTTCTTATGTAAAATTTACGTTGTAATGCTCACATGTTGGACAAAGTGCTAATGGTTCTGTAAGATGGCTTAGTTGCCTAAAGGCTAAAGCTATAGTGTGTGTAACAGAATTCATGTCTTTCCATTCAATATTTGCTTGTTTTTCTTGTCCAAAAAGGATGGAGGTGTCATTGAGCAAAAGAAGCAGTCAGGCCAAGATCATCGGGACCATGCTGTCAATTTTCGGCGCATCTGTCATCACTCTCTATAGAGGTGCCCCAGTTATCTTCGCTCTGAAACCTTCTCTATCGCTTTATCCACTTGTGCACGCATCGAACTCGAACTGGGTCACTGGGGAGATTCTCCTCACGGCTGATTATATTTTGATCACTTTGTGGTACATTCTCCTGGTATACTATGCATGTTTCATTTTGTTTTGCGAGTGCTATAGTTGGAACTTAACTTGAAAATGATTGGAGATTCAACACTTGATCCTGCGGAAACAGATAATGAAGGAGTATCCGGCAGAACTGACCGTAATCTTCTTTTACAATGTGATCGTGACCTTCATGAACATCATTGTCTGTTTGATAATGGAACATGATATGAGTGCTTGGAGAGTGCCAGGTGTAGGGCTGGCCTCAGTAATATGCTCAGTGAGGAAACAATCGAACAAACATTATCACATTTGATTTATGAGAATCGGGTGCAATGCTGACTTTTTCTCCTCTATGCTTTGCTTTTAGGGCCTCTTTGAGCAATGCTTAACCAACATCATTCACACATGGGCGATCTGGTTGAAAGTGCCTTTCTATGTAGATATGTTCAAGCCATTGTCGATTCCGGTGGCTGTTGCCATGGGCGTCTTCTTTCTTGGAGACACACTTCATCTCAGAAGGTAAGATATAGCACGAAAACATCGAGTGGCACATTATTTTGAATGCCAAAAAAGTGATTAAACATCCATCCTGCTGAAATTAGGATCTATTCCTGATTTTATCGACATGATGATCAATAATGTGGCTTAAGACGTGCTGGATATATATAATTTGGATAACCAATCACCATAACATAACATGCGCTTTCCACAAAACTCTTGACAGACAAAGATTCATCCTTGCTGATTAGGTAGAAAATTTCAAATATGTATGCCCCCCCCCCCCCCCCCCCCCACACAATACTTTGTATGCCTTGAATGACATTTGCTTTTATCTGTTATGAGTTTGCAGTCTTATAGGAGCAACCATACTGTCCATCGGGTTCTATATTGTAAAGTAGGGGAAGGCAAAAGAGGAAATGGTTGATGAGTCTGTAGACAGTCTTCAAAAAGCTCCTCTACTGCGACGATCGTCAAGACAACTGAAGGCAGAACAACTTCTGCAGGTGGGTTGAATGATATGTGCTGCTTGGAAACCTTGCGAAAAGGATTCCACACCCTCGGTAAGCCTGCTCAAATAGGTGTCAGTATTGTACTTATCATTGATATGAGTCCAAAGAGGTCAAATCATGATTGCTTGTCAATCCCAAAATTTGGATTGCTTGATCAAACCATAGGTGTGGATGAAGGGTGTCACTCCAAGCACACAACCGAGCTGTGGATGTGCAAGAATAATGTCTCTTGCTTCCGATATGGTCCATTTTGATGCGTACAAGTCTCTAGCCAGTTGTAACATATGTTGCTTTGTTTGAATAAATGCTGCTTTAAATGTATTATAAGATGAAAAAAGATGAACTAAGTGCATATAAACTCGGTTGCCAAAATTTTTTCCAAACTTATGCACATATAGTTTCTATAAACGTGGTCTCACATGATTGTTATGTCAATTTAGCAGCTATAGAGACCAAACTGTACAATTTCATCGCGCTTTGCCAAAGTTGAGCCAGTCATTCTTTAGTCTCACTCATCGAGAAATCTTCTTGTGGTTTGACAATTGGCACCATGGAGGTGTCCTAGCTGAGGTTTGTTCAAGTAGACTGATGTATGATGCTGCGACAAGTAAGAACGATAAGTTGGCAGAGGTTATGCTGGCCCCCTGCAAGATCAGCCAATTAGTGGGCATTCGGGGTGTATTGTGCGGTTCATTTGCTACTCATGCGGGTAAAATATAAGGTGAGCTTCACTGGTTCTAAATCTGGAAGTTTTGCCTCTGCTGATGCCTGGAACCAGTGGAAGAAAACAAAGGATTTCATGGCATAGAATGGTGTGGTTTCACCCAAATGTCCAAAATTTTCTTTTATCACGTGGCTGAACATTCGTAACAGATTGCAGACACTGGATAGAGTAACAAAAGGACAGCAAATCAATGATCACTGCCTGTTATGCCGATCAGCTCAAGAGACCTGTCAATGCTTCATCACTAAACAAGTTTGAGGGGAGTTGTTGAACTTGAGTTGAATTCAGAGAGTTTGATTGGGTTTTGCAACAGTTGAAAGGTAGAGATTTCCAAGACACTTTTGAAATTGGCTGAAATGAATCAATTTACTTCATTTGGAAAGAGAGGAATGATGTCCTTCACAATGGAATAATTCCATGTATTGCTCGAGTAATCAGAAGTATCATGCTTGCAGTTCAAGTTAGGATGCAGATGCTTATACATGTAAGTTGGCCTCTGTGTGATTCAGATAGGCTTCCTTCTGGGCAGTGGAATGGTTCTGCTGTTTAGTACCGGAGGTTCAAGCTATTGGTTTGCTTATTGGCTTCAGGGATATCTTTCTCTAATGTGTTTACTAGTGAGTGACGACAGTGCTGCTGAATTTGTAATACTGAGGAGGCATGTACCGGATATTTTTAAGTCTTAAGCAATAAAAATCATTTAGTTATCCATATATATTAAACAGAAATTATGCATGAATTAATTAGAAGAAAAAATTGAGTCGGTCGTAAGTTGACTCACTACCAGGCACCCTAACATGAGAACAAGAAAATGGATATGATTTAATATAAAAGAAAAACTTTAAAAAAAAAAAAATCAACAATTCATGCTACAGTTGGATCTTCTCTTCCTGTTAGCCTAAACCATCTCGACCACCAGTAAAAATCACAAGTCTAAAATAATTATACTTTTTTCCAATGATTTTATTTCTGATATATTTCAAAATACTTGCTTCAAGTCCAAACTAAATATTCACAAAAAAAGTCAATAAAAGGATGCGTGCGCGACGCACAAGGGTTTTTTGTCTGGTATCCATAATGACAGCAGCAACATGAGATATTGTCCCTTTTTTTTTTTTTTTTTATTTCTATATTTTGTGATTCCTAGGGATAAAATAATGAACAAATGAATAACGTGATCGTACCCAGTCAACGTGTGGGACGGCACTAGATATTATAATACAAAAGTTCCTCAGCGTTACTCATCAAGATGAGATTTGGATGCCCTTATATCAATAATGGCATCTGCATTGCTAACATATACTCACAGGATAAGTAGAAGTTTCATAAGCAGCTAGTCAAGATTAAAGAAAATAAAAATCCACAGAAGGATTGGGAAGAAACAGAACCGAACCAGATGAGGTTCTGTATCCATTAATTTAAGTATTCTGACATGACATCAACTTCAACTTCTGTTTACCTGAATACAGGCCATGAACTTTCCTATGCAAACGACTCTAGAAAAACCATTATAGCAGGATTAATCTTAAGTCACAACCATGTTAAATCTAAATATGAAGCCCCGGGGAAGCCCAACTCTAAGGATACGAACTCCAACTTCAAAATTTCCATTGGAAAGGGCTGTACAGTGCAGGGCATCATCAATATCCTTGCATCCTGCCCAAAGCAGAAGCATACATTAAACATTAAAGAGTAGAATACTGCCGACTAAGTAAGGGAGTTGCTTGTTGAGCTTAATCTTCTATTGATTCTCCTTTATCTTCTCCTTATACGACTCCAGCTCCAGATTCGTCCTCTGCAGCTCCTCCTGCCATCACAAAACAGAAAAACAAACGAAATCCCATCAAAACCCCCATCGATGCACGGACCTCAAATTAAGATTCAAAAGAAACCCTCGCGCACGAGCCGAAGCACAGAAGCCCCCAACGACAAGTAAACCCGCGCCACGAGCCCTAGCAAATCCAACCGAAACCATCGACGTCCAGAGAGAGGGACAGACCTTGAGGATGCGAATCTCGTTGTCGAGGAGGCGAAAGCCAGCCCAAGCTTCAAAGCCCCGCGCTTTCGAATCGAGCAAAGAGAATACAACACAAATGCTCAAGAGCTGAAAAAGAACGATGCAGAGAGAGAGCTTACGGTCTCTGCCGCCGCGAACGCTGCCTCTGGTGGGATGATACATTGTTCCGGCGAGGTCCTCCGAGCCGACGAAGATGGGGATGCGGTCGTCTTCTTCGCCGGCTTCTCGTAGATGAGCTTTACCCGGAGATGTAGGTCTTGCTGGAGAGGAACTCGTCGAGGATTGCGATAAAATATTCTGTTTCTGCAATTCTAATTTGAGTATCTGAATCAAAGGGGAATAGCAGATCTTCATTGGATGAATGAAACTGGGAGTGCCAGAAATCGTGGAACTGAAACCTGTGTGTTGAGCGTTTGGGTGTGTCTGTGTGAGCGTGGCAAGAGAGAGAGAGAGAGAGATGGAAGGGAGAGACTGGTTTCGCAGGGAGGTGGTTCCATTTTCAGCTGTGTTCGCGGTGGACAGCATCGCAGTGGGCGTGGCCACACTGTTCAAAGCGGCCAACTCGAGAGGGATGAGCTATAATGTGTTCCTCGTCTATGCTTATGCCATCGCTGCTCTTCTTCTTCTTCCTGCTCCTTTCTTCTCTCTCAGGTACGCCTCTCTCTCTCTCTTTCTGCGAAAATTTGGCAAACTAGTGAGACATTCACTTTGGCTGAATTTATTGTATGTCTTTGCAGATCAAGAACGCTTCCTCCTCTCAGCTTGGCCATAGCTGCCAAGGTTGGCCTTCTTGGGCTCGTTGGGTATGTACAGTTTCAATAACTTTTACACTCACGCCAATATGAACTTTTTCCCTCCTTTTGAATAACTGACTACCTGTTTTGAGATGCACCACCATGCGTTTCTGCCACTGGCGTCAGCCCCACTAGGGGATGCCGGCCATCGGACATGTCTCTGACCCCTGAGCCCACATCGCCCATGTTTCGGGAAATTGCGCCCGCAGATAGAGAAGGATCACAATTCTTGAAATTGTTTAGAGCAGTCGTTTTGCTTCTTTGTTGCATTTTTACTCTTATATTGATGGTTTCTTTGTTTTCTATATTATGGGGAGAGCAGGGGTATTTCACAGATTTTGGGCTATGCTGGGATTAGCATGAGCTCTCCAACTCTGGGTTCAGCCATCGGCAACCTCACTCCAGCTCTCACTTTCATATTTGCCTTCCTTTTCAGGTCCCAAAAGAATCCTGTGTTTCAATACTTATTGTCTGTGGTTCCTTGAAATGCACTTTTCCTTGTAGATGATAATTCTCCTGATTCTCTGCCATGATTCTCCTGATTTGGTGATCTCATCAATTCGTCCATTTGGTCTTTCCACAAGCTTATGCTGTTAACTAGCTCCATATTCTGCAAATCTTTTATTAAATCAAGTTAATGAATCGATGTTGGACAATTGAGGCATCACTCATTGTTTGTTAATGATGTTATCATGTAAATTACTTGGTAATGTTGACATTTGTTGGACAAGGTACTAATATTGCTCTGATCCCTCTAATTTGCTTGTTTTCTTGTCAAAATAAGAATGGAGGAGGTGTCATTGAACAGCAGAAGCAGTCAGGCCAAGATCATCGGGACTGTATTGTCAATTTTCGGCGCATCTGTCATCACTCTCTACAAAGGTCCCCCAGTAAAGTTCACTCCGCAACCTTCTCTTTCGCTTTATACACTTGCGCATGCATCAAACTCAAACTGGGTTGTTGGGGGGATTCTCCTCACTGGTGAATACATTTTGGTCACTTTGTGGATTATTCTTCTGGTATACATTACTTGTTTTCATTTTGTTTTGCTAGTGCTATAGTTAGAACTTGACTTGCAAAAATTATCGGAGACTCAACACTTGGATCCTGCAGAAACAGATAATGAAGGATTATCCAGCGGAATTTACCGTAATCTTTTTTTACAATGTGATCGTGACCTTCATGAATGCCATTGTCTGTTTGATAATGGAACATGATATGAGTGCTTGGAGAGTGCAAGGTATAGGGCTGGCCTCTGTGATATGCTCGGTGAGGAAACAATCGATCAAACATTATCACATTTGATTAATGAGAATCGCGTGCAATGCTGACTTTTTCTCCTCTTTGCTTTGCTTTTAGGGCCTCTTTGAGCGATGCTTAAACAACATCATTCACACATGGGCAATCCGGCTGAAAGGTCCTTTCTATGTTGCAATGTTCAAACCATTGTCAATTCCTGTGGCTGTTGCCATGGGTGTCTTCTTACTTGGAGACACACTTCATCTCGGAAGGTAAGATATATTGCAAAAACCTCAAGTACAACATCACGTTTAATGCTAAAAGAACCATTAAACATCATTGCACTGAAATCATGATCTATTCCTGATTTCATACTATATGAAAATCAATTCATGTGGCTTAAGCTGTGCTGCACATAAATAATTTGGAAAACCAATCACCATAACATAACATGCATTTTCCACGAAACTCCTGATATACAAAATCCCCCCAATCAATCCATTCTCCATGTGTATATAGCGATTTTGACCAACGGACTAAGCTCTGTATTCTATTCGTACCATGTGCACCTTGAATGAAATTTGCTTTTTGCTGCTGTGAACTCGCAGCCTTATAGGAGCAAGCATACTGTCCATTGGGTTCTATATTGTAATCTGGGGGAAGGCAAAAGAGGAAATGGTGATGAGTCTGTAGAGAGTCTTCAAAAAGCTCCTCTACTGCAATGATCGTCAAGACAAATGAGGTCAGAACAATTTCTGCAGGTGGATTGAAAGATAGCTGCGCCTGGAAACTCTGTGAAAAGGTTTCCTCACCCACCAGTAAGCCTGCAGAATTAGGTGTCGTTATCGTACTTATCATTGATCTGAGTCCAAAGAGGTCAAATCACGATTGCCTGTCGATCCCAAAATTCAGATTGCTTGATCAAACCATCGAGACGTGTGGATGAAGGGCGTCACTCCAAGCACACAACCAAGCTGTGATGTGCAAGAATAATAAGTCTCTTGCTTCCAGTATAGTCCATTTTGATGTGTACAAATCTTGAGCCAGTAGTTACAGAGTATGTTTCTTTTTATTGGAATAATGCTGCTCAAATGTATTTCAAGTTGAAAAAAGATGCTGGTATAAGTATAAATTCTATGCTGGCTGAAGTTATTAGAGGAAATGAGTGGTGTTGTCCCCTGCAAGATCAGCCCAACAGGGGGACATTCATGGTGCAATATGTGGTTTATTTGCTGCTTGTGCATATAAAGAAGATAAGGTGATCTTTACTGGTTCTGAATCTGTAAGTTTTGCCTCAGTCAATGCCCAGAACCTCGTTAAGGAAAGAAGGTAAGATGATTTCATGGCATAGAATGGTGTGGTTCCACCCAAATGTGCCAAAATTTGCTTATGTAACATTGCTGGCTGCTCATGACAGATTGCAAGTACTGAACAGAGTAACAAAATGGCATCAAATTAATCATCAGTGCTTGTTATGTGGATCAGATGAAGAGACTAAAAGGCATCTCTTTTGTGAATGCTGAACTCAAGTGGAATTCAGAAAGTAATTGGTGGTTGGAGCTCTGAGTTTGATTTGGATTCGCAAGAGTGTCAAGTCGAGATTCTAATGCCCTCACAGACTGAAAAGAATCGTTAAGAGCTTTTGTCTGATACCCGTAATGAGAGCAACATGAGCTTTTTGTCCCGCTTTTCTAATATTGTGATTCCCCTGGGCTAAAATAAGAACAGATCAACTAGACAAAATTCAGAAAAGGAGTGCTGTACTAAAACGCAAGGCCTTCCATGTGACTCGTCAAGTTGAGATTCTGATGCCCGTCCATCAGTAATAAAGTCTGTATTGAGAGACTCCAATTTAGTTTTTCAATTGTTGAAATTCTAATTCGACAACGAAATCTAGCAGATCTTATTGAATGGATGGAAACGCACAAGGAAGACGGAGGATGAACTCTTCCAAAAGATCTCTTTCTTGGCTGGCTCTCTCATTTGTACTTTATTTGAACAAACTCACATTGATCTCAAAATTAAGCCTTCCGAAGGCCCTTCAATTTATGCTTATAGAGCCATCTCGGTAGAGTCTCTCCCTCTCTGAGAATCAATTATGAAATGTCATGCAATTTTGAAAGATAAAGCCTTAAGTTGTATGTTTCTTGCTAAATTTGGTGTTAGGGTCCTCTTATCATTTCCAAATTGACCTTTTTTGTCCATACATTAGGCTACATCATGTATCGGTTCCCTATGCTCGACAATAGTATTGCTCCCATCCAGAAATTTAAGTCCTCTTATGACGAGAGCGCCTTTGATTGATGCAAGGATTAGGAGTAGTGGAGACGATTGTTGAATCAATGTGCTTCGATGGAATCGTATTGTCCATATTCTAATCTTTCTTCAATTTTGTAAAGTGATGTTTTCGCACATTCGGTGAATTACAAGGATGGTAAAGGAAGAGCGAGCTGTATTAATAGAACAAGTTAAACTAAGAAAAGTATGCGCACCGAATGTAAAAAAACCGCACCAAATTAGAGGACCAATCGACAACTGATCTTGGGACCATGCGACGACTGATCTTTCTCGTTTCTTTCTATCCAAACATGGTGGGGGCGGGTGACTCGGAAGTGCATGCATTTTTCAACGAATTATGAATAAGACACTCCTCATCTGTCCAACCATCCATCGTCACTCATTAGAATACGGGCTCTGGTTATTCTGATCCTATGAAACCTTGGATAATCCGAAACCACTGGAACTGAAACCTGTGCGTTTGAGGCGCTTGGTTGTCTGTGTCTGGGAGCGTGGAGAGGGAGAGAGAGAGAGAGAAAGATGGGGGAGAGATACTGTTACAGAGATGTGCTTCCATTTTCAGCTGTGATCACCATGGAAAGCACCGGGGTGGGGGTGACCATAATCTTCAAAGCGGCCAATTCGAGGGGGATGAGCTCCCAGGTGTTCGTCGTCTATGCTTATGGCCTCGCTACTCTTCTTCTTCTTCCTGCTCCTTTCTTCTCTCTCAAGTACGCCCCTTCACCACCCCCACCCCCCCCCCCCCCCCCCAAACTTCTCTCTGTGAAAACATGGAAAGCAAAGGAAGGTTCATGGTGAGATATTCACTTTGGCTGAGTTTGTTGTATGCCTTTGCAGATCGAGAGCGCTTCCTCCTCTCAGCTTGGCCATAGCTGCCAAACTAGGCCTTCTCGGACTTATAGGGTATATACAGTTCCAATAACTACGTGCTTTTCAGGACGCGCGGCTGTGCATCTATCACTGGCGTCGGCCCCTCTTGGGGATGCCGGCCATCGGACGTGTATCTAATCCCACATCGCCCAATATCTCGGCTGTTGTGCTAGCCGATAGAGAAGGATAACAATTCTTGGAGTTGTTTAGATTGATCATTTTGCTTCTTTGTTATTTTCTCACTTATATATTGGGTTTTTTGTTTTCTGAATTACTGGGAGAGCAGGGGTTTTGCACAGATTTTGGGCTATGCTGGGATTAGCATGAGTTCTCCAACTTTGGCTTCAGCCATCGGCAACCTCATTCCGGCTCTCACTTTCATAATTGCGTGCCTTTTCAGGTCCCAAAAATATGAGTTCTTTCAATACTAGTTGTCTGTGGTTCCATGAATGGCATTCTTCCTTGTAAATTATAATAGTTCGGCTTCTCTGTCTTGATTCTTCTGATTTAGTGATCTCATCATTTTGAATGTCTTTCCAAAAGCTTGTGCTGTTAACTCACTCCATATTTTGCAAATCCTGATTAAAATCAAGTTAATGACTCGATGTTGTACAACGAAGGCGTGTGGCTCAGAGTCACTGATTGTTTGTTAATGCTGTCGTCATGTAAATTACTTAGTAGTGATGACATTGTTCGACAAAGTATTAATATTACCGTAATCCCTTCCAATTTGCTTGTTTTGTTCACAAAATAAGGATGGAGGAGGTGTCATTGAACAGGAGAAGTAGTCAGGCCAAGATCATCGGGACCATACTGTCAATTTCTGGTGCTTCTGTCATCACTCTCTACAAAGGTCCCCCTGTTATCTTCACTGCGAAATCTTCATCTTTTGCACTAGTGCAAGCATCGAGCTCGAATTGGGTCGTTGGGGGGATTCTCCTCACTGCTAAAAGTATTTTGATCACTCTGTGGTTCATTCTTCTGGTATGCTATACTTATCTTCTCTTTGTTTTCCAAGTGCTGTAATTAGGACTTGACCTGGAAATGATTAGAGATCCGACACATAATCCTGCAGAAACAGATAATGAAGGAGTACCCAGCAGAATTGACTGTAATCTTCTTCTACAATGCGGGCGTGACCTTCGTGACCGCCATTGTCTGTCTAGTAACAGAACCTGATATGAGTGCATGGAGAGTGTGGGGTATAGGACTGGCCTCGGTAATATGCTCGGTGAGGAAACAGTCGAACAAATATTATCACATATGATTAATACAAGGCACATGCAATGCTTACTTGCCCTCCTCTTTGCTTTGCTTTTAGAGCTTTTTTGGACAATGCTTAAACAACATTATTCGCGCGTGGGCAATCCGGTTGAAAGGCCCTTTCTATGTCGCGATGTTCAAGCCGTTGTCGATTCCCGTGGCTGTCGCCATGGGTGTCTTCTTTCTTGGCGACAGGCTTCATCTCGGAAGGTAAGATAAATCGCAAAAACATTGAGTTCTGCATTATGTTGAATCACAAAAACATCGCACTGATTTCATTCATGTAATGATCAATTGGTGTGGGTTAAAACATGCTGCACATAAATAATCTGGAAAACCAATCACCATAACATAATGTGCATTGTTTAGCAAAACTCTTAACTGACAAAAATTTGTCCTTGTTGATTAGGTGGAAAAATTCAATTTGCATCCATACCCCTCCCTCATTTGATCTGTTTTCCATGTGCATATAGTGTATAATTTGTTTTGATCAACGCACTAAGCTCTGTATTGTATGAAAAGAAAAGCTACTTTTGTTGTCCTTCTGTGTACACCTCAAATGACAGTTGCTTTTGTCTGCTGTATATACACAGCATTGTAGGAGCGACCATACTGTGCATCGGGTTCTATATTGTATTATGGGGGAAGGCAAAAGAGGAAAGGGTTGAGGAGTCTGTAGAGCATCGGATGGAATCACCATCCTTTCAAAAAGTCCCTCTACTGCAATGACTGTTAAGACAAATGAAGTGCAGAACTAATTCCTGCAGATGGATTGAAGATGGGTGCTGCTTTGGAAAATTTGTGAAAAGGATCCTCGCCCTCCTTAAGCCTGCACAAATAGGTGTCCGTATTGTATTTTTCATTGATCTGAGTCCAAAGGGATCAAATTATGGCTGCCCATTGACTCCAAAAACCAGATTGCATGGTCAAAACATCGAGAGGTGTGGATGAAGGGCGTCACTCCAAGCACACAACCGAGCGATGACATGCTAGAATACAAAGTCTCTTGCTTCCGATATAGTCCATCTTGATGTGTACAAGTAGTAGTTACATGTTGCTTTTATTTGAATGAATGCTGCTATAAATATATCTCAAGGTGAAAAAAACTGATGACGACAAACGTTCTTTTTTCTGACAATAGGAGGAACTAAGTGCACATACACCCAGCTTAGGCAAAAATGTTTCCCTATCCTACGCATGTGTAGTCTCTATGATGGTGGTCTCACATTATCGTTATACGGATTTGGCAGCTATAGGGACCAAAGTGGACGATTCTGTTGTGCTTTGCTAAAGTTAAGCCAGTTAAACCATTCTTTAGTCTCAATCATCGAAAAGCCTGCATGTGGTTTGTCTTGGATTTGGCAGCTATAGTGACCAAACTGTACAATTCCGAAGTGCCTTGCCAAAGTTAAGCCAGTTAAACCATTCTTAAGTCTCGATCATCGAAAAACCTGCTTGTGGTTTGTCAATTGGCACCCTTGAGATGTCCTAGCTGGCTGAGATATTATCACAGGAAATGAGTGGTGTTGGCGCCCTAAAAGATCAGACCAATTAGCGGGCATTAGGGTGCATTCTGGGATTTATTTGCTGCTTGTGCTGATGAAGATAAGGTGATCACTCGTTCTCAATCTGGAAATTTTAGCTCTGTTGATGCCCGGAAGCTAATTAGGGAAAGAAAACAGAGGATTTTATGACATGGAATGGTGTGATTTCACCCAAATGTGCCAAAAATTGCTTTTATCACAGCTGGCTGTTCATTACAGATTGCAGCACCGGATACAAGTAACAAAATGGCAGCAAATCAATGACCAATGGTTGTTATGTGGATCAGCTCAAGAGACTAGATAGCATCTCTTTTGTGAATGCTTTTCTAAACAAGGTTGGGGGAGTTGCTGAACACAAGTGGAATTCAGAGAGTAATCGGCGGTTGGAGGTCTGAATTTGACTGGGTTCTGCAACACTTGAAAGGTGAAGCATTTGTGAAGACACTCTTGAAATTGACACAGAATGGATCGATTTACTTTGTTCGAAAAGAGAGGAATAATGTCCTTGACAATGGAGTAATTCCATGTGTTGATCGAGTAATTAGAGGTGTCATGTTTGGGGTTCGAGGTAGGATGCAGATGCTGATACGTGGAAGGGGGGGTCTCTGTTTCATTCAGATAGGCTTCTTTGTGGGCCGTGAAGGCTATTGGCTTTGCTTATTAGCATCAGGGATACCTTCTTCTAAGCTTGTATGATGAAACTTTTTGTAGCTGGGGTACTTTTGATTTGAGTAATGTTATTGTTGTCAGATTATAGTGCTCCTGAACTTACAAGATTAAGGGTATGTACGGTATATTTTTAAATCTTGAGCAATCAAAATCTTTTCAACATCCATAAAAATCGATTAATGAAACGTTATTAAACCATGTGCGATTTTACTAAAGTAAAAGTTGACTCACTACCCCCGTACTCTCGCATGGGGTAGGTAATATCTTTTACGGTCAGTTTTGCAGAATCAGCTCATAGGAAAAGATGGGCAAGAGGTTCTGAGATCTCTAGAATAAGGAATTCCTTCAAAGCTCTATCGTAATCACGTGCATTTTGTCAAAAAATTTCTAATGCTTAAAACATTTCAAAGATTTGTGATCTATGAGTGAGATTTACTCACATTTTTAGTCAATGGCGAAAGTAATCTCGAGGATCTAACCGCAGAGGAATTTGTAGAAACCCCTAGGACAAGCACAAAGGCTCTTTCTTTCAGGTGACACAAGTATAATGGGAGTCAGAATAGCTATCCAATACACAACATGCAATATTACATAGAAAATGAATTTTGCAAACCCATTTTATGACAAACCAATTCCTGCTCTTCAAACCTAATACTATACATGTAATTTAGTGCAAAAACAGTGCAAAAACAGGGGAGCTATGAACGATTGTGGTTCTCTCTTTGAAAGCCACATGTTCCACTAACTGAACACATAAAAGGAATTCGACCAAAAAGAAAAAAACAAATAAAAAGAAACACGACCCACTAACCAAAGGACTCATTACCGACCGGGAAAAAAAAACGTGTTCATTTTTTTCGTTCAAACCATTCTTTCTTTATAATTCCTTTGTTCAAACCATTAGCATTAATCAATTATTACTTTTTTTTTAGAGAAAGATGTTATTAATGAATTTTGTTGAGTAGTGTGTTTTATTCTTGATCCGTTTGCTCCTTTGTTTTGTGGGTGAAAGAAGTTGAGATGTTTAAGATTTGTCTGTCTTCATTTATTATAGGTAAAAGAAATTATTTTTCACAAAAAAATTAACAAAGCAAATTATTAAAAAAATTATGAAGAATTCCTAATGAATTTCATGGAAAATGAATGATTTGGATGACATTTTCCCAAAAATTATTATTTTTATTACTTATAAAAATAAATGAATAAAAAAATATTTTCCACGATTCACAAAAATATTTAAACATAAACTATTGTCAATAATGCAAACATGTTTTATTGGCTAATATTTCAAACGATACGAGTGATCATTTTTTGGAATATATTTTTTTGGATCATTCACTTTTCGTAAAATAAACGGAGCCTACATTTGGATCTTTTCTTTGTTCTATACTAAATCTTCTCAAACGCAACTAAAATTACAAGTTTAAACAATCATACCTTTTTCCAATGATTGGATTTCCGAATCTTTTCAAGCACTTTGCTTCAAGTCTAAACTATACGTTCACAGGAACCGTCAATGCAATTATGAACTGCGGCAATTATGAACTACGACTTAGATTCCCCATTTCCTGTTCACCACTAGTGAAACAGAAACTAAAGAAGGGCGGCACTCTCTAGTGCCCCCCAAAAGACAAGAATATATTGTCGAGAGCTCTCGTCTGATACTCCATTATGAAAGCAACACGATCTTTTGTCCCACGTTCTTTAATTTTGGGTGGTGGGCAACCCTCCCCTGGGCTGAATAATGAACAGAACAGCACCGGGAAAGGACCGCTTACCCGCATGCGACGCTAGATATCATTCAGAAAAGGACTGACTAGACTGAAACACGAGCCCATAGACATGTCAAAGGAATCTGCTTGTTTCTATCGGTATTTTGAATAGTTGACGGGAGCATCTGTCTCTTGAAAGGACTAGGCTGCACCGATAGTGGCTAGTCCGGCCGCTCGAGCGCTGCCTCTCTGATGAAGAGACCCTAGGAAAGTGGAAACATCAGGTGTAGATATAACTGATACTGAAGCATCTCATTTGGTTTCCCTATTTTCTGTGCGTGCATGCGTGTAAGAGAAAGAGAGAGAGAGAGAGAGAGATGGGAAGGAGGAGGTGTGACTGGTACATGGAGGTGCTTCTATTCATGGCAATGGTGGTGATAGAGAGCATATGTGTGGGGGTGTACACGCTGTTCAAAGCAGCCACCTTGAGAGGGTTGAGCCACCATGTCTTCGTTGTCTATGCTTATGCTGTCTCTGTTCTTGTTCTTCTTCCTGCTCCCTTCATGTCCTACAGGTATATCTCTCTCTCTCTCCCCTGTCAAATGGGTACAAATCTAATCTTTGTGAGGACTATCATCAGCTGAGTTTTGATCTTGGTTTCTCTGTCCAGATCAAGAGCACTTCCTCCTCTCAGCTTGGCCATAATGGCCAAAATTGGTCTTCTTGGCCTCATTGGGTAATTGTCTCTACAAGTTTGAACATTGATCTTGTGCCGAGTTTGCACAGGAAAGACAAGGCGAAGCCGAGAAATGGGTCTCCCATTTTATTTTTTTTTGAGACCTTTTTGAATTGGCTGCTTTGCTTTGCTTCTTTGCCTATTCAGTTGTAAATATTTTTTGGGTGCTATTCTTTTCTGGGGAAGAGCAGGGGTTTATCACAGATCATGGGCTATACTGGGATTAGTTTCAGCTCTCCAACTCTTAATTCAGCCCTCAGCAACCTCACTCCGGCTCTCACTTTCATACTTGCCATCCTTTTCAGGTTATTCTCCCCCCTTGTAGGGATTGTGTAATGCCTGATTGATTGTGATTAAGATTTTGCTTATCAATTCAGGGTTGTAGTCAATTGCAATTATGTAAGATGAACTAACACATTTGCAATAGAGCTCTTCATAATTGGAATTTTCTCCAACTGCTTGCAACTTTTCTT
This sequence comes from Eucalyptus curtisii, assembly GCA_017140595.1. NCBI lineage: Eukaryota > Viridiplantae > Streptophyta > Magnoliopsida > Myrtales > Myrtaceae > Eucalyptus > Eucalyptus curtisii. Next base: position 190,367 of record CM029503.1, read on the forward strand.
GTAAATGATAACATGCCTGGTCTATGTCATCATTTTGCTTATTTTGAGATCTCGAGTCCTGTTGTTGATTAAAAGAGTATACCTGTGACATATTTGATGCTTCTAATTGAACCATGTTTATTGTCAATGTTTTACAACTGAAACCCTGTGACTAGACTTCCATTGATTCAGCAATGAGAGCCGCGCAGCATGTTAGCGAATTATGCTGCTGCACTGCATCCCCCGAGACAGTGTAAATTACTCCATAATCGTAACATAGTCAGACGTATCACCAAGAGTACATAAAATGTTAACTGCCTAAAGCTGTAATTTGTCTACTGAATTAAATTGTTTCCTCAGCTGAGCATGATATGTATTTTTTCGTTTCCTCAACATAAAGGATGGAGAAAGTATCACTGAAGAGCAGCAGCAGTCAGGCCAAGATCATCGGGACCATTCTGTCCATCTCCGGTGCATTTGTTGTCACTCTCTACAAAGGTCCTCCAGTTATTACCGCCGCTCTAAAATGGCCTCTCTCATTTCACCCGCTTCTGAGCTCGTCAAGCTCGAACTGGGTCCTAGGAGGGGCTTTTCTTACGGTCGAATACATTCTTGTTCCATTGTACTACATTGTTATGGTACACGCTATGCTACTACACAACTTCAACTTTTCCGAGCACACGAGAAATAATTTAGGATAATCAAAATGAGCGTTGAAACATGAACTTGCAGGCACAGATAATGGAGGACTATCCAGCTGAACTGACCGTGCCCTTCTTTCACAATATTTTCGTGTGCTTCATTGCTGCAATCGTCGCTTTAGCTGCAGAACATGACGCTAATGCTTGGAGAGTAAGCGATATAGGACTCGCCTCCGTAATATGCTCGGTAAGAGAATGACTATACATATAAACCAGTCCCATATTAACTCGATCAAGAACATGCATTTTGATCATTATAATGTGTCGTGTTTTGCACGCCTCTTCGCCTTGTGCATTCTAGGGACTTTTTGCGCACTGCCTGCGCAACTGTTTTCACGTCTGGGCGATCCGCCTGAAAGGTCCGTTCTATGTTGCGATGTTCAAGCCAGCGTCGGTTGTCATCGCCGTCTTAATGGGCTTCTTCTTTCTTGGCGATGCACTTTATCTCGGAAGGTACTAGATGCAGTTGGAAAAATTTACTCTTCAAGCATGTGTTAATGTTCCATTTTCCCGCCAATCAGTCCTTTTATGTGCATCATCATCTATCATGGATGCACTTTGCTTTGTGTTATGCGAAATGGTAAGCTAATCCTGATTCTATTTTTATTTCATTGGGTTGCTGATGCTTTCGATACGTGCGAATTCACAGTCTCATTGGAGCGATTATAATGTCCATCGGATTCTATATTGTACTGTGGGGGAAGGCGAAAGAGGATACGAATGAAGAGCCCCGAGAGAGCGTCACACCATCGCCACCCTCTCAGAATGTTCCTCTACTCCCAAAGCATCATCAAAGCCATTGAAGCAGTTTGCTTGAACTACTACTTTGTCTCCATTTGAGTTGTACTTGTCCAAAAGCAGGAAGCTCTATGTAAATGGATCACGAGGCTTGCTAGCTTGTCCTTGACAATTTTATGTATCCAGAGATGGTGCAATCCAATTGATGATAAAAGACAACAAAGGGCAAGTCAGCTCTTTCAATTTTTGTTTTTTTTGGATATGTAATATTTGACAGAAAAATCTTCGAATAATTTTATAAATCGTTGCAATTCCAAAATAACAGAAGACTATGTGGATGGATTCATCAAAATAGAATCTCAGGTCGATCATTTGTCTCGAAATTAATCGAGGAAGATATTGGTCTAGTTTCACCCATATTGTTTTTCTAATTATTATGACGAAACCCTCAAATCTGTTCCGGTCAATAAGATTATTTTAGCAAATATGTAGATGTGGATGGTTTCATGGACAAAATGGTAAAGAAGTTAGTTTTATGGGCTGGACCTTAAAATATAGATGGGCCTCAAGAGGGCCTTGACGGCCCAACAGAAACTCCCCCGGGCGGGCCTCTACCGCGCTTTCATTTTCTTTCTTCTTCGGCGGACTGGGAAAAACCCTAATTTGAGGCTATATATAAGCTGAGCTCCGCTGCTGATTCCAGCTCTCAGAGCGAAAAAACCTCCATAGCTAAGCTCGCGCACGCAGAGGTAGAGAGAGAGAGATGGGGAAGGTGTCGAAGGGGTCGAGGAAGGGGAAGAAGGCGTGGAGGGCGAACATCAGCACGGAGGACATCCACGACTTCTTCGAGAAGTCCACCAAGGACGCCCTCTCCGGCGGTTCCCTCGCCGCCGTCCCCAGCGAGTCCCTCTTCGTCGTCGATAAGTCCAGAGGTAGCATTGCATTCAATCTCTCTCTCTCTCTCTCTCTCTCTCTCTCTCTCTCTCTCTCTTATGCTTTGCTGACGGTGCTTTGTTGGGTGCCTCCATCGGGTTGACGTGAACTCGGCTTTGGTTCCTGAACACAAAAGGAAAAAAAAAAAAAAAAAACTTGGCTTTCGTTTCTTGTTCATGAGCGTGAAGGATCTTTTGGTAGTTGGGTTGGATTAATTGCTTCTCGCATATGCATTTGGTTTTATCTGAAATGCAGGTGTCCTTACAACTTGTCTAGAGTAGAGTAAATTCTGGCGGTGTGTCGCGACATTGGTTCACATGTCTTTTCGTCTGATAGCGTGATCTCGCTTGCGCTCTGTGCATAATAAGCCGATGCTCTGGATATCTGTTTAATGAAGGAAGCATGGTAATGTGCACGGAGATTGAGGATTTGGGTCAACATGTCTGCTCTCCCTGATGCCTCTGAGGCTCTGATTTGAGGGCCTGGTTGCTACCTACATTTTGGGAACATATGATTTGTTAAAAAAAAAATCATATCTTGCAACTTAATTATTGGTCTAATTTCATCTTGTCATTTTTTAACATAATCATACTGAGTAGAAACCTTGGTAGAAATTTCTCTCTTGCGTTGCTTATTAGTGAAGTGTGGTTTGTGCTTGCATTGTCTCTCAGCCCTTGGTCTTCTACTGAACTAGCAGTGACTTTTTATAATCGTTTGGGTAGATATTTTTTTAGAAAACTAAAAAGTTGAACAGTGTTTTATAACTGCATTATCTGTGTACAATAAGCCGATGCTCTGGATATTTTTATGAAGGAAGCATGGTAATGTGCACAGAGATTGAATCTTTGGGTCCGCATGTCTGCTCTCTCTGATGCTACTGATTTGAGGGCCTGGTTGTGACCCACATTCAGATTAACTTTTGGATAGTGTAATTGGATGAAAGAGTGATTAAAGTCTTCATCTTGAAAAAGTCACTAAAGAGTGATACTTTGTCATGTCTTTTTGTTTAGATCTTTCGGTAAAGCGTAAAATTGAGAAGCAAAGGGAAAAGGTACTTCGGACTGACAGTGTGCTGCAAAAGAACCCCTTTGTTCAAGCAGTCCCCTCTTCCGTCAGTAACAAATCCAGAAAGAAAAGAAAAGAAGTTGTGAACACTGCTGGTCAAGGTGATAACGAGGTGAGCTAATTGTTGGAGGTGTTTCATTAACGGTGAATGAGGGCTTACCTTCTTCTTAATTTTGCTTTTAATAGGATGCTTCTGTCTCAGCTTCTGGTATGGTTGACTTGTGGACAGGTATGGTGCTCTGTAATTCTCATAGTAGTCTTTCAAGAAATTGTTCATTTGAGACATGTGTGATGTAATGTTCGTTCAATGGTTTTGCAGGTGAATTTGATGGCAAGCTCAAGAAGGTACCAACCGAATTTCTTATGTACCTGTTTTGCTCTTTACTGCTCCTAAAACCCTAAGTCACTATTTCTTGGAAGTTTTCAGCCTTTTATCCAATCCTGATTGGATTTGCTTATGATGTTTATGCTGTTTTAACAGAAATCCAAGCCTTCAGTTATTCCAGCGGTAGAAGTTGAGCCTTCTGGCTGTTCATTCAATCCATCCTTTGAGAGTCACCAGGTATTTTTTTTGCTTTTTTGAGAAACTCGACGCTTCCCTCAATTGAATTGCATTGAGCCAATGAATTTGATGTGTGTAGCATCACCTCTTATTTGGTATGTTACTTTGATCTAGGATTCTCTGGCCTGTGCTGTTGCAGAGGAGATGCAGAAAGTCTATAAACATGAGTTAGGTCCTGAACCAGTTCCATTAACTGTGCAAGGTGAAGTTATTGAAGAGGAAGATGTAAGTTTATTATTTTTGAGATTCAATTGTTTCTCTACTTTAATATGTCATGTTATTCTACTTTAATATGTCATGTTATACCTCAGTGGGACGCTGTTAACTCTTTTTAATGCCCCAGATGTGTTTCCTCGAGGCTGATGATGGGGGTGATGATGATTCAGGCTTGGAAAATCTGGATGGTGATGAGAATAAAGCAACCGAAAATAGGTGATTTTCGTTTCACAATTTGTGACTTGTCAGTTGTTGATATTAGAGTGATTCTTCAAGGAAATAGCAGATAGGAGTTTTAGAGTGAAGTGGGTGTATCTCTTGACTTGCTTGCTCCGGTTATCTTTTTGGTTCATGCTATTGTAATGGCTGTTCCTGTTAGACTAGCATCAACCAGAAAAATTTCATCTTTAGTTGGCTGGTGTTGGGTATGAATTGTTCTTAGTTGAAATCATGCAATTGCAGGTCATCCAAAACAAAGCCTGTGACGCGCGTTGAACTGAATCGGAGAGCAAGACGTAAGGACTTGCGGAAGAAGGAAGCAGAAGCAAAGAAGATTGAGCAACTGTCCAAGGAAATTGACAGGTGTGATAATGATGCTTTTCTAGTATTTTATGCATGAGCCCAAGCAGATTTATGTCTTAGCTAACCTTACTAACTATGGCATCTTGCTTTTGCACAGTTTACCAGATATTATTCAAGAAATTGCAAAAGAGGATGAGGAGAAGCAAAGACGGCATCTCCGGCGAGTTGTTGTTCAACAGGAAAGACTAAAGTCACGTCCACCACGCCTGGGAAAGCACAAGTATGTGCATGATTTTCTATACTGATACTTATCTAATGTGTTGCTTGAAGCTCCTGATGATTGTTCTTTTAATCTTTCCCCTTTCAAATTAGCAATCTTGGTAGAAATGTTCTAAAAAATGCATACCGTCTCAGTAGTTTGTGGAATTTATGTTAATTCGAAGAAATGCAATCAGTTTCTTCTTGATCTAGTCACGGAAATTCAAGTTTCTTCTGTTCCAATTGTCTTCAGTTTTTTATATCTTCTTCTCAAAATATTTAATCAGTTCCTGTTTCTTTGAATCAGATGCACTAACTTTAAGCCTTCTCTATAGATTTGTACCAGCACCTATGCAAGTACTGTTGTCTGAAGAAATCACCGGTTCCCTCCGCCAGCTGAAAGTAAGAGAGTTTTTCTTCCCTTTTTGACCTTTAAGCGTCTTGTGTTTTTCTATGGCATGGATATGAATGTGGATAGCTAAGTTTTCCTCACTCTGGTTGTGATGAAGGGTTGTAGCACTCTAGCAAAGGATCGATTTAAAAGCCTCGAGAAAAGGGGACTGGTCGTTCCAACAGCCAGAAACAGAAGGTTAGTGATTCATTTTTGAGTGGACTGAACTTTTTGTGTATTGTCAATTGTTGGCGAAGTCCAATTAGAGTTATTTCTTTGAGCTATTGGCAAGACTTGCATGGTTCTTTCTTTGAGTTAATAGATAGCATGGTTTAATTCATTTACAGTTCTTTCTTCTTTGTTTCTAATATGTATGCTGTCAAGGAAAGATGCCCTGTATTATTTTTTCCATGTTGTGTTATACAGTTTATCCATCGACAGTATGAGGCGGTGGTGAAGTCCATGATCCATGCCGCAGCATATGATTTAGACGCTTTTATATATATTTGTCTTTAGCCTGTATGAAGAGGGTTTTCCTTGGTACACTGAAATTGTTGGTTGCTTGTCATTACTCCTGAAGTGATCATTGATGGTACATTGCGAATATTTTTCTTTTGGCAGAAGGTGATCAGTGAGCCGATCTCCAGCAAGCAGGAGGAGCTTTCTTCTTGGAAATTCAATTTTTGTGGTCTATGAAAGATGACGGTGGACCAAACTTGAGGACAAAGTTGGCGTCTCGCTTTGAGCTTGTGTACAAAGCCATCACCGATGTCGACCTTCTCTTTTTGGGGTAGAGGAAGATGTTTTAAGTTTCAAATTTTGTTTAGATCGATCTGTATATTGTGTAGTAATATATTTGATATGAATCAATCATAATAATCTTGATTACAGAAAGAAAATTCCCATCAATGTTCAATTGTTCTATTATGAAGCACGATGCTGTCAAGAATGATCATTATGGTAGCAGTGGTTGATCAATCCATTTGTCCATTACCTTGGAGATTTAGATTGGATGTGTAGGGGTGTCGACGGTTTGTATCGGGTCAGGTTTTCTTTGGTACCTGGCCAGATCCCTGCTTTATGTTTTTTGAGACTCGAAGTATGGTTCCAATCGGGTTTGGGTTTTTTCCCCTTTTTGTTTCTTTCTTCTTCATTCTGTTCTCACGTAGCCCACTTTAATAGAAGGGACAATCAGCTTCAGGGAGATTCAGACACCCCGGGGAGAACCTGAAACGAGGGGCGGGTAGAGACTGTTTTTGGCTTGTGAGAAAGGGAATAGGCTCACCCAATTCCGGAAAAATTGTCTAAAAATTTTTGTACATATTACATTTTTATTAATTAAGTTTTAAAATTTTTAATTTTATAAAGTAAATGTCAAATCTTTTTATGTTATGCCAATTGAGTCTTATCTAATTGAGTATTATCTAGTTAATGTTGATCGGAAATCACTAATGTAAATACCTTGGACGATATGTTCTAATATTTTTTTAAATTTATTAATTTGTTTTTCTTTTTTTATTCTTTTTGTTTTCAATCCTAAGCCGACGAGGTCGCCAACCAATCCTACCCTTTCTAGGTGGTATTGAATATCTTGAAGCTCTAGAACTTGAATACTGGAGGCAAAAAGATGGAAATAACTTAAGACGATTTGAACGACAAGGATGGAAATAACTTAAGACGATTCGAACGATAATTCTAACAAACCTATTCATAGGCACAATGAGTAAAGGAGTTGAAGAATTATTTAAGGCAAAGAAAGATTTAGGAGCTGGTTTTTTTTTTTCTTTATTAATCTTTCTTCGCCTTGGCAACGAGCAAGGAGCGAGGGCCACAACACCATCACTAGTCAATTGGTGAGGGTCGCGGCCTTTCCCTAATTCTAGGTATGTCATGTAATATTGTTAATGTGCATGTTATAATTTCTGGTAAAAATCAATTCAAATGACTATATTAATAAATTATTGAAAGAGTTAAGGCTAAATAAGTCAAATCAAAAGATCTAAGACTAAATCGATAATGCAAAAAAGAAGTTCATGGCTTTTTATAATGTTTTAATTCTAACGCATGGTACATGATGTCATGCCATCAAAAGTTTTCACTATTCCATAACTACAAATTTGGTGTACTGAGATAACTCCTCTTTTTCCTACCTTTAGTCTTCCGTTTTTTCCACCCCCATGATTACGAAAATGGACGACGTCTTAGTTGGTTTCGAAGATAAACGGTCTAATTCATCTCGATGATTCAGCATTCGATTTTTCCACACGTCCAAGTCAATGTAACTAGTGACCAAACCCGAAGTCACTTCACTAAAATTCTGAATAGCAAACAAGTCCAACTCCAGGTCCAAGTACAAGTTCACACCCCTCTCCCTCTCCCTCTCCCTCCCTGGGTTTCCACCTCTCCTCAGTTCAGCCTTTGTTCGCTTCTTCAACTTTTGAAAAGGAGGGATTTGATCGAGGTCCTTCTCAAAGAGGGCGGCGAGGACCCGCATCATCGAGGGGGAGATAGTGCTTCCATGAACCTTCATCGCCATGATTGCTCGCTCTACTCTGTGTGCGTAAGGACGTTTCGACAGCTACGGCCAGAAAATTGATTTTTATTTTATTTTTATTTCTTGGACAAGTTTTTAGCAAAAATACGCATTTGATAAGAATACAAAATTTCTATTCCCAAAATAAAAATTCGTTCCATAATAACACAAAATTTTTTCCTCTCAGGCAATCGGCCGGCGGGTCGGCAAGCAAAATTAAAAAAATGGATAAATATAATGATTATCATGCACACCTTAAGTATTTGTAAGAAAAAGGATAACAGTTTTTTACAATCTAATAGCACTAGCTCAAGATTCTGTTACATAAAGGTCATGAAATACTTTACATGTACATAAACTGTTTATGGGCAAAGAACACCCCCTTGGCACCGGGAACAAATAAGTGCCAAAATTTCCAAAAAATTCACTTAAAGAATTCAATATCCATTGATTCTAGGATAGTATTGGCATGGATTTCCACGCTTTCAGATTTGTGAACCAAAAATCTATATACTGTTGTATTTATCATAATTGATAAATATGCAATCCATTATTTTAGCTCCAATTGAGTTTGTTTAGGAGGAGAAATCGCCACCTTGACTAGGCAACCCACACTTTCAAATAATTGTAAAATGGTAGCTTTCAAGTCTATAACTCATAAGGAGTCTTACCCATCATATTGTGAAGCACTTTATCTAAAATATAATTTGTAGTTAAAACTATCCCCCACAAATTCTGAGGTAAACCCAAAGTTAAAAGCATGGCATTGGCCATCTCTTTCAGAGTTCTATTCTTCCGTTCAACAACTCCATTTCGCTGCAAAGTGTATGGTGTAGTTATTTGGAGAATTATCCTCAAATTAGCACATGACTCCTTTAAATTTGAAAAACTATATTCTCTTCTTCTGCCAGACCTTGATTCATTTACAAAGTTGGTTTTCAACCTCATTTTTATACTTTACAAACATGCCCATAACCTTATCTTTGCTAATTAATAAATAAACGTAACAAAATTGAGTACAATAATCTATAAAAATGAGGAAGTACTTCTTTTCACCTCTATTTTTTTTTTTATAGATTTTAAATCACGTAGATCACTATGGATTAATTGTAGAGGTTCAGTCAATTTTTCAACCAATTTGAATGGTTTCCTAGCAAACTTAGCCTCAACGCAAGTCTCACACTTGTAATAGGCATCCACTCAAACCTTAGAATTAGCCCCAAATTTGCTATTTTCTTTATTGTACCATAGTTTGCTCGCTCCGACCCCACCCGTTCCCATGTTTCCCCTTTCAAATTCGCAATCTTGGGAGAAATGTTCTAAGAAATGCGTACTGTCTCAGTAGTTTATGGAACCTATGTTAATTCGAAGAAATGCAGTCAACGTTTGACTGTTTTGATAGATTTATTGATTCCTCTTCTTGATCTAGTCACGGAAATTCAAGCTTCATCGGTTTCAATTGGCATCAGTTTTTAATATATCTTCTCAAAGTATGTAATCAGTTCCTGTTTCTTTGTATCAGATGCACTAGCTTTAAACCTTCTCTATAGATTTGTACCAGCACCTATGCAAGTACGGTTATCTGAAGAAAGTTATCTGAAGAAACGGTTCCCTCCGCCAGCTGAAAGTGAGAGAGTTTTTCTTCCCTTTTTGATTTGTTAGTATTTCGTATTTTTCTATGACATAGATATGAATGTGGAAAGCTAAGTTTCCCTCATTCTGGTTGTAATGAAGTGTTGTAGCACTCTAGCAAAGGATCGATTTAAAAGCCTCGAGAAAAGGGGACTGGTCGGTTCCGACAGCCAGAAATAGAAGGTTAGTGATTCATTTTTGAGTGGACTGAACTTTTTACGTATGGTCAATTGTGGGGGAAGTCCAATTACAGTTCTTTCTTCTTTGTTTCTAATATATATGCTGTCAAGGAGAGATGCCTTGTATTATTTTCTCCATGTTGTGTTATATGGTTTATTCATTAACAGTGTAAGGCAGTGAAGTCGCCATGATCCAAGCCGCAGCATATATATATAGCCTGTATGAAGAGGGATTTCCTTGGTACACTGATAAATTGTTGGTTCCTTATAATTACTCCTGAAGTGATCATTGATGGTACCTTGCGAATATATTTCTTTCGGCAGTAGGTGAGCAGTGAGCCGATCTCCAGCAAGCAGGAGAAGCTTCAGTCTTGGAACTTCAATTTTTGTGGTCTGCGAAGTCGACGGTGGACAGAACCTGAGGAAAAAGCCGGCGTCTCGCTTTGAGCTTGTGTACAAAGCCATTACCGATGCTGACCTTCTCTTTTTGGGGGTAGAGGAAAGATGTTTCAAGTTTCTAATTTGTTTAGATTGATCAGTATATTGTATAGTGATATATTTTATATGAATCAAATCTTAATCATCTTGATTAATCTTAAAAAAAAAAAAAAAAAATCCCATCAATGTTCAATTTGTGTTCTATTATGAAGCCCGATGCTGTCAAGAATGATCATTATGATAGCAGCGGTCGACCAATCCATTTGTCCATTCCCTTGGAGATTAGACTATGGATGTAGGGGTGTCAACAGTTTGGTATTGGGTCAAGATCCCTTTGATACCCGACCTAATCCTTGCTTTATGGTTATTGAGACTCGAAGTATGGTTTAGGTTGGGTATTGGTGTCTTTTCCCTTTTCGTTTCTTTCTTCTTCTCCTCTGTGTTCTCACCTAGCCTGCTCTCTAATGGAAGGGACAATCAGCTTCAAGGAGATTCAGATCCGCTGTGAGAACCTGAAACTAGAGGCCAATAAAGACTGTTCGGCTTTTGAGAAAGGGAATAGGCCCACTCAATTATGAAAAAATCGTCCAAAAGGTTTTAAACATATTTTATTTTTACCGATTCGGTTTTAAACTTTTTTAATTTTACAAAAAATTTCAAATCCTTTTTAGGTTTTGTCAGTTGATTCAAATTTAATCAATTTTGACCAACAATCACTAATGTAAACACCTTGGACAATTTTTAATAATGTCATAATATTTTTTTTAAAAATTTACTAATTTGTTTTTCCTTTTCTTATTGTTTTCGTTTTTGTTTTTAACCCTAAGTTGACAAGGTTGCCAATCGATCCTCCCTTGTCTAGGCGAGGGTGTCGCTACCCTCGCTGGCAACGGGCGACGTCCAAGGGCCATGATGCTCTCGCTAGTCAATTGGCGAGGATCGTGGCCCTTGCTTGATTCTAGGCGTGTCATGTAAGATTATCAACATTCATGTTGATAATTTCTAATCAGAATTAACAAGAACGACTATATTAATAAATTATTAAAATATTTAAGATTAAATCGGCCAAATATAATAATTTTAGGACCAATTTGATATCATAAAAAATATTATGACTCTTTTTATAATTTTCCCGACCTTTAATTCTAACGCATGATTCATTAAAAGTTCTCTCGATTCTAGAACTTCAAATTCGGCGTGCTAAGTTTACTCCTCTTTTTTCTGCCTTTAGTCTTCCGGTTTTTCCGCCACCATAGTTACAAAGAAGGACGTCTTAATCGCTTTCCAAGATAAACGGTCGAATTCATCTTGATGATTCAACATTCGATTTTTCTACACGTCCGAGTCAATGTAACTAGTGACCAAACACAAAGTCAGTTCACTAAATTTCGAATAGCAAACAAGTCCAAGTTTACACCCCTCCCCCTCTCCCTCCCTAAGTTTCAGCCTTTCTTCAGTTCAGCCTTTCTTCACTTCTTCAATGTTTGAATAGGAGGGATTTGATCTAGATCTCTCCTTTATCGTGTTGCCTTATATTTTCACTTCTTCAACGTTTGAAAAGCAAGGCCAATGCCCATAAAAAGAAGTGAAGAAAAAAAATATAAAAAAATGCATGAGAACTGAGGGCATGAAAAAGCAGTGTGCCTGGTAAAAGTAAGGCCAAGACCCATAGATGAAAAAAGAGAGTCAAGCCCAATGGAGCAGTAACCAAAGAGTTAAGATCAATAGTGCATGACAATCCCTGGTGAAAGAGGAGACCGGTGACAATACCTAGATGATCATCAACTTTGACCCTTATACACATCTTTGAGCCTATTTCGTTTCTCAACCTATGAACCCAGCCTATACGTCCATTGCAAAGTCTCTTCTGATTAGGGCACTTGAATTAACATGGTAATTCATATGCTTATAAGCATCGCTCGAAGAAGTGCAAATAAGACTATTTCTTTCTCATTTTGCAGGATTCTTGACTTGTAAACCTGGAGATGATTGCAAAGCCGTTCTTTCAATAGCCTTGACTCAAAGAGTTCAATTGTTAAGCCATTGACCAAGTCCACATTACGATCCCTGTTAAATACCTCTCAGATTGGTAAGGTCGTACCGCTTGGGAGAATACTCGGACCCTTGTTGGTATGATAATAATGAGATGAAATGATTCTCATAAAATAGCCTTCTAATTGAGAGTGAGTGAAAGTCATTTCTAACTGAAAGTCCCTCATTTAGTATTCTTAGGAAATCCATGTCATGAGTGAAAATTGTCTTGAACAATAAATCTCTCTAGTATAAATTTGGGTGATGCAAAAGTCATTATGCATGAACTTTGATTGAATTGATAAACACTTCAGTGGATTTTGAAGTGTGGATTCTAGAATAACCTTAATTGCTTATTTATTTGGTAAATACACTTTTGCTCTAATCATATCTGACAGGTAATACTTTCTTAAAGACCCAAGAGCTCCTGACATTTAGAATCTTTTAAGAATGCCTCGTGATATTAGGAGATGAGAAGCCTTCACAAACATTCAAGGTGCATCCTTGATGTTCCAAAATTTATTTTTACTAGGAGGTGAGAGATCTCCACATGATATCTAAATTCCAAAAGACATATCTCCAAGAATCGGAGATATCACCAGGTAAGTATACCTCTACCCATATACTTGTCATTGTGTAGGTATTCTCTCTCAAGTGCATTGACACTTGACTCGATCAAGCTGTCCATTTATATTGACCTAGCATGCTTTTGTAGCCTAGGGTCCCTTTCATTGACCCGACGTGCTTCCATAGCCCGGTGTCCAGTTCTTGACCTGGCGTGCTTTTGTAGCCCAGTATCCATTTTCATTGACTCGGTGTGCTTTCGTAACCCGATATCCCTTTTAATAGATCCGGCGTGCTTCCGTAGCCCGAAATTCTTGACCTAGTATGCTTTCGTAGCCCAATGTCTCTTTTCATTGACTCGACATGCTTCCTTAACCCGATGTCTCTTTTAATAGACCCAGCGTGCTTCCATAGCTCGGAGTTCTTGAGCTGGCGTGCTTTCGTAGCCCAGTATCCCTTTTTATTGACTCGGCATGCTTCCATAACCCGATGTCCCTTTTCATATATTAAAAAAAAATCGCTTCTAGAATTAGGGCATTCTTTGCACGTCATTGCATATTAGGATAGATTGCATGCTTATTAATAAAAAATAAAAAAAAATCATGTGCACGTCATATAGAATTAAGTTCATGAAATGCACATCATTTAGAGATTGTTGCTAGGTTCATTTAATTAGAAATTGTCCGTCATTATGATTAGGTCATTTTGGTTAATTTAGATTGCATATTTAAATATTGCATTACTTTAATAATTATTTTACTCATGTTATATAGTTTAGGTCATATTACCATGCTTTCGTTGCTATGAGGTAAGTCCTGCATTTTATTTATTTGCTTTCTTGAGTGTTAAATTGGTGGTTTGCGCATCCGCATGACAACCTCACATGTTAGGGAAGTAAATTAACATTAATTCAAGCTACTTGTAAAACATTTTTTCGAAATAAAAAGAGAAAGGTACCGAAAGGACTTTATAAAAGTCTAGTGTAACCAAGTCCCCGTACCCAAAATATTTGATTCGTAGAAGTAAAATAATTCTCCCGTTATTTTACTTAGGTATCTAATCGACCTACTGTAAACTGATTAAGCACGACTCCCTTTTGTATGTTAAATATTTGAACTTAAGTCGCGAATTGGTATGGGCTTGGGAGAACCCAAGCTAAGTTTAAGCTTAACAATCCATTAGCCTAATTTAAGGTGGTGCACCCGAAATTTTGGTCACGACAAGTCCAAGTTTACACCCCTCCCCCTCTCCCTCCCAAAGTTTCAACATTTCTTCAGTTCAGACTTTCTTCACTTTTTCAACGTTTGAATATGAGGGATTTGATCTATATCTCTCCTTTATCGTGTTGCCTTATATTTTTTTTTTTTTTTTTGTTTCTTGCTCTACTCCCTCCATTTAGATTTAGATTTGGGAGCCTTGCTTTCTCGATGTTAATCCTAAATGTTTATTGAATAAGTACTTCGTATCTAACTTCAATGGCGATTACAACAACTCTATTGTCAGATTCATGTTTTGGTTATAATTCTGATGTCTCGAACTTGCTAAATGACTTGCTTTTCACAAGTGTCAGCTCTAAACTTACTTAACTTATTTTTGTTGTCTTGATAATATGATGGTATTTTGGACGCTGAATTTGGGCACACACCACTAAAAAGTAAAATTATAATAATAGATTGAGATCTTGACGTGCGCTCAATATTAATGATGGTATACGATTTGATGAATGATGCCATTCCGTTTGTTTAGATTTAGTCGCAAATATATTTTAGAAGTATGAACTTGTGCTTACCTTTGCCGACCATGCTTTAATAATTTACCTTGATTTCTGAATTTTGGTTGGTCTTGCGGCTTTATAGGCTTGTTTTGTTGTGGCGATTTTGAATAGAAATTTCCTTTCATAAAAAATCCAAAAGGCAAAAGAGTGACTTGTCCAATGTCTTATTAATCCAACTTGTGGCTTCATGTTCCTCCCAAGCTGGTGCTGCTCAGATGCCATGGAAATCTTCCCACCGCCCCAGACCTTTCCCGTTCACCTAATCAGCAACTTGCTTTACTTAAGGATTTAATATTGAATTATTAATTATATTGTCACTCCCCACATTTAATTTGATCTTTTTCCCTGCCATTACATGTGATATAATCACACTATTTTATTCCGTAATCATGTTAGATTTTATGGAATCATTATTAATAATTCTAAAAGTTTAATAATAAGATGAATACGTAATTTATTATACGATTATTTATATGATTATTTTATTAAATAATATAAAAAATGTGGAATTTCAAGGAAAAAAAAAATGAGTCGATGTCGAGATGGTCTAATCGCCAGCCAGGCAGCATTCCGCCGTATCGGGGTAGGGACTTTCGTCTTCTCACATCACGACAAAAAAGTGGGACCCTTCGATGATCTTGATGATTTTGGCTCATGAACAGCTCTCGACCTTAGGATGTCGGACTGCGGTACAATAATGACATATTCCTGCTCTTATGGTCCCCTGGCTTGCTATATTATGGCACGCTATTCTAAGCATTTTCCTTTGCCCTTTTCTTCTCATTTTCCGAGCTCAATCGGAAAAACTGTAACCCCAGGTTTAATTTATTTAAGTGGCCCAAAATTATTTGGATTAATCAAATTCACGGATGAATCTAGATCCCTTTTGATCTCCATGCCCACTTGCTTAATTATAAATCGTCTCGTGTTTTATGATGTTAGAGAACAACTCGATCAGATTAACGATGTTATATTTTTCTGACATTGCTCATCGAGAAGCACTGGCGTCTGAATATCCTATCGATCGACAAGAAAGTATTATATGTCTCTATCCATGTTAGTAGTGCTGTATTGATCTGAGTAACCTTAACAATAATTATCGCAAACGAGGGTCATCCATTGGATCATCTAGGAGGTTGATTTGAATGCAAAAATTCAATTAACATCGAGCAGCCCCGAAGACCAACTAATGTCTATTATGGCAAACCTCGTAGCGGCTGTGGGAGTCCAAGAAAGATGGCTTGACTACTTCATCACGAGTCTTGCGATCTTTATCCTCGTATGAAAAAACAAGTAAAAAAGAAAGTAAAACTAGGATCCACGTGGGAAACGGAAGACCTCCACACGTGCCTTTTCCAAGAACGGGCGACACTCGCCCAGTCAGACCTACCCAATATTTTATTCATCGAGGAGATGGGGACAAGAAAATAATAATATAACTATGAACCTATGGAGCTGGAATCCAACTTCTTAACTCGGTTAGAGCAAATTTGTTAAGATGACCGAGTGTCATTCGAGCACTCAATAAAAATCTCGGCTTTATTATGATTGGATCATATCCATGATCTTTTAATTGAAGTTATATGTATATCAATATGACTTTCTATGATAATGCGGTGTGGTCGCTTCCTATCGAGTTCGTTCCTCTCTATTACAATAATGCTAACCACACGCTATAGGGCCGGTTTACGAGAGTTTTTAACTAAAATATTGAATAAATCTATTTCATAATTGTCGAAGAGTCATTCTATTTCCAAACTAATTTTGACAACAGGATTTTGTCTGTGCGGGGGCATTTTCTTCCTATTTAAGCTCCTGCAACTCCAAACTCCACTTCACAGCTCGCCATTTCTCTACTCTCTCAAGCTCAAACTCAAGCTCAACTCTCTCTCTCTCTAGGCTTCGCATAGTCTAGAACTGGCTAACTTTCGACCGCCAGCTCTGGAGGAGCGTGAGCTCGCGAACCGGACGGTGGTCCGCGCCCTGTACGAGGCCCTTCGACTGCGCGACTGCGACGCCGTCCACCGCATCCTCGCCCCCGACCTCGAGTGGTGGTTCCACGGCCCCCCTTCCCACCAGTTCTTGATGCGCCTCCTCACCGGCGCCGCCGAGCCGGACGACACCTTCCTCTTCGTCCCCGTCTCCGTCACCTCCTTCGGCCCCACCGTGCTCGCCGAGGGCTCAGACCCCGCCCGCTCCATCTTCTGGGTCCACGCCTGGACGGTCTCCGCCGATGGGATAGTCACCCAGGTGAGGGAGTACTTCAACACCTCGCTCACCGTCACCCGCTTCGGCGACTCCCCGCCGTCTGACCCCTCGACGGCCGAGATCGCCCCGCTGCACTGCCAGTCCCTGTGGGAGAGCACCGTGTCGAGCCGGGCCGGAAAGTCCGTGCCGGGTCTGGTTCTCGCCATATAACCATCATCGCTCGCTGGATATCTGGAATAAAAGGTCCCAACGCGCGGCAGTTGGTGACCGCCTCCTGCTGAAAGAGCTAAAAGTCTTACCTAGGACTACGAGGATGTGAATCCTGGTGCTGAGGTCGTGTTTAGGTTTCCTGTTTTCGACTTTTGTCGTCTAGGGTTTGTAAAAAGGTGGAATGATAATGGATCGACCCAGTCGGAATCGGTCCCGTCCTGTTGATGTGCCTGTATTGTGGGGCTGCTCTTTCTCTTCTGCAATAATAAGAGTGTGTTCCTGTGCGTTTGATTGTCCTACGGATGTCTTTTCGGCCTCACGCGCATTTTGCACACTATTCAGGCTTCACGTTTCAATTATTCATGCTCGTATCTAAAAAGGAACATGTCATTTCCAACGTTCTTTGAGAATATGCCATGCAAGAATCTTATAAAGTAAAATTCGTTTCAAATGATTAAACGTTAGTAATCTCGAACGAAAAGGTATAACGTCAAGTAATGTTGAATTCCGGATTTGGTTGTATTGTCCGCGACAATTTTTGTGTTTGCATTAGTTTTTCATAGTCATTTTATCTGCCTTCGTTCACGCTGGGGACATCTAGGAAAGAGCAATTCTAGGCCTCGTCTGAAAGTTTTTTAAAAAAATGGTTGAGATGACCTATGTAATGTATCCTCATTTAAAGCAAAATTTAGCAAGGAGAAAATCACATTAACTATATATTGGGAAAAGAGCATTGGAGGCACCCGATGTCATTGTTTGCTGAATTTCCATTGTCGTTGTCTCACTTGTACATCGAACTCGAGAAAACAATGCTTTTGCTTTGGAATGACATTTTCTTGCGGGAAGCATTCACGGAACATGGCGAATCATTCATTTATTTCGTAAAATATAAATAACTTAAAAAATATTTTCTTAAAAATGATCATTGTATTGCTTAAGATAATTAGTCAACGAAAATTATTTTCATCACCGATAACCAATTTATATTTAAACATTTCCGTTGACAATAAAAATACTTTTTGTCTATTCATTTTCGCAGGCAATAAGCCGATCATTTTTAGAAAAATATTTTTTAAATTATTCATTTTTACTAAACAAACGGAGCATTATTACAATAAAAAATTCTGTTTATAAAAGACGAGAAAATCGTCATGATAAGTGAGTTGAAAATATCAACAAATTAATTTCTTTGGAGAAGTTTGACGGCCACGCAACCTTAATGAGAAATCGCACAAGGACTTTTGATTGATCGCAAAGAGTTATTTATAGAGATGGTTCTAGATGATATGAAAAAATGAATATGTGAGCAGTTAAGTTAATTTATAAATATAGAGACCATGGAGAGTCATTCTCATGTAACTACAGTAAATATTTTTTATTATAATGATAAGACACAAACCTGAATTGAAAATGAAAGCAGTAGATCTCTTCGAGAAGTTTGACGGCTGACGGAACCTTCCGCGAAATTTCACAAGGAGTTTTGATTGATCTGATATATTATTATTATATAGATGGCTTTAGATGATGGAGCAATGAACATGCGAGTACTTAAGATCTATACGTGGAATACGCCATCCATTTCTTAGGTTCCAGTTTCACAGATCTCATTGTCTCACTACCCTGTCATGGCACATCTACTTTTTCTCTCACGAACAGTCCATAAAATAGAAAATTCAAGATAAAAACAACACTTACAAAAGGAAAATTATCAAATTAGTTTTAAGCCTACTATACTTGTCCTAATTCAATCATTAACATTTCAATTATATTAATTTAGTCTTAAACATTTTGATGATTTATCAATGTAGTTATTTCAATCAATTTTAGCCAAAAAACGCTAACGTAAAATATCAATCAGCGCCAATTGTCTTACATGGTGTGATTAGCACCGATTTTGACAATTTTTAAATTTTTTTCTTCTTCTTTTTTCTTTTTGTCGGTGACCAGAGAGGACTAGGCAAGAGTTGCCCGAGGGCTAAGGTGGGGCAGCCCTAGCCTAGATCTGTTGTGTGGCCAGTGTGGGCTTGGGCAAGGGCTATGTAAAGAAAAAAATAAATATAAAAAAATTGTGGAAGTTATTCACGTTAGCATCAATAGTGTCACGTAGAATAACCAATATTAATGCCAACGATTATGATTACAATTGGCAAATTGTCAAAATATTTATATCTAAATTAATTTAATTAAAATGTTTATGATTGAATTGTGACAAGTATAGTAGGTTTAATTTTTTTTTTTTTTTTTTGGATAATTTTCCTCACTTACGTATACAGTGCAAGCAAAATTGGAGATTGAAGCAGTGATGAGCGAGAGACCATCGTTGGACGAAGGAAAGGGCATCGTCGGTGAGCATAAGTGGACATCAGAGATCGACCCATTGTATCACCGCCGTGTTAAAGAAAGGGTCGAGAAAAGCTCATGGTCGGACATATCAAGAGAAAAATGAGACTTACGTTTACCGACAAAAGACAAAAACAAAGCTTATGTCCTTTAAGGATCAAAATTGTTAAGAGTGTTTGAGTTGATGAAAAAATAAGAACAAAAAATCGAAGGCGTGAAAGCACTGTCCTTAAAGTAATATAACAGATCTTTCTAATTACCCCGCTTAGAATTAATAAAGGGAAAACAGAAATAACAACGTTGTATGTAAAATCCAGCTATAAAGAAAAGATAAAAGAAATTTTCTTATTTTCGGAATGTTTTTATTGTGAGAAGAGAGTTCTCATTATATACAAATAAAGAGGACTTATTAAAGAAGCAAATCAAGCCAATATTATAGAGCGGTCACAAATTGATTGTGATAACGACTTCCATCAAATCCATTGAAAAATTACTTTAAATAATTCAAAATCGTTGAAATATCACACGAGAATCCTCAGAAAATTTCATATATAAGTAGATGTAAGAAGCCCCAGAACCTGAATTCTTGAATCATTCTCGCGGAACAGATGAAGGGGAGTCGATTCGTTGATGATTGAGAGAGCAACGAGCACAAAGAAGAGCAAGGCTGGTCCTCGTACACATGCACAGAGAAAGGTTTACGTGATACTTGCATGTTAAATGAAGTATTATTTACAAGTCAAAAGGGCATATGTGATTATTGAAGAATTTACTCAGTCAATCTTGTATAAATTTCAAGCATTCTAAACTTTTCAAATTTTACCAATTTAGTCATAACCTATGCATAAAATTTCAATATGACTCTTTCCAATCAATTTTCATTGGAATAGTTATGCTTAATGAATTGGTGAAAATTGATCAGAAAAATTATATTGAAATTTTATGTATAGGTTTGAAAAGTTACTCTTTTGAAAAAAGATCATCCGATGTTCTTGATAAGCTTCCGATTATGAGATGGTTAAGCAAAATTCTATCAAGCGATGTTCCCAAACACGTAGGAACATCAACCTTTGCGAGAGTGATTATCACCCCGATGAAGTGTGTATCAGCTCCGTTGAAATCCGTTCAAGAGGTTGCCGTCTGATCGTCTAATCAGCCATTAGACGACAAGAAACGCGTGCGTGGCACGCCACTAGGGAAAGGACAATCAGCTGTCTTACGTCTTATCACTTTCCCTTTCATTCCACTTTCTCATAAATAACAAAGGAGATAGATTAGGGTGCGTATGGTAAAATTTCTTGGCTGAGGAAGAGTTTTTTTCCGTAAATACTTCTTTTCTATTTCTATTTCTAAGAACAGTTTAAGCAAAAGAACCCGTTTGATAACTGCACAAAATTTCTACTTTTGGAATAGAAAAAGAATAGAAATACGTTTGGTAACGCAACGATTCTTTTTTGTATTTATTTGTTTTTTATTTGTTCTTTTTTATTTGCTTTTTATTCTTTTTTGTATTTATTTGTTTTTTGTATTTATTTGTTTTTTATTTGTTTTTTATTCTTTATTTGTTTTTATTTGTTTTTTATTCTTTATTTGTTTTTATTTGTTTTTATTCTTTTTTGTATTTATTTGTTTTTATTTGTTTTTTATTCTTTTTTTGTATTTATTTGTTTTTTATTTTTTTGTATTTATTTGTTTTTTTGTATTTATTTTGTTATTTGTTTTTTAATTTTCTTGCGTTTGTTTTTTATTTGTATTTATTTGTTTTTTATTTTTTTGTATTTATTTGTTTTTTGTATTTTTTGTATTTTTATTTTTTTGTATTTATTTGTTTTTTTGTATTTTTGTTTTTTATTTGTTTTTTTTGTATTTTTTTTTTTTTTTTTGTATTTTTTTTTATTTTCTTGCGTTTGTTTTTTATTTGTATTTTTTTGTTTTTTATTTGTTTTTTTGTATTTATTTGTTTTTTTTATTTTTATTTATTTTTTTATTCTTGCTCACGGTCGGCGGCGGTGGGCGGCGGCGGCGGTGGCTCCGGGCGGTTGGAGGTGGCCACGGCAAGAAAGAAATAAAACAAAAATAAAAAAGAAAATTTGCTTATTTCTAGAAATTGTTAGGAATGACAAAAGCAATTTTTTTTTGTTTCTCGTTTATTCCCTAGCTAACTTTTCTATTTCGGGAATAGAATTCAACTTGCGTTACTAAATGGGTTTTTGTTCTTTTTTTTTTGTTAACAAAAGAACGAAAATGGGAGAAATGCGAAACGTCATCATGCAGACCCTTACTCGTCGGGTTGTTTTTGCATATACCCCAGTTTTTTTTTCTTTTTTTTTTTCTAAAATAAATAATTGATGAAAAACTCAAACATGAGAGAGAAAAAACATTACAATATTCAAATGGTGAATCTGCGCTCTGGACGTGACCTTATCAAAAGATAAGTCTTAAAAATCATATTGATTAGCATCTTAGATCTAATATATCCCATGCTAATGACATCAGTTAATCTTGGAATTAGGTGTTGAAGAAAACAAAGACGTCTCTGTTGTTACAAGCTATCTTGAATTTTAAGTTATCACGTCGTTTGATGTTAATTTCAAATTGACGAGGGTTTTGTCGTGTCGTTGGCGGCTATAAGTGGTGTGCTTAATCACGTTTATGATGGTGATAGAAGATGTCTGTTGTTGGTGGTTGTCCAGAAAATGAGCTCATATATATATATGGCATCATTTGGAAATGGAGAAATAACCTAATCAAAGACGCAATGCTTTTCAAAGGATGCACACTCGTAGACAATACGTTGCTATTACTTAGCAAGCGGGCACGGACATCGTGCATCCACGTGAGAAATCGACATTTGAAAAGATGGAGCAAAATCAATTCGTTACAAAATGTCTGAATTAGTGAATTACTCCAATTCCATGGGATCTTGACATGAGAATTCATGTACTTAAGTGCATATCATCTGACGCGCAGCTCAAAATTTTGGAAAGGCTGCTGGTATAGGATTTTTAATTATTATTTTTATTTTTATTTATTTTTATTTTTATTTTCAATCAACACCATCAATGAAAAAGAAAGGATTCAACATACACCAATAGTTGCACAAAGGGTGTGGAATGTGTTGGTTAACGCAGTGAAGTGCACCAAAAGTCCTAACTTATTATGAAAATATAATTAAACCTTAAAGTTTTTTTAAAAAAAGTACAATTAAATAACTTTCGGTCCTAAGCAAGTCCTTAAAAGGCTTACAAGAAAATAAAGGGGTGAACTCTCTTGGGAAGGTGACCCCTTATGCTCCTGTTCCTAAAGGATGGGGGCTGCTTCGTATGGTGGGATGCAGTTAGCTAATAGGTGCTGGCTCCTCCCATGGAGTGTCCTCTTGGCGTTAAACTCAAGAGGGTATAAGCAATTCTCACGCCTAAAGAGATATTGTTGTTGGGTTAACACTCGTAACATTTGGACATGAGTAGCTCTTAGAGTGGGAGATTCCATAATGTCACCCCCATATTCCAGCTTACCTTGGAAGAAAAATTTGGGTGGAAATTAGGGAGACCTTACAAGGGAAAAGTATAACCCTCGAGGTTTAACTAACAATAGTTAAGTCAATCGACTTGTGAGGCTAGGCCTAAATAAGCCTACCCAACATCCATCCATTAAGGTCGAAGGGTTGGAAAGGCTAACGGAAATTGATTTTTTTTTTTTTCAAACAACACTATCAATATAAAAGAAAGGATTTAACAGACACCAATGGCTGCACGAAGAGTGGAATGTGTTGTTAATACAACGAAGTGCACCGAAAGTCTTAACTTATTATGAAAATACAATTAAAACTTAAAATTTATATAAAAAAAAGTACAATGAGATGACTTTTTAACAAAAATCTTAATTACCGACCAAAAAAAAAACAAAAATCTCAATGAAATTTTAAAAAAAAATGAAAAATTATTATTATTATTTTTTTAAAAACACACACACACACACACACAAAGACAAGGGCAAGGCCAGCAAACTCTCGTCTCTATCATCGAAAAGGGTCGGCAAGGGCTTAGCAACCCTTGCCTACTAGGCAACAGTCATGACTTTCCACCTAAATCTAGGCAAGGGTCACCACCCCTCAGCTAGACTGTGGTGAGGGCTGGCCAATGTGAGGTGCCCTTGCCGTGGTTTGGCAAAGGGCCAACAATCCTTGTCAATGCTTTTCTATGATGGTGAGGTGGCAGGGAGGGGGGCTTGCAGCCCTTGCCCTTCTTTTTTGTGTGTGTGTGTGTTTTTTTTAAATATATTTTAATTAAGATTTAGTTTAAAATTTTATATTTAAATCAAAATGATGTTGTTTTAGTCTTATTTTCCATGTTCTAATCATGTCAACGCTAGAGGTATGCAAAAGAACTGGGAACCACCTGGACCACTCGGAATCGGACCGGACCAAATTGCAACCGACGGTTCCCATGGGGTTCGATTCGATTGTTGGTTCCAATTTAGTAGAACATGTGAGTATAGGTCCAGTTCCCAACCCATTCGAATCGGACCGGTCTATACATTTAAAAAAAAAGAAAAGAAATTCCATCACAATTACTTAATTATTTTGAAGTATTTCAACCGAATATATATGTACATATATGTATATTTGTAGTTAATAGGCATTTTTGACTAATTTTGTGTAATAGGATTAACCTCTTACTTTTTTTTTTCCATTCTAATAATTCATTTACTTGCTTTCTCAACCAAAACAAAATAAACAAATAAAGAAGAAGGAGAGGACCGATTGAAAATGTCTATAAATATTGTCGTGTTTTATTGTCATGATATGAAATCGAGAGCTAACGGCTTGTTTTAAGAACATAATTAGTCTCTCTTTAGTCATTCCTATGATTAAATTAGGTTGATGTTGAAAAAAATGAATCAAGCAATTAATGTTCTAACTTATGCAACGATTAGGACTTTTAACGTAGAATCTAATTTTCCACACGTTCCCCATATCGGAAAACCCTAAGAGGATTATATCATGACCTTCGAAGAAATTAAATTGCTAGTAAATGAGTATTGTCTATTCGTTCCGCCTTATAATTTTCAATCCTTAATTAAAATCAACGACTCGCAATTCAATCCAAATATAAGGCTGAACAAGTTTTGGTGCTCTAAAATAGAAATTAGGTTCAACATGATATTAATTGATTAATGCAATTTTGTAGAGATTAGGGACCGGTTTCATGGATCCACCTAGGAATCAACGGGCAATTCTCGGTTCTAATTTTTCGAAACCGATTCTTAGTGGACGATTCTTGATTCCAAGATAGGAATTGCTCATCCGGATTATGTTCACCTCTAGTCAATGCTATGTAGATAGATGAAATAATAAGAAAAAGCAACATCAACAATTTCCGTTAGTTGAGTTGGATAAAATTAACAATAGGACTTACAAATTCGATAAGTCTAAGAACTTAATTATATTTTTCTTTAAGTTTGAAGGCTTATTTATACTTTGGTGACTTATCCCTAACATAATTGGAGGCCGATGCACTCTTCTCATCACCTTCAGTGGACTTAACAAATACCCGAAAGAACCATTGGCAAATCCTCCCCCATGCGCCTGCTAGCTCCCATCACAGGAATCCTTTCTCGCGCGAGGGCTCAAAATTCAAGGTTGGATCAAGGTTCTTGTCTGGGCTTCGCTGAGCCCAAAGGGGTTCCATCCTTTTGCTTGGGAGATCCTCCAAGGAAGGCTCACGTGTGCTCTGTTCCTTTCAGCTGTTAGACTTGCTGGGCTTGCAGTGAGAGTGTGTAAAGGGTACCAATCAAACTAGGAATCGTCCGGATCGGATTGATCAATTTGGTTGAAGTTTTGAGAATACCGTTCTAATTCTGGATTCCTAACAATTTCAAAGGACAAATGAACTGGATCTACTAAATATTATTTTAATTATTTATTTATTTAATAAAATTAGTAAGATGTAAACTAAACACTACTTAAATTGGAAAAAAAGTGATAGGTTATATCGGATTGGATCTGAACCGAACCGGACCAATGGTGCGGTCCTGTTCTCCATTCTGATTTTTGGGACGGTCCAATTCCCGATTCCACCTTGGAGTTGGATTGGATTGAGAACTGATATCCCTACCCTACCCATCAGTGCAGGCGATTTTAGCTCCCGCACTAAACGACGATGATGACGAGATGAGCTTTCAAGCGAAACCCCAGGGTGGGAGGAAAATGTTTGCATGCTCGACTGCGCTGTACCTTCCGGGCAGATCCCACTTTCCTTTCCCATCTCTACAAAATCAAGTAAAACGGGATTGAGAAAAAAGGCAAGGGGTTTTTGAGGAAATCCGCAGGTTATTTTTTTTTTTCTAATCTTTTCCTTTTCCATATTGCTTCCATGGGGAAGTCAATCCCTTCCGCAACGCGGCTCCAAGACTTCGCGAGAGCCGTCTCGTCCTCAGACAAGCTCCGCCTGCCGAAACAAGCGAAACCCATTTCAAGAATCCGGGTATCCACTCCGGAGACGTCGAGACCCGGTGGAAGCGGCGGCGGCGGCGGTGGGGTCCGAACCGACCCGAAGAAGAAGATGGAGGTGGGTCACGCGAAGAGCCTGGAGCTGGAGCGGAACAGTCGGGTGCCGCTGGCTCAGGTGGTGTCCGACTGCGCCAGGAGGTGGTTCCAAGACACGCTGAGAGAGGCCAAGGCCGGCGATGGTGCCATGCAGGTCTTGGTTGGTCAGATGTACAACTCTGGCTATGGCGTGCCCAGAGACCCCCAAAAGGTCCTTCCCGGATTTCTCTGTTTTCCTTTCGTATGATTGTTTGGTGCCCTTTAATGGTGCCGATGGATTGCAATTGTCTGCATTGCAGAATTTGAGCTCTCATTTGTATGCAATTGTAATTGTTGTCTGGACATATCATTTTAGGTTCTTGAATTCAATGGGCACTTTTTCGATTGAGTGTTTGAGTGTGCAGTTCGCGGCTTTTGCCTTTTTGCTGTCAAAGGTTATGCCTTTCTTTCCACATTTGTTTTTATGAGAGAATGTATGCTGTGTACATTTGTGCCTGATTGTATGTTGGGGTTTGGTGATTACCTAGAGGTCCTACGACAGTTCAAGACCATGTTACTCATTAGCAGGGAGCAACCATCGTTAATGTAGACTTGATCGATCCTCATGTTCGTCAATCTCGATCCATATTGTCTTTTCTTAATATCTTGCAAACTTACTTGAAGTTGTGTTTGGCCTCTTGGTTTTATCAACTAGGGTCGTGCTTGGATTAATAAAGCATCAAAGGCTCGATCTTCAGTTTGGAAAGTAAGTGATAAACGACCAGGTACTGATACTTTGGCTCACTCGCTCCTTCCTTTTTCTCTGCATGTACACATGGCGGGGGCTTGATCATTATTGTTGTTTTTGAATGATGTTAGGTTACAATGCAAGTGACTCTGATTCCGGTGAGATGGATGGTGACAAAAAGTAGGTTCAGGGTGAGTAACACTAATCTTTTCTCATGTCATTTGCCTATTGATTCACAATCATGTGCAATTTCGATTCCTATTCATTGCTGAGATGCACGGGTTCTGCTGAAGTAGCATTGAATCTTTCAAGTGCTGTTGGTGTGAATGAGACAAGACGAGCTTCTTTTCAACTACATATACGTTTTCATAAGCTTTGAGTTTGTTTTTCCTTGCACTCTCCTGAGAATAAGACACATTACACATACTGTTATAGCGTTACTTTTCATGCTTTTGCACATACTTCTGATTTGAATCTCTGGTTATCAAGAACTTTTCTGATGCAGTTCTGAATATAATGCCTTCTCTCTTTTTCTCTTCTTAGTTGCATGGTGCAAGCATCAGTACATTTCCATGGAAAATCAAACTCCTGTCTAACTGTACATAACACATGGATTTATCATGTCGCTGAAGCATTACTTATTGTGTTAGCCAGAAAGAAAATTAAATATCAGTATTGAAACTGCTGCTTGTTTTTTCTTCATCCTTCCCATGTATTGATTCCCTAATGACCATTGTGCCATCGTTTTTTTGCATCTCTGTTTTCATTTCTGTTTTGCCACCCATATGCAAATCTTGGTTCAGTTGTCTTTCCCACACTTCTTTTTTTCTCTGGTCTCTTTCTCTTGAGCAAAGCAAACCAACCAAGACCGTCACTCTTTTTACTTTGCAGGCAGACTTGGACCCTCTGTCCTTTCCACTGCTTAGACCTGTCTATTGATCTCAAAGGTCCTTTTGACTCCTCTCAGCTTCCGTTCTTGCTTGCAGCCTATGAACAGCATCTGCTCTCTGTGGATACAAGCATCTGCTCTTGCTGCACTGGCTTTGTTATCATAGCGTTGATGTTTAACAAAGGCCGAACATGAAGTACATAGAATAGTTGCATAATGATTTATGCTTCCTCTTTAACTTGGTCCACTAAGGTAGCCGAGGAAGTACTTTTGTTAAGAGGATGCTATCCTTCATCTTCAGTGTCAATGCAAAGAGCAATGATCTTTCAAGATGCTTCTTTTTTGGGTAAACTAAGACTTCATCAAACAATTTTAAACATCACTATTAAAAAGAGGGCATACCCCCCTAGAGCACCCATGTTTGATGCTTTGGTTACGAAGCTTGCCGGTGTCTAGGGTTTATAGATGGTTTCAGATAGCGGAAGTCCCTCGTCATATCATCAGCCCCGAACGATTCATTGTTGGGAGCATTTTTATCGCAGAAGAACAGAGGTGATAATGAACAAGCAAGATAATATTTGAGCAGGGTTTTGCAGAGAACATTAGTCAGATTAGCAGTTACAACATAACTTCATTTGATGAATTTGAATTGGGCAACGCTATTTAGACAGAATATGATATTCATTGAACTTTGCGATTATGCTTTAAATTCAATTACGTGGATAATTTTTTTTTTGGGTCGAAAATTACATTGATAATATACCAGCACTTTTTTATGCTTCATTTGAGGCGCAAAACAGCCTCTGTGGGAAATTAGAAGGTGAGACTCAGCCGCCACAGTGCGGGGAGCCGTATGCATTGGTATGCCCTTTTATTGAAGATTGCACGTGGGAAAACATGAACGAGAATCACTTATATATATTTCATATCTGAACCCGAGCCAGTCTTAGCAGATGGAGGACCAGAAAAAGGAAGGATAAATCGATTCCCTAAGCATTTCATGCACGCGAATTTCCGTTCAAAAGAAGCAAAAACTCTCTTTGTAGTGAATCTTAGGATTTTGAACATTCACCAGGTTTTCTTTTACTTGCTGTTTTGTTGATCATTGTTTATCTTTCCCTCCCCATGCTTTCCTCTCTCTTGCATGCTTTTTCTTGGTAGATTTTACCTTCACGAAATCCCCGACTGGCACCATGCACGCTTTCAGGATGTAATGGTGTGCTTTTTCTTACGCATTGAGTGACTTTGAATCCCTGTGATCTTCTAACGATTTGTTCATTTCCGCCTTTATCAATGTGTACCCATGGCTACACCTTCATAACCTCTTGGAACAAACAAAAATTCATACATTAGATATTTCATTGATCTCGGATGATCGATTTGGTTAGGCTGTTCTAGCTTCGGCACTGGAGTCGAACTTAGCCTATATACAACAGATGATAAAGCATACTCCTTTCTATATGAATCGGAAAGTTTCCAATAGATTGTAGCCCTTTACTTCAACACATGGCCAGCTACATTTCCCAGGAATGGCAAAAGGTTGGATAATCAGATTTAGGTAAACGTTGTCTCCCCCCTCGTCTATTCTTCCTCCTCCAGTCCCATGGCTTCTCAGGGTTTGGTGATGCCCACAAGCCTATGCGCTCTGCCCGTGCATTCTCCTCCCACTGCTCATGCAACGATCGAGATACAGAATTCACATCGCATATGATAAGGGTGCAGAAAGGGGAAGAATCATTAGGCTACCTCGGCAAACTCTGCACGCTGGTCGTAGGCTTTGTAATGCCACGCCATCCCTCTCTTGAGCATCAGCTCCTGCGCTTGGAGATGGAGAAGAATGAGGAATTGTAGAGGAAAGAGTGGAACTGAGAGTGGACTGCAAACGCAAAGCGGCTTAACAAACATGCAGATATGTAACCACTAGAAGCCACTGTTGATATGGTAAACGTGCAATGCTATTCCTGCTCAATGGGTGGGCTGTGGCTCGTACAGCCTGACCTCCCCCAAAGCATTAAGCTATGGTTCAGGTTCAGCTGTCTGCCAAATTCCAACCGTCAAGAGACCTTTTGGTTTAGAAAACAAAAATATAGAGATCGATCAGAGTGTGAAGCCGACTTTATCCATTAGCCTTTGTTCAAGCATGTGCGGTCGTCATTTTACTGTCTTTCTCCCCCACCTTGGCCTAGTTAAACATCCTGAATGACTACTCGTAGGCTGTTGAATATACTTGTCAAAAAGTTGACGCTAGGGAGAAGTCGGGTCTACCTGCACAAAGATGCCATCGCAGTATACATCCCCTACGCAACGGTCATATCGATCTTTGTTATACACATGAACTCTCAAACACTTTCCTTGAACAATCTTTGCGAGCTCCTCCTTAGCCTCTTTGCCGTACGGCATCCCAGCCTCTGGAGCATCTATCCCCCTGTTTCATAAGGCAACAGTTCTTGCAAGAATAAAGAGAAAAGTTTGCCAATTGGAATGTGTCAAATGCCTAGTTTTTACCTGAGCCGAATTCGATACTTCCGAGCAAGGACTTCCTCATTCTGAACATCAATTAGCCTGCATATAAACAACTATCATCAACCAGTGAATCACTCAAGCAGGGACAGAAGAAATCGTGACTGTTTATATTGCGATCAGGATAACTTACCGATATCCAGCGGCAATAATACTTTTGTGGAGTTCTTTTGCACGAGCTTTGTCCCCCCAAACATGGGCTACTGATCTTTCGAGGGCTGCGACCTGCACTTCTTGAGGGACCAAGCACGATTCTCTCGGATCGGAAGTGCTAACGAAAACGTTGATGCCATCCCCATCTACCACACCTCTTGCACCCACCTGGTAAAAGTTTACTGAAGATACTCAGAAGATTGTATGACAGCTGCTTTCGTTGTAAACTTCACTCTGAATTTAGAGATGATTTGTTCATGGATTGTACAACTAAGGAACTTTGGGCTCATGTTTATGGAAGATGTGCTGTGGTTACATCTGTCCAGATTTGGGATGGCGAGTTCAAATCTGATTTCTCAAAACTTGAAAGGGTAAAGCGCTCCCTATGAAAATATCTGTGGTAGTTTGGCGAGCTGCGATTTATCATACTTGGGCCGCCAGGAATGGGAAGATACATGTTGCTGCTTTTATTCTTCGTATCAATGATATCTTGTCTAGAATACGAAACTGTGTGTTGTATAGATTCAATGATGTTAAAGGTAGCAAATTTCGTGTTGCCTCGACAATTGGGGGTCTGTAGGACACTGGAAGGAACTTGTTATAGTTGTGCTTGTGGCTGATGATACTGATGTTACTCTTGTAGCTGCTGGTGCTATGTTGTAGCAGCTCTGCTGCTCTTTTAAGTTTTTCAATGAAGTGCTTGCTCACATAGCAGGAAAAAAAAAGATATTCAAAAGATGCTACAGACCAAATACATAGAAAGAGATTGTGTAGTGTTCGAGAAAGTTTTGGGTTCATAACTGGGAGTGTGTGAAGCTCAAACTCCACTCCTTGGGCAGGAGCTGAGACGCCGATGGTCACGGCGGAGACGCCAAGAGGGCCAAGAGAGTCCGAGTCTCCGGCGATGCAGGGCTTAAAACCTTGGCCGCATAGGAATCTGAGGGCGTTTCCCATTGCTGGGCTTCAAGCTCTGGTAATTTGAAGTCTGGGGACGATGGAGGAGGACGAAAGAAAGAAGCTCAGAGAGAGAGAGAGAGAAACTTTTTGAAGGGAATAATGAAGCCCGGGGGGAAAAGCTGTTGATGAGGTCGACTTTTCTCTTTGAGATATTGACATAAATTGTCATAAACTCTAATTTAATATATAATGTGATCGTTGATCTTTTAATTTATTTAATATTATATTTGAACTTAACCTTGCATAATCTGGTCGCTCAACTTTTAATTTGTCCAATGTAGTTTTTAAATTTTTGATACATATTTAACTTAGTCTTTAAACCATATAAACAAGTTCAAGGGCAATTTTGAATATTTTCATATAGTTTAATTTAATTAAATATGTATCAAAGGTTCATAAATTATTGAATAATTTAAAAGTTAGGGATGACATTACACACTAAATTAAAGTTTGAAAATAATATTGAATAAATTAAAAGTTTAGGAATGGTACACATTGAGTCTTTGACTATTTATAACACTTTCCCTTCTCTTTTTATGGGGAACAAGCAAATTACTTAGGAGCTTATGTTAGGAGCATAGACGGGGAAAAGGAATACGGCGATGGGAAGATAGTGGGCACGTGTCTCGTTCTTATTTGTTTTACCAACGTGATCCAGCTCCCCTCCGTTATTGGGGAAGAAGATGCTCTTCGTGATTTCTTCAGGTTGAAGGCAAAACAGTCATGGCTTCCTCTACCTTTTGGTTTTTCCCTTTGATGGAATGAAATTGACCGCGGCCTGAATGGGATCATGTTTCGGAGTGCAGTCCCCTCTAAAAGGCGCAAACTTATAGTTCGAGTTTTAATTCTGATCAAAATATTTCTTTTCTTTTTTTTTTTAATAAAAAAAGATTAACTTTGATTTGAATTTCAATTCGACACAAACTTGTTATCTCGTTTAAAAGCATCAATTGCCGCATTCCCTTTAATTGATTAGACTAGAAATCCCATCGAGCCGTCTTCCCTTTTTATATGGCGATGGGCCATACAAAGATTCCAATGAGCAAGTTCACCATCAAATTAGGTTATAGATAGTGTCAGCTAGTGAGGGTCTGACCGCTCTTTGTCGTCGATCGGTCTATTCCGTCTCTAAGACCTCCTGGCACTATGACCATTAAGTTTTTCGATGTACTGATCCTGTTCAAATCGTCGAAAAATGATCTACTTAATAGCTGTGATCAATGGAGCTCCGAGTTTATGAGACAACTTTCCAGGTCCTGTTAGGGCACTGACGTTTGTATCAAAGCTTGAAGCATTTTCGGCATTATCAATCCCTGCGATTTTCCAAGGATTCATTTTCGCCATTATCAATGTTCAGTCATAGCTACATCTTCCGCAACCTCATGGAACTAACAGAGCTCCATACATTAAATCCTTCCCTGATATTATATGATGAGTTGGCTAAGGCTGTTCGAGCTTTTTTGCACTTAATTAGCATACATAAAACAGATGATCAAGCATATTCTTCTCTGTATCAGTCGGAAAGGTATGAGTAGATTGTAGTCCCTGTATATCAACGCTTGCCCAGCTGCGTTCCCCAGAATGGCAAGAGGCTGAATCAGATTCAGGTAAAAGTCATCTCCCCTCTCGTTTATTCTTCCTCCATTCCCATGGCTCCTCAGGGTTTGGCGAAGCCCACAAACCTACACGCTTTGCCCGTGCATTCTTCTCCCACTGCTCATGCAACATTCAAGACAGAGTTCATATCACATATAATCGGGTACAGCAATACGGAGAATCAGTAGGCTACCTTTGCAAGCTCCGCACGTTGGTCATAGGCCGTGTAATGCCACGCCATCCCTTTCTTGAGCATCAACTCCTGTGGTTGGAGATGGAAATGAATGAGGAATTGTGCAAGGAATAAGTGGAACGGACTATAGAGTGTGATTACGGAAGTGGCTCAACAAACATGCCGTATGTAATCACTAGCGGCCAAAGTTAATATGGTAACTCTGCATTTGCTATTCCTGCTCCATGGGTGGGCTTTGGCTTGTCCAGCCTGACATCCCACAGAGCATTAAGCTATGGTTCAGTTCAGCTGTCTGCCCAAGTCCAACCATGAAATGGAGTTTCAGTTTAGAAAACAAAACAGAAGATCGATTGAGCGTAAAGCCGATTTGATTCATAGGTCTTTGTCCAAGTGTGTTTGGTCATTTAACTCATCTTTCTCGCCTTGGCCTGATTAAATTTTCTGACTGATGACTCATAGGCCATAGAATATACTTGTCAAAAAGTCGAGGCTCGGGAGAACTTGGGTTTACCTGTACAAAGATGCCGTTGCAATATACATCTCCTACGATCCGGCCGTATCGATCTTCTCCATACACAAGAACTCTCAAACACTTTCCTTGCACAATCTTTACAAGCTCGTCCTTAGCCTCTTTGCCATAAGGCATTGAACCCTCTGGAGCATCTATCCCCCTGTTTCTTGAGGCAATCGTTCTTGGAAGATATAAAGAGAAAAAATTGCCAATTAAAATGCGTCGAATGCCTAGTTTTACCTGAGCCGAATTCGGTATTTCCGAGCAAGGACTTCCTCATTCTGAACATTTATTACCCTGCAGAAAGACAGCTACGATTAACCATGAATTGCTCGTGCAGGGATAGAAGAAATGTGACAGTCGAAGAGCATGTAACACACCGATATCCTGCATCCACAATACTTTTGTGCAGTGCATCTGCACGAGCGTAGTCCCTCTGAGCACGGGCTTCTGATCTTTCGAGGGCTGCGATCTGGACTTCTTGTGGGACCAAGCACGATTCTCTCGGATCAGAAGTGCTAACGTACACAGTGATGGTGTCCCCATCTGCCACAGCTCTTGCATCCACCTGGTAAAAATTTACTGAAGATATTCAGAAGATTGCATGACAGCTGAATCTCTTGTTAACTTCAGTCTGAGCCCAGAGATCATTTCTTCTTGGATCGTATGACAGATAAGGAGCTTTGGGCTGATGCTTATAAGAGACTTGGCGTTACTAGATCTGTCCAGATTTGTGATAGTGAGTCCGAATTGGATATTTTGTCTAGAATACAAAATGATGTGTTGTATAGATTTAATGATGTCAAGCTAGCCAAATTCTGTGCTGCCCCCAACAATTGGAGGTCTGTAGGACACTGGTAGGAACATTTTATAGTTGTTGTGCTTGTGGCTGATGATACTGATGTTACTCTTGTAGCTACCGGTGCTATTTTGTAGCAGCTCTGCTGCTCTTTGAAGTTTATCAATAGAATGCTTGCTCCCATAGCAGAAAAAGAAGATATCAGAAGATGCTACGGGAGCAAATATATAGAAAGAGATTATGGAGTATCGAGGAAGTTTTGGGTTCATAACTGGAAGTGTGTGAAACTCATACACAACTCCTGGAGGCAATGCCACTGGAACTTCAGCTGTCGTCTCAACCAGGGCATGCGGAAGAGGCAGGCCATAGAATCCCAATAAACCCTACCACATCAGATAAAGTACAACAGCCAATAATTAGTAGGGGGAAAAAGAAAATCAGCTCCTTCATTCCCCTCAGGTTAATGGGAGTGAAAAGCTAATGAAAAATTCTAGATTTTCACATGTTTTAATTAATTAACCTCAACATCAGCCTTCCGATGCCCCTTCAGTGTCTGGACAACAAGCCTTGATGCTTCTTCGGGTGTTTTTGGAGGTGGGTTTGATTCTCTCCATGCCACTAGTAGCTTTCTATACCTTAATTTTCATTGAACAATTGCAGCAACAAAAACAAAAAATTTGAACTTTAAGATTATGAGATCAAGCTAATTTCTCCAGGACGGAGCAGAGTCACATTTCAAGAAACTTTAAATAATGTAACTTGTAAAGTGAATCAATTTACCAATTAGCTTGAGCTTTCCTTGAAGAAGCCACATGGTTGCTTAGCCCCTCCGGAACCTTCAAACGCTCGACAGCGTAAAAAGACAAAAAGAGAAAAAAGAAAGAAAGCGAAAAGTTGCACGAATTTCATCTCGCTCCAATCTCAGCCCCCGAAATGACAGCGACCCGTCACCATTATCAGGGAAAAGAACTTGCCTTGGAGGTGATCTCGAAGCTGAGCAGATCCTGGGCGAAGGCCGAGACGCCGACGGTCGCGGCGGAGACGCCGTGAGGGCCGAGAGAGTCGGAGTCTCCGGCGGCGGACGGCTTACAGCATTGGCCGTACAGGAATCTGAGGGCGTTTCCCATGCGTGGGATTCAAGCTCTTCACAGCATGAATTCTGGCAGGCGGCGGTGGAGAAGGACGAAAGAGAGAAGCCTAGAGAGAGAGAGAGAGATGAATTTTGCAGAGAATAATGGAACTGTGGATTGATGACGTTGACTTTTTCTCTTTCTCGGGGGACACAGAAATTACATACGAGCTTATAATAATAGAGCATGGAGGGGACAGGGAAGGGAAGAGACCAACGGGAAGAAAGTGGACACGTGTCTCGTTCCTATTTGTTGGAAGCATGCGATCTACCAACTTGTTCCCAGCTACATTATGTCAGAAGATGCCGTCCGTGATTGTTTCGGGTTGAGCGTAAGACAATCACGGCTTCCTCAATTTTTTTCGCTTTTTCCCCTTTTGATGGTGGAGGGAAATGGTGCGAGAACTCATGTGATCATGTTGCGGAGTGCGGTTCTCTCGGAAGTCGGAAGGCACAGACCTTAGATCGATTTTCCGTTCTGGTCCAAACATTTTTTTTTTCGTAATAAAGTATGAACTTTGGTTCGAATTGTAATTCTTGCTCAAATTTATTTTCTTATCTCATACAGAGAACGAATTTTAGCTTGAACCTCAATTTTGTCCAAAACTCTTTTGTCTAATAAAAAGGTACAAATTTTCAGTTGGTATCCAAATCCGGTGCTCATTAAGATTTTGTCTAATAATATTGTTGAAGATATAGCGTGTCCTTCCACGTATGCTCGGCGTTTAATTGACAGTTTCTGTTTTTCTGTAACAAAAAAAAAATTGGGCTAAAATTGAGACTTCAACTTAAAGTTAGCATTTTTTTACGAGACAAAAAAAGTTTGGACCAAAATTGAAACTCAAATTAAAGTCGATACTTTTTTATGAGATAATTAGAGTTGATACTTTTCTATTATACAAAAAGAAATTGGACCAAAATTTAGATCTGAGCTAAAATTAATGCCTTTTAAGGAAATTAGGTCAATGTTTTCTATGATCTGAGGACCGATCCACTTCTTTTCTTCATGGTTGGAGTGGAGATCGACTCTCAAAATCATCTTATCACCCCTTTGTGTCTTAATTAAGTCACGGTCATTTTACTACGTGCAAATTAATTTTGGATTTATCTGTCGTGAGTAAATTTGGTCCAGTGTCTATATACTTAAAAATATATAATTAAAATATTTTAGACAATTAACCTTCACAAAAGTTTGAAAAGTTTTTGGGCTCGCCTTTGCATAATGTGGTGCCATGGGCCGATGCATGATATTGGGCCCTGGTTAGAGTGTGGGCCACTAGAATTATTGTAATTAGATCAAAAACCCCGTTGAGCTTGTGTTTCATTTTTTTTTTTTTACGGCAACGGACCATACAAAGATCCATTGAGCAAGTTCACCATGGAATTAGGTTACGGGTATTGTCGGCTAGTGAAGGCCTGACTGCTCTTCTTCGTCGATCTATTCAGTCTCCAAGACCCGCCGTGCTTCAACCATTAAGCTTTTCGGGGTACTTAGCTATGAGTCATCGAGAAGTGATCTAATAGCTGTGATCAATGGAGGTTCGAGATTACGTGATGATTTCTCTGTATCCTGTTCGGGATACCGATATTTATATCAAAGTTTGGAGCAATGCATGCCATTTCCGATGTAATTCATCTACCCCAGATGACATCCGGATCCCGTGAGAAACCAAGAGAAAAAAGAAGGCAAGATCTCCATAGAAAGCAGAATTAGCCATCCTTCCACTTCCACACGACAACAGGTTTTCTTTCACTTGCAATTTTGTTGATCATTGTTTATCTTTTCCTCGCCCTGGTTTTTACTCTTGCATGTTTTTTCTTATTATAATCACCGTTCGAGAAATCCTAGACAGGCACCTTGCACGCTTTCGATATGTAATGGCGTCCTTTTTGACGCATTGAGTGACTTTGGATCCCTGTGATTTTCCAAGGATTCATTTTCGGCATTATCAATGTTCACGGAACAAACAGAGCTTCATGCATTAGATCCTTCGCTGATATGACGTGATCGATTTGGCTAAAGCCGTTCTAGCTTTGGAACTAGATTAGAATACATACGACAGATGATAAAGCATTTCCTTCTCTATATCAGTAGGAAAGCTGTGAGCCAGCCGCATTTCCCCAGAATGGCAAAAGGCTGGATCAGATTCGAGTGAAGTCATCTCCCCTCTCGCCTATTTTTCTTCCTCCAATCCCATGGCTTCTCAGGGTTTGCTGAAGCCCACAAACCTAAGCGCTTTGCCCGTGCATTCCGCTCCCACTGCTCATGCAACATTCAAGACACAAGACTTCATTTCACATATAATTGGGTACAGCAATACGAAGAATCAGTAGGCTACCTTTGCAAACTCTGGACGTTGGTCGTAGGCTGTGTAGTGCCACGCCATCCCTTTTTTGAGCATCACCTTCTGTGGGTGGAGATGAAAATGAATGAGGAATTGCACAGGAAAAAGTGGAACTGACAACATAGGGTGATTACGGTAGTGGCTCAACGAACATGCTGGTATGTAATCTCTAGAAGCTATTGCTGATATGGTAAATTTGCAATTGTTATTCCAGCTCAATTGGCGGGCTTTGGCTCATCCAGCCTGACCTCCCCCAAAGCACTAAGCTATTCGGGTTCAGCTGTCTGCCAAAGCCCAACCATGAAGCGACATTTCAGTGTAGAAAAGAAATCGATTGAGCGGTAAAGCCAGTTTGATTCATCAGTCTTTATCCAAGCATGTTCGGTTAGTTAATTCATCTCTCCCTCCCTTGGCCTGGTTAAAGTTCCTGAATAACTACTTGTAGGCTGTTGAAAAATACTTGTCAAAAAGTCGAGGCTAGGGAGAAGTCAGGTCTACCTGCACAAAGATGCCGTTGCAGTATATATCTCCTACGTACCGACCATATTGATCTTCTTCATACACAAGAACTCTCAAACACTTCCCTTGAACAATCTTTGCGAGCTCCTCCTTAGCCTCTTTGCCGTATGGCATGTCACCCTCTGGAGCATCTATCCCCCTGCTTCATAAGGCAATAGTTCTAGGAAGAATACAGAGACGTGTTTGTCAATTGGAATGCGTCAAATGCCTCGTTTTACCTGAGCCTAATTCGGTACTTCCGAGCAAGGACTTCCTCATTCTGAACTTTGATAAACCTGCAGAAAGACAACTATGATCAACCAGTGAATTACTCGTGCAGGGAGAGAAGAAATGCGACAGATAACGATCGTGACTGTTCATAAGTGATCAGGATAGCACACTGATATCCTGCGTCCACAATACTTTGGCGCAGTGCATCTGCTTGATTGTAGTCTCTCCGAGCACGGGCTTCTGATCTTTCGAGGGCCGCGATCTGGACTTCTTGAGGGACCAAGCGCGATTCTCTCGGATCGGAAGTGCTAACGTAAACGTTGACGCCGTCCCCATCTACCACACATCTTGCATCCACCTGGTAAAAGTTGACTGAAGATATTCAGAAGATTGTACGACAGCTGTTTTAGTTGTGAAGTTCACTCTGAATCTAGAGATGATTTGTTCGTGGATTGTACATCTAAGGAACTTTGGGCAAATGTTTATGGAAGATGTGCTGGGGTTACATCTTCCCAGATTCAGGATGGCGAGTTCAAATCTGATTTGTCAAAACTTGAAGGGCAAAGCCCTCCCTATCAAAAATTTTCGAGGTAGTCTGGGGCGCCACGAATTATCATACTGGGGCGCCAGGAATTAAGACGATACATGTAAGCTGCTGCTCTTTTAAGTTTATCAATGGAAATTGCAGAAAAAAGAAGATATACAGAAGATGCTACAGAGCAAATACATAGAAAGAGATCATGGAATATCGAGAAAGTTTTGGGTTCATAACTGGAATTGTGTGAAGCTCATACTCTACTCCGGCGGCGGACGGCCTACAGCAATGGCCGTATAGGAATCCGAAGGCGTTTCCCATTTCTGGGCTTCAAGCGCGCTGATGATTTGAAGGCCTGGCGACGATGGAGAAGGACGAAAGAAAGAAGCTCAGAGGGAGAGAGAGAGAGAGAGAGAGAGGAATTTTGCAGAGAATAATGAAGGCCGAAGGAGGGGTCGGATGTGGTGGGAAAACACTGTTGATTGATGATGTTTGACTTTTCTCCTTTTCGGAGGACAGACAACTACTCACGAGCTCGTATTAAGAGCATCGACGGGAATGTAGAGAGAGACGAATGAGTAGAAGGTGGACACGTGTCTCGTTATTATTTGTTGGTAGCATACAACGGACCAACGTGGTCCGGCTACATTATTAGGGGAGATGCTCTTCGTGACTATTTTAGGTCAAGTGTAACGGAATGATGGCTTCCTTAACCTTTTGCTTTTTTCCCCTTTGATAATGGAGTGGAGTTCTCTTAGAAGACGCAAACTTTAGATCAAGCCTCCATTTTGATCCTAATAATTCTTTTTTATAATGAAGTAGCGACTTTAGTTCAAGTTGTGATTTTAACATAACAGTGCATTTGTTTGAGGGAAAGTATTCTCTATGAATCCATTTTGCAGACTTTCACCCATTCGGTTTGCAAAAATGATTAGTTAACCAAAAATATTTTTTGGTTAAGGAAAATATTTATGTATAAAATAAAAAAGTGAATTCCCTAATTTAAGAAGGTGAAACACTTTCCGCCAAGGCCCGAAGAGGGAGGAAGAAGGAAAAAGAAAAAGAAAAAATATTTAAAAATTCGTTTTTTTTTTTGCCTAAGATAAAGTTATGACATTAAAATCATTTTCCAAATGAGATACAAACACCAGGAAATTTTTTCGATCCCATATTACCAAATAAAAAAACTAATTATTTTCCTCAAAAATTATTTCTTAGAAAATATTTTCGAGAAACATTATGTTTTCCATAAATATTTTCAAAAAACAATGTGTTTTTTTCATGAAAAACTGAATAATAAAGAAAAATGCTCTCTAAAAAAGTATTCTCAATAAATACGATTGATTTTCCTTTATTTGGTGATAAATGATTGAAAATGGTTTTAGATATTTGGATTTTATTAAAAATGATTTCAAAACCTCATGACTTTATTTAGACAAAAAAAATTGAATTTTTAAATCATTTTTATTTTTAAAAAATTCGAATTTTTTATTTTTATTTTGTCTTTTCTTTTCCCAAAAGAATCAAATTTTTGATTTTTTTTTTCTATTTCCTCTGTTGTGACTAGCTACCAACGGCCACAAGCTAGCTTGAGCTAGTTGTCCACATTCGTCAATGACGAGGGACTCTCCAGACTTGATGAGAATTCACAATCAAAAGAATCTGGAGAGAATGTTTTACCTCATGGGTCTTGTGATGATGACGTTTGGTCGAGATTATTTTTTCTAAATTCTATTAGAGCAGCGTTAACTAGAAGTTTAGTCTTGAGATAATCCCCTGAATAATCCCAAGATACATCAGTATCATCATCTGACCAAACTCCTCAAGGAAATGTGATTTCTCACAAAGGACTCGCTAGATTTCTTTGCACTCTCTTGAATTGGCTCCAATACAACATGAGAGCATTTTACAAAGCTTGGCAGGAACGTCTTGAGATTTATAGGTCGAAACTCCTATGTCCACTAGGTATCGAGAAACATTGCTGTTTGGTTTGACAAGCACC
Source organism: Eucalyptus curtisii (assembly GCA_017140595.1). Taxonomy (NCBI): domain Eukaryota; kingdom Viridiplantae; phylum Streptophyta; class Magnoliopsida; order Myrtales; family Myrtaceae; genus Eucalyptus; species Eucalyptus curtisii. Next base: position 231,273 of record CM029503.1, read on the forward strand.
CATGGTCTGTAAAAGAAATGGATTGTGTATAACTCTAGATCTGGCTTGCATGCCCTTAGTTGTTTTGTGAAGAAAGCTTTTGATGCTTCTAAAGGTTTAAACCAACAAAGCATTTTTGCAAAATAGTGGTACTTCCCACAATCACCGATTTCTCTAATTGCTTGGCTGATAATGCTTGGCATTTTGGCCGTTAGGAACTAAATGACAAAAGTATGACAATTAAATGCTTACCAGTAAAGCCATTTGAGTTTTTCCGAAAATTCATCGTGTGGAGAATAAGACTTGAAGATTTTATCCTAACATTTCCACATAAGGTGTTTTATGATTAGCAAAGAGAGTATTGGACTTGATTAATTCCAGCACTTCAGGAGGATAGGGTTTGGTCGCAAGGCTATGAGTTCGAGGTGAGGTCGTGCCTAGCCAACCAGCGCCTGTAGCATGTCACTGATCATCGTCAAGGTTGGAGACTAGCGCAGGAGGGAGAAGGAAAATGAAAAGAAAAAAAAAAAGCAAAAATAAAATAAAATATTAAAAAATTCGAAAAAAGCACTTTCAAAATGTGTTTTGTGTTGACTAGTCATTTTTTGCAAACCAAACGGATGAAAGTCCATTAAATCAATTCTTGGAAAACACTTTCCCTCATACAAATGCACCAATAACAGTGTCTAATCAAAGACACACCTTCACAACCCATGGAACAAACGGAGTCTCGTGCATTCGATCCTTCACTGATCTTACGTGATCAATTTGGCTGAGGCCGTTCCAGCTTCAGAACTAGAATAGCATACATACAATAGATGATAAAGCATTTCCTTGTCCACATCAGTCGGAAAGCTATAAGTAGATTGTAGTCCCTGTACATCTGCCCAACTGCATTTCCCCAGAACGGCAGAGGCTGAATCAGATTCTAGTGAAGTCATCTCCCCTCTCGTTTATTTTTCTTCCTCCATTTCCATGGCTTCTCAGGGTTTGGTGAAGCCCACAAACCTACGCGCTCTGCCCGTGCATTCTTCTGGCACTGCTCATGCAACATTCAAGAGACAGACTTCAACATCACATATGTTTGGAAAATATGGCTTTGAATCAATAGAGCAATCAAGTTAGATTTTGAGACGTTATATCACTTTCTTTAATGATTTATTTGCCCCACAATATTGCTAATGGTCACCCGTAAATATCCTCCAAAATACAACAAAATCTCAAATGAGAATATTATATAGCAATTCTAGCATTTCTTTAGAGTTTTTCTAGGTAACAATCGAAAAAATGGCTGTCGAAATGAATTCATACTCGTTCACCCAAAAACTGACATATTTATATATGAATTAGTTTTAAAGAACATAGGCAACTCTTTGTGAAAGATTGAAAAGTGAACGAATGTATCCTTTCATAAGAAGTTGCAAAATGAACAAAGGTGTCCATTCACAAGAAGCTGAAAATGAACAAATGCAATCTTTTGAGAAATGTTGCAAACTAAGCGAGTACATTTCCAAAAATTGTATTGAAAAGACACAAATATAAAAATTTGGAATAATAAAAATATTTTTAAAAATATATTTTTAATTTTAATAAATAAAATTTCGAATTTTCATAATTTTCGAAAATTCTTAATAAACAAAAGCAAACATTGAACTAATAAAAGTTAATAAGATAACTATACAGAATAAAATAAAAATAAAATGGGTTAGTGTTAATTAAACCACGGGTGCATAAACATGAAAAGTGCGCCCAATAATCGCACACCCCCATACGAGTATCGTGGGGTCTAACTCCCATCCAATCTTTTTCTTTAAACACATTAAAAAACGCTCACACTTATTAACTGGCACATCTCTTCCTTTCCTATGTGGGACAAGGAGAAATACTCTTCGTTTGTTTGTTTCGTTTGTTTTACAAACAATCTTCCAACAACATATAATCGGAAACAGCAATACGAAGAATCAGTAGCCTACCTCTGCAAGCTCTGCACGTTTGTCGTAGGCTGTGTAATGCCACGCCATCCCTTTCTTGAGCATCAACTCCTGTGGTTGGAGATGAAAATAAATGACGAATTGTATAGGAAAAAGTGGAACCGACGACAGAGTGCGATAACAGAAGCGGCTCGACAAACATGCTGGTATGTAATCGCTAGAAGCCATTGTCGATATTGTAAATTAGCATTTGCTATTCTTTCTCAATGGGTGAGCTTTGGCTCCTCCAGCCTGACCTCCCCCAAAGCATTAAGCTATGGTTCAGTTCAGCTGTCTGCCCAAGTCCAACCATGAAATGAAGTTTCAGTCTAGAAAACAAAAGGGAAGAGAACGATCGAGCGTAAGCCAGTTTGATTCATCAGTATTTGTCCAAGCATGTTTGGTCAATTAACTCGTCTTTCTGGCCTTGGCCTGATTAAATTTCCTCACTGATGACTCTTAGGCCGTTGAATATACTCGTCAAAAAGTCAAGGCTAGGGAGAACTCGGGTTTACCTGTACAAAGTCGCCATTGCAGTATATATCTCCCACGCTCCGGCCATATTGATCTTCCCCATACACGAGAACTCTCAAACACTTTCCTTCAACAATCTTTGTGAGCTCGTCCTTAGCCTCTTTACCGTATGGCATCGGACCCTCGGGAGCATCTATCCCCCTGTTTCATAAGGCAATTGTTCTTGGAAGAATAAAGAGAAAAAATTGTCAATTGGAATGCGTCAAATACCTAGTTTTACCTGAGCCGAATTCGGTACTTCCGAGCAAGGACTTCCTCATTCTGAACATTTATTACCCTGCAGATAGACAACTATGATCAGCTAGTGAACTACTCGTGCAGGGGTAGAAGAACTGTGACAGATGATGACCGTGACTGTTCATAAGAGATCAGGATAACACACCGATATCCTGCGTCCACAATACTTTTGTGCAGTGCATCTGCACGAGTGTAGTCCCTCTGATCACGGGCTTCTGATCTTTCAAGGGCTGCAATCTGGACTTCTTGTGGGATCAAGCATGATTCTCTCGGATCGGAAGTGCTAACGTACACGGTGATGCCATCCCCATCTGTCACAGATCTTGCATCAACCTGGTAAAAGTTTGACGGAAGATATTCAGAAGATTGTATGACAGCTGTTTTCGTTGTAAACTTCACTCTGATTCTAGAGACCATTTGTTCATGAATCGTATGAAAGCTAAGATACTTTGGCTGATGCTTATAGAAGACGTGGTGTTATTAGATCTGTCCAGAGTTGGGATAGTGAGGTGGAGTTGGATATCTTGTCTAGAATGCAAAATGATGCGTAGTATAGATTCAGTGACGTTAAGCTAGCAAATTTTGTGTTGCCTCGATACTTGCAGGTCTGTAGGAACTGGAACTTGTTATAGTTGCTGTACTAGCAGCTGATGATCCTGATGTTACACCGGTAGCTGCTGGTGCCATGTAGTAGCAGCTCTGCAGCTGCTTTAAGTTAATCAATGAAATGTATGCTTACATAGCAAAACAGTTGAAGATATTCAGAAGATGCTACAGATTAAAAATATACAAAGAGACTATGGAGGGTCGAGGAAGTTTTGGGTTCATAACTGGAAGTGTGTGAAGCTCAAACACCACTCCTTGAGGCAATGCCCCTGGAACTTCGGCTGTGGTCTCAACCGGGGTGGGAGCAAGAGGCAGGCCATAGAATTTCAACAAACCCTGTCGCATCAGATGAAAGTGCAGCAGCCAAAAATTAGATAAGGTAATAAACAATCAGCTCCTTAGTTCCCCTGAGGAAAATGGGCGCGAAAAACTAATGAAAAAATCCAAGATTTTCACTCATCTTTGGTTGACTTACCTCAACATCAGCCTTCGGGTGTTTCTTCAGGGTTTGGAGAACGAGCCTTGATGCTTCTTCAGTTGTTTTTGGAGGTGGATTTGATGCTCTCCATGCCACTAGTAACTTTTGATAACTTCGTTTTCATCAAACAATGGCAGCAACGAAAAGAAACATTTGAAGGCAAGATCATGAAATCAAAGCGAATTTTTCAGGACAGAGCAGAATCCCATTTCAAGAAACGTAAGTACCGTAACTGTAAAGTGAATCAACTTACCAACTAGCTTGAGCTTTCTTTTTAGAATCCACATGGTTGCTTAGCCCTTCAGGAACCTTCAGACACTCTCAAACAGTATAAGAAGAGAAAACAAAGAATAGGAGAAAAGAGCTGCGCGGACTTTCCTCTTACTCCCATCGCAAGCCCGAAATGAGAGTGACCGACCAGTCATCATGATCAGGGGAAAGAGCTTGCCTGGCGGGTGATTTCAAAGTTGAACAGGTCTTGCGCGAGAGCCGAGACACTGACGGTCGCGGCGGAGACGCCGTGAGGGCCGAGAGAGTCGGAGTCGCCGAGGACGGACGGATGCCAACAAAAGCCGTACATGAATTTGATGGCCTTATTCAAAAGATTCATCTCTGATCGCTTGAAGAGCGTCGCCGATGGAGAAGGAAGGAAAAATGCAAGAAAGAAGGTGGCAAAGACTAAGAGGAGAGAGTGAACCTTTTGCATTTCAGAGCATGACAAAGCCAAAGTAGGAGTTGGATTCGGAAGAAGAGCCGTTGATCGATCGGGGGCCGGTCATACCAAGTCATCGTGCTCCGGCTCAATCAGGAAGCGACACGTGTGGCTTGTTGACGTTGACTTCCTGCCTGAAGGAGGAGACGGAAGAGGCGAAAGCGGACACGTGTCTTATTCTTGTTTGTTGAGAGTGACGAAAATTTTTACCCAATCTGGTCCGGCTAGACCATGGTGAAGGTGCCGTTCGATGACGTTTTATCTTATCAGGTTGAGTGTAACACGATCATGCCTTCCTCAATTTTGTTCTTTATTTTTTTATTATCCCTTTAATGGCGGAGCGAAATTGAATGAGACATCGAACAAACATGTTCCCGTGATTTGAGGACCAATCCGCGACCCGTTTTCTCTTTCTTCATGGTCAGAAGTGGACATACCCACTTATGTCTTAATTAAGTGTCGACATCGTTCATACATGCAAATTTGCTTTGGTTCTAATCTGTTTTGAATAAGTTTGGTTCAGTATGGATTGCTGAAGAGCACGTTTTTGAAGAGGAAAATGTTAAATAGTCTATGGGATCATATATTTTTATCTTGTTCTAAGGATAACTCTTTAATTATAGGATATCCATTTTGGGAGAGCATAAAACTACGAAAACACCTTTATTAAATAAAAGACCCACACCTTCCATTTTAATTCTAAAATTAAACAAAATGATAATAGAGATTTATGTGAGCACGCCTCGATCCATAATCAAACGAAACGAGTTTATAAATGGAAATGGGAAAAGATTATTGTATTGAATGGACTCCTTCAATATCAATGATTAGATAATGACTTATCATTATTTCGAGTAGGAGAATCCAATAGCCCATTCCTCCCATAAATTACCATATTCCATGTTTTTATGGAGAGAGAGACCATATAAAGATCTCAAATCGCTATCAAATAAGGTTACGAGCATTATGGCTAGGGGGGTCCCAGCCTCTTTTCACCGTCGGTCCATTTTTTTTCCTACGATCACTAAGCTTGTCCGTGAACTTAGTCCTCAAGAAAGCCCCCAAAAAAGAAAAAAAAAACTTAGTCCTCAGGAAATGAGCTAACAAGCGGGATCAATAAAGGTCATTTGCACCCAATGTCCTGCCAGATTCATCCCTTTAAGGCACGTGTCCTTTTCCACGGGTGTTTCGGCAAAGCCACTAATGCCATTCGTCTTCCCTCCAATGTTTGGCTGGTGGGCCCCAGAAAAGGAAAAGTTTGAAACCTCAACAAAAGAGAACAGTAGAAGCTTCGACCTTTTAAGAGAGAGACTGAGAGCTTCCCGGGAGAGAGGAAAAAGGAAAGAAGGAGAGAAAGAAAAAGGAAAGAAAAGAAAGGACAGAGAAGAAAGGGCGGAAAGGGGAAAATTTTCGTGTGCTCATGATTCGGACGATTCATCAAGCCGATTCAACATTTTATGGCAATGCCTCGTAAGTGCTCGCGTGTCGCGTTCATTTAATCGGAATAGTTTCGGATTTAGGAGTTGAAATTCGGAATTATATAAGTTTTGAGTCGTAAAGTCTGATTTTTGAGTCGTTGAGCTGCATATATACATATATATATACACATATAAATGATGGTTTAGGGTGCTGTGGAACTGTAGGATTTTACGAAACTTGATTTAATCTTACGGTTTGCTTGAAACAAAATTTTGAACGCACAATGTACAATGTACGTCCAGCTGCTTTGAGGCCATATTTTGTCAATTTTCGGCTTGATTTTAGGTAGGCTAAATAGGGTTTCTTGTAGCGTGTTGAAAGGGTTTTCTATTAACTATAAGTACAGTTGAAACGGGATTCGGTGGAAAGAGTTATGACATGATAAAATTTCGCACTCAAGCTTTGCAATATGGACAGCTTTGAGTAATCGCTTTGGGTGAGCAATTTGTAAGGGTATGTGAGTCGTTTTATAAGTGTTTAAGCTTAATTTAGTCAAGTCATAGTTAAGGTAACATTTTACTCAACTTTAACGTTATTTCTCGCTTATTTAATAAGATTGCGAGTTTGACGGTTTGAGTAATCTTTGTCATTTGAATGTGAGTATTCCCATGTGAGTGGTGCTATTTCTTTTTTGAATTTACAAACTCATATTTTTGAAAATGAAAAGTATGAGGTATATTATATGCAAATCGTGATTTGGCTAAAAGGCAAAAGTAATGGATCAAGCATTTACTACTTTTTAATTCATTTGAAAATGGTTTAAAAAACGTGTTATAGAAGGTGTTGTGAAAATTTAAATGTGTGTATTACGATGAGAATTGATTTATGAAATGGATTCTTTGATGATTAGGAAAACATTCAATGAGAAAAACGTTTCAAAATGTTTACTAGTTTATGAAATGAATTATGTAATAGTGTGAGAAATATATTCTGTCTAATGAACGGAGTTGGGAAAGAGGATATAGTTTGGGTTTGCGAAACCTTTTTGAGAAGGAATTGTGTTGACTTGAGTATGATTTATGAAAGGTGATTTAATTGATACGTGAAATCGATTTATGTATGATTTATGAAAGGTGATTTAATTGATATGTGAAATCGATTTATGTTGTGGATTCTAATTGATTTTGTGGAGATAATTGATTTATAAAAGTTATGATTTGGTTTGTGAAGTCAATTGTGATATAGACCGATAAAGGTCAATTATTTATATGTATGTATATATACGGCGGCTTGACCAACCCTAAAGTCTCAAGATCGGGGGCTAACCCGCACAACACATGATTTAAGGGTTGTAGGACTAGAGATTGACCCAATCCCCCTTGGAACTAGACCAAGACCGGTTGGTCCTAGGTTGACCTTGAACTGTTGCTCACCCCTAGTGAGGGCGAGTATAGTAGAATAGGTAGAAGTCATAGCCTATGTTGAGGGCAACCTCATTTGGATTTGGACGAGGGTTGTCAAGTGTAGTTAAAAAAAAAGGAAAAAATAAATAAATAAATAATTTGAATTTTTTAAAAAAAATTGTCTATATCAGATTTTCAGCTAAAATTGACCGGATGGACTCAATTGGCAAAACGTTAAAAAAGAAGAAGAAGATTTTTAAAAATATATATATATATATATATATATATATATATAATTTAAGACTTTTTGGACAATTTGCCTCCTAAAACTGCAACTAGGCTGAGCGAGTTGCAAAAAAGTGAAGCTTTGAGTGGCTAAGGTAAAGACGGAGGTTAATGGAGGTTAATAAGGATGATAACGGAAGGGTTCATTGTCATGCACAAAGTTCGGATCGTCCTTTCGTAGAGGAGAAGTTGGAGATTGGAAGAACGATCTGACTTTGGAAATGGCGGAAAGCCTCCATAAGATTATGCGGGAGAAATGGATCAGATCCGGTTTAGAGTCGAGGTTGTTACTTGCTGAGTAACCTGAATTGATGCCTGACGATCGACGTGATGATGGGGAAATAGAATTTGCCTGCGTCTTTTGATAGTAGAGTTCATCCTCATCGTTACAAATGAAAAAGACTGAAGCAAGTGTCCTAGTGCGTTCTAGGGATACGGATGGAGATAGATGATGGCGCGGACGCAAGTACGTTAATATCAACATGTTCAGTAGAAAAAAACTGAATCACCGGAGTTTACCTCAGTGGCCACCCTTCCAACTTGGAAGGGGGAGGTGGGGGGTTCGAATCCCCACATTTTCGAGGGAGTTTTAGGAGTGAGTTTCGACTCTCACGCCCTATAAGGAGGCATGGCAAAAGTCTTTATTTCAAGAGACAGATAAATTACTTTATGAGCTTGTATTGTGTTAATTAAGAGCGTTGGGAAAGAAAAGAGAGACAAATGAGAAGAAAGTGGACACGTGCCTCGTTCTTATCTGTTGATGGCATGCAATTTACCAACGCGATCCAGCTACGGGAAGATGCTTCCTTTACTTTTTGCTCTTCTCCCCTTTGACGTGGGAGTGAAATTGCACTGAGTGGAGTTCTCTTAAAAGACGCAAACTTTTGATCGAGTCTCCATTTTGATCCAACTAATTTTTTTTAATAATAAAATATCAACTTTGATTTGAGTTGCAATTATGACTTAGGATGCGTTTATTTTGCAAAATTTGTTTTTTTTTCTTTTCTTTCCTTTTCTTTTTCCTCCTTCCTCCACCATCGGTCATGGGCAAGTTTGAGCTCATCGACCTCGAGTGAGCTTAAGCCTCACCATGTCTGGGGAGCTTGAGGGTCAAGTTGCGAGGTGGCGAGGTCGAGGCGTGAGTTCACTAGACATGACAAGGTCGAGCCTTGTCAACTAGTGCCTATAGCCTGTCGCCTACCGTTGTCGAGGCCAATGACTAGTGAAGGAGGAAGAAGGAAAAAGAAAAAGAAAAAGAAAATAAATGAATAAAAATATTTAAAAATTGAGATGAACAATTTCGGAAATTTTTTTCATCTCTTTAGATTTAAAAATTCACTTTTCTATTTTTATGCATGAAAGTATTTACGTTTGACTAGTCATATTCCGTGAATCAAACTAGAAAGTCCAGAAAATTAATTCCCAAAAACACTTTCCCTCAAACAAACGCACTCCAAACTTAATTCTATCTTCTAGAAAAAGAAAAAAGAAACAAGTTTTAGCTTGGCTCTCAATTTTGGCCTAAATATTTTTTTCTCTAGTAAAAGTGCTCGAGCTTCTAATTGAACCGGTCGCAATGTATTAATTGAGGAGCAAATTTCCCTATCTCCGTGGTGGACAAGATCCAAGAATAGAAATTCAAATTGAAGTTCACTAACTAAAATGGAGGATGAGCTAAAACCCAGCTACCCAAGGAATGATTCAATTAGAAATGAGATTATCAAGCACGACAAAACAGGGAAGCTAATTCCGAGATGCATGTGAAGCTCGCAACCCCAATTCGAAGAACACCCCACGAAACGGCTATTACCGAGCAAAAAGTGCGAAGGTTTATAGATTTAACACAACGATAGATGAGGACAACCAAAGCACTGGATATCACCTTGATGAGATGAAAAAAGCAGAGCAAGAGAGGGAGGCGAGAGTCGAGACTCGAGATGAGATCGCCAGAGGGAGGTTTCGAGCTCAAGCGAGAGGGACACGGCTCAGGTGAGATGATGACGTCTGGTCTAGATTGTCCTTTTTGAATTCTATTAGAGTAGCACTATCTAGAAGTTCAGTCTTCAAATAATCCCCTGAATAATCCTAAGATACATTGGCGTTATCATCTAGCCAAACTCCTCGAGGAATAATGTGACAGCCTGATTTTCGATTATGTTTTCGATTAAATGAATTGGGCTTTTCATCGACGCGCCTATAGTTTTTTTCTCTAAGCTGATCACTCACGAGATAATTAATCTATCGGGTGAAGCTGTTAAAGAATATAAACGCGATGGACTTGAGAATTCGATAAGAAATCGACTGCTCGACCGTGCTAATTTGCGAAGATCAATACGGTACCGTTAAAATCGATTAGAGACCGGAGATAGGTCGATTCGACAGAGACATGTAATTAAATTATGGGTGATTCCACCTAATTGCAAAATTCGCGTCGAACGGCACTAAACCGATTTTTCTGTCGATTCTGTACTCGGTGCTCGTAATTGAAACATCGAGACGTGCGTTTATTCCAGGAAGAACGAATGATGTGAAAAATATTTTCTTAAAAATAATCGCGTAAAGTAATTGGTCGATGATTTATATCTAAATATTTTCGTGAACGACGAAGATATTTTTCGTTCACTCATTTTGGTAAACAGTACAACGATCATTTTTAAGAAGATGTTTTTCGAATCAATCATTTTTGACAAAATAACCGGAGTATGAATAACTCAATATCAATTCGAACCACACCAACACTTTCATGATTTTATGGCCGTATGATAATTTTGTTATGTTCTTAGTAATTTGATATCAAGACAAAATGGAAAATCTTTCTCCAATTTTGACTCTAACGTCACAAAGGATATCTAGATTTCCACCGCATACATTCGAGCATCCAGAAATAACAATTCATCTGAGGTCGGGTCTTGTCAAGGGGTCAAACTCGTGACATATTTTCAACAGGTAACAAACAACTTCTTTGTGCGGCTAGCAATTATCTTGGAGGGAAAAGTAACAATCCAACTCATGAAGAATAAATTCTGTGTAGCTTAGTGTATTTTGTCAATAGGGACTGATTATGATGGAATTGCTATTTCCACAACTACATTTGCTTGGGCCACATCATTGTGATTTTGAGAATTGTGGCCAGGTCAAATCGTGTTCTGTTAAAATTGTCTCTCCTTTTTCTTCTTCTGTGTGTTCACTATCCACTCTACAGTTCTCAGTGCCACATATTTTCAGCAATCGAGTTAGATGAAGGAAAACAAATCTGGTATGAATTGAATTGCTTATGTTCACGAACTCTTCACACAGAATCGAAGGAGCTATTTGCATCATGTCCTCAAAACTTTTTGAGGAGATACGTGCATGAATAATGCTTTAGAAATGGATAATGGGGGATAAGTTTCGTCGTCGATAGGGAAATGGCCTTGAGTATATTACAAAGCCGCGCATTGACAATTTACATTCCCATGCAACATCAATAGTTATTAACTAAATTTTGTGGCAAAAATAGTATTTCAATTTGAATAATATAATCACTCTAGATAAGGCGACAGAGAGGTAGAAGCCAAGACAACTACTTCGAAAGAATGAACAAATCGAGAATGCATATCCAGCATTTCATTGTTTCAAGTAGTGATCCCAGGTAAAAACATTAGGATAGAACGGTCAAAAGATCTTGCAATAGGATAAGTACTCGAATCGGGCATAATTGATCATTGTTGATGTAATATTTTGACATTTCAAAGGTGTGGCCCACATGGAAAAAAATGAAAATAAGGATGAAAAGTCAATAAAGAAGAGGATAAGGGGATGCTTCAGCAGGCCGATAGCTCGTAGAATATAAGGGAAAGAGAGGAAAGGAAAAACAGCAGGGAAAGAAAGAAGGACAAAGGGGAAGAAGAAAGGGATTTCTCATGTGCACGCCTTTGGGGCCTCGCCAAGCAGACTCGACTCCGTAACACGACACCCCGTAAGCTCACAAGCACTGGGAGGATACTACTAGGACTCTGACCACGTGCCTAGTAAGTGTCTACACTCCTCGTTCGTTCAATCGAAGTATTTTGCAATAGGATAAGTACTCGAATCGGACATAATTAATCATTGTAGGAGATGTAATAATTTTTGAATTGTTTAATTCCTTTTGTTTTCTCACCTTCTGCTCTCTTTGGCCGGCCGGCACCGGCTACACGCGAGGGCCGGCGAGGTCAGCATCGCCGGCCAGTGGTGAGGCTCATCCCTGCTGGCCACTGGCAAAGGCGAGCCTCGCCTAGTGATGGCGAGGCCGCCGTCGCCAGATTTGGCGAGGCTCGGCCTCACCCAACCATGGCAAGGTGATCCTCGCCGTCCCTAGGCGAGGAGCCTTACTGGTCACCGGCGAGGCCACTGTTGCCAGATCTGGCGAGGCTCGTCCTTGCCTAGCCATGGGGAGGTCGAGCCTCGCCATCCTTGGGCAAGGACCCTCGCCTTGCATCTGGCGAGGCTCGACCCCACCCAGCCATGGTGAAGGCCGACCTTGTCAGTGCCGCCGAGCTCGGCCCTCGCCTAGCGATGGGGAGGCCGGCCTCGCCTAGCAACATGTCATCTTGTCTTGATAGCGAAGTTGGTGGAATTTGTATTTCTAATACTACAGACGAAACATAAGAAGAATGGAATCGTGAGATGACACATCTCTCACCAAATACATATAGCAAACGGATCATGACCAAACTCTAAGATGTAACTCAACTACAATGATTGAGAATGTTTCCAACTTTCCCATCATAATTCTCACATAGCAACATAAGGCTTTCGTTATTAATGGAGCTTTAGCAGATAGAAAATGAAGATCTGATTAGCTTGATACGAGCCACTGGTCGATCATTCGGTGAACGAGTAATTTTCGTACCTCATCCGGCACTCGTGGAGGACTAATTGCGCCCCCATATTAGTAGGACAATTGCTAAGTATTCATGTTTTCACATATTCGATGCACGTGACGCAGTCGGGAACAGAAAGTGCTGGATTGCAAGTTGCGTGGCCATAGACAACCGCCACTAGATAAGGAGACGTTGTGTAATAATCATAACCTAGGCGGTTGGGCGTCACGGTCTCTAAGGCCAAAACAACGTACGCTAAACTATTGGCGAAAGGATCACCGGCTTGGTACGTATATTCGTCGCAAGCTGCGTACATTTCGGTCAAGTCGAGAGCGCCACTCGTGACATTGCCAATCCATAGGAGCGCAAACGCGAGACCTACAATCCTCTACGAAGTGGCCATCGACTCTCTGTATCCGTTCTCCTCTCTTATTCTCCCTTCAACTGCTGCTCAGAATTTCATAATGTTTGGGTATTTTAAAGGGATTCTTTTTGTGCGTTTCTTCGTTATTTCTTCTGTCACACCTAGAATCCTTGTTGGGATGTGGATGACATGGCCATCCTTCCACCCGAAGGATGTAGCATCTAACCACCACTTTTCCAACTCCCAAAAATCCCCGTCAACAATGCTCTCGCTCTATTAGTCGCTAATCGAGGGACCTAAAAAGATTTTGGAATAGAGGAGTGAGCAACAACATGCTCAGTGAGTAGTACGTACCTTCTAAGCAAATCCAGTAGTGACTATGCATATATGTAAGTGTAAAGCATAACCAGTAACTTATAATCCAACTCATTAATATACATATCAACTCAAGTATGAGTCGTTCATTTCAACAAAGCTTTGTAATAGTCAGAAATACACATTTAAATCCCGCATCACGATTCAAATATCAATGGTCAAGTCCATTGTTTAATCTCTATCAAAAACTTCGTCAAGGTCCATCCGTTGATCCATCTCATATCAAAACCCACGTCGATGGTCAATACATTGACCAATCTTTTACTCAATATCAAACTATGGTCACGACACAACGCCTTGTTACAAGGCAACTGGGATTCTCCCCTAGTAAGGTCTCTACCTACAAAGCCGGCATCTCGGCCCAGAAGAATATCCTAAACCTGGTATGTATACCTATTAAGCATCACTGTGTTCATAGTCCTATTGAGCATAAAAAACCATCCTCCAATACTAGGAATCCATTTCAGAAATCAATCTCATACACCAAACAAATAACTTTTCATCGCAACATAACCATCCGCCATTTCTCAAATTATTCATAAACATTTACAATACTTTGCAAACACACTTTCTAAACATGCGCAAACAACCAAAGAGCAGTAAATGTTAGATTTATGAAAGTGAAGCTTTCCGGTTATTGATTGCATTTACTGTTGTACTGACATGTAGGAAGGTGCTGAGGCGAGGTAAGTCTTTTGTGATGTGTGATTAGGCTGCCTCTAAGTGTATTATCTTCCTAATCAGGGTTTAGGATATAGACTCGCTAAGACATTATCTCACCCCGTCGTGGCTTACAATTTTCAGGTCCCTAGATGGAGGTGCGCCCAATTCGTTTTAGGTAGCCGCGAGAGGCTGAGACCCAACGCACCATCTTTCCTGACCCCGGGAATCCTTGGACCCGCGAGCTCGTCGTGACCACGATCTAGGTCGATAATGGCCAACCTCAGTTGGTACCTCATCGATTCAAAGCGTGGTTTCTTTATGGGCCTAACGGGGCCCAGGAAGGTCCCATGGATGGTTTCGACGGACCTGCCGTCGAGGGTAAAGGTGAGGTGGTTCTCGACCCTGTTGTGGACGCCAATGTTATAACATCGTGGAGAACCAGTTGCCAGAGGATGAGCAGGAGCCTAAAGTAGAGGAGGTAGCTGACTCTCTAGATCTCGACATCTCTGACGGTGTCGTAGTGGACCCGGGTCCCAATTAGGAGGGTCCGGGGTAGGGTTAGCTCAGTAGTTCTTTTTGGATCTTGACCTCCTGTATAAAACCTTGTAGGGCTAACCTGTTTGTTTATAAAAGTGTGTTTGTTTAAACTGGTTGTCCTGCTTTTCTATCACATGTTGATTGGTGTTTGGAGATTGTTAGTTTCGCTTCCGCATGTGCAATAAAATGAATGGGTCGGCGACACGTCCTGGGAACGTCACAATTTAGTCGACCACCGAGGGATGTGCACACGCTCGAGATTTAGGGCGTGACAAATAACGTGATTAATCTCACAAAGGACTTGCTGGATTTCCCTGTACTCTCGTGAATTGGCTCCAATACAACATGAGAGCATTTTACACAGCCTGGTAGGAACATCTTGAGCTTTGTAGGTCAAAACTCCTATGTCCGCCAGGTACCTAGAAACATTGCTATGTGGTTTGACAAGCACCCATGATTTGTAAAAGAAAATGATTGTGTACAACTCTAGATCTGGCCTGCATGTCCTTAGTTGTTCTGTGAAGAATGCTTTTCATGCTTCTAAGGGTTCAAACCAACAAAGCATTTTTGCAAAATAGTGGTACTTCCCACGATCATCGAGTTCTCTAATTGCTTGGGTGATCATGCTTGGCGTTTTGGCTATTAGGAATTGAATGACAAAAGTATGACAATTAAATGCATACCAGTAAAACCATTTGAATTCTTATGGAAATCCATCATTTGGAGAATAAGTCAAAGGATGAATATACGGATAGTACGGATGCATGCCAATTAATTGAAGATTCACCCCCACATATTTTCTGAAGATTTTATCCTGATATTCACACATGACCTGTTTGAGATTATCAAATAGAATATGGGACTTAATTAACTCTGGTATCTCTGGAGGATAGGGCTAGGTCACAAGGCCGTGAGTTCAAGGCAAGGTCGTGCCTCATCAGCCAATGCTTATAGCCTATCATCGGCTGTTATCAAGGTTGGCGACCGGCGGAGGAGGGAGAAGGAAAAAAAATAGGAAAAAAAAAGCAAAAATAAAATAAAACATCAAAACATTTGAGAAAAGCAATTTCAGGGAGTGTTTTCGGTTGACTAGTCATTTTCTGCGAACCAAACGGATGAAATTCCATAAAATCATTTCCTGGAAAACACTCTCCCCCATACAAACGCACCAATAATAGTGTTTAATCATAGTCACACCTTCACAACCCATGGAACAAACGGAATCTCGCGCGCTCGATCCTTCACTGATCTTATGTGATCGATTTGGCTAAGGCCGTTCGAGCTTTGGAACTAGATTAGCATACATACAACAGAAGATAAAGCACTTCCTTCTCTAAATCAGTCGGAAAGCTATGAGTAGATTGTAGACCCTGTACATCACCAATTGCCCAGCTGCATTTCCCCAGAACGGCAAGAGGCTGAACCAGATTCGAGTGAGGTCATCCCCCCTCTCATTTATTCTTCTTCCGCCATTCCCATGGCTCCTCAGGGTTTGGCGAAGTCCACAAACCTACGCGCTTTGCCCGTGCATTCTTCTCGCACTGCTCATGCAACATTCAAGAGACAGACTTCATATCACATATAATCGGGAACAGCAATTCAAAGAATCGGTAGGCTACCTTTGCAAGCTCTGCACGTTGGTCGTAGGCTTTGTAATGCCACGCCATCCCTTTCTTGAGCATCAACTCCTGTGGTTGGACATGGAAATGAACGACGAATTGTATACGGGAAAAAGTAGAACTGACAATAGAGTGCGATTACAGAAGCGGCTCAACAAACATGCTGGTACGCAATCACTAGAAGCCATTGTCGATATGGTAAATTTGCATTTGCTAGTCCTGCTCTGTGGCGGGTTTTGGCTCGCCCAGCCTGACCTCCCCCAAAGCATTAAGCTATGGTTCAGTTCAGCTGTCTGCCCGAGTCCAACCATGAAATGAAGTTTCAGTCTAGAAAACAAAAGAGAAGAGATCGATTGAGTGTAAAGGCAATTTGATTCATCAGTCTTTGTCCAAGTGTGTTCGGTCATTTAACTCATCTTTCTCGCCTTGGCCTGATTAAATTTCCTAACTGATGACTCGTAGGCCGTTGAATATACTTGTCAAAAAGGCTAGGGAGAACTTGGGTTTACCTGTACAAAGTTGCCGTTGCAGTATATATCTCCTAAGCTCCGCCCATATTGATCTTCCCCATACACAAGAACTCTCAAACACTTTCCTTGAACAATCTTTGCGAGCTCCTCCTTAGCCTCTTTGCCATATGGCATGTCACCCTCTGGAGCATCTATCCCCCTGTTTCATAAGGCAATAGTTCTTGGAGGAATAAAGAGAACTGTTTGCCAATTGGAAAGCGTCAAATTCCTAGTTTTACCTGAGCCGAATTCGGTACTTCCGAGCAAGGACTTCCTCATTCTTAACATTTATCACCCTGCATATAAGCGACTATAATCAACCAGTGAATTACTCGTGCAGGGATAGAAGAAATGTGACAGACGATAAATGTGACTGTTTATATTGCAATCGGGATAACATACTGATATCCAGCGGCAATAATACTTTTGTGCAGTTCTTTTGCACGAGCTTTTTCCCCCCGAGCACGGGCTTCTGATCTTTTGAGGGCTGCGACCAGGACTTCTTGTGGGACCAAGCGCGATTCCCTCGGATCAGAAGTGCTAACGTACACGGTGACGCCGTCCCCATCCGTCACACATCTTGCCTCCACCTGGTAAAAGTTTACTGAAGATATTCAGAAGATTGTATGACAGCTGAATTCACTGTGAACTTCACTCCGAGCCTAGAGATCATTTCTTCATGGATCGTATGAAAGCTAAGGAACTTTGGGCTGATGCTTATAGGAGACGTGGTCCTATTAGATCTGTCAAGAGTTGGGATAGTGAGTTGGAATTGGATATCTTGTCTAGAATACAAAAATGATGTGTTGTATAGATTCAATGATGTTAAGCAAGCCAAATTTTGTGTTGTACTTGGAGGTCTCTAGGAACTGGAACTCGTTATAGCTTTGTGCTTGTAGCTGATAATGCTGACATTACACTTGTAGCTGCCAGTGCTATGTTGTAGCAGCTCTGCAGCTGCTTTAAGTCAATCAATGAAATGTATGCTTACATAGCAAAAAAATTGAAGATATTCAGAAGATGCTACAGAGTAAATATATACAAAGAAATTATGGAGTGTTGAGGAAGGTTTGGGTTCATTACTGGAAGTGTCTGAAGCTCAAACTCCAATCCTTGAGAAAATGCCACTGGAACTTCGACCGTGGTCTCGACCGGGGTGGGAGCAAGAGGTAGGCCGTAGAATTTCAACAAACCCTATCGCATCAGAGGAAGCGCAACAGCCAAAAATTAGATAAGGTAATAAACAGTCAGCTCCTTAATTCCTCTGAGGATAATGGGCATGAAAAGCTAATGAAAAAATCCAAGATTTTCACTCATCTTTGGTTGAATTACCTCAACATCAGCCTTCAGGTGTTGCTTGAGGGTTTGGAGAACAAGCCTTGATGCTTCTTCAGGTGTTTTTGGAGGTGGATTTGATGCTTTCCATGCCACTAGGAGCTTTTTATAACTTCATTTTTTCATCAAATAATTGCAGCAACAAAATGAAAAATTTGAACGTAAGATCATGACATCAAAGCGAATTTCTTCAGGACAGAGCAGAATCCCATTTCAAGAAACTTAAAGTTCTGCAATAGTAAAGTGAAGCAATTTACCAACTAGCTTGAGCTTTCTTTTTAGAAACCACATGGTTGCTTAGCCCTTCAGGAACCTTCAGATACTCTCAAACAATATAAGAAGAGGGGAAAAAAGAAAAAGAAAAAGAAGAGGGGAGAAAAGCGCTGCACGGACTTCCATCTTACTCCCATCTCAACCCCGAAATGAGAGTGACCGACCCGTCACCATGATCAGGGAAAGGAGCTTGCCTGGGAGGTGATCTCGAAGTTGAACAGGTCCTGGGCGAGAGCCGAGACGCCGACGGTCGCGGCGGAGACGCCGTGAGGGCCGAGAGAGTCTGTGTCCTGGGCGAGAGCCGCGACGCCGACGGTCGCGGCGGAGACGCCGTGCGGGCCGAGCGAGCCGGCGTCTCCGTCGCGGGAGTCGGTGTCGCCGAAGACGGTCGGGTGCCAACAGAAGCCGTACACGAACCTGACAGCCTTCTCCCAAAAGTTCATCTCCGATGACGTGAAGTGCGACGACGATGGAGAAGGAACGGAGGAAGAAAGGAAGAAAGAATGAAAGGTGGCAAGAACCGAGAGGAGAGAGAAAGAGGCGCGTTGACGTTGACGCTGCCTTCCCGCTGCTGCAGGGGACGAAAGCGGACGCGTGTCTTGTTCTCGTTTGTTGAGAGCGTGCGGATTTTCACCCAGTTTTGGTCCGGCTTGATCATGGTGAAGATGCTTCTTCGATGATGTCTTTTTTTATCTTGTCGCCTTCCTCTATTTTGTTCTTTTTCTTTTTTATTCCTTTAACGGTGGCGCGGAACTGAATAAGACGTCGTACGAACATGTTCCCATGATTTGAGAACCTAACCCGACCCGTCCCGACCCAAAACCTTTTATCTTCATTTATGATTGGAGGTGGACATTTACCCACTCATGTCTTAATTAATCAAGTCTTGGCCTCGTTCATACATGAAAATTCGCTTCTGGTCTAATATGCATTGAGTATGTTTAGTCCAATGTGGAAAGACGTCCCGTATGTGATGTTGGCAACATCGAAGAATACATTTTTAAAGAGGAAAACGTTAAATAGTGTATGAGATGTTATATTTCTATCTTGTTAAGAGGATCTTATATTTTTATTGAAGTCATAACTCTTTAGTTATGGGATCTCCATTTTGGGAGAGTATAAAATTATGAATACACCTCTATTAAGTAAAAGACTAATACCTTTCACTTTTATTTCAAAAATTAAACAAAATGGTAATAAAGATTCTTGTGGGCATGCTTCAATTCATATTTAAATGAAATGAGTTCTTGAATGGAAATGAGAAAAGAATATTATATCAAATGGACTCCTGATGATTAGATAATGACTTGTTGTCATTTCGGGTAGGAGAAGCCAATAGTCCACTCCTTCCGCAAACTATCATGTTCCATTTCTCTTGGCAAGAGAGAGCAGATGGAGATCTTAATGAGCAAGTTCGCTATCAAATTAGGTTGCGAGCATTATGGCTAGTAGGGTCCCAACCTCTCTTCGTCGTGGTCGGTCTATTCAGTCCTCCGATCATTAAACCCGTCCGTGAACATAGTCCTCGAGAAATGTGCTAACGAGTGTGATCAATTAAGGTTTGTACCCATCGTCCTGCCAGTTTCGTCCTTTAAGGCACGCGTGCTTTTCAACAGTGTTTCATCGCCGGCATTCGTATCATAGTTTGGAACAGTGTACGCCATTGCCACTTAATGCCATTCATCTACCCCGATGCAGAAATTAGTCATCCTGGCCTGAAACATTAACCTCGCGTTAACACCAGGCCTTATGGCAGTTTATAGAGCCTGCTTCAGTTCATATAATGTTCCATGTAGTTGACTCACTTTATTAGGAGTGTCAGTATATTGAGGAGGAGGCTCCATATGTTTCTTTAGTGAGATCTCCTTGAGTAATACATTTTTGATATCCATCTAAAATAGATGTCATTGCTTAATAGCAGTGAT
Source organism: Eucalyptus curtisii (assembly GCA_017140595.1). NCBI lineage: Eukaryota > Viridiplantae > Streptophyta > Magnoliopsida > Myrtales > Myrtaceae > Eucalyptus > Eucalyptus curtisii. Next base: position 251,340 of record CM029503.1, read on the forward strand.
AACAAGGAGATTGCGAATATAAATAAGAACCGTAGCTAGAGCAAACATCTCATCATAGTTAATGCCATACTCTTGAATGAAGCCTTTTGCTACTAGTCTAGTTTCATAGCGTTTCACCGCACCATCTGTTTTTGTTTTGATCTTGAATGAACAATCGATCCCGCTTCAGAGGTCCACATGCATGCCCATTTACCACTGCTACCATTGAGGATTCCTCCAATCGTTTGTCTGTTACTTTATCATTAAATAATCTTTGATCTACAGTTACATTCCATTATTCAAGCTAGTACTTTTAGCTCATTTGTACCTAACCATTTTGCTCAGTTAGTCACTCGGGTACTCCTTATTTGCGGTGCTTTGATTTTGCTTATTATAATCACATCACCTCCCATTCCAAATTATTCAAGTCATAATCCTCTACTTCACAATCACCATGAAATGGCCCGTGAGGAGTTCTGTGAAGGAAGGTTCCCTTTGGTCCATACTTTGATGAGTATTGGGGATCTCGTATTTTGGTTGAGGGCAAAGGTAATTGGAATTCGTTGATTTAGACTCCGACCGTCCCTACGTGAGCGGGTAACGACGCTGACGGATAATTTTAATAATATTTTACTATTTTTAAATGTTATTATTCTTTTTTTATTTTTTTTACTTTTTTCTGTTATTTATTTATTTATTTTACTGTGGACAGGAAGGATCGGGCCCTCGCGGTTGAGGGCAAAGGTGGCCTCGCCTCAATCTAGGCGAACCATCGTGCCCCCTGCACCAAAAACATCCGGAAACGAGCGGATATCTCTCTCATATTAGTGGACTAGCCGGATCTGAAAACATCCAAAGGTGAAGATTAACATGTCCGACCAAGGACTCAACCTAATCCAAGGGTGGATTATACAAAGATCAGAGACTTATCAGCCGACGCCGACATACTGTGGCACTTGTGGATAGCGAGGAGAACCACTTTCGTTTCTAGGCGACAAAAACTAGACCCCGCTGCGGGTCGTTGAGGCGGCTGAAGCGGCGGCATGCAAGAATTCTGGAAAGAGTCCCCTCAAGAAAGGCTCCTAAAAATCAACGTGGATGGCTCTTTCGTGGAAGGAGGGAGAGAGCAAGGAGCGTCACCGGCGTATGTGGAGATGATTTTGGACAACTTGTGGTGGGTTTTGTGAAGGTGGTGAGGGCGACTGGGCGAGTACAGTTGAACGGGTAGAAGCCCTAGCCTGTGCTGAAGGCGGCCTCGTGCCACCGGGCGAGGGTCGTCAGGCACAGTAAAAAAAAGGAAAAAGAAAAGATAATAATAAAATATTAATATATTACTAAAAATTATTAATATTAACGTTGGTCAACTTAATTGACAAACTTGAAAATATTTAGCATATAATTAATAATATTGAAAGATTTAGAATCAAGTTGATAAAAATGTATTAAATATAAGATTTTTGACCAAATTTTCTTTGTTCTCGACGTACGAGGAGCCCAAGAGAGATCCTCGGGGGCATGTGGAAAAAGTAGCCGAGTTCTTGAATCGCCCACTAAAGCTGCGACGAGGCTGAGCGAGATGTAGACAAATTGTAGCCTTGAGCGGCTGAGTAAAGATGGAGGTTGTCGATAAGGATGATAAACGGAAGGGTTCATTCATTGGAGTGGCAGAGAAGTTGGAGATTGGAAGACGAACTATCCAACTCCGGATACGACGGAAAGGCTCCATAAGATTGCGCAGGAGAAATGGATCAGATCCAGTCTGGGGCCGAGGTTACACGCTGAATAACCCGAATTGATGTCCCGACGATCGACTCGATGACGAGGAAACTAAATTCGCCCACGTCTCTTGATGATAGTTCAGCCTCATCGTCACCGGTGAAAAAGACCGAAGCGAATCACGGTATGTTCAAGCGATACGGATGGAGATTAAATGATGACGCGGACGCAAGAGACGTAAATTTCCACGTCTTTCCGGGTTAGACGAGAGACAATCCAAAGGCGCTTTTAATATTGACCTCTCAGATCTTCAGGGAAACAACTTGGCAGTTATTTCAGCAGGAAGCGCGCTAACTCATACCTTGGGATTCGACAATATATAAGAAGGGTCAAAAGAGAGAAAAACCTCCGCGATTCTTGCTTGCCCTGGTCAAGAACGGCTCCGTCAGGACACACCCACAAAACAAAATTCCTCCTTTGCTACCTCCGTTGGCTTCGCTCTCCACGCCATGTCTGCTTCCGTTCCTGCTTCCGTCTGGTCTTCCCGAAGCCTCAAGATAGGCATCGTCGGCTTCGGCACTTTCTCGCAGTTCCTGGCGAAGACCATGATCAAACAGGGCCACTCCCTAAGAGCGACTTCGAGGACCGACTATTCTCAGCTATGCGCGGATTTGGGCATCTCGTTTTTCAGGTATGTGCTCATGTTTCGATAGTGATATTGTCGACATGCATGCATACACGAATACATACGCATGCGAGTTTTCAGTTTTCTGCAGATGTGCAAATGCTCTGACGAATTGGGTGTCCCATTGCAGCGATGTGGCTGCGTTTCTTGGAGCAGATAATGATGTGATAATGATATGCACATCAATCTTATCTCTCTCCCAAGTTCTGAGGTCGATGCCGTTTCATGCACTGAAGCAGCCGGCGCTGTTTGTTGATGTACTGTCTGTCAAAGAGTATGCAAGAGACACTCTCTTACAAGTATAAGAGCTACCCTACACTTTGGACATGACAGCCTATTCATGTATGATAAATTCCAGTGTAACGCCGTACTCAATTAAAAGACTGCAATCTGTAGGTACTTCCAGAAGATTCAGATGTGCTGTGCACTCACCCGATGTTTGGGCCGGAGAGTGGTAAACACGGGTGGAGAGATCTTAACTTTATGTACGAGAGAGTTCGAGTGAGGGACGAGGAAACATGCTCAAGCTTCCTCGAGATTTTTGAAATCGAGGTACCCTACAGCATATCCTCAGCTAGCCTCGTACTTCCCCGTGAATAAGAAGATTTTAGACATTTCATCATTGCCTTCACAATCTAACTATGACATAACACTTCAGAGAGATAGATCAATAGAGAACTGAGTTAATGCTCTGTTCTGTGCCCTTCATCTCCCCAACCAGCATATTCAAGGTCAAAAGCCAAGGTTGCCAACCGACCCTTCATTTTTCTTAATTTTATTTTCTGATTTTCAGGTAGAACAGATAAGACAAGGTTACTTACCACAAGTTAAGAAGAACAATGAGGAATGACTAAATTCACTGGTCTGCATAAAACATCTATGTAATCTTTAGAGACCTCATAATCCATTTAAAATGGTCCTGGATAGATATTAAGTGAAAGGATCATCAATGTCTAGAACCTGATACAAATTGGTCATAGAGTCATTATGCGGATCTTCAGCCAGCCTTTCTCTGGGTGAACTGAGAAAAATAAGCAGTGTAATTGATAGTTGATACAAACTAAGCAGCTTAATATACTCCATCTCATGCTTAATCCTTGCCTATTGCCATCTAACGGTATTTCAGCCGACCAACATGAGGCATATCTTCCAATTACAAAATGAATATCTATTCTTTGTGAATGTCAGGGATGTAGGATGCTTGAAATGTCTTGCACAGAGCATGATGAGCTGGCCGCGAAGAGTCAATTCATCACCCACACTATTGGGAGGTATTTCCAATTCCCAGCTAACTAGTCATCTTACAAGTTTTTCCCAACCACCAACTAACTCATTATCTTACAATAAGAACTGATGTTTTCATACTTGGATAGAATCTTGTCAGAAATGGACATTGAATCGACACTGATAGATACAAAGGGTTTCGAAGCACTTGTTCAACTGGTAACGTCAACTAGCGAATTCTCCATTTTTGTTGTGTTGCCATTGTTGGTTTTTCCCTTTTTGTCTTTTCAAATGGACCTATTATAAAGTGCATCATGTGTAATGAAATAGAAGGATTCCATGTTGAGAGCAGCAGTGTGTGAAATAGTTTAAGTCTGGATTTTTGTAATTCCAAGTCTTCTTTTTTCTTCTATTAGCTCTGGCAATAAAATACAATTGTCTTTTGATATGACATGCTGACAGTTTTCATAACCGCAGAGGAAGAACACAGAGAGCAATAGTTTTGATCTGTTCAGTGGGTTGTACATCCACAACAGGTTTGCAAAGCAAGAGGTATGGAGCTGATGCATTTCACTCGGAAATGATACATCTCAAGTTTCAGTTTGATCCTACTTTTGAAGCAAGAACTTACATTTTACCTGAGATCATTAATGAAAAGAAATTTTCGTAATGCAGCTAAAGAACCTAGAGTTTGCCTTTGAGAAGTTGAAACACAAGCTGCTGAAGAGGAATGATGAGGAACAGGAGGTAAACCAGTAGTGCTAGCATGATGAGGAACGGCTGCCGATAAATTTCTTTCACTACAAATTTACTCCTTATCAGAACAGTTTCTTAGCTGTAGAAACTGTAAACAAGGTGCTTCTCAATTCACTCCAGAGAGATACTATACTGAGAGATATATTGTCAGATTTCTATTTCTGGAGAAGTACAAGCTTTACACTATTTTCAGTACCGTAAATTCTAGGCCTGGTGTCAAAACTGTGTTACGAGTACAGGTGCAATCTTGCATTATCCTCATATGTGATGAATATTTGAAAGAATAAGACTTGACAATTTACAGTTGGGCGAGAGAAGAATATATAAACTATCATTGTAAATGAATGAGCGTTTTCTCTGTCACCAGCTTGCAATAAATTTCAGAAGAAAGCAACAGCGTAACATCAAGTTATCACCTCACTGGTTATTGATTTCGTCACAGCCAGCCTCTTCTGTTATGTTGCACTGAAGCGTAGCTGGGTTAGGCAAATCAGGTGTCTGATAAGAAGGCTCTGTACTCTTCCTACTCTGCAGGCCTGCAAAACGAGCTAGATCGACCCATTGCTGCAGTATTAAAGCAAAAACCACACGTCAACACGGTCTGCAAAAATATAACCATCCAACGGCATTATTATATTGGTGGTGGAAGTGGCTAAAGAGCAAAGGTAACAGGGAAAACATGTGAAGGATAAAAGATGCAACAGTCATGATCGCAGCAAACTGAAAGCGCCCAATTTTATGATGAAGACAACAGAGATCATCTACATCTATGACACCACCTTTAGGAATTCCAATACAGCACAAATTGCTGGGCTTGTTGCATATAAAAACAAGCTTTAGTATGTCTGCGGCTGCCCACTTTTATACCCAGAGAAATAAATACGGCACAGCAAACACATTGATAAGATGTGCTTTTGCGCTGAACTCATATCACGGATATATGTGGGAAAAAAGTATCACGACCCTAACCTGAGTTCCCCAGTAAGAGTTGATGGTCCGTGCTATAAAAGAGAGCATATTCACAAGCAAAGTTTGGGAAGAAAATTCCTCTGATAGCCGATGCTCCACAATCCCAGCAATAATCTGCATTAAATGGGACTTTATCGTTGAGATCAAAACATTACAAATGGAAGCTTATATTGAACAGGATACAGTACATCACTTTTATTTCACTAATCGAAGGTGCCTGGCACTTGTTGCTATTTCAGTTGCTTCAAGCTAGATTACATCTTATTATTGGGAAATGCAGCAAAAAGCCAAACAATGACAGAACTTGAGGACATTTGAAGCATGCAAACTAAACTACTGGTTTTGGTCGTAACCTCTCAGTCGAGCATGTCAGCAGCATAATTATTAATATCTAACAAACTTAAATGATAGAAATCAGTATCCCCTCTAAATTAGTTGATAAGTATTATTTTCCTTCACATTAGAGCACTTGATAGTGGACATTCAATTAATATTTAGATTGTCCAGTATTTGTTTTTAAATCGCATAACTCACATATGCTAAGTACACTACTCATAATGTCTATTCATGTAAAATATTAATAACGAACATATATTTGGATGTGTTATTCAGGTACATTATTAGACAATCTGCATCCAACTAGTTGCACAGGGTGGAGTTGTTAAGTCAAATAAAGTGGAAATTTCTATCTGGCAAAGCCAACTTTAAAGTTCAAGTCATAGTAGTTGCACTTTTCAATTATGGTTGAATGCTAAGTGGCAGAGAGTTTATTGCCCCACATGTCAACAATTTACAGACCAACTAAGAACAAACTACGGAAGCTTGAGCAAACTAAAGGTGTGAACCTTGTGAAGGTTGATAACCAATTAATGCTCCAAAAGCCGATTTTCCCTCTAAGCACAGTCCCAAAAAAGAAATGAGTGAAAACATGGGTCTCTTAGAGGGGTGGTCTAAACCTAAAGCGAGCTACCACTGACCTGATACCGGAGATTTGCTGAGGTTCCAAGAAAGCATCCATAGACAATTGCTGTTTTCAAAATTGGTGATCTCTTGTTTCGTTGTCCTGCAGTTAGGGCAGGATTAAGGAATCTCCGGAGCACATACAAAATGTTTGAGGTTGCCACCGCCCCAATACTCGAAATAAATCCCACCGAGCCAAGTTTCAAACCACCAAAAAGTACCGATGCAATCCTATGGCTCGCATTCCAATCTTTCCCAGCAAGGTTCTTTTGAAATGCATTATCTGGAATAGACCCCAAGATACCTCGCAAAGGACCCATACTATCTGGCATATTCATGTCATTGGCATATGAAAGAAAGGAAATAGTTGGGGCAGGAAGCCACACAGTGAAGAAATCAACAACTGTTCCTCTCAAAGTGTCGGTGATAACATAGTCCAGCTCTTCAAAAAAATTCTCTTTACGTCTCTCATACTGCGCTAAGAGAGTGGTGGTAATTGATATAGCTTCCTCTATTGCTAATCTATGCAAGAATTTGGGGTCTGCCAATAGTCTCTCCCTAAAGCCCTGCATCAAAGTCACTTGCCACGATTAACTCATTGTGGTGATGAATATGGATAATAGCAACTATTTATTATAGTGACACTGTACGAATAAACAATAAGACAATCATATTATAATGTAAATTCATCTACTATAGTGTAAAATCGCGACAAAATCTTATGTTGTAACGCTGGAGAAACAATTTAAGAGAACAACCTACCTGAAAGCGGTGAGTGAGCTCCGCAATTATAGGATATTGCTCTAAATCGAAAAAGTTCTGCAAGACCTCTGGTGATACTAGACCAAGATCCAGTCCTTTCTGAAGATCCTGATGGCAATATCATATCATCACCATCAGAAAGCAAGGACTTTCATAATGCTGAGACACTCATATGCAAACACTTAAGTATTTGAAATCGCCAAAAAATATCTAGTTAAAGCTAATTACTAACTACCGGTACAATCTTGAAATATCAGGTATAGTTAAGTCTAAATCAGCTCAGGAAAAAGGTTCTAAATCTAGGAGTAAGCCAAAGTTAAGATAAGTTAACCAGTCAATATTCGGCACAGTCGATCAAAAAGTCGAGACAACGAAGTACACTGGGACCATCAATGCTGGCAAATTGGCTCAACATTTTACATGAGGGAACCATTACCTGGGGATTCTACGTTTACAGTATTAGTCAGAATTGGCAACCCTTTAGCATAATAGTGTAGGCCATTTCATTTCAAGAGAGAATTCTATTAGAATGTCATCATCGTCAACAACATTCTCGTCCCAATTTGCCTATCCATATTACGAGTGTGAAGTCATCTATCCTTATTACAATAGTCCTAAGAGGACAAAGGATCCTTTTTCCCCTTTCTTTTGAAGATAAGGAGAAACACCCCATGAAGATTCCAATGACGTGCTCTGAAATAGGACATCAAAAACTAGTGCTTGAAAATCTTTACAGTGCTTTGCCCGAAAATCGTACTTAACCTGAAAGCAGCATGCATCTAGTAGACCCAAAAACAATACAGATACACCGCTCAGACAAATTCAATGCTCATAGAAAAAGCAAACCTGGGGTAAGGCATCTCGCTTCCTGCCCGCTGCATTCATTACTCGAGCAATTTCAGCACGGTCAAAACAATTTCTGCTGCAGGGTCTAGCAGCTGAATACCACAGAAAGTCTGCAACAGGGACTTCTCCTTCTCTTCGTATGTACTGTCTTTCCGGGTCCAGTAATATAACAACTTGGTTTTTCTTTTGCATCTTCCTCGAAATTCTTGCCGGCAGTCCAGTCCCTCTTGGTCCATATGTAACGTGACTTGCCCCAGTCATTACAACCAGAACTCCATTGGATCCAACATCTCCTATTGCTTGTAAAATTATTTGGGACATGCTATATTCTTCAACCACTCGTGCTTGTGCAGATAGATATGAGCTTGGACCAAAAGGGACTCCTTGATTTGGAAAATTCATGTCGATCGATGATCTACGTGACATAGAAGTGAAACCTGTAATGAAGCCCGAACCAGCAGGAGGAGCATAAATTTTACGCTCAGCCTTAGAAAGTCCACGAATGCCCTCAGCTTGAACAGTCCTCAAGATCTATTCAAGGAAAAATCAATTAAAAAAAAAAAAAAAAAAAAAAAAAAAGCCTTCTATGAGTATCCATAACCGTCAAAGTAGGCCAGCACGCGATAAAACTCTCATTTGAAAGATGGCAACACCTAATGTGCTCTATAGATGACGGAGGCAGATGAGAAATTTAAGAAATGGTTCTTTCTCCCAATCATTTTATCAAGTTGTAAAGCTAAATCCAATGAAATCATCAAGTTGCTGCAAGCAGAGACTTCCCATGAACACATTCACAATAAGTTGCTTCAGATTTGTGCAGGAAAGATTTCCTAAGATCTGATCAGTAATTGTCAATGGTGGCAAAATCGAGGCATAACAGAGCATCACCTCCAGCATCGCACCGTGTGGAAATGCAAGCAAGTATGTTCAAGAATAAATCACCAGCATAAGATTTAATTTTGGAACCGAGTGCACGTAGAAATTTGTCACATATGCCATGGCCTATATAGCTAGCAAGATATGGTAATACCTTTAGTGGAGTACCACAAGCAACAATGCGAATTCCATTGTCCCGGCAATAACTCAATAGGGGCTCGTACTCCTGCCATCGTTGGGGCGGCCAATGCTTCATCAAAGACTTCAACTCTTCCCCATCAGTCCTATCATATGGTTTTACCGTCTTATGATCAGTTCATGGGAAAGAATATAAACCAAAGAATCTGGAAGTACATATCCGATGAATCATCAAATTTGAATCAAGTATCGACCTTTTCAAAGATTAAACCAGAAAATTACTACAACTGTCAGTTCAGTTCTGCCAAATAGATAATAATGATAATACCATTCACATAATTCTGAATAGCACAAACCTCTTATCAATAAACTGATTGACCTCCTCCTGCAAATTGCTGGGGAACGCCTCCATTGCCACCGAAATCGGCTTGTCACTCTCCAAGCACCGCCTCCTCAAATTCTTCACAACCTCAAGCTCCAACACCTTGTCGTCGCGAGTCGGCACCTGCTCAGCCTCGCCTAGATACACGATCCGGGCGTTCATCAGCTTCTCCCACACCTTGCTCTTATCCTTCCCCACGGCCATCGGCTCTCCAATCGCCGTGGCATCGTATATCCTCGAATTCATCGCCTCCTCCTTCTTCCCCACCGCCGCCGGAGCCTGCGCGGCCGAAGATGGGGTCGCCGCTGCGGAGGCGGGGTTCGCGGGAGCATCGTTGACCGGAAGCCTCTCCTCCGCCCTGGCGACAGCCGACTGGAGGAACGAGGCTCCGGCGGCCAGGAGCGGCGTGACCAACGCGGCGCGCCTCGTGGCGGCCGGAGCCGCGTCTCGGTCGGCGGCGGCGGCGAGCTCGGGGCGCTCCGGCGGCAGGAGACGGCGGGGGCGGGGCGGCGGGGAGGGGCGGGGTGCGGCGGAGCGCATCGGTGGCGGCCGGCGGGGGGAGGCGAGGGACGGGCGGATGGGGGCTGAAGGCGCCGTGAAGGTGGTGGTGGTGGGGCTTCATTTTTTTTTTGGCGGCGCGGGAGTGGCGGTCGGTACTTCGTCGTACTACGTGGCTAGAGAGAGAGAGAGAGAGAGACGTTGGTTGGTTATGAAGTTATGAGGCTTGAGAAATTTTGAATATTAGCGGACTAATGGAGAAAAATAGAAACATTTGTTGTTTTTTTCCTATTTTCGTGTGGATATAAATCTAATTTCTTTTGATTTTCTTTCTTTTTTGAAAATCTGACGCGACGTGACGTGGGGGCGTTATCTGCTTGAGGCGCCACTTTGGGCAACTTGTTCGCATGCGGAACACAAGAATTCATGCATTTATTTGCCCATGACATTGTGTGTGCTTTTTTCGTGGGCGGAGTTATCTAGTTCAGGCTGTAATGTGTGATGATGATTACGGGACGAAAATGCATTATCAGACGCAAGTGGAAAAGGCCAAATTCTAGAATAGGACTGTAGTGGTCATTTCTTCACATCATCCCGAGTACTGAATAAATGTGACAAAATGAGTCTTAAATCCATACATAACCCATTTAAATCATAAATGAGTCAAGTATTAAATGGGTAATGTATGGATCATTTATTTTAAAGAAACAAATTAAATGAATTTAAAAGTTGAAGATTTAAAATAAATGGGTTTTAAATAGATTGGACTTAAAACCCATTTTCAACTAAAGTCTCACAATCTCTCTCTTCCCTCTTTAACTTTATAAAAATATTCTTTTTATAAAAATCGAAATTATAATTATTTTTTATATTTCTTCTTTCTTTTCTTTTATTTTTTCTTTCTTCTTCCTTCTTCCTTAGCCGGTAGCCGGCACGACGACATTCAACGACCAACCAAGCAAGGCTTGAGCTTGCCGAATCAAACGAGGCGAAGGCCTCGCTTAACGTTTAAGGAGGCTCGAGCCTATCTCGAAGCTCGCTGACATCGAGTGAGATTGGAGCTCGTCGGCATCGAGCGAGCTTGAGCTAACTAGATTCAGTGAGGTAAAGGCCTCGCCAGATGTTGGCGAGGCTCAAGCTCGTTAATGTCGAGCAAGCCCGACAAGCTCGAGACTTGCCTATGGCTAGTCGCCAGCCATCGAACAGTCGGCTGAAGAAGAAGTAAAAGAAAAATTATATTCTTAAAAAATAAAAATAATTAAAAATTCGATTTAAAAAAATAAAAATTGTATTAAATTTGTTTGCATAAAAATATTATAACAATAGCATTTTTTTTTAAAAAAAGTCATAAGAAATAAGTTTTCTTAGATTTAGTTAAATAGGTCGGATATGAATAAAAAATTTTACACTATGATAAATGGGTCAGAAACGGGTTAAATGGATTGATTTGAATTGGATCATTTATGACCCGACTCAAACCTGACTCGACCCGACCCACCCATTTGTATTGAGAGCGAAGGTTTGCAGCCTAATTTACTCTGGTGAACCTTTGTCGGATGTTTTAATGCTCATCATGGAAGCTTCTGAATTGGCCTCCATCTGAAACACAATTTCATTTGCGAGCTTAAGGCATTGCTTAGGAGAACGGCTACAACAGCACCCGAAAGTGAACTTGGATAGTCATACTTCATTTGGAATCTGGCTAAAACAGCAGCCACGATCTCCGTGAGGAACATCGATACTAGTCTAATGTTACCACAAGGACATTTACCATCTCAAATTCTTCAGCCCTACTGATTATTTCTGGATCTTTAGCAATTAAGACTGATTTAAAGCATGTGGAGAAAAAAAAAATTACATGTCACCACCAGCTACACCATTACACTGAAATGATGCAAAGAATAATGGGACCAGAGAGGAAAGAAACTGCAATCCCTCCTTTAAAATGGTGTGTGAAACACAACAGTGGATTGCACGCCGGGCTCACTTGATGTTGATACTATGAAATGCTGGCAGGACAGCAATGAGAGGATCTCCGTAACCAACAGGTTCTGTAAAATCACAAATCCATCACAGGGAATGACATCAGGTATTTGTGCAAAAGAACACCCGAAAGTATGCATCATTTCTTGGCACATCTTTGAACTCCTCAAAATAGTCCCTGGGATACTACTAACCCTGATAATCAATGGTACAGTTCAATTTTTCACCAAATTCAGTTACCCATCGTTCTCAACCAACTCACTTATCCAAACACATGCAAGAAACTTCATGTTCTTGATGTCCTTGACCAAGTCAATATCTAGCACAGACTCTTATCTTCTAGAAATGGCTTATTATGCTAAAGCAGGTGATAAGAGTATTCAAATGTATATATTTCTTTGGATGTATCACTATCTGAAGTTTGTATTCTGAAGTTTATCATGTTATCTCTGCTTTTCAAAAGGCATCTAAATGACACTAAGTACATTCAGAAGATGTAATATAGGCCAAAAGTACCTTGACCTCAGAAAGTAGCGAAATCTATCTTTTCTGGCCCCAAAACAAGGCAACAACTATTTGGAAATAAGGAGAATTCACCATACCTACATTTCACATAATGCTTATGCGAGGGGATCCTAAGCTACTTAAATTACAATACAAATAATGAAGTAATCAGAATCAGGATGTGTGCCACTAATCCTAGAATTTCTCACTACTCGCAGATTAGAAAGCCTAACAGAAAATATTAGTTGACTAGAGAAAGAAAATTGTTGAACCAAGATCACAGAAATTCATACCTCCATCATTAACTAGGAGCTTGAGAACTTCTCCAGACACATCTGACTGCTCAAAGGACAACACAGAGTTAATAGGAGTAGTATTGTGGATACCGACAGCATCATTTAAATATATGTGTTTTGCCAGGAGTTACCTTAACCGGAAGTTCAGTTCCAAATTGATCCAACCATCCTATCACCTGTCCTTCCTTAATTACATCACCCTGTGATAAGACACTTGTTAACTTTTAAAAACTGAGGCAAAGGTGACTGAAAATATGGGCAACAAGTGACCAAAAGATCTCAGATATGCCACGCTGTCATTATTTGATGATTTCTCACATTTCATTGTGAGAGTAAATCTTTACAATATTGTCTCAAAAAGGGATTTATAGCTAGCACTAGCTCAAAGTGCAGAGACTGGATCCCTAAAATACCATCAGTTTCCTTTCCCAAGGCAAGATGTCCAGAAACTACTAACTCTTTTGTATTGCAGATCAGTACCAAAAAGGCAAGATCAGTGACATGGATCTCATCACATGCTGCACCTGCATCTTGTTCATGCATTAAAATTTTTTTGAAAGGGTATTCCAAGTATAGAGGAAATTACTACAGATTTTTCACCCCAAACAAAAGCCAAAAGTGAGAAATACAGGATCAGAATTTAATTGCTAATCAGTCGTATTAGCTTTTGGTCAAACCAACAACAAGGCAGTCCATCCAGAAATGGTGAGTTTGTCCGGTTATTCTTAAACTTCACAACACAAAGAATATAAAGCTACACTAGTTTATTTCAAATGGTACCTCTTTACAACTAGGAGGCTGCTTTTTCCCTTTCAATGTTCTCCCCCGTCGGAATGAACCAACCTGCAACAAGTAGCATGAGACAATTAGCAAGTCCCACATTATCATAGACAATCTCTACGACACAGATAAACCACCCACCGTTGGAGAAGATACTAGAACATATCCACTTGATCCTGGTGCTTCCAAAGCTGCCAACTTTGAAGATTTTCCAAATGAGACATTTGTAAATGGACTTGTCTTCTCTGGAGAAGGTTTTGGTGGTGGAACAACTGCACCTGAGTTCTCCATCGGTTCAGTTGGGATAGGCGGTGGTGTTGTGGGCGAAGGAATGGAAGCGAAAGCTTTCGTGGCCCCTAAATTCCGCTTCACTTGCATTTCAATATCTCCAATCTAAGATGGAGCACAAAGTTAAGTCACGGATTTATTGACCACATGTGAAAGGCTGTCCTCTGAATTAATGGATATTATTAAGATTCATGGGACTACACTTCTGCAATTACTATTGCCATAATTTTGAGCAATGCAAAGATTTTATTCAGGATTACAGTACAGATGATATCTGAAAGCAAGAATGCTTTCTTTTATTACGCTACCCAACACCCCTGCCAAAAGTAAATAGTAACATGCATTTTTATTCTGATCTGTCTGATGATTTCTTTTTTTTTTTTTTTTTTTTTTTTTTTAATATCATTTGAGATATCTGCTGTCAATTAGGCAACTCGAACATCCTCTGCTTGTATTCAAAATCATTTCATCTTTTGCCCACCACCCCAATTTTCGGCATAGGTGATTATACATGCCAGGCTCAATAACAATCCAAAACACATGCTACAGAATCAAAAAATGCAAATATTGGCCGCTATCAAAATAGGCATGTGAATCTTAAATAGACCTTCTCTGGGAGTAACTAACAAAATGTCTATGCCGAAATTGATTATATTGCTACATCCACGGATCTCCCAGACACAACCCACCGTCCCAGTTTCATTATTGAAGGGAACTATTCACTGGCATCCTACCAAAGAATGTCAACATTCAAGGTCATTATAACTATAGACGACACATCGTATATATGACTAGTGAAACAAAGCAATATTACGTTTATCATTGATTCTACATACATAGTACTGCAAAGAACATTGTCTGTCGTCAAGAGAACCTTCATGACAGTATTTGATCTCACTGTCAGAAATAAAATCTTTCCCAGCATTAAGGCAAGTGTCATGCTACCATCAAGCCAAGCAACAATGAAGTGTTACCTTTAGTTTTAGTTCAGCAATTTGTGTCTCATCACAAACCTCCAGCAGCAATTCCTGAAATCAAATTGATAAGCATGGCACAAAGTTAAAATCAGATACATATTTGTTTCCCCTTTGTGCTGTTTGTTTAAACATCCCCCCCCCCCCCCCAAAAAAAAAAAAGTTTTCAATGACATTTAGTTTAAAATGCACTTCACTTGCAGTTTGTATAGGGCTTCAAGTCCAAATCTGAATTGCAAGCACTCTTTTTATTCTCAAAGCTAAGCAAGCCTTAAAAAGGCACCGAAGGGAGAGGATAAAGCAATTGAGAATGATACCAAAAAATATATAAGGGAAAATTATGCTTCAATTAGACCCACCTCAAAAGCACTAGGAAAAGTTGCCCTTGGCGAAGCAGTCTTGTCCTTTGAGTCTTGAGTGTTGCCTTCTGAGAGGGAAAAAGCATCATGCATCAATATCACTTTGGATGGAAAGGTAATCAAATGCTTGGATGTTTACGGAGAGAGCGGTTTTGCATGAAATACACAACAGACGGTCAAGAGTGTTGGAAAATCAGAATGCCTTTCAGATGGAGTTTCCCAGTTCAAATGGGTCAATTCAGAATTCAGAGGCATGACAGCATGTTCGATATAAGCAGCAGAAAGAAAACTCAACACAACAAGTTCACCCACATGACAAGTCCACGCTACACTTGGTCAACTAATTCGGTGCTCCAGCACAATAGATATACTCCAATTGGAATCCATATTTGCAAGAGGAACCAAATTTTCTACTAGCCATAGTAGATCTCGTTGTTAAATGGTAAGTAAAGTTTCTTAACCAAAGTAGAAACCCATGAACTAAAAATTAGTAAGAAAGGATATTACAGGAAACAGTGAGTGGAGATTCCCCTGCAAATAGTAAGCTGATAAGCGGAGACCGACGTATATGGTTCCGAGGGCAGGAATATCCCAACCATATGAGTCACGATATATTCGTAGTTAACACACAGCTAATCTTATCATGCCAAGAACGCAAAAAGGACATGTCATATTGACGGAACAGATTTAAACGACACTGGTCAATTTCCCAATCAGATAACTATAAAAGGCAAGTCAACTCGAAACACATAAATCTAACCACTGGACTTGGCCACGCCGGTAGCTTCCGAAGTCTTCACACAGGATACAACAGCTGCATTTCTCGTCCTCGAGGGAGCGATCCCACGCGCCGCAAAACCTTGGACGTATAATTTCTTCGAAGGGGGCGAATACGATTTCACCGGAATTACTCCAGGCTTATGAGGTAGCGGCTCCGCGCGAGGCAGAGCCCCCGCGAAATCTGTAAAATACCAAATAATAGATAAAACCGCCACCTGATTTCATCAAACTTTTCACAATGCAAAAACCACACCAACTATCAAAACGGGGAATGCGAACTGGCATAGCGAAACGACGCCATCCAGGCACATATATTCACAGACGGATCGCGATATCAGATTCGCCGACGCCGCGGAAATCATCGACCGGAACAACCGCTAAACTGCGAATCGCAGCTTCGCCGATCTCGCGACGAGCTCGCCGGAGGACGCCAATGGCGACGAGACAAGTTCACGCGCGATCCGAGCTGCGAGATCTCCATTTCGAAATTCCGGACCGACGAAACCGAAACAAAAAAAAAAAAAAAAAACCGAACGCTCTAGAGCTTCAAAAATCATCCGCCCAACCGCATTAAAGCAGCTTCGGAAGATACGTACTGCCGTGGAGGGAGGATCGCAGAGCGGAGACGGAGGACTCCATGGGAGCAGACGATCGGATGGCGCCGAACCCGAACGCGAGAGCAAATCCGGCGGCGGAAACGAGGCGAGACGAGGGATTTATTAGCTTCGATTTCTTCTTTGTTCTTCTTTCTTTATCGTTTTCTTTTTGGGGAGTGGGGTTGGGGAGTGGGTTGGTTCGTGCAGTTGGAGACTTCAATAGAGCTGTTGTCATCAGCTTAGAGATGTCCGCCCCCCTCTTTCTCCCATCTGCTCCCTGTTTTAGATCGGCCGTCGCTAACGTGCGCCGCAGGTGCCGCATCACGTTTATTTTTCTCGATTTTATCGGAATTATTACTCAAACGTCCCTAAACGTTGACCCATCGTGCAATAATATGGTCCATGAATCTTTAACTTATTCAAACTTAATGTGCCTTATCATTTGCTCAATATGATCTATCAACTTTTGGTATATCAGTCCATGTCGCCCCTAAATTTAAATTAATGAAAGGATAATATTGAACATTTTTATATAATTCAATGACTAAGTTCAATATGTAACAAAATTTAAAAATCACATTGAATAAATAAAAGTTTTAGACATAATATTACATATTAAATTAAAATTTAGAAAATATATTGAATAAATTAAAATTTATAAGACTCGATCACCATTTATGTCATCTTCCCAATTATTTTGTACATCTCTCCAAAATCAGTGGGTTTGGGCTTAAGCGGATCGGGCTTCATTTTTTTCCCGGGCCCACAACATTACTTACCAACGGTACTCTCTCCCAAAAGTCCAAGGATTCCCTTTGAAATTTTTGTTACTTTTGCTATTCTTTTCAAAAGATCATATTCTTTATTTGAATCTCGCCAAATTTATATGCTCTAGAGATTCGAAAGTATTTGTTAAATAATCAGCACTCAAAGATTCCAAATAGTAAAAAGTACCACTGGATATAAATTTATTTTTACTACAGTTTCAGCTTAAAAGAAAAGAAAAAGACACATTGTGAGCGCATTTTTTTTTAAACATCGCAAAAAGCTGAAAAATTTCTATCCTATATTATTTTCTGGTGCTGTTACAAATTGTCTAAGCAATCGTAAGGTAAAGGGTCTCCCTAAATTCCAACCTCCTAGTCTCGGAATGGGATGTCCTATGCTTATTTGGCCAATAACTTAGCCAAATCCACCCTCTTAATTCCCACTCCATCGTCTTTCCCCTGGCGCTTTTGCATAGCCTCCACCTCACGCCCTCCCCGTACTCGTCGCCGGCAAAGACGACTCCTCCCTGCCGAGTGAACGGCCGGTACGCGCTCGAGTAGCGGTCCTTGAACCACGCCTTCGGATTGAGCAAGGCGAGCCTCGAGGGCTTGGAAGAGGAGACCTCTCTTCCATCAGTGGGGTCGTGGAGAAACCAATGCATGTCTGCACTGTAGCCCAGGACAGATTCCTCGAACTTCCATGGCTTCATGCTCGTGGTCACGGTCTCTCCGGCCGAGATCTTGAGACCCAAGTAAGAGTTCGGAGGCTCGAATCCCGCTTCTATGGCTTTCTCCGTGGCGATTTCTCTCGTCATGTTTTCCGAAGATTTGCCCACTGAAACGCTCAGGATGTTGTTCTGAAGAGATGGTGTTAGCCGCAGCGATATTCTTGAAGGGAAGTGCTTTTCGCAGGCTCCTACTCCTTGTTCGTTCATAAGAGTTTCGGATACGAGTGGAACGATGTCAAACCTAAAGAAAGCACGCGAACATAATTTTTCACTCTTCTATGGAATCGAAACAGCATGTAACGAATCGCTACGTGATCATCAAACGGTGTTATTAAAGGAATACCTTATGTTATCCGTGTCCACGAACACATCGACCCAATTCTCTTGAATCATCAGCTTATAATTGAACTGGATCACTCCTTCGAGTTGGTTATAGTTGAGGGAGAAAGCGAGCCGTTCGTCGGTCAAGGGATTGCTCGTACTGACCACGTCCGTCGCGATGACCGGACAATAGAGATGAACTTTCCATATCCCGAAGGCCGAAAGCGCATAGGAGAAAAGCGGGGACGGTGTTTTGATCGTGTGGTGGCCAGATTGTTGCTCCAGAATCCAGTTCGTGATCGCTAGGTTGACGGACCGCATCCACTGCTCCTCCAGGTTCGATCCGATCATGTTCATGAGCAGTTTCGACGCGTCCCTCGATATGCAGTTGACCATGTGACTCTTGAGACTGTGGAGACACCAGGAGCGGAGATCGGCCGGCGCCTCATAGATGCAGATCAAGAACGCGAGAGTCACGAAGGCCAGATCGAAGATGTCGCCGAAGTTGGAAAAGGACCGGGGCTTGGGGATCTTGAACGAGGAGGTCGAAGAGCCGTTCCTGTACGAGCCGTACCGGAGAACGTCTTCCACGAAGTTGACGAGGAGACCGAACATGGCCTCCTCGTCGAGCAACCTGCGAGAGCTCGGGTTGATGATTCTGTATGGCCTCGAGGTCCACAGGGATAAGTGGAGACCGAACTCGAAAGAGATGGAGAAGGAGATGGCGGCGGGCGAGTCGAGGTTCCTGCAAACGGAGAGCTCGAGGGATGGCTGGGCTTTGGAGGAAGATGAAGAGCAGAGGGACAAGGACAGCGATCTCGTCCTCCACTCGGACAGCGGAGGGAGGCCATGGATCCAAGCGTATATTTCTGGGAAGTGGCAAGAAGCCATTGATGACCAGAAACAGCTCTTGTATTGCGCGAGTGAGTCTTGCTTGTCGACGATGATATGGACCTATATAGAAGGTTGATGTCTGAATTCATGCATGGCGAAAAAAGTCAAAAAAAGAGAGATACAAATCTTTTCGGCATTCTTACAAGGATTACCGTGTAAGAATACTCGTGCAAAAGAATTTCGTATGCTGACGATATATGCTATAATTACGTATATTAAATGATTAGGCAGGAAAAAAACACGAGGATAGTATTAAGAAAAAGCACAATTTTGATTGGCAAATCTTGTGAAATTCAAGAGGTTGCGGGTTTATTCGAGAGAAGTTATACATTATGATTAGCAGGAAACAATGAATTATCCCGACTAAATGCATCATCCTCTATTGAAAAAGTTCCTTTGGATTTCTTTCGAGCTTAACTTTTAATATTCCTTTAAAGAGCATCGTATTCCCTCTTCTTTTTTTCTGCCTAACTTGGGGTTCGGCTTGTGTGAAACCCCCCAATAGGCACTACATACTCCTATCTTTAGCGTCTACGACTAATTGACAAGGTTCTGGACAATCCATCTGAGGAGGAAATCGACTGGATAAGGATTACAAAATAAAGGATGAGAGGGATGATTCTCTGCTTTATCAGCTAATGGACTATACAGAGAACTTGAACGTTTAAACTTCTATTTTGTTATTATTGATCTCTCTCGAAGAATAAATTGCTCGTGAAGTTCCTTTACCTTTGTAAAAGAAATATGAGGACTTCATCTTAAAAAATTTCGGTACAAGCATAGACGAGATTTGGTTGGGCTTTTGGGAAAATTTTTGGGGAAATGCAATAATTTTCAAATTAGATTTTTTTAGAAAAAATCCAAATAAGAAACTGAAGTACTCTTATTTTCTCAAATAAGACCCGTAATGGACCCATTTTTTTTTTTTTTTTAAATAATGGCTTGAAATGGCCATGGCTGTCTCAGATAAAGGCCTAAAGTGGCCATGATTATTTTAAATAAGGGCGTAATCTTACCAATTGCTAGTCAGCTAAATATTTCGATCGGTCAAAGGCATTTTTGTCCAATTGCAATTTTAATTTTAAATTATTTTTTATTCTTTTCTTCTTCTTTTTTATTTCCTTTCCGATAAGGGCTCGACGACTCTCGTTGGCATCTAGTAAGGGCCGGCGAGGTGGCCCTCCCCTAGGGCCAATGAGGGCTCGACGAGGGTGGCCTTACCTAAGGCAAGGGTCGCCTCGCCCTGACGAGCCCGTCCCTTGCTAGTCGTTGGCAAAGCGACCCTCGCCCAAATTTGGTGAGAGTTGACCTCACCAATAGTCATGAGGGTAGCTTGCCCCAAGGTGAGGCCGTTGTCGGTCCCTAGCGAGGGCTAGCCTCACTAATGGTCATGAGGGCAGCCTCCTTAGGGCGAGTGTCACCTCACTAGCACTAGCGAAGGCAACCCTTGCCCGGCACTTTTATAGCATCACCGATGGCTAGGCAACCACCAATGAAGAAGAAAGAAAAATTAGAAAAATGAAGAAAAAGGAAAAAAATTTTAAAAGGGTAAATGGCTAAAATACCTTTGACTAGTCGGAAAATCATGCCCTTATTTAAAATAGATATATAGTCATTTCAGACCATTTTTTTAAACAATATCCATTTTAAGCACTTATTTGAGAAATGAATAGCACTTCATGCCATTGTTTGAAACAAGACCTGCTTCGAGCCATTATTTGAGAAAATGAAAGTACTTTGGGCACTTACGTATAATTTTTTCAAGAATTTTTTTTTTCGAAATACAAATATCATTTGGTAAAAATACCTCGAAAATCGATTTTTTGCACACCCTTATTGAGAATAACTTGGATCACGCAAAATTGAACTAAATTGACAATTCTCATGGGACCAATCCAATTTCTAGTTTCAATTTATTGAAATTGGTGAGCATCGGTCTGGATCCGCCCACTAGCCCACCAATTGACCTGGACTGGATTGGATATCTTGGTTTCCATTTAGCATCATATATTGTCCGTCCTTTGAAAAGAAAGAAACCCTAGTCAGGCACCGCTCTTCCACACTCTTATCTCCTCATGCATGCTCTCTACCCTGGCCCTATCAACTCTCGCATTATCTCGCTCTCGATCTATCACCATAGAGGGCTTCTTCTTCTTCTTCTTCTTCTTCTTCTTCTTCTTCATCATCATCATCTTGGCTTCGATTTCGATTTCTAGAGTCGATTTGCACCGTCAGGATGGCCATGACAACGATAACTACTCTCAATCTTGGCTCTCTTGCTTCTCCACAATCAATCGCAAGCTCTTTGTTTTGATCTTTTGAAACCATTGATCGAAGGCACAACTGTGGAATTGTTTCATTCGCGTTTTGCTTAGCGTTGCAGCATTGCGTTGTCGCTTGTTTACTCGAGAGATGCGTCAAAAGTTGATTATCTGGGAATAAGCAAATACGAGTCATAACATTTTTTGATATTTTAATGTATTGCTGTGATCATAGTGAGTAGGGTTTTTCCGTCTCCCAGCAAATGAAGAGATCGGGATCATGGTGATTGTAAATTGGTATCATAGACCCATTCAGTTCGGTCCAATTTTTAGATGGATATATTGAACTGCAGACGTTATCTATTTCTATTTTGTGAAGCCGATGCTCATTGGGCAGTTGGATCATCCCTAATTCTCGTACGCAGCCATAATAAGACTTAAGTGATGCAATGGAGTTCAACATATTAAAAATATCACTGAAGACCAGAAAATAATTGCAAAACCCCCCTACGAATGATCGGCGCCGCCGACGCGGATTTGCTTAAACGTTGAGTCGCCGAAACGACGTCGCAACACAGGCCTTCGAGCTTCTCGCCATTGTCAGATCTCTCTCTCTCTCTCTGTGGCTCTCTTTCTCTCTGCTTGCGCGCTTCGCTGAAGATCTCCGACGATCGCCGCCGCCGCCGAGCCCTCCTTCCCACGCGCGGCCGTCGCCGTCGACGCCCGCCCCCCCCCCCCACGCTCCTCGCGATGGCGTCGCCGCCGACCCTCCCGATCTCCTCCCAGTCCTCCGCCGCCGCGGGGGAGCCCAGTCGCAGGCCCAGCCGCCCATCGCCACGCACGCCCTCCGCGCGTTCCTCTCCCGCCTCTCCTCCTCCGTCCGCCAGGGCCTCTCCCAGCGCCGCCCCTGGTACGAGCTCCTCGACCGCTCCGCCATGGCCCGCCCCGACAACCTCACCGACGCCGCCTCCCGGATCCGCAAGAACGCCTCCTACTTCAAGGTCAACTACATCGCCCTCCTTGCCGTCGTGCTCGCCCTCTCCCTCGTCACCCACCCGTTCTCCCTCCTCGTGCTGCTCTCCCTCCTCGCCGCCTGGATATTCCTCTACCTGTTCCGGCCGTCCGATCAGCCGCTGGTCGTCTACGGCCGCACGTTCTCCGACCGCGAGGTGCTGGGGATCCTCGTCCTCCTCACCATCGTCGTGGTGTTCTTGACCAGCGTCGGTTCGCTGTTGATCTCCGCGCTGATGATTGGAGTCGCTATCGTGTGCGCTCACGGTGCGTTCAGGGTTCCCGAGGATCTGTTCTTGGACGATGAGCAGCCTGCAAATGCCGGATTGCTGTCGTTCCTCAGTGGTGCCGCCTCGTCCGCTGCGGCAGCGGCTGCGCCGGCGGTTGCTGCACGTGTGTAGAGCTGAGTGGTATAATTGGATCTTTGGGGTTGGTCAGGTTAATTTGATCTCCCTATCCTTTTAGTATGATATTATGATGATTCATTTGTTGTTAGGGTTTTGGAATTGTTTTGGTTTAGGTTGGGTTGTTGATGGGGGTGGCGTGTTGGTTCTTGCGTCGGAATGTGGCGTAAGATCTTGTGACTTTACTTTGATGAAGTTAGATCTATGAATTCTTCTAAATGTGAGATAGATCTTCTAAATGTGAGATCTTGATTTCTTTTCGAATATGAATTCTTTGGTCCTGATATCTATAGTTTCTTGATCTGTTGTTCTGTCTTCCATTATTTGGAATCCGATTTGTTTATGGTGCATTTCGCTTTGGACTCGCTAATTGTGCAACAGTTGGGAATCGGATTGGATGATGAAATTCGATCTAGATGCATGATTATTTTAGGTTGATGAGTGAAGAGAACTGTTGGAGCAAAACACGTTAGAAGAGCTCTGGAGCTTTTTATATAGTTTGATGTGTTTGGAAGTTTTTCTAATCAAAGATTAATTTAAATTGGATATTAGTGATCAATAAGTTATGAAGAGCTGCCCAACTCGATTCTCTTTATCGAGGACTGCGCATTTGGTTCTTTTTGCTGTTTGAGTTTTGATAGATTTTCTGTATTCGTTGTTACGAGGGAAGATTTGAATCATGTTGTCCTCTCCAACAATTATGAGGATGAAGGGAGCCGCCAACACTGCAAGATATACCTGATTAGGCTGGAAGATGTTTTGTGAACTGGAGTTCGCTTTAGGGAAGGCCTAATTAGAAGGCCTAATTAGCTCTTTTAGCATAGATTTGCTTATGTCTTGTTGGTCCAAAATGTTTGTGGGTTGCTAACAATAGTGATAGGGTTCTTTCTTGGTCTTCTCTCCATTAGACCTCAAGTGAATGGCGAATACTGGGCATTGGAGTGCCCATGCATATACATGTACGATCTTGGTGATTAATCAAAGTAGGAAGGAACATCAGCGGAGATTAAGAATTCAGATGACTCAGGAGTTGCCGGTCCTTAATGTGTCAGTCCTGCCAACTTCGTGTAAATGCAGTTCTGGCATCAAATCATTTGGCTTTTAGAACTGTTTCAAGGTAAATTATGACAATCCCAGGTTATTGACATTTTAACACTATAGTTAGGGTGGTGTTGAAGTTGAATTGGATTTTGGAGGTTGGGTTGAGCATTGTGAAGAAGAGAGGGTTTGTTATGCTTTTTGATGTGGTAACTCATTTATACTGAATTTAGGAAGAATGGTTAATGATGAACTAGATATATCACAAAGCATTCACTTTGAAGAATTCTCCAGTAATTTTGACAGAATGGATATAGGAAGTGGCTAGTCATGTTTCAACAAAAATGTGTCCCAACAAAAGACTAGAAATGCATCATATATATATGAGCAATGTGACTATATCCTGTTGGCTGCCTCCATAAAGGATGTATGCTTTAATGTGCATTCGGATGTGGATTCTGCCATTATCAGTTATAGTCATTGTTGAGCCAACAAGGAGTCATCATTTGGTGCTGGTTCAGTGAGTTTCTGCTTCTAGTTAGTAAGCTACCATTTCTGTGTTTTTTTCACTGTTATGTCTATGCAAGTGGATAGAGGATCTCTCTCTCTCTCTATAGTTCATTTGTTTTAGTAGATAAGGACCTATCTGGAAATAGAATTACCTCCCTACTACCATTTTCAAGAGGCTCTCAATGTGCTTGTGAACAGAATGGAAGATCCTGCTGAACTTCTTTACATTTTTTAATCCTAGTGCTAAAGTCATGGAGATTTAGGAGGTCTTAGATATATATGTTTCGTTGAGGTAGTATTTCTTGTGGAATTAAGTCCCTTGTTGTAATGGTTTATAGCTCATGCCAATTTGAATTCTTTTAATTTTAGGGCTTGTTTAGTAACAATTCTGTTTTCGGAAACAATTTCTACTCATAAATGATTTTTTTTTTTTTTATTCTGTTCCCTATATGAGTTTCTAAATATTTTAATATGTTTGGTAGTTGTCCAAAATTTATATTCCCAGGAAAGAAATGCATTTGGTAGGACCTTAAATTCTTTTGTGATTTAGAATTTTTTAATAAATTTATTACATTTTCCTCTTTTTTCTTTTAAATATTTTCATTTTTCCTTTTCTTCTTCTCCTTCTTCCTTTGGCTAGTCATCATCTAGTGACCGGAGACGAGGGCCGGCAACCTTGTCGGAGTGTCGTTGGCCCTTAGCGAGGGTGAGCTTTGTCCAGCCACCGACGAGCCTCGTCCAGCCACCGGCGAGCCTCAACCAATTGACCTTGCCTTACCATGGCGAGGCCGACCTCGCAATGGCCTGGCGAGGTCGAGCTTGGTTTCGCCCCCGCCAAATCTGGGCAAGGCCAAGCTCGCCCAACTAGCCAACCGGGCCAATCAAAGGAAGAAGGAGAAGAAGAAAAGGAAAAAAGAAAAGAAGAAAAGAAAAGAGGGAAAAAAAGAAAATGGACTTGATTCTTAAGTTGTTCTTGGCAACAAAGAAGCAACTTTTTTTTACTTTTTAATTTCGTTCCAAATCTATTCTCAGGGGCAAATTTGTTCCCGATAACAAAAAATTTTCCAAACAGATTTTTTTTTTCTTCGGGGAATAAAAGAATAGAATCGGACATTGTTTGGCTGGTTACCAAATAAGGCCTTAGTTGAAGCTAAACATTGACATGAAATGGGTCTATTTCGAGCATCAACCATCATTGGTGGGTGGGTTCAGTAGGAGAGGACGTGTAGATCAATCTTATGTTCATGTAAGGATATTGTTAAAATTGTTGAATTTCATAAGGTCATATCTGTTGCATTGAGGGGTGTGGAACTATTGTTTCTTGCAAAAATCATGTCTCCTCTCTTGCATTGTGAGCATTTTGTGGTTCATGCACGCTGATTTACTGAATATATTGTAGAGACTCCAAAAGTTGTTGCCTCCCTAATGGTACTAGGGACATGATAATTGTTTTTGCAATTTCTTTACGAGAGACAATAGCAAATTGGAACTGAGTTCTGGATTCGCTGTAATCTTAGAACTCTGATTTACTGTCTATTCTTCTCATGTAATGAGTAAATACTTTGCCGATTGTCATGTGCTATCTGCTAGGAACGTTTGCTTGAACTGTATCATCATAACCTATATCGACTACATTAAAGAACGGTTGCTGCACTTGCTTCTGACCATGGCTTTCCCATGGCCCTCTACCTGTCCAGGAAATTCAACCTTAAAACAGATCCACTTGGATGGACTTCCAATCGATTTCCTAATTCTTGAAAGCAACAATTGCATACTGAATGGCAGGTGAATCTGAGGCCGGAATGAGGGAGGAGAAGCTAATAGCTGTGCAAAAATTGGATTGCCAAGCTGATTAAGCCGAAGTTTAGGAATTCGGTCTGAATTTTGTTGAAGCGCTTGCTCGTGTTACTAGCAGTGGCTAGCCTTTGGATTGTATTGGTGAAAGCTGTACTCAGACTCTTTAACTCTTGTTTTCATCAGCAATTTCCATATGGTATTCCTTCTGTTCTGGCCAACAAGGGGAAAATGGAACTTGCTTGGTTCGTTACCCTACCAAGAGCTTCCAACATCTGCATTTCACGAAAGCGATGTCCTGAAGTCAAATTCCAACAACGATTGTGTTCTCCTTATTCTGGATTCTCAATATCTCAATCTCGTATGAACTTCTCACCCACCATAACCAACACGTGAAAGGACAATAGAATATGTGTAACTTGTGGTGGTAAAATAGAGATGAGCAGACGACTCAACTTGCAAAACTTTTCCTCAAATCTCTGCCTTTCTGTTCCAGCATTTCTTGTGACAAGTACGATTGGTTATGGAGGCTTTTGTTCACTCTAGATTCTCAGAAGCAATGGCAAACTTTGCGTGCTTCTTTTGTGGCTTTTTCCTTTCTTTCTTCCTCACCAATCTAATCTCTCTGTCATTGTCTTCTATCACAAGATTGAAACATTTTCTCACCACGTTCTGATACCAATTTCATAAGTTTCTGTCCCGTACGCTTGCTATGATTCTCAAATCAAGCAAAAATTGTTAGGAAGTACCTCGTCTCGACATTATTTTATTTCTGGAAGCTGCACCAGAAGAAGAAATGAAAGGGTAGACTTGCAAGGAAGATTTGAAAAACAGATGAAGCCTTATTCTATCCACCGACGGCAAGAATCCCCTGTAAAAAATATTACGCACGGTGATTACTGTCGCTTCATAGAGAACATACCCCGATGCAATGGGCATGTAAAATATTTGTATCTGCTGCGCTTAAGGACTATTAACCCGCTGTTCTAATTCTGAAGTTAGTTCTTTCATTTTCATGGTGCATTTTCAGTGAACTAGGACATGTTAATCGTTAAAATGATAATTAAAGTCCCCTAAACTTGTTGGGTCAAGGGATGTATGAAAGCATTATACTTGCTCGCTTCTTTTTCTTCTGGTAAGACTCTTGTATTGCTTGTCAAACCTCACGAGAAATTTCAATGGGAAAGTGATAAATTGAAAGAGGTCTTTCCCTTGCCGCGTAAACCGTCAGCATAAAGACAAGCTTTGTGGAAATTCAATCCATGAGGTCACTAGCTTTGCTTATTGGTGCAAGAAACTCAGCTCGCTTTCTGATTGGCTGATTGGGTGCAACAGACTGGACTGTAGGTTTGAAGTATATGGTAACCCTTGTACATTACCCTGTATTCTAAATCAATACCTAATCTGCCAACCCCGCAAACAACTCTCTTTCTCTCTGCATCATCGAAACTGCAGTACTCAAAGAACCCAAGAAAAGGGAAAGAAAGGGCTTCATATAAAGGAGCCTGCTTTCAATGCAGAACTCCCTCCATATTCACCAGTTTGTACATACTCAGATGAAGCATGAAGGTTCTCAAGAAGGGCCTGATGTATCTTGTCATTCTCTTTGCGTCGATAATGGTGTCAACAGCGGTCGCAAAAATCCAATACCATGATTTTGTAGTACGGCTTTGAAAGACATGCCTTCTCTCTTTTAATTTCTTTCACTGGTTATGTGGAATGTGCATAAGCATGCTTTCTAGGAACTAAATATCGGTTTCTACTACATAATTTCTCCTAGTTACT
The DNA here is from genome assembly GCA_017140595.1 of Eucalyptus curtisii. Classification (NCBI taxonomy): domain Eukaryota; kingdom Viridiplantae; phylum Streptophyta; class Magnoliopsida; order Myrtales; family Myrtaceae; genus Eucalyptus; species Eucalyptus curtisii. Next base: position 279,204 of record CM029503.1, read on the forward strand.
TCTAATTTTAGGTTCAAGCAACGCCGGCGAAGAGGCTATGCAAGACGCGGAGTACTATAACGGTGAATGGACAATACCCGGGGCCAACCTTAGAAGTTAATGATGGAGATACTCTTGTGATCAGTGTTGTCAATAGAGCTCGTTACAATGTCACCATCCACTGGTAATTGCAAATCCTCATTTCCGCGCTTGCTTTTGTTTGACCCAGAAAAAAGTATTTTTATGTATGTTTTGTTTGTTATCATAGTAGCTAGTTGATGTCTGAACACAATCTTCCTCGATCCTGTTTTAGGCATGGGATAAGGCAGGTGAGAACAGGATGGGCCGATGGACCAGAATTCATAACGCAGTGTCCCATTCAACCAGGAGGAATTTACACCTACAGGTTCACCATTGAGGGCCAAGAGGGTACGCTTTGGTGGCACGCGCACAGTTCTTGGCTTAGAGCGACTGTCTACGGTGCTTTGATCATCTATCCAAGACAAGGATCTACTTATCCTTTTGCAGAGCCAAAGCGTGAGACCCCCATTCTGCTCGGTAAGAGCTTCAACCCTCTCTCTTTTCCGAAAACCTTACCACACATAAGCAACCACGGACAGACTAATTAATAGTATATATATAATAAGATGTGATGATTGGGATTAACTATTATTTAGAAAGGAAAACAATGATAGGTACCCACCGTTCTTTTGGATCGAGTTCATGTTTCATTTCTGGTGATTCTAGAATAATTTATTAGCTCTAACTGTGATGAATTTTTTTTTCTCACAAACTTAATAATAAATGTAAGCACAAGGACATGATATATAAAAATTTGGCTTTCTGTTTTCAGAGTGATCAGCTTGATGATAATGATTATTTTGATGAGTTAATATTTCTCTATCATGGAAAAAGGTGAATGGTGGAATGCGAATCCCATCGATGTGGTGAACGAGGCAACTCGAACGGGAGGAGCTCCAAATATATCAGATGCATATACCATTAATGGTCAACCTGGAGATCTTTATCGCTGCTCGAGTTCAGGTTTGTTCTCATTATTAAATCCCTTCCTCATTATTTTCAAAACTATCACCAAATCTATGAAAATTATTATTTGTCATTGCTCGTGCACTTGCCTTTTCCCCAATTTACTTGAACGAAAATTCGGATCCAATCAACGATATGTCGAATTTTGGATAACAAGTATACGCACTGACCATGCACGTTGGGTTTAATTGCTATGCAGAAACCTTCATAGTCCCAATCGATACAGGTGAAACCAACCTCCTCCGGGTCATCAATGCTGCGCTCAATCAAGAGCTCTTCTTCGCCGTGGCCAACCACGAGCTGATCGTGGTTGGCGCCGATGCGTCCTACTTGAAGCCCTTCACCACGTCGGTGATCATGCTCGGACCGGGCCAGACAACTGATGTCCTGATCACCGGAGACCAACCCCCGGGCCGATACTACATGGCGGGGCAGCCCTACCAAAGCGCCCAAGGTGCCCCGTTTGACAATACCACGACCACGGCCATTCTCGATTACGTTTCCGCTCCTTGCCCGTCTAGGGGCACGCCAAGTACACCTGTAATGCCCACTCTCCCAGCTTTCAATGACACAGCCACGGTCACAGCATTCATTCAAAACTTGAGGAGCCCCGACAACGTTTCGGTACCGACCGATATTGATGAGAGCCTCTTCTTCACCGTCGGTCTAGGGCTCTTCAATTGCCCACCGAATCTTAGCTCTGATCAATGTCAAGGTCCAAATGGAACCCGCTTCGCATCTAGCATGAACAACATGTCGTTCGTTCTTCCTTCCACCTACTCCATCCTACAGGCTTACCACCAGGGAATCCCTGGGGTGTACACGACGGATTTCCCTGCGGTCCCGCCCGTGGCCTTCGATTACACCGGTAATGTTAGCCAGTCGCTCTGGCAACCCGTTCCAGGAACCAGAGTGTATGAGTTGGAGTACGGGTCAAACGTGCAGATCGTGTTACAAGATACTAGTATAGTGTCGGGCGAAAATCACCCAATCCACCTTCATGGCTATAACTTTTACGTCATCGCCGAAGGGTTCGGAAACTTTAATCCCGCGACCCATACCAAGAAGTTCAACCTCGTCGACCCTCCCATGAGGAACACCGTAGGAGTACCCGTGAATGGGTGGGCAGTCATCAGATTCCTTGCCGATAATCCCGGTAAAATAAAGAAGAGACTCTTACAGATTTATGGTATTGAATGTAGCTTTTTTTAGCAAGTATTATCTATAGTGACAAGACTAACGTGGATCAAAATACACTTTTGGATGGCCGAAAACAGGAGTGTGGATAATGCATTGTCACTTGGATGTACACATCACATGGGGTCTTGCAATGGCATTCCTGGTAAAGGATGGAGTTGGAGAGTTGCAATCTCTGGAGTCTCCTCCAGAGGATCTACCTCCATGTTAAAGAACAATATTTCCAGTGGAACAAAATGCCCAAGCTGTGAAGCTTGTTCATATTGAGCTACGACAGGATTGACAAGTCCCCTTTTTTGGCTATTACTAATTTTCATGAGGTTAGGGAATAAATATTTTTTTCGATGGACAGATTGTTTTATTTTGTGGGTTCTTTTTAATGCATTTTTTTTCTAATTGATAAAGAAATAGAATTAAATTTGCATATGCGTTTCGTCATTGATTAAACTCTCTATTCAGATGACATTTTTCCTTTCCAAGCTGTGTCACTAATTGTATTCATTGATAAAAAGTTTAAAATACCAATCGGGTGGAAAATATATGGAATCGTAATAGTGATGATTTACTAGGGCAATGCCATTCTAATGAATTATTATTTATATTAGAAGTGCGTAGCAGAAGTCGAATACCTTTTGCAAGAAGGAATCAAGAACCCGCACCCCCCTTTTTCCTTCTCCTTTGCTCTCTCTTCACGCACTCTCTCCTCTTGCTCTCCAGATTCTCGCAAGGAGGAATCCCACCTTTTCTTCTTTTTGCTTTTTGACTTTTTCTTTCTTTATATATTTATTAATTGAAACTCACCTAAATGGACCGGTCAACAAATCTCTCCTTCACCTCATGTGAGAAGTTCCATCACTTCCTCTTTGTTTCCACAAGAGTCAAGTTTCACCATGGATAAGGTTATAGTACGGACTTTCTAAAGTAGAAAGAGTTTCTCTTATAACGTACCTAAGATTCAATTCAATGATATTTCATATCAATATGCTTTGATCTTAAATGCTATTGGATTTTTGCTTTTCCTTAGATAGATAGCACAGTCAGAAGCGCCACCAACTAAAGTCAAATTGAATTTGCATTCGTGTTTGATAGAAACCGTTCTTCTCACAATTCATGTGCCAATCAAATTCTATTGTTAGATTTACCGATGTTCAGAATAACCAAAAATTAAAATGTTAACGTCTAAAACGATAAAATGTTGCGAAAGCTGTAAGCATTGTAGGGTTATTTCTCGAAAAGCAACCTGTTGCTTTCGAGGCTTGACGTCCATTCCAAAAGCATTTCGCATCTACTTCATCAAGGCATTTCGCGTCCCCACCCAACGGAGGGGGCATTTCCTCGAATAATTAACGCCGCGACGTGCGTCCCACGAGCTCCGGACCGTCCGCGCCCTTGTCCTGTCCCGGCTCGCCTGTACGCGAATGTCTGTCCGGCCCCACGAAGATGGGCGGTCGATTGTTCGCCTTTCATTTCTTATCCAAGCCGCGCCAAAGAGAATTCCGACGTGCGTCGTGCAAGAACGACGAGAAAAGAAAATGCCGAGAAAGGAAACAGCGAAGCCACGGCACGGCCACTGATTGGGCAGCTGATTGCCAAGAAAAGTTCAAATCTTGCCCCGCGGGCAGAGGAGTCCTTTCGGGTTCCTTCGCGACCAAGTCTGGCAACTTTATAACGCGTTTGATCCCCCGTCATCTCGTTTGCCGTGTACGCTCCGTTTTCATCGAGAACGCTTTCTGGTCAACACCCTCATCGTAGATTGTTCTTCTGGTTCTTGCTCCGGTCCATCGACGAGAAGTGTTGAGGTTCGTGATTCTTTTTTTTTTTTTTTTTTTTAAATTTCAAGAACACTGCCGTTGAGTTGAACTGCGTGTTTTGGCAACTGTTTTTAAGGTAAGGGGTATGCTTCGCCTTATCTCTGTTTGCTGCTACTTTTTCCTGTCTCCAAGAATGCCGGAAGAGAAGCTGCTTCATTTTGCATAATTCATTTTTGTCAATTTTTTTTTTTGTTTCCGAATATGCGGTATGTTTTCTGGCTGTGGAAGATGATTTATTGCCTGGGCAGTTTTCTTACTCTCACTCCCACCTCGTCTTCAGCTGTTTCATGTCATTGTGATCGAATTCTCTGCACTTCTCTTGTTTTTCTGTTTGCTTTTGGTGCTTGTTAGTCAGATTTATGTGTTGAAGCTTCACATTTTTGGTAGAATGGCCATAATCATGCGCTCTTGCAGTCAGCATTTTTCAAAGTTTCTGTTTTTTTTAAACTGCTAGTTTGTTATGATAGGAGGTGTGAAAGGAGTTTTTTTTTTTCCCCTTTATTTTCCTTTGGTATTTTCACCTGATATTCGACCCTTCCCCAATATGGCACGCGGAAATGGTTTTACATGCACAAGATTCTAGACGACCGCTATTTTCTTTACTTCCAGAGCTGGTCTCTTATATTTGTGATGATTGATTACTTATCCTTTACTTTTGCTAAGTGAGATCGATTGAATATTTCTGTATGAATGAATTAAATGCGACCAAGATTGTGGAAAATGCAGAGTGATTGTGTGTTATGAAGTCATTCTTGTGTAATGCAGGATTAGTCTAGTCCTAGAAGATCTTTGAAGTGTCCAATTATACTAGGAAGAATTCAAGTAATGTGTATTGGGGATACCTAGAAAATTTGATTGCGAAACCCAACCCCAGTTCAACTTTATTTTGTTGATGAACCACTTGAAGCCACCGAATTTTGGTGTCCCCTGATTTGGTTCTTTGGGTAAATCTTGGTGTACTGGTTTAGCTTGGAAACTAGTTACTTTTTAAATTCAAATTTAAGAGAGAATTGTTAGGAACAGTTGTCCTTGTAGATACGCGTGTGCAGGATAGGGAAATGAGAACTATTTCTAGAAGTCATATGACTCTTCAGCCTTTCATGGCTTTGTCATTGTGGCATTCTGTATTATCACAAAGTTAATACATAAATTTCTATGCGGTACCATAGCAGATGAGAAGTACTGCCAGTGCCAAGCATAATCAGACTTTTTTTCAGTAAATGGTTATTGCCTGTGCCATTGAGATTGATCGTTATGAAACTAAGTTGCCAATCTTTTGATAATTTTATCCAAAACTTCACCAGAAAGTAGTTTTGTTGCAATTTTAAACTTGAGAAGAGCTACTAAATGATATCATGACTCTGAAGAAGATGCACAGTGACTCAGAAGAAAATGTTGTTTTGCAACACCGTTTTCCCCTTATAACGGTGTGAAATTTAGATATGAGATTGCATCTTGAACATGGACAAGCTTTCTTTTAGAGCTTTACTGTCACAATGAGATTTCTCTTACCGTTAAGGATGAAAATCCAACTTCTAGAGCCAGTGATGACTTTTTGCTGACAGTTTAGACTTGCTATTTTAAGCATTCTTTAACATCGTTTGGTTTTTTCCATCATAAAATCCATCATGTAGCTGACAAGTAGTTATAGTATTATCTAGCATAGCAAGCTGCTGCTTTGTGTTAATTAGCTGAGTGCTGTTCTTTAATTTGGTTCGTGTCTTACAGTCCCATGGCAGACGTCATAAAAGTAGCAGACTCCAGTGAAATGACACTTGAAACAGTGAGAGACTCCTTGATAAGACAAGAAGATACAATCATATTCTCTCTCATTGAGAGAGCTAAATACCCCATTAATGTCGGTGCTTATGATAAAACCAAAACTGCAATTCCTGAATGCTCTGATTCTTTAGTTGAGTTCATCATTAAGGAAACAGAAGCGGCTCATGCTAAGGTAAGATGCGTACTTTTATTGTTGTCCCACCAAATGGTATGCCTTTTGAGTTATCAATATCATGCTTATAGTAAGGCAATTTGTCTGTCCTTTTTTTCTCCGTCAGAACGAAAAAATCGTTTGTTTGTTCTTTTTTCAGATCAATAAAAGTTGTATGATGGGCTGGTTGTGACTTCACCTGATTAACTTTCCTTTAATGGATTTTGTCGGACACAGCATTTACTTTGATTGTTAGTACAATATGCAGTAAAAGAGATATTCCTTTGGCATCTTTTTTGAAATCATGGAACAGGATTTGTTGCACTTCTTGTTTATTTTCATATGGAAAGCTTTCTATGTTAAGGGCAGAGCAGTCCTTTCTGTGTAGGGATTTGCTGTCAGTAGATTATAAAACGTCCAAAGGATAGAATTAATTCTATCAGCAACTGTATATATCATTCCTTAGCGCCACGTCCATTTATAGAGAAATACTGTTTAAGGACCTTAATTCATTGCCATGACAATTTGAAGGATTGTATTTCTCCTGCAAACAAAGCATAGAAAAGTACTTGCAAAATGGATGGGAAGGTCGAAGAAATGCGACCGTCTGTCGCATGTGATGCCTCTACATCCTACAGTCGTATGAGTTCTGTACATATGATTATTGCATGATTGCAAATGAAATATCCACAATTTTGTCTCCAGTTTTCTGAATGTAAAATTGCTCAACTAGCTAGTTATGCATATACTTGTCCAGAATCTAGATGCTTGTTTTACTGATCATGGCCTGCTATGAAACAGTGCGGTCGGTACGAAAACCCAGAAGAACATCCTTTCTTCCCTGATGACTTGCCAACCTCACTTGTGCCGGCTTTCAACTTTCCAAAGGCAATTTTCTTTTCCAGCTCTCTGGTTTGCTTTTCCCATCAGACAGCTTTGGATAAATGCATTTACCTCTCTATCATCATTAGATTTGTTGGACTGACCCCAATTACAGATTTTGCATCCTGCAGCTGCTTCGATTAATGTAAACAGTACTATATGGGAAGTGTATTTTGCTCAACTACTTCCACTGATTACTGTCCCTGGGGATGATGGCAACTATGCCTCTACGGCTGTCAGTGATCTTGCATGTTTGCAGGTAAGAGTGCCAATGAAATTATGACTAGTGATTGGAGTACTGAACATTATGTTGTCTTAATAAGGGGATATTTTTTTTTTCCCCTGTTTCTGATGAGAAACATAAGTTCTTGAAAGGCTGGAGATTTTAAGATCTCTTTACGAGGTCCAGACTTCTTGTTAGAGTAACCAAAAGGATTCTGCAGGGCATTTATGGGCTCCATCTCTCCATAAGTATTTCAATCTACAACATTTGAATGCACCCAATTGGAAGTGGTTAAAGTATTGACCGACAGGAGACTAAATTACATAATAGTGATTATACTATTTTTTGTAAGCCAAGGTGTTTCAATTAACTGGTGAAGTAACAATGCAACATCTTGAAAGGCATAATTATCTGATGTGTACTTTGTAGTTGGTAGATAATGACTAAATGACTAGAATGTAAAAAGGTCGATCTTGATTGATCCCACTGCTAGAAAACAAGATGCTACTACTTGTGTCAAACAAAATGGTCACAGACAAAGTTGATCCACCCTTATGATATTTGGACTTCAGTACTGCTGGGACTATGTGGACTGATGTTAACAACTGCCTGCAGGCCCTCTCAAGAAGGATCCATTATGGAAAATTCGTAGCTGAGGTTAAATTTAAGGAATCTCCTCAAGAGTATGAACCTGCAATTCGTTCCCAGGTATGTCGATCTTTTCTGTTTAATTGTTGAGCAAAATTCTACTGTATTTTCTGTGACGAAATACGTCACAGAGAAAGAAAACTACTGGGTGCCAATATTGTGACTGAATACCTAGTTCCTGTCAAGTTTGGTAAGGGTTTGAAGGGAACCAAACAATACGCAATTGGCCAGTATTGTGTAGTTTGGTTTTCAGCTTTAAACAAACAGTGAACAGCCATGGAAGTACAGAGCCAATAGCTTTTGGATCTTACTTTAAACTGCAATTTAGTCCGCCTCCTGAACTTACATTCTCTAAGCCAACGACTCAATGGGTGTGATCTTGCTCTTTCCAGGATAGAGATGCTCTGATGAAGTTGCTGACCTTTGAGAGCGTAGAGGAGAGGGTGAAGAGGAGGGTCGCCAAGAAGACAATGTTGTTTGGGCAGGAGGTGAGCCTCGATGACAATTGCGATGAGAAGAAGCTAAAGATCGATCCTGCCATTGTTTCTCGCCTCTACGAAGAATGGATGATGCCCTTGACCAAGCTAGTGGAGGTCGAGTACCTCCTACGCCGCCTAGATTAATGCATACTCTGTACTCCAACTCCGTGTTATGGATCAACATCATACTTATCTTCCTATCTTTTAATATCAAAATCATGTGTAAGCAGGCGTGGTGGAGAAAGTATTTACTCGGATCATGACTAGAGATCATGTTTATTAAAAGGCACGGTTTACGTTTTGACATTTTTGAATGAATAAAAATCGGGTTCTTTTTTATCCTGCATATATACATTCCAAGTTATGCAGAGTTGATCTGACCCCTTGGTATCTGAGAACCAGGAAAGTACTACTTTGAAGGTGAATGGTACGCTCTCTCTCTCTCTCTCTCTCTCTCTCTCTGTAAGATAAAGACAAGGTTTTCTGTACCTGAAAAATGGCTTCAAGCACAAAAATCCTGAGTTTTGTTGGCATGCAGGGAGCAACAGCCCGGGTCTTCTGAGGATGTCTGGTCAACTGAGGTAGCAGTGATTAGAATCCAATGAGAATATCAAGACCATTATATTCTTCAGCAAATAAAAGGAAAAAAGACCTAATGAACAAAAACCATTACGCTTTATTTCCAAGTCTTTCGTCTTTACCTAATACAGGCAAAATTGATGCGGTCAAACTAAAGAGATTGCATTTCAGCCTACTATCACATTGGAGGCCAATATGCTGCCCCTTTTTTAGTGTGTATCTAGACACATGTCAAAAGATGGTTAAAGTTGGTTTACGAGAGTTCGGGATCGAGGACTGATGGATCCAACCATTTTCTTATTTGGGAAATCTAGAAAGTAAGAGGAATCAATATGGAAATTATAGTTGGAGATGACGAATTAAATTTCTCTGACAAGTAAATTATATACATTAATGAATGAGGTTTCCGCCGTGCGATTTTTCTTTGCAAATATTTATTATAACTATAAAAGTCCTTCTTGTATTTCACCCTGTCGTGTCAAAAAAAAAAAAAAATTTCCTCCTAAATCTAAATTTGAGAGTCCCCCGGCTGCTGCACTTTTCTTTTACCTTACCGTTAAATTAGTCTGCTGGCTTGCCGTTATGTTCATCCAAGCTAAAGATCCAGCGATGTCTTTGCCTAAAAAGATATGTCACGCGAGGATAATAATGCCACTAATATGTTCTCCCACCTTTTCCGGAAAAAGCAAAGAGAAAAGGTTCGACAGAGAAAAAGAAATCGACAGATGAAAAACCGATTCGGCCTCTGACTCGGTCTGCAGAAAGTCAGACTCACTTTCATCTCATCTCAAGAAATCATCTCGTTTCATCACTCCCACGAGCCTCTCCTGCTTCACCCAACTACTCATCAGCAATTCCACTTTGGTCCCACCTCTCTTTCTCTCTCTCAAAAGGCTGAAAACAGTGTTGACATTACATCACATTTTTACAGACCAGCAGAAATTTTACACAGGAATCTTTATACTGCCAAGAAAAGCAGCAACGCCCGTCAGCTCGCTTCTCTCTCTTCCTTAATCGTTTCCATCGATTGCCCAGTAAACAGAGACAGCGAGCGAGAGCATTCACTTTTTCTACCGAAAACAAGAGAAAAAAGCAAGAACCTTTAAAGCTTTGTTTTTAGCAGTCAGGAGAAAAGAAAAATAAAGTCTTGTACCCTGCACAGAATCCAATACTCACTGTGTGCATAGATTTCTCCGTTTCACTGTCCCTGTCTCCTCCTCTCTCTCTTGGTCCCTGCAAATTTTCTTTAATCTCTCTCTCTCTCTCTCTCTCCAGCAGCTCTGAAGACTGAACCTCCCAACGACATTTCAAGACCCTTCTTCTCTCTCTCTCTCTCTCTCTCTCTCTCTCTCTCTCTATTTTTATTCTTGAAGGGGTCAAACGATCGCCGGAAATCTGTCACAGTCGCCGGTTAAAGTAATTAACAGCTCTCTTACTGACCCGTGAGCCGGTCTTTCATTATCTATTTTGCATTAATTAAAGGTTGCGACTTCTGCATTGCATTTTCTTGGGTGTGTCGTGTGTTATCGTACTCAAGCTTCTGTGATCGCGGTGATGTTATCTGCACCTTTTTTTATCAAGCTGTCTCCTTACTTTCGTGGGTTGGAGCCTGATTTTTTTTCCTTTTTTCTGTTTGCGTGAGTGGATACCTGTTTTTCCATGTTTTCAGCTCTTCTGTATGACATGATTCTTGCTTTAATTTGCTTTTCCGAGTAACTTTTTCTCTTTGTCTTTGTTTTAGGCCCCGATATAGATCGCATGGCCATGGAAAGAAGGAAATGGAACGTCCTACCATTTTTGCTAGGTTAGAAAGTTAATGCTCTGCTTTAAAGGTACAGAGGATCATGTTCCTTATAAGGGGGAAATGAAAATGGTAAGTGAGTAAGGGCGTGAAGTTTTTCTTTAGCTGTAAAACAGAGTTTCAAGCTGCATTTCCTTTTGTTTTTAACTCGTTATTGTCTTTGCAGAATACATTTCGCTGGATGCTCTTGAAAGGTGAGAATTCCATGACTCGGTATACAGAAAATTCAGAGTGGCCTGCTTTAGTAATTAGGAAGAAGTTATGCAATCCAGTGCCTAATTTCAGTTTTGCAGTAATTCTTCTTTTTTTCTTTTTTATCTTTTTTAATTATTATATATTGCTCTGCTGTAGCCTCATCTTGATAATGAAAGTTCATTTGTCAGTATGAACTGATCGATCAAGTTTAGCATCTTGAGGTTGAACCAAAATTGATAAAGGCAGTGTCAACATATACTTTTGACATATGCCATGAATCCGTTTCATGAGAGTTCCAATTTTTCTTTCAGATGGTTATCTAACATGGCTCAAATCAATAGTTCGACATTTTCTCTCCTGATTTCTCTCTTTCCTGAGAGATCAATCTTGTGGAACATATGATTATCTTCACAAACAATGATCTTAGGCATAGCATGTTCTGCATTTAAAAAGAAAAGAAAGGTAGATTTATACCACACGGTGGATCTACCGTTATAGCGGCGGTGGTTGGCCTAGGGATGATGATGTCCCAATAATTAATGCACATAAGTTCTACTCTCTCAAGTGTTTCAATGTGCTGGGCCTGATGGGGAATCTTTGGCGATACTTCTCAGGTACATGATTCCCAACCAGCATTTCATTGAAAGCTGAAGAAAGCATTTCACTGCTGCAGAGTTATGGGAAGGAGGAGGGATTTATATCAGTCCAAGCATCCATTAAATGCATACCGTAAGCATTGGCTCTCAATCTCATTTGCTTCTTTCGTTTTGACAAATCTCCCAATTCAAGATTAAAAGCAGATGTCTGGCTTCATCCATGCATGATAAATAGTTCTTGTTGAAGTGCTGCAATTGAGTTAACTGATTTAACCAACTTTTGGTACTGCTATAATTGAAAGGGAGATATGTGACTTCATGGCAACCTGACGAGGCCGATATGATTAGTTTCCTTATAGTCCTAGACTTTCTTTTAAAATTGTATAGGCAATTAATTGCAAGCGTTTAATTTCTAGTATCCCGTGCTTTTCCTGATGTCAGCTTTTGAGGCTTTGTGTTCGGGATCATGGCAACCCGTGGGGTCAATAAGAATTAGCCATGGAAGAATGACCACATGCACTGTTGATGACCGGTATACAATTGAGGAAAGTGGACCTTTCACTAATGTGCGGATAAAGTCACGTCAAGCAACTTTATCTGACTGTACCTGCTTTTTGAGGCCTGGGGTGGACATATGCGTGCTTTCTCCTAGCGAAAAATCAGATTGCTTTGGAGAACTTCAAGAGCCTGTAAGTTTGCCTGTTTGTTTGGTAGTGTTCTCCCTCAGAGCATTATCACTTGAAGCTTCTTCTCGCTGTGTTTGTACCGTGAGCTCAATGGGTTGTTTGTGCATTAGTGCTGTCTCCCTTCACTCGGGCAACTAAAAGGGTTTCCTTTTCAATGTTACTACTACTCAGTACTTCTTTCCTTGAAACATAAGTTGATTCATATCGGACATGATGACATTCATCCAGATGCAGTGTAGACTAATTGTACTACTGGCGTTTCTGCATTAGTCAATTTCACATTTGCTTGATATTGGAGGGGAAATTGTTATTTACTACTTACATGCGGTGACTTGTTCAATCTGAAGTTAAAAAACTACTCATTTTTGTCACCTTTGTCCTCATGGTTGAGCTGTTTTTGTGTGGTATTCTTGCCATTCGAATACTCATATACAAAAGGCTTGACACTCAACAAAGCATCCTATTTGAGAGGATTCACATAGGTGAAACCACTTAAAAAGCTTAATTTTGTTGTTGCTGTTGTTACTGCTGTTGTGTTATCATCAAGAACATTGAAAATAATGTTTTCCTGACTGGGTTTGGTGCTTTATAAAAGGGTCTTATTTCAGACTGAGTCTTACAGCACAACATTGTCCAATTCATGATACGATCAAGTATATCCCCTAATTATGGTTATTCGCATTGCAAAATTTTTGATCTCGCTTAACTTGAAAATTCAGAATATCTAGTGAAACGATTCCTTCTTTAAATCTTAACCATTGTCCTTTTCTTTTTAGGGGTGGGTTGATGCACGGATAAGTTCGATTGAGAGGAAGCCTCATGAATCTAGATGCTGCTGTCAGTTCTATGTGAAATTGTACACTTCCAAATGTCCTCTTGGCTCAGAAAAAGGAGTACTTAGTAAAGAGATTACTTTAGTAGGAATAGATGACATCTCCATTCTCCAAAGACTCGATTCTAAACATTTTGAAAGCCAGCTATATCGGTGGACGTATGCCGAGGACTGCTCTTTATTGCAGAGAAGTAAATTGCTACTAGGAAGATTCTTAGCTGACATTTCTTGGTTACTTGTCACGTCAGCCCTGAAACAGATCATTTTCAATATAAGGTCACTGCACAATAAGATTGTCTACGAGATATGTGGTCGTGATGGAAGAGTCTCTTTCAATACTGACAATAACTTGAGAACTTTGAACTTCAAAGTTGAAAATGAAGTTATGCTTCCTATCGTAGTCCAGCACGTTCCAACGAAAACAAGTGAGGCGGTTGTTGCTTTTGAAGAACATGAATCTGCGCTCGTGCCCTTCTCAGATGTTATGGACTTGAGACGCTCCAAACGTAGAAACGTTCAACCAGAGCGTTTCCTCGGATGTGATGTATCCCAGTTAAACATTTCCTTTCATACTACGGGGCTATACAAGGTTGATAAATGGAACAATATCGATGAAGATGAAGAAATGTCTCTACCGCTCTCTGAGCTATTCGGTTTGCGTGCAAAAAGTTCAGTTGAGCATGCAGGGCTTAAGAAAAGGAAGTGGTCCCGCAAAAGGAAAACCACGAGAGATCTTGTTGTGCATGAGAAGTCATTTGAATCAAGGGAGGAAAAACAGACCGTTGGCAAGCGGAAGGACTATCACACCGAATCAAGCACCAGTAGTCGAAAGGATTACCAAAATCGACTTGCTATTGTTCCTCTGGGTACTGAAAGTGATCCTATTGCCCTCAATCAATATCATCCACGAGCCAAGATCCCGAGAAATCGTTCGCGGGTGAACAATGAAGATCCATTGTATTATTCTATGCAAAGTTCATCGGTCGAGCAGGGTAGGGGCTTTCCTGATCTAGAAGATATGGAGTTCGAAACAAGATGGGTCGGAAGTCTTCCAGGCAAGAAAATTCAACGGAAAAAGTACCACCAAGTACAAACCAAAAGAGAGTGTCTGACTGAGGAGAGAATCTACGGCCAAAGAACCTTAAGTGCTGGCATGTATAAGGATCTCATAAAGTCTTACATGAAGAGCATTGATTCCACAGTAATAAACAATGAAGAGCCGCTTTTGGTAGATCAGTGGAACAGATTGGCCAGCAGAAACCATGTGGACCGCCGATTTGAGGTGGAAATGCCCTCACCTGTTGAGGAAGTTGAAGACCCTGAATTAGAGATGTTGTGGAGAGAGATGGAGCTGTCCATGACGTCATCATACCTTTTCGAGGAGAACGAGGTACATATCTTTCAGTTGTTATCCGGGATCTCTGCCATTTAATGAGGGAATAGTAGGAATAAAGGATGCTTTATGACTTGAGAACTAAAATCTTCATAGTTTCTTTAACATACAATGTTAGATGCACTATCAATACATTTGGGCCTTAATTAGTATATTTCTTTTTCAGGGATCGAAAGCTGAACTGTGCAATGAGTATGTCGAAAGAACAATTAATCGCTGCCACCATGAGAATATTCTGGACGAGGAAATCGGGATTTTATGCAAATTGTGTGGTACTGTGATCTCTGAAATAAGGGATATTTCACCAGCATTTGTAAGTCATCGACACTTCATTTCATGTACAGTTTCTTTATCTGCCACTCCACATTTGGCATTGCCTTGTCCAAATTTTTTCTAAATGTATCTGGTGGCTGTTGCCATCTATATGGGGCATTTTCGTGAATTCTTGCACCTCAATCCATCATTGCATGTGATATGTCTCTGATTATTTTTCTCAACTATATGTATCTCTAGCTGCCATCAGCGACCTGGACAACAGACCACAAGACAAACAACGAACAGAACCCCGAACACGATCAAGCTGAAGACGAAGGTCTGGATGTCTTCTGTAAGAATGATGCTTCGGACCCAAAAGTAGCAGAAGAAAACGAGAACGTATGGACCCTAATTCCTGAACTTAGGAAAAAATTGCACATCCATCAGAAAAAGGCTTTCGAGTTTCTGTGGCAAAATGTGGCAGGATCACTGCTACCAGCTCAGATGGAGACGTCAGGCAAGAAGACCGGTGGTTGTGTCATATCTCATACCCCTGGAGCTGGAAAGACTTTTCTTATAATTGCGTTTCTTGTCAGCTACTTGAAATTGTTTCCAGGCAAACGACCATTGGTTCTTGCTCCGAAGACAACACTGTATACCTGGCATAAAGAATTTGTCAAGTGGGAAATCCCAATACCTGTCTATCTCATCCATGGTCGTCGAAGCTACAGAGTATTCAGGCAAAAAAGTATTTCATTTGCAGGAATGCCAAAACCTGGTCAAGATGTTATGCATGTTTTGGATTGCTTAGAGAAGATACAGAAGTGGCATGCTCATCCCAGCGTACTTGTCATGGGATATACCTCCTTTTTAACTCTAATGCGAGAAGACTCAAAATTCGCGCACAGAAAACACATGGCTAAAGTATTGAGAGAAAGCCCCGGTATCCTCATTCTAGATGAGGGTCACAACCCCAGAAGTACCAAATCCAGGCTGCGGAAAGTTCTGATGAAAGTTCAGACGGACTTGAGAATCTTGCTCTCTGGGACGCTCTTTCAGAATAATTTCTGTGAGTACTTCAATACTCTTTGCTTGGCAAGACCGAAGTTTATCCATGAAGTATTGAGGGTACTGGATCCAAAGTTCAGAAAGAAAACGAAGAAGAAAGCACGCAACTTGTTGGAATCTCGAGCGAGGAAGTTCTTCATCGATAATATCGGAAATAAAATCAATTCCAGCAATAATGAAGAAAGGATACAGGGCCTAAACATGCTGAGGAATATGACAAGTGGATTCATTGATAATTATGAAGCTGGAAATTCAGATACTCTTCCCGGTTTACAAAGCTATACTCTATTGATGAACCCAACAGACATACAACAACATGTGCTGTTGAAGCTTCACAGGATCATGTCTAAGTACCATGGATATCCTCTTGAGCTAGAACTTTTAATTACACTCGGCTCCATACATCCTTGGCTGGTCAAAACTGCTTGCTGTGCCAGCAAATTTTTTAACAGGGAGGAACTGATGCAGCTTGACAAGCACAAGTTTGATATTAAGAAAGGGTCAAAAGTGAAGTTCGTCCTTAGCCTCGTGTATCGTGTTTTTCAGAAGGAGAAGGTTTTGATCTTTTGCCACAACATTGCCCCCATAAATTTATTTCTCGAACTTTTCGAGAACATTTTTGGGTGGCGGAAGGGAAAAGAAGTTATGGTCCTCACAGGGGACCTAGAGCTTTTCGAGCGAGGGAGAGTGATGGATCAGTTTGAGGAGCCCAGTCATCCCTCTAGAATACTTCTTGCCTCTATAACAGCCTGTGCTGAAGGTATCAGTCTGACCGCAGCTTCCCGGGTGATCTTACTGGATTCTGAGTGGAACCCGTCAAAAACCAAGCAGGCCATTGCACGGGCCTTTCGGCCCGGTCAGCAGAAGATGGTTTATGTGTACCAGCTTCTGGCGGCAAACACGCTGGAGGAAGATAAATATCGCAGGACCACATGGAAAGAATGGGTGTCAAGCATGATTTTTAGTGAGGCGTTTGTGGAGGACCCCTCTTGTTGGCAAAGAAACAAGCTTGAGGACGAGATATTGAGAGAAATGGTGGAGGAAGACAAATCGAAATCCATTCATATGATTATGAAGAATGAGAAGGCTTCAACAAACTAATGAAAGGTGAGGTGCTGTTTGGCTGCTCAATGCACATTTTCTTGTAGCTATGCAAAGTCGGACTTGCATTCACATCCTTTCATTTCTTTTCTTGGAGGAAAAGTGCTTCCTTATGAACGGCTTGGAGAAGTTAATGTGTTCACGACGTTGAAGTTGATCGATTTCCATTTAAAACACCCAAACTAGTTAACGAATCAGAAACTAAACTTTTTGGTTCGGTATTATCTTCATTTCTCTAATCTTTGAGTTTCCTTCTTTTCTTTGCTTTCATCATGGCAACTGGTAGAAAAGGGAAATGTAGCTTTTATGTAGTGACCTCCTGTTGTAGTTCTACAATAACATCATCAGTTGCTTTTTTGATTTCTCTGCTTTAATTTCACTGTCTGTACGTCTATATTTAATAACTACTGCTTTTGTTTCCTCATTCATTCTTATTGCTGCAGTGAACAAGTGGGAATAATTACAAATAGATGCTGCTGCTGCTGTTGCTAAAGTATGATAAACTCAATGGATAATCCAGAAGAAGAAGGAGATGAGGAGAAGGAAATACAAGAGAAGACACTCAAGGGGTTGCTCAAGGTGTTTTAGCAAGCTCTCTGATGAAAGCTAAGCCTTTGCTTTTATTAGATTGCAAAAGCATCCTTTTGACTGCATTATTGCCGTGCTTTTTAGCCTTGTACCTGGAGGGACTAAGTGACTGGGATAATGACGATGTTTTACAGTGTTGGAGTAACGTAAAAAGACTTTGGCAAAACGTGCAGAGGAGCCTTTCTAGGCCCCAGTTTGGCGTTGAATATTGTCGATCAATTGGCTATGGTAGATTTTATAATTATCTGTGAGTAATTCTGCCTATCAAGGGTATTCTATGATGACAAAAGAGGTCTTGAACCTCAGCTCGTTAAATAGATAAGCCAGCTGAAAAAGAAATGTTTGCTCATGCGGCCGCTCTTCCAGGTAACATTCACTAGGTAGCCTTGTCCTCTTTCTGACATTAGGATTAGCAATTTGCGTCATCATCATGTTTATAATTTACGCAAATTCTTGTTAGCATAAGCCAGTACGTCATCTTCATCCTGCATATTGGATAATCAAGCTATTGATGGTCCACGTTGAAAACAACTCAAACAGACAAACGGACACAGTAGCATGGGCATTGCATCTTCTATTCTCCTTGACATTTGGTGATACAGATTGCGTTCTCGTGTCCGACTTTGTCAAACCCTGATCGACGTGCTAAGTTATGGTTTTCCTACTTTGATGCCCTTTCTAGTTATTGGATACCCGATGCTTCTCTTTCCTATCTGGGTTAGGAATCCGGTACTGCTTTCGCCATCCTTTCTCTAGCTTCCCAAACGCGGTGCTGGCGTCTGTATAAATCCAGTTGTTTCATATTTTCACTACAGTTCATCAAAGCTTTCATTTCCTTTGCCATGGCCAGAAATTTCCCTTCCATCAGCCTGCATGTCCATCAAACCGCAGACTAGGAGTATCATAATTAGAATTTATTGGGACGAAGCAACGTTAGGCCCAAAAAAAAGAAAGAAAAAGGATAGGGAAAGGCCTGCAATGAGCAATTGGAGGATGTCTCCATCTGACCCCACAAAATTGCTCTTTAGCTGTAATTTTGGAGGATCTTGCTCCCCTCTATCACGTCAAGTTTAGGTGGGGCTTCGTCAACAACTATGGAGACTGCGGGTAGGAAAGGGAATGAAATGTCAGCATCAAGATCATCTGAAGATTGGACCAGCAGAGCTGACCCATTCCAATCAACTAAAGACCATAAATAGGAATATACAATGCGTTGGACTAGATTATTAGTTCCATTCAAATTTGTTGCATGATATCATTAAAAACATGAATTGGGCTTCTTTGACCAAAAGTTTTCTTTTTTCTTGTGGTGGCGGGGGGGGGGGAGACGGAGTCTGTAACCCTAATTCCAAGTTGACAAGTTAGAATTGATTTATTCCACCATGAATCTACTCGTGGATTCTCTTCTTTCTTTAGCTTATAAGTTATGACCACATTCATTTCCTAGACTTTAGTTGGGTTTTTTTTTTCTTTCTTTTTTTTAATATTAGGTAAAAGGGTCAACATGCCCCATTTTTATGAGATATTAACCACAGGATCTTAATGAGTTGATGATATTTTAATTACGGAATATATGAATGACATTTTTTGTTGCTTTTTCTCTAGATTCTCGTCTTATTATTTTCCTTTTTTTATTTCTCGTCTGTTAGATTAGTTATGAAGAGATGTATTGCCTATGACCACCTTCAATGTATATGAACTTCGACAGAATTGGATTCACCATTATCTTTTCTTCTTTTCTTTTTTCTTTTTTTCCATGTTGAAGTATCGTGGTTAGGCCTAAAATCACATTAATACTCTCAAAAGCAGTTGCAAAGCATCTTTATGTTTTTCTAGGAGTTTACTCTTATACACAACTATTCTTGTAAGGAAAAATGATTGATACGAATGAACAAAGTTATAAAAATGAAGTAGATATATAAAAAGTAATTTTTTAGAGTACACTAAATGGATGCGAGAACGTAGCTATCCTAGATTACTGTATTTGTCTTTTATTTTGAGTGATTTTTTTTTTTTTGCCAAAATATCACGAATTAGACATGGTTTACACATGTACATCATAAAAGGCGGTAATGGTCTTGATGTCATTGATATCACAAAAAGGAAAGGAAAATTTAAACCCGTAACGCGATAGTAAATAAAACTTCTCACAAAGTGATCTAATCCATTATCAATTTGAGGATTTAACTATTCAGAGTCTCATTAACCATCAAATCAAGAGTGGATAGGGCTGGTCGGGGAAAAACACGTTTATACAGGCATTGTGCGTAAGAATTATTCAAATGAAAAATTGCCCTAGGAAACCAAAGGATTTCTAGCCATATATGTGAGGACAAAACATAACTGCAAATTTTTATTCCGTTTGAATTATTCACGGACCACAAGAGGCTCTTTGCAACTAGCAAAGATAGACGCCGAAAGAAGTTAAATGTCTTAATGTCGGGTCAAAATCAAGAAGAAATGGGTGCCTGCAGCCCATACGGCTGAATTATGAAATTGTCTACGCTAGTATATACTATTCTTTAGTGGGGCCCAAACTACCACCTCTCCTAATATGTTTTGCCTCGTATATAAAATGAAACTAATTACATATACAATGAAGAAAATGTTAAATTATCATACCATTTAATTAATTCAATAATAGAGACGCCCCCCTCTCTTTCCCCGTCTCTCGTAAATCCGTTTACCAATACGCCGGACACCGAATTTGATTAGCGTCATGCTTAGTTGTTCGCACACGCCGGTCCCTAGTAAATTACTCGAGAGAAGATGAAAGCACACGACATGGGTCGAGAGGATACAGAAGGGTTTCGATGGCACTGTGATGAAAGTGACCTGCGGAAGATGAGCTTGGTGACGGACATGGTCATGACTCGTGAGGGGGAGGGAGAGTACCACGTGAAGAAGTTGGTTCCAATCAGTAAAGAACTCATCAACTTGTCTCACCAAACAGGAAAAAGAGAGAACAAAAGGGGCAAAAGGACCGATCAAGTTGATCAAAGTTGGTGGGGTTAGAAATTCCAAGGGAAAGGACAAATGAGAAGGGTTCGTTCGAATGGAATCATATGTTAAAAAGCCGTGCAGAAGTTGATTAAAAGCAAAGCCAACTACTACTTGAGAGAGAGAGAGAGAGAGAGAGAGAGAGAGAGAGAGAGAGAGAGAGAGATGAATAGTAGAGTATGAGTAGAAGATCAAGTGACCAAACTGGACATGCAAATTGAGGCTAATTGAAGACATTGGGAGAGCTTTCGGAAAAAAAATTTTAGGGCAAATCTCGGTATTAAATTTCATGTGTTGGATGCATATTACCGATGGTACGAGATGCAAATATTGGTACTACAGTCTTTATGAAAAGGACGTGTGCATGTGTGCTTTGCGGCTATAGTGAAGTGATCGTAATCCTAATGACTCAATCGAGATATATAATTTCGCGAATCATAACCTCTCGATAGACTACTAATCGCGATGTTTTCATTGCCAAACAAAAAACTATAGCTTGTGAGGGGGAATAGAGCTCTTTTGGTCATCAGTTGAAGACTAGGAACAACCTATGTCTCAACTTGTTCCATAATTTCAGCAGGATACAGTTGGCTTATTCTAGCTTGGGGTTCCACGCACGCTCAAAGATAGTCCACTTGCCAGTTTTTTTTTTTTTTTTTTTTGAATTTGTGCTAACTTTATATGGATCAGTGAGACTCACAGAAATCATATCAGCATCTCTTTTTTTAGTTTATTTTGAGGTATTAACTATATCAAATTGGTCTCTGAGCCAGTGGTATAATGAGCAATAAACTTGAGCACCCAATTGAAGTGACTGTGACTAAAAACTATACATATAAATATAGATAATATAGCCTTATTGGCAGTCTGGTGCACATCCACCATTCCCAGTTGCTAACCGGTTGCAGTGGGATCTGCTTTTTTTTTTTTTTTTTTTTAAACTCTAATTTAGGCTGCACTAAGCCCAAGTACATATATTATTCAAATTCTAGACTTCAAAAATGCCGGATTGACTTGGGTTTTTCCTTTTTTATATCTTTAATCCAAATCTTGAAACTTGCGTATTTTGACTTTTATCTAAATTTGAAACTCCCGAAATTTCATAATAATCAAATATCGACATGTACATTTACACGTAATGTTTTTTTATTATAACTCTCCGAATTCTCAAAAGAAAATTTTAAATTTCAGCGGAGAAAAAATGTATTTTTTTTTAGCTTCTGTTTAGATGTAAACAAACACACCCGATTTTGAGGGTCAAATAAGGTTGCGACATTTTTTTATCATGGCCACGGAAGGTCATGACCCCAAGTTGCACGGTTGAACTTTACCCTCATTCGTTATTGTTAGTGAACAACAAGCAAAAAGAAATCATGTCTGCAAGACTACGCAAACATGAAGATTTTTCAAGAGTTATACTCTTCAACCTTGTCACGGTTTTCTCCAAATAAAACCTTGTCAAAATAATTACCATTGAAATTACATTTAATATTATGGAATATTAGGTGCACTTGTTTTTACTTTTGTCAATTTTTAGGAGAAAAGGTCACCCGCTAGAGAACTAGACGCTGTAGCGGATGGCTTGACCGAAGGAAATTTTGATTTTGTTTGACCTGGACATAAACTTCTCTCGAATGTACAATGATGGCTTTGTCCCCAGCGTCAGTTACCAAAACGAAAGTAAATACGATAACACCGGACCGGAACATTACCTGGGAAAGCACTGGACCACAAGACAAATTTTCTCATGCGACACGGTCCAAACCCCAGACCTTTAGTAGCGGCTTAAAGTACCCTATCCAGAGCTTAGACTATATAATCTTACAATTTACATAATGCTTATGTAAGAGGTGATCTCTCTCTCTCTCTCTCTCTCTCTCTCTCTCTGAGATATTACTTCACATCAAGAAATTCCAATATGACCGGTAAAAGTAGCTGAATCGATTTGATAGTGTTTCCAATGTCATATTTCTCGGAGACACGTAATACTGAATTACAGTTTTATGTTGTATGTAAAAGTCAAGCGATGCCTACGGGAAATTGCTTGTGCTTCTTGATTTTGGAAATCCCAAGAGGTAATTTGGTCTATCCCGAAAATAAGGGAGAAAGCATCGACGGCGAAGAGTGCGGTTAGTAATGCAAATGCACCGGAAGCATACGCAAGCTATACTTAGGTTTCATCCACCATATCCCAATAATAAATGGGGAAAGAAAAGTGGTTGAATAAGAACATATGGTTTTGAATATTGAACAGGGTGGCAATATGGTAGTTTCGAATGGAGACGTGGATAATTCACATGAGCTAAGTCCAAAAGCAAGATGCAAGTTGACGATCAACTTGCTTGGTCCGTCGTAAGCTGATCGATAAGATCAGACCACACAACACTCCGCAGCCCTTATTGGCGCTAATCTTCCAAGCCCAAAAGCTTTAATTTCGTCTTGTTTGATTTATTTACCCTATTATATTCCCCGTTGAAGAGCAAAACTAGTGCAAGTGGACAAGAAAAAGATGAAACCCCTCTATCTCCTCCTTTCCTCTTCACTAGCTTCCATAAATACACCTACATGCATATTTTTTCCTCAGAAATTTTCATGTATCCATCGTTCTGCTGTAAACCCTAGTCTTTTTCTCCGTTCACATACAGAGAGGAAGCCCAGAAAGATCAAAGAAATCCAAAAATGCCTTCATCCCTACAACTACATCGAATCAACCCCTCCCACCCCACCACCGTGACCGCCGCCATTGCTGCGAACTTCCACAAGCAAATTAAAACAGTTGATGCCACGAGCCAAGCCGACGGGCTGCCTCACTATGAGACGGTGCCGGAATCTGTGGCGCAGTACCACACCCATGCGGTAGCCTCGAACCAGGGCTGTTCTGCCGTGGTCCAGACCGTCGACGCGCCCATCTCTGCCGTTTGGTCCGTCGTCCGCCGCTTCGACAACCCACAGACCTACAAGCACTTCCTCAAGAGCTGCCAGGTGATAGATGGCGACGGCGATGTGGGGACCCTCAGGGAGGTGCACGTGGTGTCAGGCCTCCCAGCAGTTTCGAGCATGGAGAGGCTCGAGATCCTTGATGACGAGCATCATGTGATGAGTTTTAGTATTGTTGGGGGTGACCATCGGCTTGCAAACTACCGATCGGTGACCACACTCCACTCCACCTCCGATGGGTTGGGTACGGTGGTGATCGAGTCCTATGTGGTCGATGTGCCTCATGGTAATACTAAGGAAGACACTTGCGTTTTTGTGGATACGATTGTTAGGTGCAACTTGCAGTCTTTGGCACAGATCTTTGAGAGCTCAGCCAAGAGAAGCCAGCTAAAATAGAAATGATCTTGATCATCATTTAAAGTTTTAATCGGTGCTCGCTTTGTTTTTCTTCCTGATGCGGGTCAGGTACACAGATCTCGGGCACCCGGCATTGGAAATTCTGTTAGCTTTTTAAGCTATCTCAGGTTGCACATGGTAGAAAAAGATAGAATATTATCAGTGGTTTCTTCTCTTTTCTCCGGTCCTGTGTCGATTTGTTTCCTCTCTCTCTCTCTCTCTGTAGAGTGTTTCTTCAATTTAATTTACCCATAGAAGAAAAGTCAAGAATTCATCCTTTTATTTTTTTGTGGACATTATATGTCTTCTTATTTTTACTTTTGACTTTTGGGTAGTCTTACTTTTGTAGTTGTTTATGGATTCTAACTGGACAATGTGAATTTTCTTGCTGTTTCTAAGTTTATACTTTGCTCCTTTCTCTCTACATACGTTATACAGACTTGGGAAAACCAATAAATCCCTAGTTCTTGCATGAGGCACTAGTTAAGGAGCCAAAGCACTTGCTACTTGATTACTCTCAGTGCATTCTACTAAGTAAAGGTAATGACATTGTCTTGGTGAAGTACCAACAAGCAAAAAAAAAAAAAAAAAAAAAAAAAAAACAAAAGAGTTAAGGAATTATGTAGATTTGCAGTTGCAATGTCAATGCGTATGCCGATACATTCAATACCGTCCGTAGCAAGAAATGAAGCTATGATCCCAGGTCCTACAATAAAGATTAAACAATTTCAGCAATACATTAACCGATAAGTATACTTCATATGTAATAATGACTCTTATTTCTTAGACAACACCTGGAGAGTTTAATATGTGCATGCCAAGGTTGCTTGCTAGAAGTTTGAGAGACGTGTAAACGAACTTTTTCTAAAATCAAGAAGAAGATCGATATTTTTATTTGGATATCATTTTATACGAACTGTTAGTTTAAACTGGTGATATATATAATATAAAAACGAACTTTTTCTAAAATCAAGAAGAATATTAATATTTCTATTTGGATATCATTCTGTACAAACTGTCGGTTTAAATTGGTGATATATATAATATAAATTCACAAATTTTCGAAAAGTTTAATGCATACGACATGAGTGAGACAATTCATTAAAATAAAAAGTATCTAGCCGACACTAGAAAAGGAAATCCATGTATTGAAAAGCCGTACGTCCTTTTAAGTTCTTTGAGCATAAAACGAAAGAGTAAAGCCATGATGGCACGGTATGTTCAAGGAGATGGCAATGATGTTGCTGTGGGCAAACCAGAGAAACACAGTCATCAACAGCTGTGGAAGGAGAGAGAAAGAGCTAAAAGCAGAGAGGAAGAGAGAGAGAGAGAGAGAGAGAGAGAGAGAGAGAGAGACCAAAAGAAAAACCCTAGGAACTTTCTGTGCAAGTGTATGCGAGGCCATGTTGGGGTTTCATTAATGTTGTAAGAAAGAATACCAGCCTTTTAAAAATTTGAATGGGAGGAAAGGAATCAACATCTTGCATGCAACTTGACCTTTTTAAGATAACCCAAGTTGATGTACGAAACAAGAACAACTTGTTGATTTCGCTTTGCCTCTCTCGTCTTCTTCTTCTTCTTCTTCTTTTTATTTTTAAAATATTCTCTACTGTTGGGTATTTGCAAGTGGAGCGAGGAGGCTCCCATCAATCGAGTGGTTCCTTGTTTTTCTAGAGCAAGAATAGGACTGATTCCAACCCATATTTTTTGGGGGTTTCTTAAATGAGTTGACAATTCAACACTTCTTTTGTTGAGAGAAGGAAAGGGAAAAACTCACGAATTTCTGCCAAGAGTAATTGTCGCAATCTTATAAATTCTTGTCATTAGTTGATGCGTACTTGGTAGTAGTTTCAACGGGTATTAGAGGATGTCGCGTGGTCGATAACAGGAGAAAAATCGATTAGATGGGAGATGCATGTCCATCCCCCATATCAGACGATTTTCCAAGTTTACTTCTTTTTTTTGTGTGCTTTAGTAGAAAAGAAAATTGTTATGGTGCTTCAAAATTACTATTCATTCATGCATACAATTGAATATAAAAAAACTCAAGGTTCACATAGTTGATTGGGGCGCGAGAGATTTTCAACTCCAAAAAGGAGATTTACCTGTTCAAGTCTCACTTACTACGTGCAAACTGCTACCTCTCAAGGCTAAAAGTTTGGACTTAATCATTTAATGAACAATTGTCCAAAAAGTTGTAAACCTGTTATACGACACACATTTCCTAAACTTCTCAATTTGAACTAATTTGATCCTAAGCCTTTTGAAAATTTACCAATGTAGTCATTTCGATCAATTTTAGTTGGAAATCAATGATGTGGATGTCGGCCATTTTGTTTGTCATAACCGATGCTAAGTAAACAATTTTTTGCAAATATTTAATAACATTTGAAATTTTTTATAAATTTCTACTTTTTTCTTTTTTTTTCTTTTCACTATTGATCTCCCGGAGTTGCCTAGGCCTTGGCGAGGGTTGTGGGCCTTGCCTATGGCCAGTGCCTATGGTCAGCAACGATCAGTCAACTGTGGCCATGTATATCACAAGTTCATTTTAGGAGAAATAATATAAAAAAAAAATGAAAGGAAAAAGAATAAAGAATAAATAAGTCAAAAAAGATATACTAATCTTCCACTCAACGTCAATCACTTACATTCTAACACTGATTAGACTGCCACATCAGTAATTTCGATTAAAATTGACTAGAAAATTTAAATCCATGAATCGTCAAAGAGTTCTAAACTAAATTTGGCCAAATTGAAAAATTTAGTATTGAATTGACCATAGTATAAAAAATTTAGGACTCTTTAGACAATTTTCCCATTAATCCATAAGACTTGTAGGGTGTTTCATGGGTTTTCATGTAATTGGATCTCAATTCCTGCCCCTATATTATAAAAGAAGAATCTCGGAAATTAATAATCATTCCATTAATTGGTATCAATAGCACAACTCAAATACAAATCTCCATGTGCCACTTGAGGCGATTACCCTTTTCATCGGAGAGAACAAAAAAAGAAAAAAGAAAAATAAGTTCGTTTTTGTTTTGTCAAATTAGAAATATTCTGTATGTCAAACAAATTGAGTTAGTATATATAATACTAGCAAATATGTACCTGCATTGTGCATGTGAGAAATTGACAATTAAAATATTAGGAAAGATAACCAGTCAATAAATATTTCAATCATTGAATAATTGAACAAAATTAGTGATGAGAATACACAATACAAAGAAATCGTATGAATATACGTGGAAAGAGGGAAATGTTTCATAATTTAAGATTTCTGTAGGTTCATTTTTGTTGGATAGAAAATCTTCCGATCTTAATATAACTACGCATATAAAATCATTTATTGACACATTTGTTCACGTACATAATGTTTATAAGATAAATAATTAAGGACAATTAGGGTGAAGAAAAAAGCAACTGAGATCCATTAAAAATAAGAGGTTCTTACTGCTTTACATAATTATTCGACTATTGAAGCACAGTCGAAGGAAAAACTTTGGGATCATTGGGTGGGGAGCAGCCTGAAACATCTAATCTCAGATGGACTTCATTCCTTATCTTTTTGCTCTTTTTCTCTATCCCCCCTTTTTTCACATATTTTCAATTATTATTTTTATTCACGTCTCTTACTTCCAAAAATTGGATATCTTGAGAAATTTACTTTCTAGCCAGGAACCCATCATTGATGTTCTCAAAATCAGTTATTTGAGATCGTGTCGCTTTAGATGTTAGGATTTTGCACCACGATCCATATGTTGAAAGGGGAATCTATTTATATTGTCTAACACATAACGAATGTTTCTGTAATTTACCATAAATTCCTTTTATCTGTGTAATGATTTATACATAGACGTACAAAATTCCATTATTAAATGGTTGTTTAGCACATGGTTGTTTAGCACATATCTACGTGCTTTGAGGTATTAACTTACGTAGACCCAATTGAACCGTGTGACGGTCCAAAAGGTATATTCAACAAAGCACATGAGATTGGACTTCACGTTTTGGTCTATTAGGCCAAGCAAGGCCCATTCTAAAAAAAAAAAAAAAAAAAAAATAATAATAATAGTAACCGATATAAAAAAAAAATTAAAAAAAAATTGGAACTCGTGAGTCGAGAGTCGTGACCTCCTACCATATCTTAAAAAATAAATTCAATACTTTCAAAAATTTTCAAACTTTATACATGAAAGCCAATTGCTAACCCTTCCATTCCTCTGTACATAGTGTTTCCCAGAAAAAAAGGAGGGAAGGATATCGCATTCATTTGATGACAAAACCCCATTTATAGGCACTCCCCATGATCATCATGTGTAAAAGAGCTTTGTGAAGAGAAGCTCGTTCCAAGTATCTTGAAGGCCGGGCAAGCACCAGTGCACGCAGTCGGCATAGCTCGCCGGGTTGGCCACTTGCTCTGCCGTGAGCGGATGCCACTGCTTCTTGTAGATGGAGGTGTGCGCATCTCTGCGATAGCTCGAAAGCTGAGTGATGTTGAGGAGCACGATGGGGACTTTGGTCTTGCTGAACACTTCTCCAATCACCCGCATCACGCTCTTTCGGCAATCTGAGCCCCAGTAGTTCGGGTCTTTGATGATCGTCGTCTGGTTGTAGCAGTTGCCGCCGGGCTCACCGCCCCAATCAATACTCCTGCACGCCACCATGGCGTTTCCAGATATCATTATCGAGATTTAGTTTAACAAATTCATCGTCACACGCTACAGAAAATGGATCATCATGTGTTCGTGCAGCATTAATACGGATTCCATTTAGTTTGTACCAAGTTCACATTTATAGTGAATCGAATTCCATTAGCTAAATGCAATGGAAGAAAATAGGGAATTATAACTCACTTTTGATGTGAAGGTGACATGCTAACAAAGAAGACCCTCGTCTTTTTTGGGTCCATATTCCTTTTAGTCCATCTCAACATGCTCTTCAGTCCCATTCTGTAAGCATCCTCTGTTGACAGCTCCACCACATCCCTCACCTCATCGTCAAATGAACCTTTCCTACAGAAAAGTTAAAGTAAAGCCACAATTAGATCCCCCATTTCAATTTGATTGGTTTCTAAGGACAGTTAGAAAGAATAAAAAGCAAAGTCGAGCCGCATTCCACAAGAGACGTAAGAGAAATTACAAGACTTTCATCTCCAAGCCGGTCATCCACCATAGGTAGGTATTGAAAACCATTATGTCAGTTCCTTTCCAATGCTTCCCATGCTTGTTGATCGACCCTTTTCTCACGATCCGATCGGATATCCTGTGAACTATCGCATCATCCGAATTCGACTCCAGAAGAAACGGCGCCCAGTAGAACTCAATCGTGGCATTGTAATCCTATAATCCAAAAGCAGAAAATATGCCATGAATAAGAATGCGCCTTAATGCGAGAACATTAGTGATTTTATGTTAAAAATTCGCAGAGCTGGTTTCTCGCCTTGGCAGTGAAAACAGTGAGAGAACCGAACGTTTCCATTGATTTGGAGCCTTCAGGGATGACCGAATGGAGAAGGCAAACCATGGACACAAACTGTCCCCGATTTAGCGAATCTCCGACGAACATCATCCTCTTCCCTCTCAGTGTCTCGAGCATTAGTGTGGCATTAAAGCTGCAATCATTATTTTTGCGACAAAGTCATGGAATTTGATCCTCGGAATCATAAGATGATAGTGGATATTTCTGTTTATGAATCAAGTGATCTCAACCTTAGCATGATGTAGTGCCACAGTAGACAAGTTGCAATCAATGCCTAAGACCTTGGCCTGGACTACAATTGAAATTGATTGAGTTTTTGCAGGAAAACTCCAGGGCTAAAGCTTCCCAAAAAGCAAAAGTCAAGGCCTTAAAAAAGTCGAGACTTGCTTTCCTTATAAGCGAGGACTTTGACCCTCGCAAACGGATCGAAAAAGGTAAGCAAAAAAGGTTGGAAATATTTATAAGAAAAAAATAAAACAAGAGATGCCTAGACGTGCAATGTGCTCAGCCTGCAGATCTTCAATACTCTCTTTGGGTCCAATGTGCCAATTAATTAAAACAAGAACTTCAGCGCGCCACGCACGCACGCACGCACGATGATTCTTACAAATGTTGTACGTGGAACTTTTGTAAAATTTTCTCGCGAGATGCAGATAATTATTAGAAAGAAGTTCAAAACAATAAAGAAAGTAGAAAGTATATGAAAGTTCAGAAGAATCTGGAATCTGGAGATGTCAAAAGAAGGGAAATAGTCAATTTCGTGAGAGACCCCTCCTCACATTTTTCCTTTTAGAGTCGTAAGTTGAACAAAGCAAGGTCGCCAAACAAATTAATTAGCTGGGAAACTGCAAACCCGAATTTGAATTTTGTGGACTATGAACAAATCAAACAAGGTGAGATTGCACCTTCTCGATTAATCATTGCTTAAGTTCATATGAACTTTTTGAGGCATGTATCTTTTGAGTAATGGAATTTACCTGGGAAGATTACAGCCATCAGGTTGCCATCTCCAGAACTGATACTGCTTATCAGGCCTACCATGTTCTTGGCAAGTCAACTGAGGCTGAATATATGGACACTCCGATTCTTGGTAATGCGGTCGAGTCGACTCGTCCCTCACCCATCTTCCTCTGAATATGTCGCAACCTTCCTCCAATTTCCCAATGGCGAACGGCAACGGACGGGCCTCACCACTCTTCGTCTCTATTTAGGGGGAAAAACAAAGAGATTGCCAATGCAATTTGTCGAAGAACTTTTTGAACGTAGAATAACTCTTATGCAAGATATATGTTAAACCACGGCATCTAAAAGTTGTGATCCAACCCTGATACCTCAAACGATGCAAACAGAGTTTCAAAAAATGCCCGCTTATTCTGAGAATGATCCAACAACTGTATCCTTGGTGATCGAAATGATCTGTGCCTGATGGAAAACGCAACTTTTGTATTCTTCCTATGCTCAAATTCTAATGAACCTTTTGATATTTGCGACTACGGGAATGAATATATCAACGAAGATGATGGAGCAGTCGAATTCGGTCAGCGAGCGTGTCAACTTACCGGTTGTGGACAGAAGCCAGGTCGAGACGGGGCTGAGCTGGAGCTCTTGGTTGAACATGCACATGAAGTCTTCGCCATAAAGGACTGCGACGAAGAGGATGAAGGCTAATAATGTGAAGAGGTACGGAGAGAGACGTGCTTTTCTCGGAACAGAGGGAGGAGATATAGAGATGGGTGGCTTCATTATCTCGGTCGTCTCTCTCAGACTGCGTGAGGAAAGCTTCTCTTCAAATAGAGCTGAGGCCGATGAGTGGTCACAAGCTTATTGCTTGGGGTTTTGAATGAGTAATGGAATGACACAAGCAATGTCTGTCCTGGAAATTCATGAGATAATGTCAAAGGGTAATGTTGACCTGACGTGGGTGGGGTTAAATCTCTAGGTTGATTATCTGGGGATTGAACTTGGGTCAGAGGTGATTTCTAGTTATCCAGGGTTATGATGGAGAGGTTAAGTAAATCTCGATATCAAGTTCACATTTTCTCTCTACAAAAGAAATCTTTTCACGGAACTATACTCTCCTAAAATGATTGGCCTACTTTTATTACCATGGCTTATATTTATAGCTGATATAATATAAGCTTTAATCAAGTAGATGACGGGTGAAGTGGAATGAATAGTTGCCATCAAAAAGGGGAGGGAGTGATGAAGAAGAATAGTACCTGACTATTGAGCTAAAAGGGAAGCCATGATGTCGCTTGGCTTCTAAGGCAAGATTGCCAGGAAAGATTGTCCATCATTATCCTTGCTTTGTATGCAACTATGTAAATACAAACGTGTGATGTTTAAATAAAGACGAAAGGCTTTCGGAGAAGTCACGGTTTTTAATTTGTTTAATCTTCTTTCTATAGGTTTTAGGTGAAGAAATTCGGAAACATTTGGTGATGTTTCAGCATTAAAATGGTTGGCCAATCTTTAACTTGCTTCCTCGCTCCAATAGTCATTCCCAATTGTCAATGTTAAGCTCTCAAGCCACGTATATTTAAGTAGGCTTAATAGCGAGATAGCAACCAAAATCATAGTCTAGAATTCATGATGTTGACATTAATAAATTAACAATGCACCATCGATCTTCAATTGATTCATGGAATCATTAGGAGCTCTTGAATCTTTTTATGGTGCCTCCATTGTTTTGCTAATGAGTGGCTGCACATTCGTTATCAATGATAATAAATGATGGGGCTCGGTCTCACACAATCGACTGGTGAGATTTAGGCTGATTTTATTTCTCTTTCGTCCGCATAATCTTTTTGGTTTGTTGGGTTTTCATTGTGCTCAACTGCAAAAGCATTCACAAGTGTTTATGATATTGAAAAGTACTTAAAAAAAGTGCTATAATTTATTGTAATTATGTTAATTCAATCATGAACTTTTCAATTATACCAATTCAGTCATAAACATTTTTACAATTTACCAATTGAATCATTCCAACCAATTTTAAAATCACTAACATGGACGTTAACGTCCTACATAACATGACCGAAGCTAAAGTGGACGATCTTTACAATTTCTATAAAAAAAAAATTAATTATTTAATTTTTTTTCTTTCATTCTTTATTTCCTTTCAATTTGGCAACCCCTTGCTGGCCACAAAGGCCTCACCCAGATTTGGGCAAGGACCACGTTGCCCATGGCAGCCTTGCCAGGGCCATCGTCAAGGCCCTCTCCAGCAATCGACAAGGGGCTAATGACTCTCGACTAGTGGTTACAACCCTCTCTGGCCAAAATGAAAGGAAAAAAGAAGTTACCATAGCTGAATGCCATGTGATAATCAACAAACCTTGTAATCAATAGCCTCCTAATCCAAGTTAAAATTTTTCATTTGTCTTCCTTGGTGTTATTATAATGCTCTCTAATGTCCGGGGTAAAAAAAAAAAATATGTCAAGGAACTGAATAATACTAAACATTGCCAACACTTAACAAGAAAAAAGAAAAGAGGTAAATATTGCCAACATACAACACTCAGATCCATTAAATTAAAAGAGAAATATAAATATCCATATCTAACATCCTACATTCGCATCAAATAGCATGTATAAGAAGTATTGATAGTTGATAATGAACCGAGACCGACTCAATTAAAATGGGAAAAACGTTAAAAAAGTCCTAAACATCACTTGTGCCAATTTAGTCATAAACATTTTATTAGTGCCAATTTAATACTAAACATTTTCACTTTGTTCCAATTCAGTCTTTTTTTGGTTAATTTTGGCTAGATTTTGCTGGCCAAGCGCTAGTCGGCTGAAATGGCACAATTGGCACTGACGTTGATAATTTTTAATAATATTTTTTATTTTTTATTTTTTTTTTCTCCTACTCCTTCCTCCAGCTAGTCGCCGAACCTCAATGATTAGCCAAAGGTGACTGTCGGCAAGTTGACCTCGACCTCGCCGACCTCTGGCGAGTCTCACTGGCCACAAGCGAAGCTTGAGCCCTTGCTAGAGGCCGCAACGAGCTGCTTCGCCGCCCACTGGCGAGGCTTGAGCCCTCGCCAATGGCTGGCGATGCTCGCTAGAGGTCGGTGAGGTCGACCTCGACGTCACCTGCCATTGCCTTTAGTCGGTCAACGAGGTCTGGCAACCAACTACAGGAGGGAGGAGGAGAAAGAAAAAAGACAAAAGAAAAAGAAAAAGAAAAAGAAAATTGAATAAAATAAAAAAAGTTATACCATGTTAGCACTGATCGTGCCACGTCAGTCGACAAATGTTTAATTAGCAAAATCTGGCTAAAATTAGCCAAAAAGGACTGAATTGGCGCAAAATTAAAAGGTTTAGAAATAAATTAACATTAATAAATTGGCTTGATACAAAAGGTTTATAAATTTTTTTGACTCTTTTCCCCCATTAAAATGTGTTGTTATGATGGTCTCACATAGGTGACTTAATACCAGCCGAGACTTGTGATGATGAGCAACGGTGTTCAATTATGCGTGGACTCAATCCATACACATGTTACAAGCGATTGTTTTTTATAAAACATTTCCATTCATTCATTCATTGCAAAATGAATGGAAGCATAATGTATGATGGTAAATTTACCCATTTGCACAAAGGTGAAAGACTGAATATTTAAGCCACATTAGTAGGGATAATTGTAAAAAAAAAAAAAAGTCCTAAATTTATTAAATGAAGGCTAATTCAATCTTAAACTTTTCAACTGTGCAAATTTAATCTGAAACATTTTAATTATGTCAATTTAGTCATTTCGATCAATTTTAGTTGAAAATTGCTTACGCGATAGTCTAATCAGTAAACTGTATGCGGAATGGCTAAGGCTGATGTGAACAAATTTTGTAATTTTTAAATTTACTAAAAAATGAGTTATTTAATTATTTTTTCTTTTTTGTTCTTTCTCTTTTTTTTTTCTTTTTTTTTTTGGTGGCAACTCAGAGCCGGTGAGGGCCATGATGCCCTCACCATCCTAGAGTTGCCAAAAAAAAGGCAAAACAAAAGAAGAAAAGAAGAAAAAGAAAACAACTGGAAAAAAAAATCAGAATTTAAAAAAAAAAAAATTGACAATGGTAGAGCCAATCGTGCCAATAGGACAGTTGGCACTGACCAGATCACTAGATCAGATTTCCGTCCAATTGTGAAAAATTTTAAAATTAAATTGATACGATTGAGAAATTCAAAATTGAATTTGGCGTCCTACGAAACGGTTTGGACTTTTGGGACAATTATCTCCACTCAAGTATCCATTGGACCAACGTGCTTGGATATGAAAAATATCCTAGCCTTTTGTTGGCCAAATAACCCTACCTTATTTGAATGTTGAACATAGGAAGGTTCTTTTTCTGTCGCAATGTATTTGATGCAAAGTCTAGGGACATGCTGTGACCGGAGCCTCCAGATTTGGGTTGATGAAAAGGGTGCAATGCTTCTTTACAGGATACTATGGAGAATTGCTTATATGGACTTGGATTTCTAAATTCATTTGATCACGTAGAACTCACGTGAGACTCATAAAATCAATAGTTGTGGTGCATTTGACATAATGGATTTGAATCCAAGGAAGAAGTTCCCCATAAAATGAGGTCCAACCTAAACAAGCAAAAACCTGGAGGTTCTATTATCCCATTGCATGTGCGAGCAATCTAGACCTAAATCTTCTGTGAAGGAAACATTTTCTCCCTTCATACCAAAAATAAATTCAATTTTCTCCAAATCTAACATGGGACAACACCCTCCCCCGGGGGGGCTCCCCTCAAAAAAAAAAAAAAAAAAAAAAATTCGAACTTATATACTTCACATCAAATTCCACATCTACTCCTCTCCCCCAAAGTCGAACTGTACATAAAGCCCATTTCACTCCTCCTTTCCTGCTACTTGGCATCATCAAGGATAAAAGAGGCTTGTGGAGAGAAGCTCGTTCCAAGTGTCATGAAGGCCAGGCAAGCACCAGTGGACGCAGTCGGCATAACTCACCGGGTTGGCCAGCTGCTCGGGAGTGAGAGGATTCCACTGCTTCTTGTGGATGGAGGTGTGCGCGTCTTTGCGGTAGCTCGAGAGCTGAGTGATGTTGAGGACGGTGATGGGGACCTCGGCCTTGCTGAACACTTCTCCGATCACCCGCATTATGCTTTTTGAGCAATCCGAGCCCCAGTAGTTCGGATCCTCGATCATCGCCGTCTCGTTGTAGCAGTTGCCACCCGGTGCGCCGCCCCATTCGGTGCTCCTGCGATTAAACATATTGTTTTGAGAAATCATTGCGAAGATTCAGTCTAGTCCAATTTGCGAAGATTCAGTCTAGTCCAACGTTTATAGGACGACTTAAGAAAAATGATGGTTTTAATTGTCTCCTCGGCTTCGCAGATTCAATGGGCACATGTGGATAGAAAATACGAGTCATGAAAATGGGGACAGAAAATCAATTTAACAATGGTAGAGCAAGTCCTGAAATTTGTCATGATAATAAACTTGAATTATAAAACGTTAGTCTCGTGGATTTAAGTCCTCGAACTTAACGCACTTGAATCCTTCCGTATTCAAGTGGCTAGAAATGCCACGTGACCTTTTTTTTTTTTCTATTCTACATGGCTTTAATTAAAAAATGCTACTTAGATTTTCCATTCAAAATCTAACAAAGCTAAAAGAAGGACTGAAGTGGAGAACCTTAACAAGTTTTAAGACTTAAATGCTTGAAACAAAACTTTTAGAATTCAAGCACATTATCGTAACAAGAGAAATGATTGTGTCACAGTTTTAAATGTACTGTGAAAATAACAATCTATTCTGGACTACAAAAAATCAAATCACAAATAATTATAAATTATTATAAGACTCACTTATTCAAGAATTTGTGGCTCATAATAGACTATTATTCTCATAGTACCCCAAAATTGAAAGAATTTAGGGAAAGTACAAAAATCCACCTCACTATTAACCCAATGGTCACTTACATATCTAATTTTTAAAGTACCTACATACCTCTAAGCAAAACCCCATATTGAAAATACCAAATTACCTCTCCTTGCAAACTCATTTTACCATCTTGCTTACAATTTGGGTGGTTTGGCTTTTTAGTTGGTCTCGAGTGTTTTAGGGTGGGTGTTTACAATTTGAGGATAGGTTTTTTTAAGAAAATGCATTTGAATAAATAGGGACATAAGATTAATAGCTGAGAAGGTACAAAGTTATCTCCAAAAGTAAATTCAAGTATGCATTTGATATTTTCAAAAGCGGAGGTATGTAAGTAGTAATGAAGTGAAATGTGTCGCATGTTTTTGGTATTTTTCCAAGAATAGGTGGAAAGGGAATTAGAACTCACTTGGTATGTAAAGGTGACATGGTAACAAAGAAGGCCCTTGTTTTCTTGGGGTCCATGTTCTTTTGAGCCCATCTCACCATGCTTTTCAACGCCATTCTGTAAGCATCCTCAGTCGACAGCTCCACATAATCCTTCACCTCATCATCAAATGAACCTTTCCTGCAAAAAGAGGGTAAGAAAGGCCAATTAGATCACTTATACACACACATGTCAAAATCAATGAAAACTAGAAAAAATCTTGATGCGAAAGAGAGAAATTACAAGACTTTCATCTTCATGCCAGTCATCCACCACAGATAGGTATTGAACACTATTATATCGACTCCTTTCCAATGTTTCCCATGCTTGTTGATCGAACCTTTCCGCACCATCCTATCTGGTACTCGGTGCACTATTGCGTTATCTGAATTTGACTCCAGAAGAAATGGCGCCCAATAGAACTCGACTGTTGCATTATAATCCTGTATATAGAGCGAAATGAAAAGGGTAACTGAGCAATGGCTTGATGCATGACTATCATTAGACCCAAAATGGATCAACAGGCCTTATGGCCGAAGTGATTATCTATCTTCAGGTTAAAATCATCATCACATATTCGGGAGTGAAGCATCCAAATATCATTCTGGAAAATTTGATCGACTTGTTGCGTACACCATATCGTGATCGACAGCCTTCGGATTAGAATACTTCCTCACTGTAGTTTATTAACTCCATCTTAAGTAACTTCTCCGCGTTAAACTACTCTAATTTCTATCACTAATCAAATTGTTGGCAGGAGAGAGAGGATGTCGCTTCTCACCTTGGCAGTGAAAACTTGTAGGGAACCAAAAGTTTCCATCGATTTAGCACCTTCGGGAATGACTGTTTGGAGAAGACAGACCATTGAAACGAATTGTCCCCTGTTCAAGGAATCTCCAACGAACATCATCCTCTTCCCTCTCAGTGTCTCGAGCATTAATGTAGCATTGAAGCTGCAGCAAGAAATTTCATTCTAGCATAAGATCTGCAGCCTGATTCTGCTGAAAAGGTTATAATTAACAAGGATAATTCGCATGAAGCTCTAATCTTATTCGGATGATATTTGGATAAACATTAGATTCCTTATGTCGAATGGCGAAACTTGCACATGTGAGTAGGTCAAACGTACACGCATGGAAACGATCCTTCTGAATCTCTTAGACAAAAACAAGACCTTTTGCATGTTTAGGCCAAGTTAGCGTTATAACTTATAGAGACTTTGACCCGCGTAAACAGATCACGGCACCCAATTTTAAATTTTCAAGAAGAATAAATAACAAAATCATGCCTAGACGTGCAATGTGGCCAGCTTAGCATGGATAGTCCTCCCTTCTAGGATCAGACAACAATTTGACGAATAAATAATATCCAGTGGGCGAATAATGTAAACCGATTATTAAATTTGCATGAAAACTAGGTTATTAAAATGCTTACGGTATAAGACCCAGCTATAATGTGCACACGTCACAACTCAATCATAGATGGTACTTTATAAATTTATAATTATATAGATTAATATGTACATTTCTCCAAAACGGACTAACAAGCAACTCCGACAGCATTATGCAATGTATAATGAATTAGTGTGACGAAATTATTTAAGAAAAGACCTAAAGAAAAGGGCGATTAATGAGTTACCTGGGAAGAGAGCAACCGTGAGGTTGCCATCTCCAGAACTGATACTCCTTATCAGGCCGTCCATGAGCTTGGCAAGTCAACTGAGGCTGAATATACGGACACTGTGATTCCTCGTAATGCGGCCGAGTCGACTTGTCCCTCACCCACCTCCCTCTGAATATGTCGCAACCTTCTGCCTCGCCGATCGCGAACGGCAACGCCTCGTCATACTTCTTCTCTGTTTAATTAATCCCGTCGAGAACATAAGAAGAAAAATTTCATAAGTAGGTAGTTGAAAAGCTTTCTCGCAAGTGTTTAAACTATATGGTGGACATGTATTAATGTGAAGTAGGAGTGAATCCCATAAACAAGAGCAATATGAAGAACACAAGTTAAAGTAAGATGAATAAGAATATGAGGCATTAGTGGACTCATTGAAAAAAACTCGAAATTCGACTCTACATACACGTTGCACCACCGAGTAATCACCAAGTAATGATGATTTAAATTTTCTCATGCTTAGTCGGAACAGTTTAACAACGGAAACCTCCTGACTCGAGCGACAAAAACACTCGGCCATCATTGAGATGATCCTGAACAAGTGTTCTGTTTGTAAAAAGACTGTTATCTTCCTTTGTTCACTGGCTACGATAAGAGAACGTATGACAAATTGACAAAGACGATGGAGAGGTTGAGTTAGGTCAAGAAAAGCGTATGAAAACTCACCAGTTCTTGATAGGGGTCGGGACGGTTGGAGTTGTTGGCCAAACATGCACAAGTTCTCGCCGTAGAGGACGGCGACGAACAGAAGGAAGGCTAGAGAGACGAAGAGATACGGGGAAAGAGGAGCTTTTCTCAGAGCAGAAGAAGGTGAAGATGAAGATGATGCTTTGATCAGTGGCTTCATTCTTGTGTTCTCTCTCCTTCTCCCCCTCTCTCTCTTTGCGACTGACAAGAGAGAGGGTGAGTTGTAATAACATGTGACGTGAGTGTTTGGATAACCGTGGCAATAGTATATATTGGCGAAAGAGGTGGAGGAAATAAAATTAATAAAATAAGGAATTTTATATTAAGGAAAAGGTAGTTGGTTTCCTTTTTTGCGCCTGCTCAAGGAGAGTGATATATTGAATCGATGTTAGAGTCGTCGACCCGGGAGAATTTCACTTTTTTTTAGTCAAAGAATTTTACTCATTAAGCTTATGAATTATGAGACAATTAGGGTAAAAATTACTTAAAAAGTCCGAATCTCAGTATATAGAAGTCAATTCAATTTTAAATATTTTAATTTGATTAATTTAGTTCTAAATCTTTTGAGAATTTGCTAATTTAGTATTTCTAGCCAAAATAAATCACTGATATAGACTTTAACAATCATACATAATTAATGTTGATAATTTTTACAATTTAAAAAATCAATTTTTGTCTTTTTCTTTTCTTTTTTTAATATGGCCCTCGTCCAAGCAAGCCCTCGCTCGTGGCCTACAACCTCTATTGGCCCTCACAAAGGCCCAACAACCGGCGGAGGGAAACAAAAAGAAAAAAGGAGAAAAATTCAGAAAATTTATAATAATAAAAATTGCAAAAACCATTCACATTAGAGTTAATCATGTCATGTAAAACTTGTTGGCATCCACATCATTGATTTATGGCCAAAATTGGCCAAAAGGCTACCATGGCAAATCATCAAAAAGTTTAGGACATTCCCAATTTGGATTGTTCTAGATGTCGCGAGCAATATAATAATACTTTCTTATGAAAAAAAAAATTAGCATAATTGAAATGTTTATGATTAAAGTGACAGTCATACAATACATTTAAGATTTTTTAGACAATTTTCCCATCGATTAAGAGATAGATATATAGTTTCGCACAAGCCTCCTATTAATTTGCTAAAAATAGAATACTGATTTGTGACGGTAAATTTGAAGTAGCGTAAGTAAATCTTCAAAATCCATAGTAACTAAAATTGACTGGCAGTTTTCTTTTCCAGTAACCCATTAGTAGCTTACTAATAGAATCATGATATGATCATTCTCAAATCTAGTATCTTGTCGTAGATTACCAAGCGCTTTTAAAAATATGACAATTTGTCGATTAGTTAGTTACTTATCAGTATAATGATTTCACGACATTCTCATTAAATGGTAGATCACCAAGTTGCCAGCTATGCTATTTTGCCAACGAGATTTAGAATTTTAATATATTCGCATATCACGACAAAACTAATCATAAAACATTACATTTTAATAGTAGCATCAATTATTAGATATCCACCAAACCTATAATGATACAGTTGCGTACGATTAAATCTAATATTCGCTCAAATAATTTGCAAAATTAGGAGAACGCCATTTTTTGTTACTCTCTCGTTAGTCCCGTGATGAGTGGTTTAACATTCATAATCAGCTCCTTAATAATCATATTTGTCAAGGGGGGCTGTCCACATGTGTTGGACATGCTGGAATTATAAGATTAGTAACGTGGCCATTTCATTTAAGAACCCCACGAGGCCGCCAACAAAAAGGACAACTTGTAGTTAGAGACAACGTTGCGCTTATCATATTCTTGTCCCTACTGCTATTATTATTATTATTAAATCGATTTGTGATTGGCATGGCTTGTGAATCTTGTCTCTAAACTATCGTGGCGTGCTCTGTTTTTTTCTTTTCTAACAGGATTAAAGTAATTGCTTCCGTCCCTGCTCGACTTGGACGTTTTACCTTTTATTTTATACAATCAGGTCCTCCATCGTTATGCGATCCGATCCTCTGGGTAATATTTGTTCATTCGAGTCCTCCGACGTTCTCGGTTTGTGCAATCAGAGTGCTTTCTTTGCCCGTTGTAACCGACATTATCAAATTAGAATTTCTTTTTCTTCTTTTATTTTTAAACTTGTTTTTCGTTAGTTTGGCGCTCGTTTGGTACCACCATACCGTCATGCGACATTCTTTTGCCACAATAGTAATGCCACATCGTTAATTAATAAGACAATTTAGTAATCGATCGATCGAAAGATTTGATTGCAAGGATGAAGAAAGTTAAGAGGACTTGTTTGCATAAAATAAAATCTAGAGGACCAAATTGCCCGAATCAATAAGTTCAAAGGACTTGATTGAATAAAATAAAGACTAGGGGACCAAATTACATAAATGTTGAAATTTAGAGGACTAAATTGCACATGGTACTTAAACCTTTTTATACATTGGATGCTTAGTAATGAACATAATAGAAAGATATCAATCTATCAAAAAGAAAAGAAAAACTAGTAACCATGTTAATGTTTTTTCTATAGTGACCATGATCAATGAGGTTCTCAACCTTCTACAATGTGGTATATGGTTTTGCCCATCTTCTCATACTTATTATATGAAACAAATACCTGTTTGGATCAACTCTTATTTTATCTTTAACTCGCGCACTTTGACTTTTAAGAAAATCATAATTCCTGAAATTTTCAAAACAGAGCATATTCATATATATATTTTTCATGATTTTCTTAAATTTGAATACTTTTGGCAGGAAAGTCGCACAAAAATAAAATTGCTTATTTTTAGACGTTATTAAACATATGCCGAGGCTTGTGATTCTGGGGATACAAGGTGGTACTTCATCTTGTTTGTGTCCATGTTGGAAGCAATATATTATAACATTCGGAAGAACACCATTGATCATGTCATGTTGCAGAATATTTGATTGATAATGTCCCCTTGAAGATGAACCTTTGGTAGATGGCCAGAAGCTAATATCTCTCAGGGGCTTTATTGAGACTCCTGTTTTCTGTTCTCTCTGTTTTCAACTGACCCACATGATTTAACGAAGAACATCCGCACCTGAAAAGAACATTGTATCAGCAACAGTACTTTTCACCTTCTGCGTATGGCCTTGACTTCATCTGAAAGCAAGTTCTTCCTTTCACTAATCAAATTCCCAAAGGAAGTTCTTACTGAAAACATAACAACAGCACCCCCTCTGTTTGTTTGAGGGGCAAAGTTCATGAGTCACATGATTTCTCTCTTTCCAAATGTGATAAATCGTGGAATTCCAAGCTAGTTTGATTAACACATCCTTCATACTTTTCTTTTCTTTTAAATGTTGAAGAGCCCAAGCAAGCTCCTAAGTCTAGTCTCCCTCTGCCTCGTTCAGATTTCATAAACCAGAATCCTTTCCCAGATAATTTCGAAATGAGCATTAGAAGAGCACATGTTCTCTTGCTTCAGCTTCTAGCTTACACAACAGACATTTCTCATCAACAGAGCACCACTTCCTGATTCTATCTTTAGCCTGCAGCCTATCATGAATAACCAACGAAACAATAAAAGCATAGGGACATTTAATTGAAACCCCATAGGTCTGGGCACTGGACCTTACTTCTTGGAGGCATAAGCAGTTTCCAAGAACTTCAAGTGGTTAAACCTTTCGTTTTTCTCATCGATGGGAAGTTAAGTTATGAAATTGTAGTTTCTTTCTACAATATGGTGACCTCTCTGGCTTTTCTTTTGTGTGTAAATCCGTTTTGCTGACATTATCTGCTATAACGACTTCCAGTCTGAACAAATGAAAATTTAGTGAAGAAATCATGCTGTCCAGCCAATCCCCTAGTTTTTAGTTTCGGTGCCTATGTTTTGAATTTTGTGATTGTTATGGAATTTTGATCTTTTTTGGATGCTACGCCTAATAAGAAAGTGGACCAGGTTGCCAGTCGAAAGGAAGGGATTTATGGTTCTTTTCTTGAAATCCTCGGGATACCTTTGGAATGTTCTTTCCATGCACTAGTATTTTGGTGGTTTCTGTTTATGTGGTCATCCTGAAAGGATGTAATGCTTTGAAAAAGATAGCGATTACAGAACTGGAACTGGGAAGAGAGCAGCATACACAGCATGACCCTGGTCGTCCCTCCTCTATTCAGCTGAAGTTGTCTTGTTGGCGTTGCTTCATGTCACATGTCATGGAAGAAGAAAAGCACGGAGTCCTAAGTAAGGAAAGTATCATGTCCTGTCTAAGGAAAAAATCGTGTCCTAACTCTTTTCTCTCGCGGTTTCAAGAGCTGCGAAGAATTCCCGAAGGGGAATTTCATGGTTTAATTACTTAAGAGTGTCATTATATCATCATATTACCATATATGTTTCAGCTCCTTAAGTATAGCAGAGATTTGAAATGTGGAATTGAAAGACGTGGTATTATGTCAACTGCTTCAAAATCCTCGGTGAAACCCGCTATAGCCATGGTGTTGTACCAGTTTTTGTGGCAATCTTTGTATCCTATTTTGACACCTATAAACGTAAATGGTTTCTCATATTTTGTATTTTTGTGACTGGGGAGATTGAGGGAAAATTTAATTTTTTGAATATTTTCTACTCGTTTTGCTCACCCACTCTTCCCAAACAAACCCTTAAACATGCCTTAACACAAGATAATAAATA
This sequence comes from Eucalyptus curtisii, assembly GCA_017140595.1. Taxonomy (NCBI): domain Eukaryota; kingdom Viridiplantae; phylum Streptophyta; class Magnoliopsida; order Myrtales; family Myrtaceae; genus Eucalyptus; species Eucalyptus curtisii. The sequence continues at coordinate 322,693 of CM029503.1, forward strand.
AATGTCACGACCCATGATGTGACTAAGGCTGAATTATAAGTGCGTATAAGCTCACTTTCGATTTGGTTTGTAATTCGACAGCTACGACCGAAAATATATCCATTCTCATCTACAAGTACAAAGCTCATGTTCGCTCTGGTTTGTAATTCAACAATTACGACCAAAAATATCTCCATTTTCACTTTGAGGGGCACTGAAATCTTTGGGGCGTGGGCACCGATATGTGTACCATGTCATTAAATTTCGACGATGTGAAGTCCAGAAAATGAAACGACAGAGCAAGCTTTGCGACTAATTCTATCGCAGAAACGTCCATCTCTGATTGGAAGATTTCGAAGAAGTTGAAGGCCGTGATTGATGGAAAACCAGAAAATTAGGGCGCATTTAGTAACATTTCTGTTTAAAAATTATTCCAGGGAACAGAAATTGAAAAAAGTATTTTTGTTCCGAGGAACAATTTTTGAACAAAAAAACGCGTTTGATAAACTTGTTCTGGGAATAAAAAATAAACAAAACATGTTTGGTAAATTTGTGTTCTTTTTTTGTTTCTTTTAATTTTTTAATTTTTTTAAATTTTTTTAATTTTTTTTTAATTTTTTTTTCTTCTTTTGGCCGGTCGTCGGCCTCGGCCATGGCCGGCAACCGGCCGACGAGGGCCGACGGTCTCGCCTTGGCTGGGCGAGCTTGGGATCGCCCGGTCCGGCGATCCCAAGCTCGCCCGGCCAAGGTGAGGCCGAGCCTCGCCGAGGGCCGGTGACGCTCGGCCTCGCCGGGGGGCCGGTGACACTCCGGCGAGGTCGCCGGCCCTCAACAACCGCCTCAACGCCGGCCATGGCCGAGGCCGGCGACCGGCCAAAGAAAAAAGAAAAAGAAAAGAAGAAAAAAAAAGAGGAGAGAAAAATTTGTTCTTAAAAGTTGTTCCGAAACAAGAAACAACTTTTTTTTTTCTTGTTTTACGTTCTTTTTTTGTTCACGGGACAAAAAAATAGATTTGGAACAAAAATGCAAACAAACGCGTTTACCGTTTTTTTTTGTTCCCTGGAACAAAAAAACAAAATTTTGTTTATAAACAGAAAAAAAAAAAAAAGAACATTAAGGGGGTGTTTGTTTATGTTCTTTTTTTCTGTTTATGAACAAAAATTCTGTTTTTTTTATTCCCGGGAACAAAAAAAGAACAAAACGCGTTTGTTTACGTTTTTGTTCCAAATATGTTTTTTTGTTCCTGGGAACAAAAAAAGAAACAAAACAAAAAAAAAAAAAAAAAACTTGTTTCTTGTTTCGGAACAATTTTTAAGAACAAATTTTCTCTCTCTTTTCTTTTCTTTTCTTTCTTCTTCTTTTCTTGTTCTTTTTTCTTTGGCCGGTCGCCGGCCGCTCGGCCATGGCCGGCGACCGGCCATGGCCGGGCCTGCGACCGGCCGTCGAGGGCCGGCGACCTCGCCGGAGCGTCGCCGGCCCCTGGCGAGGCTTGGGCTCGCTTTGGGTGGGCGAGCTCGGGCTTGCCCAGATCCGGCGAGGCCGAGCTCGCCCGGCCTACGGCGAGGCTTGGCCTCGCCGAGCCACCGCCAGCGACTCGGCCTCGCCGGTGGCTGGGCGAGGCCGCCGGCCCTCGTTGGCCGGTCGCCGGCCATGGGCGAGGCCGGTGACCGGCCAAAAGAAGAAAAAAAAAAAAAAAGAAAGAAAAAAATAAAATAAAATAAAAATATTAAAAAATTAAAAGAAACAAAAAAAGAATACAAATTTACCAAACATGTTTATGTTCTTTTTTTATTTCCAGAACAAGTTTACCAAACGCGTTTTTCTGGTCAAAAATTGTTCCCCGGAATAGAAATAATTTTTTCTATTTTTTTTCCTGCAGACAATCTTTGAACAAAATACAAACGAACGCACCCTAACAAACATGCCCTTAGAGGTGGGAATGTAAAATTTGAGGGGAAAGAAAAGTCGTTTACGGCCTCGTGTCCTTTTGTTTCCCCCAATTTTTTCGCTCCATCTTACCGTGTTCTCGTGCAGACCCGTGGCGTTTGCTAAGAGGAGCTTCGAATCTGGTTTTTTTCTCTTGCGGAAAGACGGGTGTGGTTCCTCGATTTCCAGATATACCACAAAAATTCGTGGCCACCAGCTCGAAAGAGGGATGAAGTGTGGGATTTTCCTTTAATTTGCTCGGCCATTTTCAATTCTGGTTAGCCCAATTTCCAGATAGACCGTCTGGTGTTGTGGTGCCTGGTTTCCAACATCGATTGAAGTGGGTTTTTGCTTGCAATTTTGTTTCAAAGTGTTTTTTGCTTGCTTTCTGCGTCATTGGCAAATAGTGACCTCTTTCTGTGCCTTGGCTTCTTTTGTTCCCGAGTTAGTATGAATCTGCTGCTGATTCCTAAGCTCAATAATGATAATCCTGCGTTTGTTGTTTTCTTTCTAAGCTTGTTTGAGTCATTTCTAAGATGTTAACGAGTTGTGTGGTTTGGGTTTTTGCATGACAAGATTGGGCACATGCATAGGGTGGAATCGCCTGGAGTAGATGCTTGAATGAGTCGATTTGTTTATTTGGGGGTTGGATTCTTCACGCGTGTTTTTGCCAAAAACTTGCATCTACATTGAGCTTGTGGTGGTGCGCGTTTATGTGTCTGCGTGCTTGTGCATGTAGAGCGGTTTGGAGCCTCTGTACCCTCTAAGTAGCTTAATGCTACTATATCACATAGGGCAGCAAAATGGAGAACAGATCCGTTTGTAATGTCATTTGTATCTTGTTCCTCACGCGCCAATTGGAAATCTTTGTAATGTGAATTAACTGCTGTAAAACATTTTTTAATGCGCATACTGCTATATCATGTAGGGCTGCAAGTGTAATCTCAAATGCAGGTTGCGCTTAATATGTACTTGTGAATCAATTGTTCTTTCACTTAATATGTATGTGTGAATTAACTACAGTAGTGTTGCTATGTAACATTACATTCATGACAGAGGAAGCATTGCTGGAGTTTGTCGAGCTCTGGATACTTAGAACCCTTTGTTTTGTGTTTGCAGGACAGGTTGAAAATCCCACCTGCAAAATTAGTTCTTGGTTCAGATAGACTGGTGGATTATGCCACTTGCAATTCTTGAAGATCATTGGTGCTTATGTACATATTAGTGTCTGATGTTATTCAGAATCTTGATGGTATCGGTCTCGTGCACGATCAGATGATCCAGTAGCTACTTAAGCTTCTCTTGGTGATCCTATGATCCCAGATTTTTCAGTAGATGATATGGTTATATGGACTGTAACTTCTACTGGTATCTTCGGCAGTTTTGATTACAGGTAGTGTTATATTTAGCAATGTATCCGTTATCCTTCTGAAGAAGAGATTACTAGGAGTCTTTATTGCCGCATCAATATATGACTATACATGCATTTTTTTTTTTTTCCTTTGCTCGCCACATGTAATGTCTTTGTGAATATATAGGTTTGTGATTTCATTTCATAGTTCGTCTTTTCTGGCAAATCATTTCGATAATAGATGTACCAGAATTATGCATTTAGGCACATTGCTTTTTGGGCCCAAGTATGTTGAATGTGATCTCTCGACTTTGTCATGCAGGTGGCTGGTTGACGAAATGCGTGAAAGTCTGCAAACAGCATCAGGATTAAGGTTCCGATTCTCCATTTGGCATTTCGTAGAGTAGCCAACACACTTGTAAGGTTGCCTATCTCAACCTTAATCTGAAAAACTTTTTTTTTTTTTTTCGCAAAATGAACAAAACCTTAATTTATTATCATTTTCTCTCAACGTTTTGTTATGAATTTCGTCGGATGCACCTGAACAAATGCTGTTGAAAGGCTCCACTTAGAAGTAAAAAAAACACATATGGGCCGAATCTTGTTTTGAAAAAGAAGATATGTTATTATAAAGAAAGAACCTAAATACCCAAAAGAAAAATTCGGGCTCAGATATTGGGACTTGCTATATATGTGGTACCTGCTGGCAAAGTGGTTTTCATGCTTGGTTTAAAGGAGAAAGAGAGTTGGCTTACAACAATTGAAGAACTGGAGTCAGAATTCACCGAGCACTACACATAAAATTACATATAAAGCCAGCCCATGAAAGTTTCGTATGGCATCGTTAGATATACAATGACAATGCTCCGAGCGCCGTATGAGGGTAATTCAATCGAAGCCATGTAGTTAGCACTGAAAATCAAACATATGAAGATTGAAAGACCTACTTATAAGGAATATGTAGAATATATGTCGTTGATCCATTCCTTGTAAACCTGACGATAGGCACTTTCTTCAATGCCATTCAGGGCAAGCTATCAAACTTGATATGATTGTCGTTGTCAATATGACTAGCGCTCTTTAGGAAAATTCTATCCATGATATGTTCAAGCACAAGGACTTTCGGCAGATTATGCATGTTTATTACATCCTACTATAATCAATTGGAATTGTACAAAAGAATGATCGACAAGGGTCGTGCACTGGCCACAAAAGTCCTCTTTCATTGAATTTTCGAGCCTAGGTGCGCGGAGGTGGGCTTATGTGGAAGGATTCGAGCTCAAAAAGGAAATCACTTGTCATGCCTACCCAATTTGGATTTCAAGCCTTGGCTGAATGTGATATGGTTAGCACGATTATCGAATATGCTGTCGTATTTGGTGCCGACATATGTTAACTTGTTTACTCATATAATTGAGTAGTATACACAATAAACACGTTAAATGCATTTACACACGGTAAGTTATAATAACATGTCGAACATGTCCCGACAATATGAGTATTTTATCCGTGAATCGGGATCCTAACGTATATAGATACAAATGGTTTAATGGGAGCAAGAATTTTCAAGAAAGTTCACATTAGTTTAGAGCGTATTATTCCTTTCAATTTTTCTTAATGTTTAAAGGATTTTGAAATCTCAGTTCACCATTTTCCCAAGAAAATAGAAAAAGCATACCACTTTGGTCTTTATTCTCAATGCTATTAGCATTATTCAATGCAATGACATTCCCCTGTGATATATATTAATATTTTACAAAAGTACGAAGATCGGCATGATATGTGGCTATCCATTTTCTTATAATCTTAACCTCGGTTTTCCGCTGCTTGACCAACCATACAGGATCTTTTTTTGTAGCTGGCCATATGTCCAAACAATGAGAACCTACATGTAAGAAATTATTTTCACAGCATTAATTTCAGCATCGCAATCAGCTTCTATAAATCTGAAGATGGAAAGATAATCGGAAAAAGTGCCAAAAAAGTCCTAAACTTTTTGTATTTGTGTCGATTTAGTCCTAAACTTTTTTTTTGTGCCGATTTAGTCATAAACCTTTTTACGTTGTGCCAATTCAGTCCTTTCCGGCCAATTTTGGCCGGATTTTGCTGACTGGATGCCGGCCGGCTAACGTGGCCTAATCGGCGCTGACGTGGACAACTTTAAATTATATTTTAATATTTTCAATTTTTTTTTATTTTTCTGTTTTTCTGTTTTTCTTTTTCTTTTTTTCTTCCTCTAGACCGGCCAGTGGCCGCGAGAGCGGCTTCGCGCGGGGCGGCAAGGCTCGCCCTCGCCGGATCTGGCGAGGGTCGAGCCTCGCCCATGGCTTGCGAGGCTCGACCTCGCCCGATCCGGCGAGGGCGAGCCTCACCCTCCTAGCCCGAGGCCGCCCTCGAGGCTTGGGTAGCGAGGCTCGCCCTCGCCGGATCTCGGCGAGGGTCGAGCCTCGCCGTGGCCGACGAGGGCGAGGGCGAGGAGGCGGCCTCGCTGCGCCGTGCCGTCCCCGCTTGTGCGCCTGTCCGCGCGTCTTTGCTCTCGCGCTCGTCACCCGCGCCCTGCTCGCCGTCCGCCGTCACCGTCGAGCTAGCCTTGCGCCGAGCTGGCAGGGCTCGCCCTCGCCGGCCATGGGCGAGGCTTGACCCTCACCAAATCCGACGATGGCGTGCTCCGGCGACCGGCTGGAGGAAGAAAAAAAGAAAAGAAAAAGAAAAAAAAAAGGAAAAAAATAAAAAGAACAACAGAAAAAAAAATACTAAAATATTATTAAAAGTTGTCCACGCGCCGCCGATCGCCACGCCACGTCGGCCGGCGGGGCGTCCGAAATCAAGCAAAATCCAGCCAAAATTGGCCGGAAAGGACTGAATTGACACGACGTAAAAAAGTTTAGGACTAAATCGGCACCAAAAAAAGGTTTAGGACTAAATCGGCATAAAGACAAAATGTTTAGGACTTTTTTAGCACTTCTCCCAAAGATAATCCATTCCATTCAACTTTGGTTCAACACGAGTGGAGTCAACACGTACCTTTAGCTGTGTAGACCGCAACGACAGAATTTGAAATACTCTTCAAAATCCTAAAATTGATGATATGAAAGAATTAGTTTGAAATCTTATCCAATTCAGTGATGTTTTCATGAAAATCTATACGTTTTGATGCTACACGTACCCTACATTGCTAAGAGGATCTTGAAGCCCATTGGAGAAAATAATATTGCTGGCGAACCTATGCAAAACAAGTTTTATATCCTGCAATTTTCCATAGTGAATGAAGAAATGAAAGGGTGTCATATGTTGTTTGGTGTGTGTGTATAAGAAAATTAAGAGAGTATCATATATATGTGATTTTATTTTTGTGACCGTACTTGACCACCATAATATGTAGAGACCCAGTGTTGCCGAGGTGCGACGCCGAATTCTCTCTTGCAGCTATTAAAAAATTTATCTCGGACAGAGGGAGCTGGTTGAAACATGGTATTGTTGGTGATGCTCCAAAGGCTCGCAATCTCGCTACATGTCTGCAAACCCAAACAGCCTCTTTGCTTAGTACAATACAAAATTCGAGTCAATTTCAACTGGTGGTAGTAAGCTACAATCCGTCCATGATATCCAACTCTGGTGTGTACCTGCCAATGCCAACCCAAGTAAGTTTGAGATAGAGGTGTAGGAGGTGGATTGATGTAGCAGGTCGAATTTAGGTCGAAAGCAGCGAGGCCTGCGAAAATCTTCCCGAGAATGTCATTTCTTGGAGAAGCTCCATTAATGGCATTGCATATCACTTCCACTGGACGGCTGAATGGATCATTGTACTGGGCAGCGTCTCTATAGACTGATTTTAAGTACTCCTTGAGCTGTGAAGAACTTTCCAATGGTCTAACAAAAGATAAAAGATACACATAATTAGATGTTTATTCGTCTCTAAAGCATTTCCATTAATATTTTTTTAAACTAATATCAGAGCTTAAAACCATTATATCATGTTAGAATCATTCCCTTTGTTTAGCGAAAGTTCATGCTATTATGGAATATATTGTTAGTGTAAAAAAAAGCATTTCACACACGTTCTTATCCCCCCTAAATTCGAAGGTAAGTGAGGGAGTTGACACCTGAAATTCCCAAAGCAAGAATGGATAGACTGATTGTGCAAAGGTTCCTTTCACTGTCAATGTATGCTATAAATTTCCAATTAGATAGTGAGAAAGTGAACAAAAAGGCACAATTAGATTCCGCTATCAAGAGAAGGCTTTCGCACCTCAACATCTAGTTTCCTCTGCTCGCTTGGAGTTTAGGTCAATAGACAGAGGATCACCCTCAGAAAAGATGATTATACTGAACACTAAGCCAATCATAGGGTGGGTGGGGAGCATACTACGAATTTCCATCGATCGGACTTTGCCGGGTGTAAAGGAATACGCGGATTAGGCTATGTAAATACAATAGGATGTATGATCCCAATTCCATCATCCACGCACCTGCAAGTTTTGAAAGTTCTGCTCAATTTTGCAAGACCATGAGGCTCAGAAGCAACTCTATCAATTTCCTCCCAAGATCTTCGAATGGTCTGGTGGCAAGAAAAACTAGTTTCCTGAAAAAATTAACCAAACAATTATTCAAGTTATCGATTTGATTAACGAAAATGCATGCTAAAGGAAAAGGGTATAATTCCAGCAATTAAGATTACCAAAAAATCTTTTGCAACTCCTGAAAAGATTGTATCCCGAGGAGTGATGTCGGGAAAGGCGAGAATTGGAGCAGATGATGCCAATGCTCCGAGTGCCACATGAGGGTACTTCAGTCGAAACCATGCAGCTAGCACTGAAAATCAAACATATGAAGATGTAAAGACCCACTTATAAGTACTATGTAGAGTATATGTTGTTGATATATTCCCTGTAAACCTGACAGTAGGCGCTTTCTTCAATGCCATTTAGGGCAAGCTATATCAAACTTGATACGGATTGTCGTTGTCAATATGACTAGTGCTCTTTAGGAAAAGTTCTATCCATCATATGTTCAAGAACAAGGACTTTCAGCAGATTGTGTGTTTATTACATCTTGCTATAATCAATGGGAATCCTACATTAGAATTGATCTCGTCAACGTACGTAGTGGGCTATTTTCTTTAATTTCAATGTAAAGCAGCAGTCATATTGCTGATAACTGAAAATATATTCACTTACTTCCCCCATATGATCCTCCAATAACAATAATCGGAGAATGTTTGGCATTCAATATCTGTTTCAAGTATACAAGGATTTCCGCGTAATCAGCAAGAGCTTGGGCCGAGCTGAAATATCCGCGAGTTTTAGCGTCTTTTAGTGCTTTTTCGAGTGTCCACCCATACGGAATTGATTCACCATAAAACCGATGCTGCAAGATTTCAACTTTATGTTCGTAAATTGCGCGAATATGTACATATGCACGACAAACAGAACGGAAAAAGAAGATACTATTAGGCAAATTATGTAGGGCATTTTGTTACCTCTATATAGACCAAAAACGCTTTAAATTCAGCCGCGTTTTCCGTCATGAACCCAACTTCGGTCATGGCGCTGTCGAAGGGTGCTTCATCACCGAAAAAAACGAAGATCGGGGCACTTGCATTTGCGCCACCCCAGTATTTGGAATTGATCACATATCTTTGTTTGAAAGTAGTGTAACTTTCCAGCCTATAATTAAAATGATCGAGGGTTTGGTTGTAAAAGAAAGTCTGGAAGTCTTTTGATGAGACGGAAGCTCGAATCGCCCATGTAGGATCTTGAATAAACGTTCGGCGAAATATGCTCAGCTTCGGAATATAGTGACCATCGAAGTTCTTCTCGGTAGAAACACAAGCTGAGAAAAGCATTAAAATGATCAAAATGCTAAAAAGTAATGAAGACATGTTGGGGTGTGTGGTTATTGCTTAGGCTAAAGCAAGCACGCGAAGAGGAGGATCCTCGAGATGTTTTTTTGGCTTCAACCAGTTCACATTTTTATAGAGAAGCGCACGATCCCATTTTGTACTATTATTTTCTATGCCAATTACATTAAAACTATTAAATTATATCTTGAATTTGAGTATGTGTTCAAGACCTAATTTGATTGGAGGAAGTGGATAGTATATTGGGAAAAAAAAAATCTGAATAGATCACTACCTTATTTGGATTAAATTTTCTTTTCTTGAAGGCCACGCTAATTCACGTAACGATTTCTTTCCCGTTTGAGAAAATTGTCCTAGGTTATCACACCAAAGAATTAACTTCTTGCCTAGATGGTGGATGTATTTCTTTATCCATGAGTCCAATCAACAAGAGTTAAATTTGGAACAAAGAAAAACAAGGATAGCATTTTGGTAAGATACAGAGGACTAAGTTTTTTGTTCTTGTCTATTATTGAAATGAAATGGCCTTCTTGAATCAATTCATCATTGATATTTTTTGTAAAAGCAATTCAACATGTCATTGTTTCATAGCAAGGAGATTGGCGTATATTTAGTTATCCACACTTCGATAATTTGCTGCATGACCAATCAATTTGGATCTATCCGTGTCTTTGGTAATAAATCCAAACAAAGGGAACTTGCAAAACATATTATTAGTGACAAGAATATATTTTGAATTTGAACCCATAAAGATAACCCGATTCAAGTAGAAAATCCAAATCCAAATAGGGCTTATGGTTTGATGCCCAAACAAGCAAGAACTTACACAGATACTTTATACTTTGGAGTTAGATTCCTAATTTGAGTAGGTTTACTTCTCTTATTTCATTTGAATTATTCACAAGTACGTGAGACAAGTCGCAAGCAACAAATAAATTGGCCTGGTTATGTACCTTTCTCTATATAGACAACGCCTATACCATCTAGAATATTCTTCAGGATCCTAAGATTAAAAATGAGATCAAATTGTTAGGCGTGGTAATTAATGTAAAATTTTACTCTTCAGATAGATGTCCAATGACGAGCATTCGATTTTTTATACCCCAGCTACCATAAGTATTTCAATGTCCTTTAAAAAAATAATAATAATGTTGTTATCAAACTTACGATGTGAACGAGACCTGATTCGATTGGAGGATGTAGATAGGTTTGTTAAACCAAGTATATTGGCAAAGAAAAGGAATCCCAATAGATCACTACCTTATTTGTATTATATTTTCTTTTCTTGCAAGCCCCACTAATTCGCGAGACGATTTCTTTCCTATTGGAGAAAATTGTCCTAGGTTGCTGCACCAAAGAAGTAACTTCTTGGCTGGACGGTGGATATCTTTCTTTATTTGTGAGTCCAGTCAACAAAAGTTAAATTTGGAACAAATAAAAACAAGGATAACTTTTTGGTAAGATACAGAGGACTTAGTCTTTTGTTCTTATCTATGATTGAAATGGCCTTCTTGAATCAATTCATCATCGATATTTTTTGTAATAGCAATTCAACATATCATTGTTCCAAAGCAAGAAGATTGGCATATATTCAATTTTCCATACTTTGATATTTCGTTGCATGACCAACCAGTCTGGATTTGTTTGTCTTTGATTATAAATCCAAGCAACAAGAGAGTGTGAAATGTATAATTAGTGATGAGAATATATTTTGAGTTTGAAACCGTAAGGAAACCCGATCAAAGTGGAAAATTCAAATCTAAATAAGGCTTCTGGTTTGATGCCCAACCAAGCAAGAAATTACAAAAATTCCTAGTTTGAGTAGGTTCCCTTCTCTTGATTTCCTTTGAGCGATTCGCGAGCGTGCGAGACAAATCGCAAAGCAACATATAAAGTGGCCTAGTTATGTATCTTTCTTTGTATAGACAGCGGCAATGCTATCTAAATTATTCTTCAAGAGCCTCAGATTGAAAAAGAGATCAAATTGCTAAGTATGATTAAGTAATGTAGAATTTTACTCTTCCGATAAATTGTACGGTGAGGAGCATTCGACTTTTTATACCCTCTGTTACTATAAGGATCTTGATGTCCATTTGAGATTATAATGTTGCTGCCAAACCTACAATGAATTAGCTTTATACCTGCGACCAACAATCAAAAAAATAAAAATAAAGGTAGAGGACGACAATGGTAAGGTTTACTTTGAATTCTATGCATAAAAATTAGTTTAATCTATTGATAGCAATAAGAACCAACCATATATTTTTCAAGTCACTGGAAATCATACATACCATCAAAGTGGGTAGCGACCTAATGCGGACGAGACGCAACCGTTATATTAATAGTCGCATTCATTAGTGAATCTGTTGGAGATTAAAGGCACCGGTTAGAACATAGGATTGTTTGTGTTGCCCATAGGGAATACCATTTCACTGCAGCTCTGCGGGCAAATCCCCCTTCAAGTTCAATAGAAGTGTAAGTTTTCTTAGAAGCTACCCAATTTTACAGGGAAGTTTTCAAGAAGGGAACCATGCAAATAAAATAGACCCGATTACAGGTGCCGTGAAGCTCTTAGAACTCAAGGCACTGCTTTTATTTAGGTAAATTTCAGAACCAACTAAAACAATTCTGTCAACAGAAAACAACACGATACATGTTAGAAATCCTTTAGCCAAAAAGGCACTACATAGTTTTTTTCAAGACAAATGCTCGCGATGAGAATTTATCAGCCCAAAAGAAACTATATATGGACCAAGGACAAAGATTTTAACTCTAGGCTTGTCCCTTAAGAATGACAAAATCAAAATTATACAGTCCCAAAAATGGAATAACGTGCTCTTAATACTGGTAGCATGGAATGTAGTAACGTAAAAACAGAACACCAAACTCTGCACACCTGCAAATAATGTCGTCAGCAGCAGAACTACGCCCACAAAGGTACACAACACATGGGGCATCTGAACCTTCAAGAAGCAATGCTGATCCGTTCCTGTTGATTGAGATTTTGTCCACCGCAAAGTTGATCTCCGAATCTGCTCGCAATACCTATTTGATGGACATTGTCGACCGATATAAGTAAGATGGACCAAAAATGTAACCATTTCACAGGATAACAGTCTTCGATCTTTCAATTTCCACCATCCAACCAAGTTTGCAGACTCTTAAAGTACCAAATTTCCACTAATTTGTGCTGCTAAGCTAAGAATACTGGAACCTCGACATTCAACGTGCCACTAACTTGTTTCTGGCTCCACGGCTTCAGCATTAGCATGACAAAAGCCATTCAACTATCCCATATGCTGCATTTGCTTAATGTGGAATACGCTACAGATGCATCAAAAGGATCAATTCGCGCAGCTATACCGCCAGCCAAAACCACAGTTTCTTCACTCAGCGAAAGAAAACAGCAAACCAATACCACAGAGGACTTCAACATACAAACGCATAGATTAATTTGAAAAATCCACAAGACAAAAATTATAAAAGAAGGACCTTCGAGGGAGAAGCAGCGCGAACATAAATTGGCTCGGGTTCTCCTAGCCGAACAGATATCCGATGGAGGAACGGCTTCCCACATGCATCACGATTCCACCCCCGTTGAATTTCTTCTTCTTTAAATGTTTTTCTTTTCTTTTCTTTTCTTTTTCTTGATTAGAAGATATCGGATTAGACTTTATATTTTTAGTTTTCGATCCCATGGATGATGATGACTTCGTCTTTGGATGACAGGAAGAGCATGACAAGATCAGAGCGAAGAAATATCATTGCAAGAGTCTGGACTGGAATGACTACAGGTCTATGCCTTTCATGCAATGCGTAAGTCGAACGGGACTCTCGTGGCCATGGGTTCGGCAAAAGCATGACGCTTTCATTAGTTTTCCGAAGTGTAACGCTGTGCTATGCATGTGTTTTCGGTTTATCAATGAGACTCTGCGGGTTGCAGACATCATTAGCAAGGTATTCAGGCGGGCGATGACGGATCTCAACGTGAAAGGTAAAGGAGAATTTTCTCAATTTGGTTCCATGTGGGTATGGGCCGATCGATCGAATTCGCTGGGTTATCTCTGTTCATGCAGGTTAAATGATTCCTAAAGGGTGGGAAGTACTCGCTTTGTTTCGCACCGTGCATCTAGATCAAGATCACTTCAAGGAAGCTCGAACTTATTGCTCTGTCCTCCTCTCTGTTCCTGCGAATCTTGGTTCGACCTTGAAAAAAAATGATCAATCTTCAATTGACTGATCGATAACTATAAATTATACGCAGAGCAATTCTGGCCCGCTGACCCCGGAAACATCTTTACGCCATCCGGAGGTGGGCCTCAACTCTGTCCCGCATAGGGGCTAGCTAGAGTAGAGATATCCATATTCCTTCACCACCTAGTTACTCGCTTCAGGTACTAAATATGGCACCCCTCTTTGCTTATGTTTCTTTTCCCCTCAGGCAACAGTGAACGTTAACGATGGCGAACTCACTTTTCACTTCACGTGACAGTTGGGTGCCGGTGGAAGAAGATAAGTTAGTTTTCTTCCCGACGACACGGATACAGAGGCCATACCCCATCTATGTTCATCGACGCAACGCCCCTGGGCAATGGACATAGGGAGAAGAAAAACTGTCCGGGATGCAAAATGGACGAAGCTAGTGGTTGTAGAATAGAAGATGCAAGGGGGGATTCAATGTATTGGATCTAATAATCAATCAAGTCACTTGTAATGTAATATAGGAAACAACTCTTGAAATTATTTCGTTCATTCGATCTGATTCACCGCTGAGAGCAATAGCCACTATTTACAATGCACATGCATGGAGAGAGAGAGAGAGAGAGAGAGAGAGAGAGAGAGAGAGAGAGAGAGAGTTGTGGTGATAATTCTTGAAGCACAAGCAAACATGAATATAGACACTTTCTTTTTTTGGCAAAGTAACGAATATCTTATCTACCTACCCTTGTTAGTGCCTGGATTTTGACCCCAAAAATATTCCGCTCTCATGTTGGCACATGTGGGAAGCAAATATGACTTATTCAACCGCATTTAGTCGACTGCATCGATCAAGCATTTAAGCCCCGGAGAGATCTCTTTATTTGCAAAATCCCAAGGACAATCAATTTGAATGGAAAGTGCAAGTTCAGAGAAGAATGCAGGAAGGAACAGGGTAAAGGAGAAAGACTATGGTCATTGCTTTCCATCAGGTAGCATTGTCTAGATTAGTTCTATTAGGAAAAATCAAATTACTCGAAAGATAGATGAGTCACGCTTAGACCTCGCTGAAAATATGAATTTCATATCTCATGAAAGATTGATCTACAATTAACCGTTGCTTGTACTAGCGGCCTGTGGCATGGGCCATGTAGACACTTACAGAACAAAATGAGAGGCATCTCTCCATTTTAGATTTCGAATTGTCTTCTGGGTCGCCGAGATGCTTCCAAGTGATTCTAGCAAAGAACTTGTGCTACTGCTTCTACTACATACGACCGTAAGCATAAATTGGCTTTGCCGTGTTCTTCATAAAATAAAATAAAAAAACAAATGCCCTCTCCAATAGAATGCCCTACACAAATTACTTATCACATGGCTAGGCTCCATTTTCTGCAGAGTTCTAATTATCTTGAAGTAAACTTCCATTTGATTAATTCTACATGTTACAAAATGTACCAAGCATCATCTATAATATTAAGTGATGCTTGGCTACTTTTGTCACACTCCTAATTGTATGTTATCTCTAGCCTCATCAAGAATTCCGAATATGGATGTGTGAGTTGGTTTATAAGCAAAAATACTTTATTCTTTATATGTTTCTTTTTCTTATGAGACAAAAACACTATTGAGATCAACTCATCCAACCATTATTTGCCCTTGAATACAAGAAAGGAAGATCAAGCGCAACTTCAACGTGAGTTTGTCTTACTTAATTAGGATGTGAGTCCAAAACGTTGCCGAATTCTGGACGGACATGAAACGTAAATGCGTACTTAATGAAAGTGTCGGGTCCCTATGATTCCTCATCAAAGAATAGAAGTACATTAGTAAAGAACTCTCTAGTCACAAGCCAAAAATCCATCGGTTAGAGCAATGAGAAATCCTCTATTTAAGTAGTGAAATCGTCGCTCGCAATTACCCACAGCAAGCACCTTGTGAATCTCTATCGCCTGTTGCCATTCCATAACCATGGCGAGCCATTACTTCACAATCATCTTCGTAGTGAGCGCCTTGTACTACGTCAGTGGTACAGGTATCAAGTCATTCCATCTAGCTCTCTTTCTCGATTCATTACAGTCATACCGTCTCTTGTATTGCGACTAAATTTTTTTCCTTCCTATCAGATGCAGGAAGTTTCTGTCCACCTTCGCGTTGTATTTGTCGGCGTCCTTTTTGCAGGCCGCCTAACCCATCCGAAACTCTCAATACCGATGAAGTAAAGCCTCCTAGCATCCAAACTCCTCTCAGCTCCAAGTGGACCACAAGTCCTGCTCTCGAGGTATGGTGGATTCTGTACCCCATTGTAAGATTAATTTGCAAGGTTTAAGGCGATGTTTTGCAGGATTGGGACCCCCCTACCCCCAAGAAACCTAGCGGTCCAGCAGAGGAGCCTGCACCTCCTAATTCAGACCTCGTTACATCCCCGAAAAAGCCTGGGTTGCAGTATTGGGAACCTGGTACACCCCCCAAGCAAACTCCCCATATCGCAGAGGAGCCTGCAGTTCCCAATTCGCCCCGTTACGCCCCCTAAGAGCCCTGGGTTGCCAAATTGGGAGTTCTGCGTGTTGAAGGTGTTCGAGTTCTTTAGGTGGATGTTGGCTCCTAGTGGGAATCACGTCCAATAAGATGCTGTTGAGAAATCAGCTGTTGAAGTGTGTTCTGAGTTTGCATGTATGAGGTTTTTACTCTTTTTCTTAGTATTTGATGCACGAGACGTTTAGTTTCGTGTAACCTAATCGTGTAAGTGTCATATTAAATAAATAAAAAGTATGTTTGACTCTAGAATTAATTTATGTTGTGGGAAACTCTACAAAGTGCCAAGTGGAGAATTGGAACCTTAATCCTTGGAATGACGAAGCATTGATGCTATTTGGTTGATCAAGCAATAGTGCTTCACCATCGCCGGCCTTGACAGGGATTAGATGGGATTAGTTAAATCCCATTCGGCATAGACCCTTTGATATTCATTGTGCCTATAAGCTATTGAGAGGCATGGACAGGTCCACATATCAGCGCTGAGAAAAACGAAGATGTGCGTGTCCTCTCAAGTTCTGAGATACAAAGAGTAGCACAACAGATCTTTAATCAAAGCACAATTCAATGAATCATAGATTAACAGTTCTTGCGACTCTCCTCCGGGTGGCTAAAATGCAATATCATAATAATAATTTGAAAATAGCAATTGACCAAGAGAGTCCTTTTCCATAATATTTCATATCATTGGGTTCATTCACGTGCATTCCGGAAAAAGGAAAAAGTGGAAAATAATTTTTTGATTTAACATCTAACCAGTCATGGAGATAAATATCTTACACAAGGGTTAATGACAAATTTGGAATAATTAGAAATTTGAAAAAAAAAAAAAAAAAAAACTTTGATTCAGCAAATGATGTTGTTAATGATGATGATGATTCAAGTCCAAGAATGAAAGCGCTCCTGAGAGCAGGCACTTTCTTTATCCCTCGGGTTTCAGAACCTTTAGGAAAGCCCTATTACAAGATGTTGCAAGGGGGAAGCCGACTCACAGGTTTAAAATAGTTCGAGCAGAGTTGCCGCAAGTGTAAGAATTAAGCTATTCCAAGATCGATGAATCAGCTTTTTTCTTATCTCTGGCCATACTATAATCATCTTTTCTCGCCTTCTCGATCTTACCACTTCATGATTTTTGGACTTTTGACATTTAGGAGTTGCACGCCATGGTTGGTGAACATGGGACTCAATTGTCTGGTGGGCAGAAGCGAAGACTAGCCATAGCAAGAGCGATTCTTAAATATTCTCGTATTTTGGTCCTGGATGAAGCCACAAGTTCACTCGACATGGAATCCAAGAGGATAGTCAAAGAGGCCCTCGACAGGATTATGGGCAACCGCACGACTGTTATTGTTGCCCACCATACGAGCGCTGTTAGGAATGCGACTATTATTCATTGTGGGAAAATGGTGGAGAAAAGTAGGTCGCAATCTGACTTGAATTAAACAATGGAACTGTGAATTTAGCGAAGCAACTATTACTCCTAGTACGTACAAGTATATCGTGACTATTGATGCCTCTCTAAAACGGTCCAGGTTCACACTCTGAACTGCTCAAAGATCCAAATAGTGCATGTTCTCAACTAATACGCTCGCAGGAAGTGAACAGGGAATCTGAACAAGCGCCAGATGCCCAAAACAGTTCAGAGATCACTGAATATAACGGACAGTCCAGTCATAGGATCTCGTACAAACAATCCATTAGTCGGGGTTCACCTATCGGAAATAGCACATGACCAAAACAGGTCAAAGATCACTGAATATAACCGACAGTCCAGTCAAAAGATGGTGTCCAAACGATCCATTAAGCAGGGAAATGGCTGCAGCCACTTGCTCTCGGTCTCCTTTGGGACCGTGGCTGGACTACAATCCTCCTGGAAGCTCAGAAAAAGCGCCAAAGGTCTGTCCCACTGCGCCGTCTTGCTCATCTCAACAAACCAGAAGTTCCCGTCTTGCTATTTGGAACTGTCGCTCCAGTTGCTAATGGCGTGACATTTCCGATTTTCAGCATACTCATATCCAGTGTTATCAAGACATTCTATGAACCATCGCATGAACTTAGAAAGGATTCTAAGTTTTGCGCACTGCTGTTTCTAGTCCTTGGCATCGCATCATTCGTGGCATATTCAGCTCCGACATACTTACTCTCCATGGCTGGTTGTAAGTTAATCGAGAGAATCAGACTAACGTGTTTCGAAAAGTTGGTCCACATGGAGGTTGGCTGGTTTGATGGACCTGATCACTCAAGCGGTGTGACATTGGGGCAAGTCTCTCAGCAGGTGCTTCATTAGTGCAAGCCCCAGTTGGAGATACGTTAGTTCAGATTGTTCAGAACATTGCATCGGCGGTTGCTGGTTTGGTCATTGCTTTTGCTGCAAGCTGGCAACTAGCGCTGATCATCCTTATCTTAATCCCTCTAGTTGGTGTCAATGGATATGCTCAAGTGAAGTACATGAGAGATTCAGTGCAGATGCAAAGGTAAGCATTTTTAAAGTGTCCTTTTCTTTTACTGCTCACTAAATAAAATAGCTTGAGGTCTTTATATATTCCCAATTCATAATTTTGAGTCCTAGGTTCAAAGAATTGAAAACAGAAAGGCCATCTTTGAAATTTCTGATTCACATTCCGTGTAATCTTCAATGGCATAAAAAGGTTGCGCCACGGTTTCTGTTATCTTGCAAATAATCTCAATTGTCTGTGATACGAGGAAGCAAGCCAAGTGGCTTTGATGCGGTTGGAAGTATGAGGACCGTTGCTTCTTTCTGTGATGAAGAGAAGATGATGCAGCTTTACAAGAAGAAATGTGAAGGCCCCATGAGAACACATTTTGACAAGGACTGATTGGTGGAATTGGGTTCGGCATGTCCATCTTCCTGCTGTTCTGTGTGTATGCAACAAGTATCTATGCCGGAGATCGACTCGCTCAGGATGGCAAAACAACATTCGGATGTCTTCAGGGTACGACAGATTTTCTTTCAATGCTACACAGTGTTTTCTTGGGAATTCCTCAGAATTATGATTGCCTTTCCCTTATTTGGCCGCAGGATTGCTGTTGAAACTGTTTTCTGTTAATGGCCCTGAGACATTTTCTTGGCAGGATTTTTTTGCTCTGACCATGGCAGCCAGTGCAATTTCACAAAGTTCCTTCACTTCCGATTCCACCAAAGCCAAAGGGGCTGTTGTTTCCATTTCCGCAATAATAGATCGCAAATCCAAGATAGACACAAGTGATTAGTCGGGGACAAAATTAGATAATGTGAAGGAAGTGATTGAGCTTTTGCCATGTCAGCTTCAAATATCCCTCTAGGCCAGACATTCAAATATTCCGTGATCTCAGCCTGTCCATTCACTCTGTAAAGCTAAAACTTCGAATTTTATCTGATGCCTAACTTTAAATATGATTTCCTCAACTGAGCATTGAATTACGAGAACAACACTAGTGTTTTGATTACTTGAACATGAGACTGTTGCTTTGGTCAGAGAAAGTGGGAGTGGAAAATCGACAGTGATAGCGCTGCTGCATTACACTCAACAGAGTGGACATTCGGTGGCTGCAACTCAAGTAGTTGAGGCAGCAAACGGGTCTGCTCAGCCAAGAATCGGTTTTATTCAACGAGACAATTCACGCCAACACAGCTTATGGGAAGGATAGAGATGCAGCCGAGCAAGAAATACTCGTTGCATCAGAATTAGCAAATGCCCACAGGTTCATTAGTGGACTGCAACAGGTTAGACAGTCGTTGCTTATTCCGTATACTTGATTTACATTTGCTTTCAAATGAGCTTATCTAATTTTTTTCTGTACGAATTTAATGTCCAAGGATATGCTACCACGGTAGGGGTCTAGTTGTCGGGCAGTCAGAAGCAACGAGTGGCTATTAATCACGCTTTAGTTTAAAGTACTAAAATGTTTCTGCTTGACGAGGCTACGAGTGCACTGAATGCAGAATCTGAGAAGATGGTTCAAAAGTTGGAATGCGTTGTGGTGAACAAAACTACACTTGTGGTGGTTCAAAGGTTGTCTACAATCAAGAATGCGAACGTGATGGCGGTAATTAAAAATGGAAAGATTTAAAACGCGCTTGTACAGTTCTTTATGTGGGCAGTTCGAGCTTCCGTCTCGTCAAAAGACTTCTAGACTTCCTTTTACAATTAGACCCTCAATCATTTTAGTTATAGGCCGGAAAGTTACACTACTTTCAAACAAAGATAAGTGATCAATTCCAAATACTGGGGTGGCCCAAATGCAAGGGCCGCGATCTTCATTTTTCTCAGTGATGAAGCACCCATTGACAGCGCCATGACCAGTGTTGGGTCCATGACAGATAACGCGGCTCAGTAGTACCTTATTTTTCCCTTATGTTTGCCGTGCATATGTACATATTCACGCAACTTACGAACATAAATTGGAAATCTTGCAGCATTGGTTTTATGATGAATCAATTCCGTATGGATGGACACTCGGTAAAGCACTAAAAGACACTAATACTCGAGGATATTTTAGCTTGGCGCAAGCTCTTGCCGATGACGCGGAACTCCTTGTATACTTGAAGCAGAAATTGAATGCCAAACATTCTCCGATAATTGTCAGGGGAGAATCATACGGGGGATGTAAGTGAATATATTTTCACGTATCAGCAACATGACTACTACTATAGATCGAAATTAAAGATAATAGCCCACCACGTACATTGACGAGATCGATTCTAATGTACGATTCCCATTGATTATAGTAGGGTGTGATAAACACGCATAATCGTGACAACGACTATTGCTGATAAGGAACAGAGGTGGGAACGGTGTCAATTTGTACTCTCCTCCATTGTCCGATCTCAAGCACTTAAAGCTTCTTCCCCGTTGAAGTCCCAATTTCGGCTTTACATTATGTGAACTTGTCAAAGACCTCACTTTTGTGTTGCATGAAAGAGACTGAAACTTTCCGAGAGAAATCGTTAATGAATGTCATGAATTATTCATTCCCACCTTTTGATTTGCCAGTGAAGGACCCATGCATCCGTGTGTACATACTAGAGCATGCCCTTGCTCATATGAGTTGCAATCTTGAACCGTACTCTGCATTGTTTTCGAAACACACACAATTTATAGCAATCTAATTTGCATGTTTTCATACCTTAGAGTACATTCCTCTTGTGAAGCTTCATTAATCCTCTTTTCTCTATATACCCGAAACATGTATGCCATAAATAGGTGTTATCTATCTATATGCTAGCATCCATGGACACAGATGCTCCACCTTGCACTATGGTTCCTATAAGTTGATATAAATTCTCGTGCCTCTATCCCTTTAGAACAACCAAAGCTCCCTTTATCACCTTTTAGACTTCATGTTAAGTCGACTACTTGCATCCATTTGATTCAAGTGCTCTAATGAAATTAGATTCTTCCTTAGACCTGGTACATGATGCACATCCGTCAGGATTCTTATCATGCCATCAAACATCCTGATTTTCACGGTTCCAACTCCCACAGTCTTGCACGTAGTGTCATTCCCCATGAGAACTGAACCACCATCATTGCCTTGTACTCATCGAGGGCTTCTTGATGAGGATACATATGATAAGTGCATTCAGAGTCCAAGATCCACAAATCTTCAAAGGTGTCCTTGCCTAACAATATGGACAAGATGTCCACATCATTGATCTCAATGTTGTCGACTACACTTGCTTCATCCGAGCTCTTCTTCTTTTTCTCATTCTCATTTGGATAGAATTTATTGGTATGTCCTTCCTCATTACACCCATAGCATCTTCCTTTGAACTTTCCCTTGGATTTCGATTGACCCTTACAGCTCGATCCTCGATTCGTTGATCTTCCTCTTCCTTGACTGCTTTTCTCCTTCCCAAAGAGTCCCTCTCTCAAAGATTTTGAACTACTTGCCCTTCAATACGTAGCGGAAATTAAATCCGCTCCGGAGGTATGGCTGGCTTTCTCCCCAAGTGAAGGTATTGGACTTCTACTGTGTCCTCCCAACACATCCACACTTGAAGAGAACATTGTGTCAGCAACAAATTTTTCCATCTTCTGCATATTTCCTTGACTTCATCTGAAAGCAATTTCTTCCCTTCACTAATTGAATTCACGAAGGAAGCTCTCACTGGAAGCATAACAACAGCAACCCCTTTGTTTATTTGAGGGTGCGCAGTTCATGAAGCCACGCGATTTCTCTCTTTCTAAATGTGATGAATTGTGGGATTCAAAGCTAGTTTGATTTACACGTTCATGCATTTTTTTCTTTTAAATGTTGAAGAGTTTAAGCAAGCTCCTAAGTCCACTCTCCAGCTGACCTGTTCAGATTTCATAAAACCGGAATCTCGTCCCAGACCGATTTCGAAATGAGCATTAGAAGAACACACGTTCTCTTGCTTCAGCTTCTAGCTTGCATGACAAACATTTCTCATCAACAGAGCACCACTTCCTCATTCTATCTTCAGTTTGCTGCGTCTCATGAATAACCAACCAAACAATAAAAGCATGCTTCGGGACATTTGCCCGATAAGTCTGGGCACTGGACCTTACTGTTATTTATTTTTGTGATCCCACATTTTGGACCCACATTTTCTCTTAAAGTTGCGACTATTCGACATGAAGTTTTTCCACACTTCGTACCCTTTTGTGACAACCGCCCATTTGGTAACTGTCTTGATGGGAGACGGTGTATAAAAAGGAACGTACGTTCATTTCTGACGGGTGATGACAAGGTCTAACACAAACCCTCTCATTTGGAATACACCATCAAGATACGTGAGGGAATTGGGTTAGTAGTGTATGCCCAATATTTCTTTGTATTTTCAGGTTTTTCAAACGAACGAGAACAAGAACAATGGCTGGAGGTTTGTCTATAAACAATCCTGGCTTCCGCATATAAATTATTTTGTCTTACATTTGGTATCAGAGCAAGTGTGCCTCTGCCTTGTTTTTCTCGAATTTTTGGTGTATTTTCGGGCATTTTTGAACATGAACAGTAACTTCGGATTTTGAGGCCAAGAGAGAAACTCGCCAATTCCTTGAAAAATCCGACGACCCACCCCTTGATTTCGGACCCGTACCATCGCACCGCCATGAGGAACATTAGCCATGAGTTTTTCCGGTATATCGGTGTTCACCGGAGGCTAATCGAGCGGCAGAAGTCATGGTGGTTGAGGATTTGTGTTTTTAGAGTTTTTCGTTTGATTTGAGGCCAATTTCTTGGTCATTTTCGCTGAAACTTGAACCCATGTGGTCGTGTCGGCATGCTCTTCAAAACCCATTATTTATTTGTGTATGGGATGGGCTACCGGAAAAGAAATAGCGGCAAAATCGTGGCTGAAAACGGCGAAAACTGGCGAAAAATGACGAAGAAATGGTTTCGGTCGCGCGGGGAAGAAGGCACGTGGGGTCCACGAGCGCGCTGCAGTTGCAGGCGCGTGGAAGCCACGGGCCACGCACCTTCACGCGCTCGCAACTGCTGCGCGCGTGGGATCCACGCGCGCGCCCACCGCTGGCGCGTGGGGCCAACGCGCGCGAAACTGCCCGGCAGTTGCAGGCGAGTGCGTGGGCGTTGGTCCGCGCGCGTGCAGACCACGCGCTTGACGCGGAAACGGGCGCGTGCTTGGCACGCGCCTATCGTTTTTTCCCCGCGGCTCCTTTTACGATTTTGCCTCAAATTTTTCCATGTTTTACAATCTTGCCCTTGGCCAATTTATTTATTTACTGTTCTGCCCTTGATGTATTTATTTATTATGTCATTTTATGCATTTTTTATGAATATTTTATGCATGAAATTAAATGTCCAATGATTCATATATTTAATTAATTAGAGAGTAGCCACATCATCTTTAATTAATTAAATTATATATTAAGAGCTTCCGGATCATATTTAGAAATGGACATTAATTGTAATTAATTATATTAATATGATGAATTTTATCCCACAGGAATTTTCATTGTATTAATATGATTAATTAGGATGAAATGTCATATTATTTTTCTTAATTTACCCACAGGGATTAAGAAAAGGTATATAATATGGTAGTTTCTTCATGATGTAATTATGAATCTATTTAAATTAAAAACTTAGCCCACAGTAGTTTTTATGTTATGTGATTCATATTGTGACATGTTTACATTGGTAAAACATGATTTATGTATATTTGCCTCAAATTTTGTGACATAAGCATGATTATTTGATATGCGGTTTCGCAACCCGTGAATTTCTCTCGAAATTAAGTTTGATGTTCCCATACTGAATGGTGAGAACTATAAAGTTTGGAAGGAGTCAGTTCTTTTTCAATTGGGGTGGATGGACATTGATTATGCTATAAGGAAAGACGAACCACCTACTCCTTCTAATTCGAGCACTCCAGCTGAGATAGCTCTTTATAACCAATGGGAGCGGTCCAACCGCGTTTGTGCCATGTTTATAAGAGCTAAGATATCTCCTAGTATTCGTGGTTCGGTTGCTCGATAGCAATGCTAAGGCCTTATTGGAGGCAATTGATGCGCAGCTTGAGAGTTCGAGAAGGCGCATGCCATGACCCTAATTATGAAGTTTTCATCATTGAAGCTCACTAGTATTAGAGGTGTGCGTGAGCACATCATGCAAATGAGGAACATAGCAGCTCAACTTAAGAACCTTGAGGTTGAGATATCTGAATCCTTTCTTGTGTATTATATTCTGAACACTCTCCCACAACAGTATGCACCTTTCAAGATCTCTTACAACACACATAAGAATAAATGGTCAATTAATGAGCTCATGACCATGTGTGTTCAAGAGGAGGAAAGACTGATTATGGAATTGGGAGAAAGTGCACATTTGGCAATACAATGAAAGAATAAGGGCCATTGCAAAAATAAAGGTAAAGGTAAAATACCTCCCCAAGCTGACATTAAAAAAGAATCCAAATGTTTCTTCTGTAAATAGAAGGGGCATATGAAGAAGGATTGTGTCAAATTTAAGGCCTGGCTTGAGAAGAAAAGTAATCCAATCTCTTGTGTTTGTTATGAATCTAATATGACTGATGTAAGTCACAACACTTGGTGGATTGATTCTGGATCTACAATCCACATTTCAAATTCCTTGCAGGGTTTTCAAAACCACAGGAAGCTAGTGGGAAGTGAACAAAGCATCTATTCAGGAAACAAGATGCGTTCGCATGTGGAA
Organism: Eucalyptus curtisii; assembly: GCA_017140595.1. Lineage (NCBI taxonomy): Eukaryota > Viridiplantae > Streptophyta > Magnoliopsida > Myrtales > Myrtaceae > Eucalyptus > Eucalyptus curtisii. The sequence goes on from CM029503.1 coordinate 347,700, forward strand.
GCTATTGGGACATGTAGACTAGTTCTCAATAGTGGTTTTGTTTTGAATTTGGAAAGGACCTTTTATGTTCCTAGTTTTTCTAGAAACTTAATTTCAGTTTCAAGACTTGTACCTTTGGGATACTCTTTTAACTTTTCAGATTCAAACTTCTGTTTATCATTTAAATCTGAAATTGTTGGGAGTGGTACTTTGTCTGATGGTCTTTTTCGAATTAATTTACAAGACAATGCCTATTATGATGCGATGCATGTTCATGATAAAGCTGGTATGAAACGATGTGTTGTGAAAGAACATTCCTCTATGTTGTGGCATCGGAGATTGGGACATATCTCCATAGAAAGAATTAAGCGATTAGTGAATGATGGAGTACTCGGTACTTTAGATTTTACTGATTGTGATACTTGTGTGGACTGCATAAAGGGAAAGCAGACTAACAAGACAAAGAAAGGTGCCAAGAGGAGTACAAAATATTAGAAATCATACATACGGATATTTGTAGTTCGGATATGGACTCATGTGGTCGAAATACTTCATCTCTTTCATAGATGATTACTCACTTTACATGTATCTCTATTTGATTCATAATAAGTATGAAGCATTAGATGCCTTTAAGGTATTTAAGGCGGAAGTAGAGAAACAATGCGGTAAGCAAATTAAGATCGTGAGATCAGATAGAGGTGGAGAATTCTATGGTAGATACACTGAAGATGGACAAGCACCCGGTCCATTTGCAAGGTTTCTTCAAGAGCATGGGATAGTTGCCCAATATACTATACCTGGTTCTCCAGACCAAAACGGCGTAGCGGAAAGAAGAAACCGGACCTTATTGGACATGGTGCGTAGTATGCTTAGCAGCTCCAAACTTCCTAAATCATTGTGGACTGAAGCACTTAAGACGGCAGTGTACATATTAAACCGAGTTCCGACCAAGACTCTCCCAAAGACACCTTTTGAGTTATTTAAGGGTTGGAAACCGAGTTTGCATCATGTGCGCGTTTGGGGATGTTCGTCTGAAGTGAGAGTTTATAATCCACAAGAAAAGAAATTGGACCCAAGGACCATAAGTGGGTATTTCATTGGATATGCCGAAAGGTCTAAGGGATACAGGTTTTATTGTCCATCTCATACCACTAGGATTGTGGAATCAAGAAATGCTAAATTTCTTGAAAATGACTTGATCGAAAGGGAGCGATCGATCAAGGGACCTTGTTCCTAAGGAAGATCATTCGACACTCAACCTTCCACCTCAACTTTAAGGCTGGTTGTTGCTTATAATGCCCCTTCGATTCAGCCGGCTATTGAACAACCAATCGTTGAAGTTCCACAACCTCGCGATATTGATCTAGTAGATCCAGTTGTTCAGCAATTACCAAAAAAACCGTTGAACAACCGGTTGAGCAACATGCTCCTCAAGAGAATGTTGATGCAACATTGAGAAGATCTGCTAGAATAAGGAAATCGGCTATTCCTAGTGATTATATTGTGTATTTACAAGAGTCTCGACTACAATATTGGAGCCGAGAATGATCCCGAAACGTTTTCACAAGCCATGGATAGTGATAAATCCAATTTGTGGTACAATGCCATGAAGGAAGAGATGAGTTCTATGGCATCTAACAAAGTCTGGGATTTGGTTGAGTTACCTGATGGTGTGAAGGCCATTGGTTGTAAATGGGTCTTCAAAACTAAGAAGGATTCATTGGGTAACATTGAAAGATATAAAGCTAGACTCGTTGCCAAAGGATTCACTCAAAAGGAAGGAATCGATTACACGGAGACCTTTTCTCCTGTATCTAAGAAAGATTCTCTTCGTATTGTTTTGGCATTGGTTGCCCATTTTGATATGGAATTACATTAGATGGATGTGAAAACGGCGTTCCTCAATGGAGAACTAGAGGAGGAGGTTTACATGAAACAACCTGAAGGATTCCCCTCTAGTAAAGGTGAGCATTTGGTGTGCAAGCTTCAGAAATCTATATATGGCTTGAAACAAGCCTCTCGCCAATGGTACTTAAGGTTTCATGATGTCATTTCTTCATTCGATTTTGTAGAGAATGTCATGGATCAATGTATATACCAGAAGGTCAGTGGGAGCAAAATTTGTTTCCTTGTGCTATATGTGGATGATATTCTACTTGCAACCAATGATAAGGGGTTGCTACATGAGGTGAAACAATTTTTCTCTAAGAGTTTTGATATGAAAGATATGGGTGAGGCATCTTATGTCATTGGCATTAAGATCCATAGAGATAGACCTCGAGGAATTTTAAGACTATCTCAAGAAACCTATATCAATAAGGTCTTAGAGAGATTCCGGATGAAAGATTGTTCACCAAGTATAGCACCCATTTTGAAGGGTGACAGGTTCAATTTGAACCAATGCCCGAAGAACGATTTAGAAAGGGAACAAATGTACAACATCCCATATGCTTCTGATGTCAGAAGTTTGATGTATGCTCAGGTTTGCACTCGACCTGACATCGCTTTTGCTGTGGGAATGTTGGGAAGATATCATAGTAACCCAGGTTTAAACCACTGGAGAGCTGCAAAGAAAGTTATGAGATACCTTCAAGGTACCAAAGACTACATGCTTATGTATAGACGGACTGACAAACTAGAAGTGGTCGGTTATTCGGATGCGGACTTCGCGGGCTACGTTGATTCACGAAAATCAACATCTGGATACATTTTTATGTTAGCTGGCGGAGCCGTGTCATGGAGAAGTGCCAAGCGGACTTTGACTTTGCTACTTCCACTATGGAGGTTGAGTTCGTTTCTTGTTTTGAGGCTACCTCGCATGGTGTATGGTTGAAGAGTTTCATTGCTAGGCTTAGAATTGTTGATTCTATTTCTAGGCCATTAAGAATATATTGTGACAATTCAGCTGCGGTTTTTATGGCTAAAAATGCCAAAAGTGGCAGTCGAAGTAAGCATATCGACATTAAGTATTTAGCCATAAGGGAACGTGTTAAGGAGAATAAAGTGGTCATTGAACACGTTAGCACTGAATTGATGATAGATGATCCTTTAACTAAAGGCATGCCACCAATGAAGTATAAGGATCATGTGACTAGTATGGGAGTAGGTCACATATTGTAATTTGTCGTCATATGAACGATTTTTTGTTGTATGAAACTCTTATTCAGTTGTAATGTTGATTCTCAATTTTGGTGTACACATTTTTTTGTTTATGAGAATAACATTTATCCTTGGTTCTGGAATAAACATGGGGTTTATTCATTAAGATATGTTGTCACATATAGGCTGACATTAAAGAAATAAGATGCATTGTGATACATGGAAGATATTACTCACTCTTAGAGGACATGTCGCCATGATCCATGTGTTTTGTTTCTTTTCTTTAAGCATAAAGTTTTCGTGGAATTAGTTGGATAATCCGTATGATGAAAATGATGGGATCAAGTGGGAGAATGTTATTTATTTTTGTGATCCCACATTTTGGACCCACATTTTCTCTTAAAGTTGCGACTATTCGACATGAAGTTTTTCCACGCTTCGTACCCTTTCGTGACAACCGCCCATTTGGTAACTGTCTTGATGGGAGACGGTGTATAAAAAGGAACGTACGTTCATTTCTGACGGGTGATGACAAGGTCTAACACAAACCCTCTCATTTGGAATACACCATCGCACGTGAGGGAATTGGGTTAGTAGTGTATGCCCAATATTTCTTTGTATTTTCAGGTTTTTCAAACGAACGAGAACAAGAACAATGGCTGGAGGTTTGTCTATAAACAATCCTGGCTTCCGCATATAAATTATTTTGTCTTACACTTACTCCTCTGAGGCTTAAGCAATTTCCAAGCTTCCTGTTGAGTAAATTTCCCATGACATGACAGAGAAGATTTAGTCGTTAAATCTTTTGGTTTTCCTTATCTATGGTCGGTTTAAGTTATGAAATTATAGTTTCTTTCTACAATAAGGTGACCTCTCTAGTTTTTCTTTTGTGTATAAATCTGCTTTGCTGATATCCTGCATTTCTCTTCGAAAGTTCTTTCTTGTTTTGGTCAATATACCTATCCCTTCGTTTTTAGTTTCAGTGCCTATATTTTGAATATCGTGATTGTTATGGAATTTCGATCTTTTCTGGATGCTATACCTTATAAGACGGTGGACAAGGTCGCCGCTTGGAAGGAAGGGATTTACGGTTCTTTTCTGGAAATCCTTGAGATACCTTTGGAATGTTCTTTTCATGCACATGTAGTATTTTGGTGGTTTCTGTTCATGTGGTCAACCTGGAAGGATGTAATGTGTTGAGAAAGATAGCGATAACACAAGTAGAACTGGGAAGAGAGCAGCATATACACCATGACCCTGGTTGTCCCTCCTCTATTCAGCTGAAGTTGTCTTGTTGGCGTTGCTTCATGTTATGGAAGAAGGAAAGCACCAAGTCCTGACTAAGAATCATGTCCTGACTAAGGACAGAACCACGTACGGACTCTTTTCTCTTGCGGTTTTTCTGCGAAGAATTCGCAAAAAGGAATTTCATGGTTTAATTACTTAAGACTGTCATCATATCATCATACCATCAAATTATCATATATATTTCAGCTTCTGAAGCATAGCAAAGGTTTGAATTGTGGAATTGAAAGGGGAGGTATTATGTTGACTGCTATTCAAAATCGTGGATGAATCCCTCTATAGCCATGGAAGATGGCCCATAACACCGTTTGACATGATATTGTACCAGTTTTCGTGGCAGTCTTTATATTCTATTTTGACACTAATAAACATAAATGGTTTCTCATTTTTGTAAAATATAATTCTTTGAGTATTTTCTACTCCCGTTTTGCTCACCCAAGCTTCCCAAACAAAGCCTAAAACATGCCTCGACATTGCTATAGCTTTTGTTCATTAGCTTCATCCTGTGAAATTATCTTGGAGATAATAAATGAAGGTCACGACCCATGATGTGACTAAGGCTGAATTATAAGCGCATATAAGCTCATTTTCTCTTTGGTTTGTAATTCCACAGTTCCGACCGAAAATATCTCCATTTTCATCTACAAGTGCAATGTTAAGTTATTTTAATTAAGTTTCATTTATTATCAGAGTTTTATTTTCTTCTTTTATTATCAGAATTTTATTTCATTTTTTACTTACATAAGGGTATTATTGTCATATACAATTTATATTCAGTATAAATACAATTGGTGTAGGGTTTCTATTACTACAAAAATCTACAGCCCCCTCTTTGTTTTTTTCTTCTACGTTCTCCTTCTCCTCTTCTCTATTCCTTCTCCCTTCTTCTTTCTCTCTTACTGTTTGTTGCAGGTTCTCTAATCAGCTTTGTGACATGGTATCAAAGCAGGTCTAACTACCTAATTACTTGATCCTATTGCTGGTTTGAGAGTCCCCTAGTAACCGTACTTCTTCTCTGGTGCACAGCCACCTAAAGTTGTAATTTTTATCTGTTTTCTCTTCAAGTCTTGATACATATGAAATCGGAAGATATCAGATTCATCGGATTCGGTTTGTGAACATGGATTACAACACCTACTAATCAGCGGATTCAAGAATCGGAGTACTTTATTGATTATGGTTGACTGGTCTTGCTGGGTTTCCGTCAAGCATATAATTATTTGAATTGAGATTTCTGGTCAGATATCTTCTTCTATACATCAATCTATATTTATGAGTTTTCAGCATCCCTTTGATTAATTGATGGAGCCAATTACATTTGATTATACATCAGTGTTGATGTTTTGTTTCTTGCACTAAAGTTTCAGCCTTCTTGATTAGTGGTAGATATATTTATATTGAGATTATCGTCATGAGTGATACTACTACGACTCCTACTACTACTGCTACTGCTCCTACTACTACTACTGCTGCTACTGTTGCTGTGCTCCTACTACTGTGGCTATTACTGCTGCTACTGCTGCTGCTGCTACTACTTCTGCTACTGCTACTACTGCTACTACTGCTGCTGCCGCTACTACTACTACGACTGCTGATTGAGCTCTACTATAAGAGCCTTAGTAATTTGGTTACTTGGAGAAGCAAGAAACAGACTACCATTGCAAGGTCTAGTGCAGAGGCTGAATATCGTGCTATGGCACATACTGTGGCCGAATTGTTGTGGTTGAAATCTTTTCTCCAGGAGCTTGGATTTTCGATTAATCAACCTATTGATATGATGTGTGATAATCAAGCAGCTATTTATATTGCTGGGAATCCTGCTTTTCAAGCTTGAACTAAGCACATAGAAGTTGACTGTCACTTTGTTCGAGATGCTGTGAAGCAGAAGCTGGTTGCTACTCCTTACGTTGCCTCTAGAGATCAGTTTGCTGATATATTTACTAAAGCATTATTTCGTCCTGCTTTTGTTGCTGGTTGTTCCAAGCTGGGCATGGGTGACCTATATGCTCCAGCTTGAGGGGGAGTGTTAAGTTACTTTAATTAAGTTTAATTTATTATCGGAGTTTTATTTCCTTTTTTACTTACATAAGGGTATTATTGTCATATACAATTTATATTCAATATAAATACAATGGGTGTAGGGTTTCTGTTACTACAGAAATCTACAGCCCCCTCTTTGTTTCTTTCTTCTACGTTCTCCTTCTCCTATTCTCTATTCCTTCTCCCTTCTTCTTTCTCTCTTATTGTTTGCTGCGGGTTCTCTAATCAGCTTTGTGACATACAAAACTCATGTTCGCTGTGGTTTGTAATTCAAGAATTACGACCAAAAATATCTCCATTTCCACTTTGAGGGGCACTAAAATCTTTGACGCGTGTGCACTGATATGTGTACCATCTCATTAAATTTCGACAATGTGAAATCCATAAAATGAAACGACAAAGCAAGCCTTGCGACTAATTCTATCGCAGAAACGTCCATCTCTAATTGGAAGATTTCGAAGAAGTCGAAGGCCGTGACTGATGGAAAACCAGAAAATTAGAGGTGGGAATGTAAAATTTGAGGGGAAAGAAAAGTCGTTTTACGGCCTTGTGTCCTTTAGTTTCCCCCAATTTTTTCGCTCCATCTTACCGTGTTCTCGTGCAGACCCGTGGCGTTTGCTAAGAGGAGCTTCGGATCTGGTTTTTTTCTCTTGCGAAAAGACGGTGTGGTTCCTCGATTTCCAGATATACCACAAAAATTTATGGCCACCAGTTCTTTTTTTTTTTTTGGACAAGTAAGGAGGATATTATTATTAACAGAGGGTCTGAGCATATACAGCAAGTGCATCAATACATAGTAAATCCAAAAGAGCAAAGGGGGGTTAATAACCCAGTTTCTAGGAAGACAACCCGTACGTTGGGCTTTAGCTACCCAATCAGCTACTCTGTTGGTATTGCGGCTACAATGGGCAAAAGTCAGTCCCAACATAGTCTCCAGTTTGTGCTTAGCCCGGTCCACTAGAGGTTGCACTAGCCAACTAAAGGTAGATGAGGAGAGGACACTCTCCACCAGCATACGACAATCAGATAGAAGTACTATTTCTTTTTCTGGAGAATTGGGGGTGAGCTTTGAAGATATAAAATCTAGGGTTTCGACTAAAGCTACGGCCTCCGCTTGTTCAGTAAAACTCACCTCGACATTTTTTGCAAACCCATCTCGTATTCTACCAAAGGAGTCTCTACAGATGCAAGCAACAGCAGCTCGAGAGGAAGTTCTTCGCTGCTGGGAGCCGGAGAAACCCCCAGTCGTCTCTATGGGCATGGTGGGGTGCGATGCTGGATCAGGTCCGCAGTCAGCACATTGCTCGTTTCGATCGGGGTCAGGAGAAGGAATGGGTTTTTCCTCTGCATCACTGCCACACAGGTAAGTCATATCCCCCATCCTTTATTCAGATCTGCAACATCTTACATTGTGGGCATCGTTGGTGCTCCTGTTCTCTTGCTGTTGTGCTGGAGAACGAGATCTGGTAGATCTGAAGTCGTGTGATGGTGTTGTAGATTCAGTAGATGCTTCATCAATGGTGCTTCTGGTTAGGGGGAGCTTGCCACGATCTCTCACTACACCTCTGCTATTCAGCTTGGGCGGGCATGCTCTGTTCCAAATCTGGACCGGGTTGGGCGGCTCCAGGGTGTCAGACTCTTCTCCATTGTCGCTATTGTTCAGGTAAGGGCTACCCCAATCCATCTGTGACGCTCTAATTTGGCCTACCGAAGAAGCAGGGGCAGCTCCGTTCTCTGTTCGTCCGCCGCCATGGGTCACTGTGTCAATCTGGTTTGGCCTCTAGTTCTGGATTTGTGCTCTGTTTTCTGCATTAGCATATTTGAATCTGTGAAAGGGCTGTGTAGGTGGTACCGAGCGGGCGATGTTGGGGCCGCCACCTAGGGGATGCTTCCTATAAACTTGCTTTCTACATTTACTGGGCGTCACGTGCAGGTTGGGAAATTCTCGGCTTGCCTCTTTGTGTAGACCAGGTAAGCATCGTGCCCATTCTGCACTTCTTTCTTCAGCTCAGGGCGGTATAGCTCTATACGTTTTATTCTTTCGGGTATTACTGTTTACCTACGGGTTGTGTGATATGTCAGTGTCTCTCTCGGCTATGCTTGTTGTCGAAGCTGGAGAAGAGGTTGGGATTGTTGTCGAAGCTGGAGAAGAGGTTGGGAAGTCACTTGGGTTGGCGGAGTTGATGTCACTATTGGAAATTGAAACCAGGGCAAAATCTGAAATAGCTTCATTGCTACGTACCACGTCCTCTCGGAACATATTAGGCGAGTTGATAGTTGAATAGGCGTCTTCGAATGAAGCATCAATGTTTATTTTGAGAACTCCTAGGGACGGGGGATGCCACTTCTCAGGGTGGGGTAGATTTTGGCCTTGCTTCCCATGTTGTGATTTTTTATTCCACGTTGTGAAGCTCTCCTGTGACATTGCAGCTCTGAACATGGTTTGGTGTGGGTTAAGGGGGTGTTTGTTAAAGATGAAATGGTTGCGATCCTTCCATATGCACCATAAAACTGTGGCAACCAGTTCAAAATTACATGAGTTCCTTGATCCTGCAAAATGTTTGCTCAACCAGTCATCAAATATTGTTAGACCCACTCAATCTATGTGGACTTGCAGGGTTGGCTCATTCCAGATTTGTGTTGTCCAGGGGCAAAGGAGCAAAGTGTGCTCAACCGTCTCCGCTTCCAGATTGCATATCGGGCACGTTGGTGCAGGTACAATCTTTCTCCTATGTAAATTATCCAAAGTAGGCAAAGCATTATTGCAGGCACTCCATAGGAAAAATTTGATTTTAGGTTGTATGACCGAGTTCCAGATTAGCTTCCATATGTGTGGATCAAACTGGTGAGATGTTGTTGGTATTGTCTCTTGATGAGTAGTAGGTTTTTTGGTCAGAAAGCAACCGTTCTTCACAGTATAGGTCCCCGATTTGTTATTTGCCCAAACCAATTTGTCTTCTGTAGTTGGGAGGCCGATGGGGATTGCTTTGATTTCTGTCACTGTGGAGTCGTCGAACATGGACTGCAAGAGGTCTTCCTTCCATGTTGCGACTTCAAAATCAATCAAGTCGGCTACTTTGCTTGGTTCGTTGGGTCTCACTATTCCTCCAATCGTTCCTTTCTTTAGCCACTTATCTTCTCGAATTGAAATTTTCTTACCATTACCCACTGCCCACATAACTTGGGGAGCAATTGCATCTCTTCCTGCTAATAAGCTTTGCCAACCCCACGATGGACGTGAGCCTTTCCCTGCTCGCCAGAAGTCATAGTTTGGGAAGTAAAGTCCTTTCATGAGTTGACCCCAAAGTGTGTTCGGATGCTGAGAAATTCTCCAGGCTTGTTTTCCTAACATGGCGGTGTTGAAAGCTAGTAGATCCTTAAAGCCAAGACCGCCTTCCTGCTTTCGAAGCTTTAGGAGACTCCATTTTCTCCAGTGCACACCAGCTGTCTTGTTTGTATTTCTCCACCAGAAATTAGCTATTTTCTTCTCAATGGCTTTGATAATGAAAACTGAGATTTTGAAAATTGACATTGCATATTGAGGTATTGCCTGAACTACTAATATTCGTAAAATTCTAAACGCAAATGAACGTGTCGAACAAGTAATATAATGATGAGAAAGAATATCGTCCCACGAAGATCGATGATTAATAAACTAATTAAATACTAAAATAGATTAACTCTAAAATTTATCTAACAGATCAAAATATAATTGAGAATAAATTAAAAACAAAATTTGTAGACTAATGCAGTAAATCAATCGATAAATATGTTAGAGCATCCGATTTCACCATAACCACTAAATATGAATTTCAGATTGTTGTGAGTACAAGAACGATATCAAACATGTGATAGCGGAATTTCCTGATCTATTTACTATCCTATCTCTAGGTATAGCAAACCTACTCAGTTTATTAATCCACTATATCTCTATGTGAATTAAAATAAACATAAGTGCATGAAAAACTATGAATATTCCCGGTTTATAATGAGTCTTTTGGATCACCTTATCACCAAAAGCTACACAAATAACGCAGTATATTTCTATCCACGTTTAATTCATGGTTATATATTATAATGAGCAATTGCATATTATCACTTCTCGTCTCAAACATGCACATCGATCATTCAAGTGGTGGTCAATCACTCAAAAGCATTAAGCACAATAATATATAACTCACATGAATGAAATCAATTGTAAAACATAAAAATCATGAAATTCACATCATCATAGTTAGGCTACATCGTAGCCCTAACAAAAGAAAATTAGAACATAGTAGATGAAAAAATAAAAATAAAAATCAAACTCAGCATCTTGAATCAAAGAACAAGAATTCTGTCTCCACTTTCGTCTTTTCTTCAAAATACTTGAAAAACTCTCAGAACAATGAAAAAACAATCTAGCAGAAGAACTAGCTTAAAAACCTAGTTGCTCTCTCTAGCTCTCCTATTTATAAGAGATATCCAAGATCCTTATGTCCAAGCAATTGCGCACAAAATCAGGGAGTAAATCAGAGAATTTTGATTTGATATCTATCTCCCACTGCTGCTTGATTCAAATTCCTGAGTTTTGCAATTTCTTTTCCTTATCTTCTCCATATATCATTATCCTGCATAAATAAGGAAAATTCAAATAATCAGAAGGAAATTCAAATATTTTCTCATAGATATCGCATTAATTGTTGCTTAAAATAGGTAAAATAACTCTATTTTTATAGAGTTATCAACTAACTTGAGGAGAGTTTCCTTACCAGCTCGCGAGAGCAAGTTTTCTTTCCAACTCTCCAGCTTCGAGTTTACCTTGGCAAGTATCCAGGCGAACATATCTTTTTTTGAAGCCCCCCAATCTGAAGGTATTCCTAAATATTTTCTTGTTTTCGCAATTTCGGAAACTCTCAGCACTGACACCATGTTTCTTCGAAGGCTCTCTGGACACCCTTTGCTGAAAAATAATCCCGATTTGTTCAGGTTTATAGCCTGACCTGATGCATAGCAATATTGGTGGAGTATGGTTGCCAAGTTTTGACATTCCCGAACTGTACCATCTAGGAAAAAAATAGAGTCGTCTGCAAATAGTAAGTGAGAAAGAGTTGGGTAGTTTCTGTTCAGTTTAATTCCTTGGATGGTATCTTCTGCAATTGCTTGTTTTATCATGTGGGATAAGACATTGGCTACAATAATAAACAGATACGGGGATATAGGGTCTCCCTGGCGAATACCCCGAGATGGCTTGAAGTAGTGAGAGGACTCTCCATTAAACTTGATGCTGTAAGACACTATAGTGACGCATTACATAACCCATTGCACCCATTTGTCGCTAAAGCCCATCTTTTTTAGACACACCTGCAGGAAGTCCCACTCTATTCAGTCATAAGCTTTCTGCATGTCGAGTTTAAGAATGGCTTGAAATTTTTTCCTCCTGTCTCAAGTTCTTAATCTATGGAGAACTTCTTGAACAATCAAAATATTATCCTGAATTAGGCAGTTCCCCACGAAGGCACTTTGTTCCGCAACAATTAAGTCTGGTAATAATGGTTTTAGTCTGTTTGTGAGGATTTTTGAGATAATCTTGTAAGCAAAGTTGCATAGGCTTATGGGTCGGAAATGTTCTAACTTTTCTGGATTTTGGTTCTTGGGGATGAGAATGATTTGGGTTTTATTCAGGGTTGGGCTAGGGGTTCCAGACTCAAAGAAAAGCTGCACTTCCTTAAGGATATCCCCGTCAATGTCTTGCCAATGCTGCTAAAAAAATTAATCCATTCAAACCATCCAGTCCGGGAGCTTTGGTAGCACCCAACTGGTGAGTTGCTTCATAAACTTCTTCCATAGTCACAGCTTCAGTGAGTTTATGATTCATATCTGCATCAACTGACGATGGTATGTGATTTAGGATAGGTTGGAAATTCCGAGGACCCACAGTTGTATATAAGTTTTTAAAGAAATCCGTCGTCATGTGCTTGAGAGTCTCATTGTCCCTCACCCAGTCTCCTTCAACATTCATCAACATGGTAATGCGATTTCTGTTTCTTCGTTGTATAGTGGTAGCATGAATAAATTTTGTATTCCTATCCCCCCATTTGAGCCACTTAATTCTAGATGTTAATCCCCATAACATTTCTTCTTGTCACCAAAGTGCTTCGATCTCTTTGTGTATATTCTGAATTCTGCACTGGTCATACTGCAATGTAGGGTTGTTCATCCAAATCAGAAGTTCATTTTTCAGCCCTTCAATTTTCTTATGTGCATTGGGAAATCGTTTTTTACTCCACGCCTCTAATTAAGTAGCCACTAAGTGCAGTTTCTCAACAATATTCTTCATGTGAGAGTCCTCCCATGTTTGCTTGACAATCCTCTTGCAGTCTTCTTCTTCCGCCCAATATGCCTCGTATATAAACTCTCGCCGTTTGCGTGCCAGGGGGGGTAGAGTTAATAGAATGAGAGGACTGTGGTCGGAACCAATAGCTGGTAGGGCTATAACTTCGGCATTTGGATAAGCTATTCTCCAGTCCATGGTACAAAGAGCTCTGTCCAACCTTTCTTTAACATTTTCGTCTCCCTCTCTTCTGTTCGTCCAGGTAAAGGCGCACCCCTTACTTTCCAAGTCCATTAATGAGCAGGCATATAAAAAATCCCTGAAGGCAGTAAGTCGATAGTGTTCAACCATCCTCTTTCCCACTTTTTCCCAATGGTAAAGAATCTCATTAAAGTCTCCGATGCACAACCAAGGAAGGTGATTATAGACGCTTGCTCTTTGTATTTCCTCCCAGAGTATAATTCTATCATTGAAAGCATTAGGAGCGTGGAGAAAAGTAATCCGCATATTCTGTCTACTATCATGAGGGAGGCATTGCAGGTTGATAAGGTATACAGAATGTGAGTCTATGGAGATGGTTACCTGGTCGTCCCAAAATAGAGCCAAACCCCCCAATAACCCTGTTGGATTTACCAAAAAGTTTTGAGAAAACTTGAGTCGTCTTTTTAATCTTTACACTGCTTCCTCTTGATTTTTAGTTTCCATAATAAATATTAGATTGGGCCTTTCCTAAGTTGCAAGGACCCTAAGAGCTTGAATTGTCAGGGGAGAACCCAACCCTTGACAATTCCAACTTAATAGTTTCATGGGTGCACCGGTGGCTTATTAAGGTTAGCCACCAAAGCCCATTGAGCTGATTTGTCCTCCTCTGTTACAGGGATGTCCACTAGTTGTAGGTGGTCAGCGGATGCTGTTTTGGAAGCTTGAGCTCCATACGGGCAAAAGCGCTTACCTTTCTTTGATGTGGAGAGCTTGGTGGATCTGGTTTTGCCCCTAACTGGGCCTCTTTCTAACTCTAGATAGAATTGTCTCTCTTTCTCGACTTCTTTGATCTGTTCATTGTGCAGCATCAGCATGGAATCCGCATCTAAGCAGTTGCTATCTCGCTTTTGTGGAGCTTTGCCTTCCTTAATAATTATAGCTCGGGAAGAGAGGGGACGTTCGGTCTACTGCTCGTGCCCCTCCTCCGAGAGCTGCTGGGCGTGGAGAGGCAGGAGGGGCTGCTCTGCTGCTTTCTGTGCTTGTTGTGTTTCATGAGCATCTGCTGCCAGGGGAGATTCCGGCACCATTTCTACGTCTTCAATGAGTGAGGTTTGCTTGCCATAGAAAATTTTTCCATACGGGCTGAGTTCCCGGACCTCAGCTCGTAGCCAGTTACCATAGTTACCCGGTATATCTTCCTCCAACCTTGTTTGTTCGTATGGTATCTCTTTGCAGGCGGTGGCATAATGGCCAATTCGACCACAAGAGTAGCAGTAATGTGGCAACCTTTCATACTTGAATTCAATCCATAACTTTTTGCTCCCAAGTTAACAACTAGTCCTATTTTGAGAGGTGTAGCTAGATTCAGCTTGATTCTTGCTTTCCCGACCTTATAGTTATTGTTTCCTTTTGCTTCCAGTTTCACTTCAACAACTTCGCCAAGCTTGGAGGCGATCTCTCTAACTACCGCCATTGTAACTCTGCCAAATGGTAAGCCAAACAGTTGCACCCAAAAGGGACAGTGAGAGTAATCATAGCAAATATCAGGAATGTCGGGATCACATTGCTAGAGCACTAGTAGGTTGCTGGAGAAGGACCATGGCCTGGCATCGAGGACTTTTTGCTTCTCGGCTTCTGATTTAAAGGAGAATGAGAATAAACCTGGTTCTAACACTGTGCAAGAGACGTTCTCAGTTTTCCATGCCCGTTTTATTGTGCTGAGAAAGGCTTGGAAGTTTACATTTGGTCGAGAGTAGAGTTTGCAAAATAATATTAGTCGGCATTCTTTTAGCTTTTCAACAGAGATACCCTCTGTAACATCTATAACATCATCTTCAGACCATAAATTACCCAAGCTTTTACACAGCGCCTCTAACCTGCTCGCTTCAGAATTAGAATCTGCCATAAGGCCCTCTTCAATAAGGTGCAATGTTATGGAGGAAAGAATACCTCAGGACAGAGAGCTCGTGGCCAGCCTTCGTATTGAAACCAGGATGACTGTCAGTGAGTGATGTAAGCTCGTTGGTTAGGACTTTGATGCTTGATTGTGGAGGAATTTGGGACTTCAAGCAGACCATTATCCTTTGCGTACTTGCTGCTTTTCTGTGGGGGAAGCCAGGCCAAATACAGCAAGGCGAGATGGATCCATGAAGGGGGTGTTAATGGACGGGTAAGGTGAAAGGGTTGGGTTGATGCTGGGAGAAAGTGAAAAGAGAAGTCGAGCAGGAGTATTGGGTGGGTTTCAGCTTGGGGAGAGGGTTGGATAACTTAGGGCCGAAGTTTAGGGTTTTGTAAAGGACGCTCGAGCTGATGAAAGGGAAACCGGAAAGAAGCCCAGAGCACGGCTAGGGTTTGGAGGGGTGATTAAAAAAGGAAAAACTTGTTCACAAAGGATATAGGAGTTAAAAGGTCTGAAAATACGAGGGCGACTACCAGGGAAAGAGGGATTGGGGTCGGTCAGGGTGAGCCCCTTCATATCGAAAAGGGCGGAGATTAGGGGGAGGATTGGAGCGGAAGAAAAGCTAGCGATGGCGCCAGCACGAAGGAGTCAAAGGAATGCTACCATACGGTAGAGGAAAACCCAGAACGCGCGGGAGAAAAAAGAGTGAAGCTTGGGATACTTAGATAATGTTAACTTCTGTGACAGTTCGAGTTTTTGTTGTGTCCGACTTATGAAGGAAGTCTTTTGGTTGAAATGAGAGTGCCGTGGCCACCAGTTCGAAAGAGGGATGAAGTGTGGCATTTTCCTTTAATTTGCTAGGCCATTTTCAATTCTAATATAACCCAATTTCCAGATGGACCGTCTGATGTCGCGGTGCCTGGTTTCCAACATCGATTGAAGTGGGTTTTTCTTTGCAATTTTGTTTCAAAGTGTTTTTTGCTTGCTTTCTGCGTCATTGGCAAATAGTGACCTCTTTCTATGCCTTGGCTTCTTTTGTTCCCGAATTAATTGAATCTGCTGCTGATTCCTAAGCTCAATAATGATAATCCTGCGTTTGTTCTCTTTCTAAGCTTGTTTGAGTCATTTCTAAGATGTTAACGAGTTGTGTGGTTTGGGTTTTTGCATGACAAGATTGGGCACATGCATAGGGTGGAATCGCCTGGAGTAGATGCTTGAATGAGTCGATTTGTTTATTTTGGGGTTGGATTCTTTATGCGTGTTTTTGCCAAAAAAATTGCATCTACATTGAGCTTGTGGCGGTGCGCGTTTATGTGTTTGTGTGCTTGTGCATGTAGAGTGGTTTGGAGCCTCTGTGCCCTCTAAGTAGCTAAATGCTACTATATCACATAAGGCAGCAAAATGGAGAACAGATCCGTTTGTAATGTCAAATGTATGTTGTTCCTCACACGCCAATTGGAAATCTTTGTAATGTGAATTAACTGCTGTAAAACATTTTTTAATGTGCATACTGCCATATCATGTAGGGCTGCAAGTGTAATCTCAAATGCAGGCTGCGCTTAATATGTACTTGTGAATCAATTGTTATTGCACTTAATATGTACGTGTGAATTAACTACAGTAGTGTTGCTATGTAACATTACATTCATGACAGCGGAAGCATTGCTGGAGTCTGTCGAGCTCTGGATACTTAGAAACCTTTGTTTTGTGTTTGCAGGACAGGTTGAAAATCCCCCCTGCAAAATTAGTTCTTTGTTCGGATAGACTGGTGGATTATGCCACTTGCAATTCTTTAAAGATCATTGGTGCTTATGTACATATTGGTGTCTGATGTTATTCAGAATCTGGATGGCATTGGTCTCGTGTCTGATCAGATGATCCAGTAGCTACTTAAGCTTCTCTTGGTGATCCTATGATCCCAGATTTTTCAGTGGATGATATGGTTAAATGCACTGTTACTTCTACCGGTATCTTCCGCAGTTTTGATTACAGGTATTGTTATATTTAGCAATGTATCTATTATCCTTCTGAAGAAGAGATTACTAGGAGTCTTTATTGTCGAATCAATATATGACTATATACATGCATTATCTTTTCTTTTCTTTTTTCCTTTGCTCGCCACATGTAATGTCTATGTGTTTGTGATTTCATTTCATAGTTCGCCTTTTCTGGCAAATCATTTCGATAATAGATGTACCAGAATTATGCATTTAGGCACATTGCTTTTTGGCCCCAAGTATGTTTAATGTGATCTCTCGACTTTGTCATGCAGGTGGCTGGTTGACGAAATGCGTGGAAGTTTGCAAACAGCATCAGGATTAAGGTTCTGATTCTCCATTTGGCATTTCGTAGAGTAGCCAACACACTTGTTGTTGAGAAGCAAGTGGATGTACAAGTAAAATAAATACTTTTATTATAGAACAATATTACAACTCTCTATTCTATCACACTCTCACAACTACTCATTGTACTTGCTTTCCTACTCACTCACAACCCTCACACGAACACAACTCTTGAACACACCCACTCACTCTCTATCACTCTACACTCATGTCACCTACTCCACCCACTCACACACTCACGTACACACTCCACTCACACTTTACACACACTTGCACACACAAGAGGCAAGAGCCCCTATTTATAGGAGGCAATGTCGGTGAGAAAAATCTGGAGAGAGGGGGAGAGAAAAGTCTGGAGAGAGGGAGAAAAATCTGGTGTAAAGAGAGAGAGAGAAATCTGGAAAAATCCAGAGAGAGAGAGAGAGAGAGAGGCGGTGCCCCTCTTTTCTGACACTCCCCCTCACCGACTACTCTCTCTTAATCTGACATTGTGATCATACCAAGTTGCCTTCGAAACTCTTCGAATTTTGCAGCTCCAAGACCTTTGGTGAAGATGTCTGCAACTTGATCATCTGTTTTGGTATACTCCATCTTTATTTCGCCTTGTAATACTTTTTCCCGCAGGAAATGATAGTGCACTTCTACATGCTTGGTCCTCGCATGGAAAACTGGATTTTCTGCTAAGCTTATGGCTGACAGATTATCACAATATATCTGTGTAGGTTGATTTATTGGTTGATGAAGATCCTCCATCAGTTGTACCAGCCATGTACTCTCTTGTGCTGCCATTGATGCTGCTCTATACTCAGCTTTTGTCGTAGATAGTGACACAGTTGCCTATCTTTTACTGCACCATGACACTACTGCTGATCCGAGGTTAAACATATATCCAGTAGTTGATCGTCGTGTGTCACGATCTCCAGCAAAGTCAGCATCGCAATGACCTATAACGTCACTTGATGCTTCTTTCTTATACAAAAGCCCAAAATCAAATGTACCCTTGACATACCTTAGTATGCGCTTGACTGCATCTAAGTGAGGCTTTCGTGGCTTGTCCATGAATCGGCTTGCTACTCCTACTGCGAAGGCAATATCAAGCCGTGTTATGGTTAGGTAAATAAGGCTACCCACCAATTGCCTGTACATAGTTGAGTCTTCCAATTCTCGTCCTTCAGTTGCACATAACTTTACATTTCCATCAATTGGAGTAGATATAGGTTTGCAATCAAGCATCCCGAACTTGTTTAGGAGGTCTCGTGCATACTTCTGCTGACATAGGAATAATCTTTCATTGGTCTTTTCAATCTCGAGCCCCAGGAAGTGTTTTAATTCTCCAAGCTCTTTCATCTGAAACCGTACTGAGAGGTTGGTTATGATTTGGCATATCTCTTCTTCATTATCTCCAGTGATGATTAGATCATCCACGTAGATTAACACTATTGCAAGCTTGCATCTTCTCGCCTTCACAAACAAGCTCGAGAGTCTTTGGGGCTACGAGTAACCGCTTTGTATCAAAAATTCAGCAATCTTCCCGTACCATGCTCTCGAAGCTTGTTTTAAGCCATAGAGGGCTTTCTTTAACTTACAAACATAATCTAGATGAATCTTACTTTTGAAACCATCCGGCTGTTCCATGTATATATCTCGATCTAGTTCACCATGTAAGAAGGCATTCTTCACATCCATTTGCCATAATTTCCATGACTTGCTTGCTGCAAGTGCTAGTAAAACTCGAACGGTAGTGATCTTTGCTACTGGACTAAAGGTCTCATCATAATCTAGGCCATACTTTTGAGAGAATCCTCGAGCAACTAGTCGTGCCTTATATCTTTCTATCGACCCGTATGGTCGAGTTTTAAGTTTATAAACCCATTTGCAAGATATAGGACGTACATTTTTAGGTCTCGATACTAAGTCCCATGTTTCGTTCTTTCTTAGTGCTTGTATCTCTTCCTCCATAGCTTTCCTCCATTCCACGCCTTGCGAGGCTTCCTCATATGTGGACGGCTCGACCGCCCGACATCTTCGCCGCATTTGCATATTTGGGATTTGGTCTTCTTTGTCTTGTTGATCTCCTAAGTTGAGATTCCTCCTCTTCAGTTCTTCCATCTAACTTGGTCGAAGCTCTTCGTAGTTCTTGGATGTACACCCGATTCGCCACGGGCTCTTTGATTTTTCTGGTGATTGTGCTCGACTTCTTTTCTTCCCGTTACATTATCATTTCCTTCTTCAATTGGTTGGCCCTTATCAATCTCATCATTTTCTTTCATTCCTTCACGAATCTCTTCTTCAACTTGTTTTGAATTAGGTTGTGATGGCCACCAAGATGATAGTTCGTCGAACACCACATTTCTGGAAGTGTAACACCTCCCTGTTGTAGGGTCGCAGCACTTCCATCCTTTTCTTTGATCATCGTAGCCCACGAATATGCATCGAATTGCCTTTATAATGAACTTGTTTCGAAGATGGTCTGGCACGAATGCATAACACACGCACCCAAATATTCTAAAGTGACTTACCGTGGGCTTGCGATTCCACAACTTCTCACAAGGTGACATAAAGCCAAGCCTTGCCTGAGGTAGTCTGTTGATCACGTGTGCTGCCGTCTTCATACACTCAGCCCAAAACTTGGGTGGAACATTCTTCGCATGCAACATACTCATGCATGTCTCCGCCAAATGCCGATTCTTTCTTTCGGCAACTCCATTTTGTTGTGGTGTATTTGGACAAGTGAGTTGTCGACGTATCTTCCATTCTTGAAGAAATTTTGTAAAGTCATCTGATGTATATTCTCCCCCATTATCCATGCGGAGGCATAGTATTTTCTTGCCTACTTCACATTCTACTTTTGCTTTAAACTCCTTAAATTTGTTTAATGCCTCGGATTTTTCTTTCATGAAGTCGACCCAGACGTACCTGGAGAAATCATCGATGAATGTTATCATGTACTTTGATCCTCTGACCGATGGTTGCTTCACTAGTCCAAATACATCTGAGTGGATAAGCTCGAGAGACATCTTAGCTCTGAATGCGGACTCCTCGTATGGAAGCTGATGTGCCTTCCTGTACCGGCATCCGGCGCAGATGACATCTTCTTGGACTTCTAAGTGGGGGAGACCTTTTAGCATACCTTTCTTCATCATCACCTTTAATTTATGGTAGCTCACGTGCACAAGCCATGCATGCCACAAACCAGGTGTTTCACTCCTTCGAGTTTTGTCCACGTATGCCGTCTGAGCTGACATCACGTAGACAGACTCTAATCGACGCCCCTCCATGATTGGTGTACCAGTTGGTTTCAAATTGCGGTACACCCTAACGTCTCTTGGACCGAACACCACATAATTACCTGAGTCTGTAAGTTGTGCCACGGACAATAGATTCTTCTTCATCCCTAGGCACATGGTACACATTCTTCGATTCGACTTGATGCGAACCGAATCGGGTGTTATCATCGTTTGGCCGACATGGGTAATCGGCAACCTTGAGTTGTCCGCGGTGACAACTACTCGTCCACCTTTGTACTCACACATGTTTAATAGCTTCCCTTGATCTCCGGTCATGTGATTTGAGCACCCCGAGTCAACTATCCAATCTTCATCATAATCAATCAATTTATCACTTACCGTGATGAGGGCCATCGCATCTTCTAACTTTATGGAGGAGTTTGCAAGCTCTTCTTGTTCCTCCATTGCAAAGGATGCTTGGAAATCCCACTCTTCTTCGCTATCATTTTCCTTAGATGCCGCAACATGTCCTTCAACTCTTTTGAATCGACAATCCCTGGCAAAGTGACCTACTTTGCCACATGTGTAACACCGTCCATTACGCCTTCTATTCTTCTTATCTTCATTGTCGTCCTTGTCACGGTCTCGACGAGCTCCCCCTAGCCGAGGTCCAGTTGCTTCTACTCGCTTTGGTCATTCTCCATGACTTTTCCATGGTTTGCCATCTCTTGCACCTGCTCTATTTCTATTCTGGCCTTTGAACCCTCTTTTGTTACTGAAGAGGGCACTTTCATCCTCCTTAATTGTGACCTTAGAAATTTGTTTATCTAAGGCTTCTTGGTTGGCCAATATATTCTCCAACTCTGTTAGAGTTGGCTCATTTGCCCATCCACGGGTGGCCGTAACAATACCATTATATTCAGGCCTTAACCCGTGAATTATTATTCTTCTCATTCTTGTCTCGTAGATGGCATTCTCGGGATCTAATTTTGAAATTTCTTCGCAAATAGATTTAACTTTAGAAAAGTATTGACTCACCGTCATACTTTGTTGCGAGACTGAGAGGAGCTCGTTCTCTAGGCGTTGTAACTTGGCATCGTTTGTCCTTGCAAACAGCGTCGCCAAGTTATCCCATGCCTCCTTCGGGGTCTTCGCACTCTTTATGTGTTGCAATAATTCATCTTCAACAGTTACGGCAAGAACATAAAGAGCCTTTCCTGATTTTATGTTCCATTTTCTTAATTCGCTATCATTCGTGGGTGGTGTAGTGTTGCTCCCGCCAACGATATCCCACAAATCTTGACCTAGCAAGTAATATTGCATGCGGGTACTCCAATTATTATAATTTGAGTTGTTGAGCTTCTCTACGCCACTTACCGAACTCGAGAAATCCGCCATCGTGACTTGAGTATAATGCCCCACACTATACCAAGTAAGCCTGGTCCCGAACCAACCGACTTCACAATCCCGGATTGTGCACTGGCAGAACTCCGACGTACTCCGCTCCTTGGCTCGACGAACTTGACCACCTACTCACTTACAATGGTCCCCGACCACTGTCTTCGCACGGTCTCCGACAACCTGCTCTGATACCAATTGTTGAGAAGCAAGTGGATGTACAAGTAAAATAATTACTTTTATTATAGAACAATATTACAACTCTCTATTCTATCACACTCTCACAACTACTCATTGTACTCACTTTCCTACTCACTCACAACCCTCACACGAACACAACGCTTGCACACACCCACTCACTCTCTATCACTCTACACTCACGTCACCTACTCCACCCACTCACACACTCACGTACACACTCCACTCACACTTTGCACACACAAGAGGCAAGAGCCCCTATTTATAGGAGGCAATGTCGGCGAGAAAAATCTGGAGAGAGGGGGAGAGAAAAGTCTGGACAGAGGGAGAAAAATCTGGTGCAAAGAGAGAGAGAGAAATTTGGAAAAATCTAGAGAGAGAGAGAGAGAGGCGGTGCCCCTCTTTTCTGACACTTGTAAGGTTGCCTATCTCAACCTTAATCCGAAAAACATTTTCCTAAAGGCTATTTTTTCGCGAAACGAACAGAACCTTAATTTTTTACCATTTTCTCTCAACGGTTTGTTATGAATTTCGTCGGATGCGCCTGAACAAATGCTGTTGAAAGGCTCCACTTAGAAGGAAAAAAAACACATATGGGCCGAATCTTTTTTTGAAAAAGAAGATATGTTATTATTAAGAAAGAACCTAGATACCCAAAAGAAAATTCGGGATCAGATATTGGGACTTGCTATATATGTAGTACCTGCTAGCAAAGTCCTTTTCATGCTTGGTTTAAAGCAGAAAGAGAGTTGGCTTACAACAATTGAAGAACTGGAGTCAGAAGTCACCGAGCACTACACATAAAATTACATATAAAGCCAGCCCATGAAAGTTTCTTATGGCATCGCTAGATATACAATGACAATGCTCCGACCGCCATATGAGGGTAAGTCAATCGAAGCCATGCAGTTAGCACTGAAAATCAAACATATGAAGATTGAAAGACCTCGTTATAAGGAATATGTAGAATAGATGTTGTTGATCTATTCCTTGTTAACCTGACGATAGGCACTCTCTTCAATGCCATTCAGGGCAAGCTATCAAACTTGATATGATTGTCGTTGTCAATATGACTAGCGCTCTTTAGGAAAAGTTCTATCCATGATATGTTCAAGCACAAGGACTTTCGGCAGATTATGCATGTTTATTACATCCTACTATAATCGATGGGAATTGTACAAAAGAATGACCGACAAGGGTCGTGCACCGGCCACAAAAGTCCTCTTTCATTGAATTTTCGAGCCTAGGTGCGCCGAGGTGGGCTTATGTGGAAGGACTCGAGCTCAAAAAGAAAAATCACTTGTCATGCCTACCCAATTTGGATTTCAAGCCTTCTTGCCTGAATGTGATATGGTTAGCGCGATTATCAAATATGCTGTCGTATTTGGTGCCGACATATGTTAACTTGTTTACTCATATAATTGAGTAGTATACACAATAAACATGTAAAATGCATTTACACACGGAAAGTTATAATAACATGTCGAACACGTTTCCCGACAATATGAGCATTTTATACGTGAATCGGGATCCTAATGCATATAGATACAAATGGTCTAATGGGAGCAAAAATTTTCAAGAAAGTTCACATTAGTTTAGGGCATATTATTCCTTTCAATTTTTCTTAATGTTTAATGATTTTGAAATCTCAGTTCACCCTTTTCCCAAGAAAATAGACAAAGCATACCACTTGGTCTTTATTCTCAATGCTATTAGCATTATTCAATGCAATGACATTCCCCTGTGATATATATTAGTATTTTCCAAAAGCACGAAGATCGGCATGATATGTGGCTATCCATTTTCTTATAATCTTAACCTCGGTTTTCCGCTGCTTGACCAACCATATAGGATCTTTTTTCGTAGCTGGCCATATGTCCAAACAATGAGAACCTACATGTAAGAAATTATTTTCACAGCATTAATTTCAGCATCGCAATCAGCTTCTATAAATCTGAAGATGGAAAGAAAATCCATTCCATTCGACTTTGGTTCAACACGAGTGGAGTCAACACGTACCTTTAGCTGTGTAGACCGCAACGACAGAATTTGAAATACTCTTCAAAATCCTACAATTGATGATATGGAGGAATTAGTTTGAAATCTAATCCAATTCAATGATGTTTTCATGGAAATCTATAGGTTTTGATGCTACACGTACCCTACATTGCTAAGAGGATCTTGAAGCCCATTGGAGAAAATAATATTGCTGGCGAACCTATGCAAAACAAGTTTTATATCCTGCAATTTTCCATAGTGAATGAAGAAATGAAAGGGTGTCATATGTTGTTTGGTGTGTGTATAAGAAAATTAAGAGAGTATCATATATATGTGATTTTATTTTTGTGACCGTACTTGACCACCGTAATAAGTAGAGACCCAGTGTTGCCGAGGTGCGACGCCGAATTCTCTCTTGCAGCTATTCAAAAATTTATCTCGGGCAGAGGGAGCTGGTTGAAACATGGTATTGTTGGTGATGCTCCAAAGGGTCGCAATCTCGCTACATTGCTGCAAACCCAAACAGCCTCTTTGCTTAGTACAATACAAAATTCGAGTCAATTTCAACTGGTGGTAGTAAGCTACAATCCGACCATGATATCCAACTCTGGTGTGTACCTGCCAATGCCAACCCAAGAAAGTTTGAGATAGAGGTGTAGGAGGTGGATTGATGTAGCAGGTCGAATTTTGGTCGAAAGCAGCGAGGCCTGCGAAAATCTTCCCGAGAATGTCATTTCTTGGAGAAGCTCCATTAATGGCATTGCATATCACTTCCACTGGACGACTGAATGGATCATTGTACTGGGCAGCGTCTGCATAGACTGATTTTAAGTACTCCTTGAGCTGTGAAGAACTTTCCAATGGTCTAACAAAAGATAAAAGATACGCATAATTAGATGTTTACTCGTCTCTAAAGCATTTCCATTAATATTTTTTTAAAACTAATATCAGAGGTTAAAACCATTATATCATGTTAGAATCATTCCCTTTGTTTAGCGAAAGTTCAAGCTATTATGGAATATATTGTTAGTGTACAAAAAGCTTTTCACACACGTTCTTATCCCCCCTAAATTCGAAGGTAAGTGAGGGAGTTGACACCTGAAATTCCCAAAGCAAGAATGGATAGACTGATTGTGCAAAGGTTCCTTTCAGTGTCAATGCATGCTATAAATTTCCAATTAGATAGTGACAAAGTGAACAAAAAGGCACAATTAGATTCCGCTATCAAGAGAAGGCTTTCGCACCTCAACATCTAGTTTTATCTGCTCACTTGGAGTTTAGGTCAATAGACAGAGGATCACCCTCAGAAAAGATGATGATACTGAACACTAAGCCAATCATAGGGTGGGTGGGGTGGGGATCGGACTTTGCCGGGTGTAAAGGAATACGCGGATTAGACTATGTAAATACAATAGGATGTATGCTCCCAATTCCATCATCCACGCACCTGCAAGTTTTGAAAGTTCTGCTCAATTTTGCAAGACCATGAGGCTCAGAAGCAACTCTATCAATTTCCTCCCAAGATCTTCGAATGGTCTGGTGGCAAGAAAAACTAGTTTCCTGAAAAAATTAACCAAACAATTATTCAAGTTATCGATTTGATTAACGAAAATGCATGCTAAAGGAAAAGGGTATAATTCCAGCAATTAAGATTACCAAAAAATCTTTTGCAACTCCTGAAAAGATTGTATCCCGAGGAGTGATGTCGGGAAAGGCGAGAATTGGAGCAGATGATGCCAATGCTCCGAGTGCCACATGAGGGTACTTCAGTCGAAACCATGCAGCTAGCACTGAAAATCAAACATATGAAGATGTAAAGACCCACTTATAAGTACTATGTAGAGTATATGTTGTTGATATATTCCCTGTAAACCTGACAGTAGGCGCTTTCTTCAATGCCATTTAGGGCAAGCTATATCAAACTTGATACGGATTGTCGTTGTCAATATGACTAGTGCTCTTTAGGAAAAGTTCTATCCATCATATGTTCAAGAACAAGGACTTTCAGCAGATTGTGTGTTTATTACATCTTGCTATAATCAATGGGAATCCTACATTAGAATTGATCTCGTCAACGTACGTAGTGGGCTATTTTCTTTAATTTCAATGTAAAGCAGCAGTCATATTGCTGATAACTGAAAATATATTCACTTACTTCCCCCATATGATCCTCCAATAACAATAATCGGAGAATGTTTGGCATTCAATATCTGTTTCAAGTATACAAGGATTTCCGCGTAATCAGCAAGAGCTTGGGCCGAGCTGAAATATCCGCGAGTTTTAGCGTCTTTTAGTGCTTTTTCGAGTGTCCACCCATACGGAATTGATTCACCATAAAACCGATGCTGCAAGATTTCAACTTTATGTTCGTAAATTGCGCGAATATGTACATATGCACGACAAACAGAACGGAAAAAGAAGATACTATTAGGCAAATTATGTAGGGCATTTTGTTACCTCTATATAGACCAAAAGCGCTTTAAATTCAGCCGCGTTTTCCGTCATGAACCCAACTTCGGTCATGGCGCTGTCGAAGGGTGCTTCATCACCGAAAAAAACGAAGATCGGGGCACTTGCATTTGCGCCACCCCAGTATTTGGAATTGATCACATATCTTTGTTTGAAAGTAGTGTAACTTTCCAGCCTATAATTAAAATGATCGAGGGTTTGGTTGTAAAAGAAAGTCTGGAAGTCTTTTGATGAGACGGAAGCTCGAATCGCCCATGTAGGATCTTGAATAAACGTTCGGCGAAATATGCTCAGCTTCGGAATATAGTGACCATCGAAGTTCTTCTCGGTAGAAACACAAGCTGAGAAAAGCATTAAAATGATCAAAATGCTAAAAAGTAATGAAGACATGTTGGGGTGTGTGGTTATTGCTTAGGCTAAAGCAAGCACGCGAAGAGGAGGATCCTCGAGATGTTTTTTTGGCTTCAACCAGTTCACATTTTTATAGAGAAGCGCACGATCCCATTTTGTACTATTATTTTCTATGCCAATTACATTAAAACTATTAAATTATATCTTGAATTTGAGTATGTGTTCAAGACCTAATTTGATTGGAGGAAGTGGATAGTATATTGGGAAAAAAATATCTGAATAGATCACTACCTTATTTGGATTAAATTTTCTTTTCTTGAAGGCCACGCTAATTCACGTAACGATTTCTTTCCCGTTTGAGAAAATTGTCCTAGGTTATCACACCAAAGAATTAACTTCTTGCCTAGATGGTGGATGTATTTCTTTATCCATGAGTCCAATCAACAAGAGTTAAATTTGGAACAAAGAAAAACAAGGATAGCATTTTGGTAAGATACAGAGGACTAAGTTTTTTGTTCTTGTCTATTATTGAAATGAAATGGCCTTCTTGAATCAATTCATCATTGATATTTTTTGTAAAAGCAATTCAACATGTCATTGTTTCATAGCAAGGAGATTGGCGTATAATTAGTTATCCACACTTCGATAATTTGCTGCATGACCAATCAATTTGGATCTATCCGTGTCTTTGGTAATAAACCCAAACAAAGGGAACTTGCAAAACATATTATTAGTGACAAGAATATATTTTGAATTTGAACCCATAAAGATAACCCGATTCAAGTAGAAAATCCAAATCCAAATAGGGCTTATGGTTTGATGCCCAAACAAGCAAGAACTTACACAGATACTTTATACTTTGGAGTTAGATTCCTAATTTGAGTAGGTTTACTTCTCTTATTTCATTTGAATTATTCACAAGTACGTGAGACAAGTCGCAAGCAACAAATAAATTGGCCTGGTTATGTACCTTTCTCTATATAGACAACGCCTATACCATCTAGAATATTCTTCAGGATCCTAAGATTAAAAATGAGATCAAATTGTTAGGCGTGGTAATTAATGTAAAATTTTACTCTTCAGATAGATGTCCAATGACGAGCATTCGATTTTTTATACCCCAGCTACCATAAGTATTTCAATGTCCTTTAAAAAAATAATAATAATGTTGTTATCAAACTTACGATGTGAACGAGACCTGATTCGATTGGAGGATGTAGATAGGTTTGTTAAACCAAGTATATTGGCAAAGAAAAGGAATCCCAATAGATCACTACCTTATTTGTATTATATTTTCTTTTCTTGCAAGCCCCACTAATTCGCGAGACGATTTCTTTCCTATTGGAGAAAATTGTCCTAGGTTGCTGCACCAAAGAAGTAACTTCTTGGCTGGACGGTGGATATCTTTCTTTATTTGTGAGTCCAGTCAACAAAAGTTAAATTTGGAACAAATAAAAACAAGGATAACTTTTTGGTAAGATACAGAGGACTTAGTCTTTTGTTCTTATCTATGATTGAAATGGCCTTCTTGAATCAATTCATCATCGATATTTTTTGTAATAGCAATTCAACATATCATTGTTCCAAAGCAAGAAGATTGGCATATATTCAATTTTCCATACTTTGATATTTCGTTGCATGACCAACCAGTCTGGATTTGTTTGTCTTTGATTATAAATCCAAGCAACAAGAGAGTGTGAAATGTATAATTAGTGATGAGAATATATTTTGAATTTGAGACCGTAAGGAAACCCGATCAAAGTGGAAAATTCAAATCTAAATAAGGCTTCTGGTTTGATGCCCAACCAAGCAAGAAATTACAAAAATTCCTAGTTTGAGTAGGTTCCCTTCTCTTGATTTCCTTTGAGCGATTCGCGAGCGTGCGAGACAAATCGCAAAGCAACATATAAAGTGGCCTAGTTATGTATCTTTCTTTGTATAGACAGCGGCAATGCTATCTAAATTATTCTTCAAGAGCCTCAGATTGAAAAGGAGATCAAATTGTAAGTATGATTAAGTAATGTAGAATTTTACTCTTCCGATAAATTGTACGGTGAGGAGCATTCGACTTTTTATACCCTCTGTTACTATAAGGATCTTGATGTCCATTTGAGATTATAATGTTGCTGCCAAACCTACAATGAATTAGCTTTATACCTGCGACCAACAATCAAAAAAATAAAAATAAAGGTAGAGGACGACAATGGTAAGGTTTACTTTGAATTCTATGCATAAAAATTAGTTTAATCTATTGATAGCAATAAGAACCAACCATATATTTTTCAAGTCACTGGAAATCATACATGCCATCAAAGTAGGTAGCGACCTAATGCGGGCGAGACGCAACCGTTATATTAATAGTCGCATTCATTAGTGAATCTGTGGAGATTAAAGGCACCTGTTAGAACATAGGATTTGTTAAATTATGCCTCGAGTTTGAGCCAGTTAGATAAATTCGCATAAGTCTGGCCAAATAAACAAAGTTCAGGGGAGACTTTGTGATGTCTTCGAATAATTTGTTCCGGCATTAATCATATCTCCATGCGTTGAAGGAAGAAGCCAAAACAAGCCGCATGAGTTCTTTGAATTCTTCGACTTTCAAGCGGGCAAGCAAAGTCTTGAAGAGAGATTGCCTTCTGCCGAAAAGGAGGCATCCACAATCTTCTGCATTAAATAAAGGACCCACCACCTGCTGCAAATGCATGAAGAAGACTCCTTTTACGCTTGCTTTGCTCCGGGAATAAGAAATTTGAAGACTGCGGCCCACCTCATTTCACGGATCAATGGCACACGTTTGTTGACTCTCCTCTGCCTCATTAAATGCTTGCCCATGCACATGCACGATCTGCATGCATGCCTACAAATATGGTGGGCATTCGGTGCCGATTGTGGGCTTGTCTTGTGGGCGCCTGCGCTGCATTTAATGAGGCCATTTATCTTCATTTGTTTTGTCTTGTTTTTTGCTCTTCTCCCTATAAAAGGAGAAGACGTCTGAAGAGAGATAGAGCGAGAGGCCAAGAGCTCGAGAGAGAGTGAGAGGCTTGAGCTCAGAGAGGTTTGTACGGAAGTCAAGTCCAGTGAGTTGAGTTGTTAAACACCGTGGGTATCGGGTATAAAATAGGGCTGGAAAACACTTGAGTGCATGAGAGATTGTAATCCTGTAATTCTCCGATTTATAGTGGATATATTTGCTGGCTCTCCCCGTGGACGTAGGTTCCGACATTCGGACCGAACCACGTAAATTTCTGGTGTCCTTATTTTTCTTGTTCCTCGTTTTATTTCGATCGATTTCTATAGCTCCCGACATAATTGCAAAATTACGATCCGCTTCCGCTGCGACACCGATTACAACAATTGGTATCAGAGCAGAGACTTTGCAATTATGTCTGGAGCAAAAGTAGAAATTGAGAAATTTAACGGGAGGAACAACTTCGGGTTGTGGAGCGTCAAGATGAAGGCGCTATTAACAACTCAAGGATTAGCCAAGGCATTGGAGGGCAAGGCTAGGTTGCCCGAAACAATGCGAGATGCCGAAAAGGACGAGCTAATGGAGAAGGCCATGAGCATCATCCTGTTGAACTTATCGGATGAAGTGCTAATAGAGGTGGCCGAGGAGGAGGATGCCGCAACGTTATGGGCTAAACTTCAGGCCCTCTATGTCACGAATGGTTTGAATAATCGCTTATATATGCTAAAGAAAATGTTCCAGTTTCGATACACTGAAGGTACGTCCATTAGATCCCACCTAGATGAGTTTAATAAACTCATGATGGACTTGAAGAATGTTGGCAAGATTTTAGATGATGAAGAACAAGGCATGATGTTGTTGGCGTCTCTACCGGAGTCATGGGAGCACTTTACCGACTCCTTGTTACAGGGGCGTACTACGATTACCTCAGAGTAGGTAAAATCTGCCCTGTTCTCAAAGGAGTGGCAGAGAAAGTTGCGTGATGATAGTCTAGCGCAAGATGTAGTGCGTGGACTGATGATTCGAGGTAGAGACCAACATCGGAGGCCCAGCAACAGAAGCCAAAGCAAGAGCAGGTCGAAGTCACGACATAGAAAATCAAAAGGTCGCGTGAAGTGCTTTGAATGTCACGAGGAGGGGCACATAAGGAGAGATTGTCCAAAGCTAAGAAATAAAGGCGGTTGGCAAAATGCCACAAGCAGTGTGGCGAATGTTGCCGAAGAGAGTACCGATGATGCCGAGGCTGTCCTATGTGTATCTACGAGTTCGTCAGGAGACGAATGGGTGCTAGATTCTGGATGTTCCTATCACATGACTCCTCACAAGAACTGGTTCACTACCTACCAGACTACAGATGGTGGTAGAGTTCTTTTGGGGAATAATGCAGCCTGCAAGGTTGTCGGGATAGGAACAGTTCGGATCCGAATGCACGATGGCGTAGAACGAATGTTGATAGATGTAAGGCACGTACCGAAGCTTAAGAAGAGCCTTATTTCTCTGGGTATACTCGATGACCTCGGGTGCAAATACACAGCTGAAGGTGGAGTGCTGAAGATCTCTCGAGGTGCCCTGATAGTGATGAAAGGGAAGAAGGTGAATTCTCTCTATCATTTACTGGGAGAAACCGTGACCGGAGTTGCTGCAGTTTCATCAGGTGAGTCAGACTCAAATTTGACTCAGTTATGGCATATGCGATTGGGACACATGAGTGAGGCAGGTATGACAATGCTGAGTGAGAAGGGGTTGCTGAAAAGTCAGAAGACAGGAAAGCTGGACCTGTGTGAGCACTGCATCTTCGGGAAGCAGCGCCGTGTTAAGTTTGGTACAGCTCTACATTCGACCAAGCAACCAGTCGAATACATTCATTCGAGATGTTTGGGGACCGTCTCCGCCTCCATCAAAAGGAGGTGCCCGATATATGCTAACATTCATCGACGATTATTCAAGGAATGTATGGGTGTACTTCACGAAGCACAAATCCGAGATATTTGATCGGTTCAAGAATTTTAAGGCATTGATTGAGAAGCAGTCAAGTAAACAAATCAAGTGCCTGAGAACTGATAATGGCATGGAGTTCTGTGGTAAGGACTTTACCGAGTTCTGCCAAAAGGAAGGAATTGTGAGACACCGCACAGTTCCCAGGACACCACAGCAAAATGGCGTAGCGAAACGGAAGAACGGGAACTCTACTTGAGCGAGCTCGGTGCATGCTTTCGCATGCAGGATTGGGCAAGGAATTTTGGACCGAAGCAATAAATATGGCATGTTACCTAGTTAATCGATCTCCATCTTCTGCTATCGAGTGGAAGACTCCTGAGGAAGTATGGTCGGGGAAACCTGTTGATTACTCCGGATTACGAATATTCGGATGTCCTGCATATGCTCATGCGAGAGATGGTAAGCTTGAGCCGAGGGCAAAGAAGTGCATATTTCTGGGTTATGCACAAGGGGTGAAAGGCTACCGGGTGTGGTGCACTGATCCCAGATCACCCAGTTTTCTAATCAGCAAAGACGTGATCTTCGATGAGACTGCAATGCTTCAAAAGAGGAGTCTTGAGACTCAACCAGCAGAGCAAACAGATCATGGTGTCAGAAGTGAGGTGGAGATTCAAGCGGAGTCTCCAAAGACCTCAGAGGTAACAGAGGAAGAGATTGCTGATGAGGCCACAATTTCTGAAGACGGTGATATTGAACAACAAGCATAGCCACAACACAACGTAGCCACGAGCAGACAAAGAAGGCAAATTAAACCACCGATACGTTATGGTTATTCTGATATTGCCTATGCATTAACTGTAGGTGATGAGGTGGAGATGGATGAGCCTTCATCCTATTTTGAGGCGATGGCTAGTGCTGAGTCATCACAATGGCTAGAGGCTATGAGTGAAGAAATAGAATCACTCTATCGGAATCAGACATGGGAGTTGGTCAAAGTACCCAAAAGTCAGAAAATTGTCGGATGTCAAATGGGTCTACAAACGGAAAGAGGGCATTCCTAGTGTAGAGGCAGCCAGGTTCAAGGCGAGACTTGTTGCGAGGGGGTATACTCAACGAGAGGGCATCGACTACAATGAAGTGTTCTCCCCTGTGGTAAGGCATACCTCTATTCGTGTATTACTTGCCTTAATTGTTGCACAGGATCTTGAGCTGGAGCAACTAGATGTGAAAACGGCATTTCTTCATGGTGAATTAGAGGAACGAATTTACATGAAACAACCTGAGGGATTTGCTATTCCAGGTAAGGAAAACCATGTTTGCTTATTGAAGAAATCTTTGTATGGACTAAAACAATCTCCTAGACAGTGGTATAAGCGTTTTGATGCTTTCATGACTAGTCAAGATTATTCGAAAAGTCAGTTTGATAGTTGTGTTTATTTTAGGAGATTGGAGGATGGGTCTTTGATTTATTTGCTATTATATGTTGATGATATGTTGATAGCAACCAAACATATGTCTGATATTGATGTGTTGAAGCGGCAGTTGAGTGCTGAGTTTGAAATGAAAGAATTAGGTGCTGCTAAGAAAATATTGGGTATGGAGATTTTGCGTGACAGGGCTGCAGGAACATTGCGTTTGTCTCAAAAGAAATATATTGAGAAGATCGTGGCACGTTTTAATATGCAGTCAGCAAAATCTGTAAGTACTCCTTTAGCCGCACATTTTAAACTTTCGACAAGTTATCACCGCAACCGAGGAGGAGGAGGAACATATGTCCCGTGTTCCTTATTCTAGTGCAGTTGGTAGTATTATGTATGCTATGGTATGTACTAGACCTGACATTTCACAAGCTGTAAGTGTTGTCAGCCGTTACATGAAACACCCAGGTAAAGCTCATTGGGAAGCCGTGAAATGGATCCTCAGATATCTAAAGGGGACAGCAGACGTTGGCATTATGTATCGGAGGAACGTCAATGACAATGAGACCACAGGGTACGTGGACTCGGATCACGCCGGTAACTTGGATGATCACAGATCGTTAGCAGGGTACGTGTTTACACTTGCAAGTGGTGCAATAAGTTGGAAAGCATCTTTACAAGATGATGTTGCATTGTCTTCAACTAAGGCGGAGTACATGGCACTAACCTTTGTTGCAAAGGAGTCGATATGGTTAAGGGGTTTGCTCTCGGACCTTGGACTGGAGTAGAAAAGTGTCACCATACACTGTGACAATCAAGGTGCGATATATTTGGCATGTAATCCGATATATCACGAGTGAACGAAACATATCGACATCAGGTACCATTTCATCCGAAATGTCATAACGAAGGGTAAAATTGTTGTGAAGAAAATAGCAACAGCGGAGAACCCAGCAGATATGTTGACGAAGCCTGTTCCTTCAGCGAAGCTCGAGCTCTGTATGAGCTCGATTGGCGTCTGTAGAGTATGAACGCCCATCGGGGCGTTGGGAGAACCGAGCATGGAAAATATTATCACTATAACTTGGCTTCAAACGTCGAGCCAAGGTGGAGAATTGTTAAATTATGCCTCGAGTTTGAGCCCGTTAGATAAATTCGCATAAGTCTGGCCAAATAAACAAAGTTCAGGAGAGACTTTGTGATGTCTTCGAATAATTTGTTCCGGCATTAATCATATCTCCATGCGTTGAAGGAAGAAGCCAAAACAAGCCGCATGAGTTCTTTGAATTCTTCGACTTTCAAGCGGGCAAGCAAAGTCTTGAAGAGAGATTGAGCGAGAGGCCAAGAGCTCGAGAGAGAGTGAGAGGCTTGAGCTCAGAGAGGTTTGTACGGAAGTCAAGTCCAGTGAGTTGAGTTGTTAAACACCGTGGGTATCGGGTATAAAATAGGGCTGGAAAACACTTGAGTGCATGAGAGATTGTAATCCTGTAATTCTCCGATTTATAGTGGATATATTTGCTGGCTCTCCCCGTGGACGTAGGTTCCGAAATTCGGACCGAACCACGTAAATTTCTGGTGTCCTTATTTTTCTTGCTCCTCGTTTTATTTCGATCGATTTCTATAGCTCCCGACATAATTGCAAAATTACTATCCGCTTCCGCTGCGACACCGATTACAACAGGATTGTTTGTGTTGCCCATAGGGAATACCATTTCACTGCAGCTCTGCGGGCAAATCCCCCTTCAAGTTCAATAGAAGTGTAAGTTTTCTTAGAAGCTACCCAATTTTACAGGGAAGTTTTCAAGAAGGGACATGCAAATAAAATAGACCCGATTACAGGTGCCGTGAAGCTCTTAGAACTCAAGGCACTGCTTTTATTTAGGTAAATTTCAGAACCAACTAAAACAATTCTGTCAACAGAAAACAACACGATACATGTTAGAAATCCTTTAGCCAAAAAGGCACTACATAGTTTTTTTCAAGACAAATGCTCGCGATGAGAATTTATCAGCCCAAAAGAAACTATATATGGACCAAGGACAAAGATTTTAACTCTAGGCTCGTCCCTTAAGAATGACAAAATCAAAATTATACAGTCCCAAAAATGGAATAACGTGCTCTTAATACTGGTAGCATGGAATGTAGTAACGTAAAAACAGAACACCAAACTCTGCACACCTGCAAATAATGTCGTCAGCAGCAGAACTACGCCCACAAAGGTACACAACACATGGGGTATCTGAACCTTCAAGAAGCAATGCTGATCCGTTCCTGTTGATTGAGATTTTGTCCACCGCAAAGTTGATCTCCGAATCTGCTCGCAATACCTATTTGATGGACATTGTCGACCGATATAAGTAAGATGGACCAAAAATGTAACCATTTCACAGGATAACAGTCTTCGATCTTTCAATTTCCACCATCCAACCAAGTTTGCACTCTTAAAGTACCAAATTTCCACTAATTTGTGCTGCTAAGCTAAGAATACTGGAACCTCGACATTCAACGTGCCACTAACTTGTTTCTGGCTCCACGGCTTCAGCATTAGCATGACAAAAGCCATTCAACTATCCCATATGCTGCATTTGCTTGATGTGGAATACGCTACAGATGCATCAAAAGGATCAATTCGCGCAGCTATACCGCCAGCCAAAACCACAGTTTCTTCACTCAGCGAAAGAAAACAGCAAACCAATACCACAGAGGACTTCAACATACAAACGCATAGATTAATTTGAAAAATCCACAAGACAAAAATTATAAAAGAAGGACCTTCGAGGGAGAAGCAGCGCGAACATAAATTGGCTCGGGTTCTCCTAGCCGAACAGATATCCGATGGAGGAACGGCTTCCCACATGCATCACGATTCCACCCCCGTTGAATTTCTTCTTCTTTAAATGTTTTTCTTTTCTTTTCTTTTCTTTTTCTTGATTAGAAGATATCGGATTAGACTTTATATTTTTAGTTTTCGATCCCATGGATGATGATGACTTCGTCTTTGGATGACAGGAAGAGCATGACAAGATCAGAGCGAAGAAATATCATTGCAAGAGTCTGGACTGGAATGACTACAGGTCTATGCCTTTCATGCAATGCGTAAGTCGAACGGGACTCTCGTGGCCATGGGTTCGGCAAAAGCATGACGCTTTCATTAGTTTTCCGAAGTTTAACGCTGTGCTATGCATGTGTTTTCGGTTTATCAATGAGACTCTGCGGGTTGCAGACATCATTAGCAAGGTATTCAGGCGGGCGATGACGGATCTCAACGTGAAAGGTAAAGGAAAATTTTCTCAATTTGGTTCCATGTGGGTATGGGCCGATCGATCGAATTCGCTGGGTTATCTCTGTTCATGCAGGTTAAATGATTCCTAAAGGGTGGGAAGTACTCGCTTTGTTTCGCACCGTGCATCTAGATCAAGATCACTTCAAGGAAGCTCGAACTTATTGCTCTGCCCTCCTCGCTGTTCCTGCGAATCTTGGTTCGACCTTGAAAAGAAATGATCAATCTTCAATTGACTGATCGATAACTATGAATTATACGCAGAGCAATTCTGGCCCGCTGACCCCGGAAACATCTTTACGCCATCCGGAGGTGGGCCTCAACTCTGTCCCGCATAGGGGCTAGCTAGAGTAGAGATATCCATATTCCTTCACCACCTAGTTACTCGCTTCAGGTACTAAATACGGCACCCCTCTTTGCTTATATTTCTTTTCCCCTCAGGCAACAGTGAACGTTAACGATGGCGAACTCACTTTTCACTTCACGTGACAGTTGGGTGCCGGTGGAAGAAGATAAGTTAGTTTTCTTCCCGACGACACGGATACAGAAGCCATACCCCATCTATGTTCATCGACGCAACGCACCTGGGCAATGTACATAGGGAGAAGAAAAACTGTCTGGGATGCAAAATGGACGAAGCTAGTGGTTGTAGAATAGAAGATGCAAGGGGGGATTCAATGTATTGGATCTAATAATAAATCAAGTCACTTGTAATGTAATATAGGAAGCAACTCTTGAAATTATTTCGTTCATTCGATCTGATTCACCGCTGAGAGCAATAGCCACTATTTACAATGCACATGCATGGAGAGAGAGAGAGAGAGAGAGAGAGAGAAAGAGAGGAGTTGTGGTGATAATTCTTGAAGCACAAGCAAACATGAATATAGACACTTTCTTTTTTTGGCAAAGTAACGAATATCTTATCTACCTACCCTTGTTAGTGCCTGGATTTTGACCCCAAAAATATTCCGCTCTCATGTTGGCACATGTGGGAAGCAAATATGACTTATTCAACCGCATTTAGTCGACTGCATCGATCAAGCACTTAAGCCCCGGAGAGATCTCTTTATTTGCAAAATCCCAAGGACAATCAATTTGAATGGAAAGTGCAAGTTCAGAGAAGAATGCAGGAAGGAACAGGGTAAAGGAGAAAGACTATGGTCATTGCTTTCCATCAGGTAGTATTGTCTAGATTAGTTCTATTAGGAAAAATCAAATTACTCAAAAGATAGATGGGTCACGCTTAGACCTCGCTGAAAATATGAATTTCATATCTCATGAAAGATTCATCTACAATTAACCGTGCTTGTACTAGCGGCCTGTGGCATGGGCCGTGTAGACACTTACTGAACAAAATGAGAGGCATCTCTCCCTTTTAGATTTCGAATTGTCTTCTGGGTCGCCGAGATGCTTCCAAGTGATTCTAGCAAAGAACATGTGCTACTGCTTCCCCTCACTGCTTGTTGCTTCTTCGACGAGTTTGACCTTCTTCGAGTTGTCGTTGTTGTCAGGGGAAAGTTTCTCGAGGGAGGATTTCAGTCCAGAGATCTGATTGTCTTCAACGAGAGACTTCTTCCTCGATGTTTGTTCTTGCATTATCGATCGAGTGTACCATCGTAGCCGGGCAAATATAGAATGTAAAGATGAATGCAAAGCGTCGTACTCACTCCCGCAAAATGGTCTGCGTAATCGCAAAAAATGTGATTCATAAATACAAGGGCTTCAAATCAACTCAACAGGTACACTTGCAGACAACCTACTAGCAACCGTGATATATTGGTAGCAAATGGAACTGAGATTTGAGCAATGTATCTCTTTGATTTCAGCCAACAATACAATTGATGACTCGGAATTAAACTAACTACATGCACGGCAGTCTTTTGCTATGGCATCCAAGGTTAATAGTTTAAGTTAACATTCAGTCTTCGAGCAATACCTATCCCGTGTTTTCTTTTCCAACTTTAGATTTAATAAAGAAAAGGAACTAAACAGGTCACATGTTTTATTGCTATTTATTCTTGTTCTTGCTTCTGCATACATACCACCGCAAGCATAGATTGGCTTTGCCGTGTTCTTCATAAAAAACAAATGCCCTCTCCAATTGAATGCCCTACACAAATTACTTATCACATGGCTAGGCTCCATTTTCTGCAAAGTTCTAATTATCTTGACGTAAACTTCCATTTGATTAATTCTACATGTTACAAAATGTATCAATCATCATCTATAAAATTAAATGATGCTTGGCTACTTCTGTCACACTCCTAATTGTATGTTATATCTAGCCTCATCAAGAATTCCAAATATGGATGTGTGAGTTGGTTTATATGCAAAAATACTTTATTCTTTATATGTTTCTTTTTCTTACGAGACATAGACACTATTGAGATCAACTCATCCAACCATTGTTTGCCCTTGAATACAAGAAAGGAAGATCAAGCGCAACTTGAACGTGAGTTTGTCTTTCTTAATTAGGATGTGAGTCCAAAACGTTGCCGAATTCTGAACGGACATGAAACGTAAATGCGTACTTAATAAAAGTGTCAGGTCACTATGATTCCTCATCAAAGAATAGAAGTACATTAGTAAAGAACTCTCTAGTCACGAGCCAAAAAACCTTCGCTTAGAGAAATGAGAAATCCTCTATTTAAGTAGTGAAATCGTCGCTTGCAATTACCCACAGCAAGCACCTTGTGAATCTCTATCGCGTGTTGCCATTCCATAACAATGGCGAGCCATTACTTCGCAATCATCTTCGTAGTGAGCGCCTTGTACTACGTCAGTGGTACAGGTATCAAGTCACTCCATCTAGCTCTCTTTCTCGATTCATTACAGTCATACCGTCTCTTACATTGTGACTAAATGTTTTTCCTTCCTATCAGATGCAGGAAGTTTCTGTCCACCTTCGGGTTGTATTTGTCGGCGTCCTTTTTGCAGGCCGCCTAACCCATCCGAAACTCTCAATGCCGATGAAGTAAAGCCTCTTAGCATCCAAACTCCTCTCAGCTCCAAGTGGACCACAAGTCCTGCTCTCGAGGTATGTTGGATTATGTACCCCATTGTAAGATTGATTTGCAAGGTTTAAGGCGATGTTTTGCAGGATTGGGAACCCCCTACCCCCAAGAAACCTAGCGGTCCAGCAGAGGAGCCTGCACCTCCTAAGTCAGACCTCGTTACATCCCCGAAAGTTTTGCAGGATTGGGACCCCCCTACACCCAAGAAACCTAGCGGTCCAGCAGAGGAGCCTGCACCTCCTAATACAGACCTCGTTACATCCCCGAAAAAGCATGGGTTGCAGGATTGGGAACCTGATACATCCCCCAAGCAAACTCCCAATATCGCAGAGGAGCCTGCAGTTCCCAATTCGCCCCGTTACGCCCCCTAAGAGCCCTGGGTTGCCAAATTGGGAGT
Source organism: Eucalyptus curtisii (assembly GCA_017140595.1). Lineage (NCBI taxonomy): Eukaryota > Viridiplantae > Streptophyta > Magnoliopsida > Myrtales > Myrtaceae > Eucalyptus > Eucalyptus curtisii. The sequence goes on from CM029503.1 coordinate 387,535, forward strand.
TCTGCGGGTTGAAGCTGTTTGAGTTCTTTAGGTGGATGTTAGCTCCTCGTGGGAATCACGTCCAATAAGATGCTGTTGAGAAATCAGCTGTTGAAGTGTGTTCTGAGTTTGCATGTATGAGGTTTTTACTCTTTTTCTTAGTATTTGATGCACGAGACATCCTAATCGTGGTGTAAGTGTCATATTAAATAAATAAAAAGTATGTTCGACTCTAGAATTAATTTATGTTGTGGGCAACTCTACAAAGTGCCAAGTGGAGAATTGGAACCTTAATCCTTGGAATGACGAAGCATTGATGCTATTTGGTTGATCAAGCAATAGTGCTCCACCATCGCCAGCCTTGACAGGGATTAGATGGGATTAGTTAAATCCCATTCGGCATAGACCCTTTGATATTCATTGTGCCTATAAGCTATTGAGAGGCATGGACAGGTCCACATATCAGCGCTGAGAAAAACGAAGATGTGCGTGTCCTCTCAAGTTCTGAGATACAAAGAGTAGCACAACAGATCTTTAATCAGAGCACAATTCAATGAATCATAGATTAACAGTTCTTACGACTCTCCTCCGGGTGGCTAAAATGCAATATCATAATAATAATTTGAAAATAGCAATTGACCAAGAGAATCCTTTTCCATAATATTTCATATCATTGGGTTCATTCACGTGCATTCCGGAAAAAGGAAAAAGTGGAAAATAATTTTTGATTTAACATCTAACCAGTCATGGAGATAAATATCTTACACAAGGGTTAATGACAAATTTGGAATAATTAGAAATTTGAAAAAAAAAAAAAAAGACTTTGATTCAGCAAATGATGTTGTTAATGATGATGATGATTCAAGTCCAAGAATGAAAGCGCTCCTGAGAGCAGGCACTTTCTTTATCCCTCGGGTTTCAGAACCTTAGGAAAGCCCTATTACAAGATGTTGCAAGGGGGAAGCCGACTCACAGGTTTAAAATAGTTCGAGCAGAGTTGCCGCAGGTGTAAGAATTAAGTTATTCCAAGATCGATGAATCAGCTTTTTTCTTATCTCTGGCCAGACTATAATCATCTTTTTTCGCCTTCTCGATCTTACCACTTCATGATTTTTGGACTTTTGACATTTAGGAGTTGCACGCCATGGTTGGTGAACATGGGACTCAATTGTCTGGTGGGCAGAAGCGAAGACTAGCCATAGCAAGAGCGATTCTTAAAGATTCTCGTATTTTGGTCCTGGACGAAGCCACAAGTTCACTCGACATGGAATCCAAGAGGATAGTTGTCGCGACCTCTTTTTTTCTGGCGCCCGCAATCGGGTACGGGCGCCTAAGGAGGCTAATGGCTCGGCTGAATTTATTATGCCCGGACTCTCCCAAGTCCACCAAATCACGACTTTAATAGTCTAAGTTTTTAACACTTTGTAAGTTAATTTTTAAAACGGAGTCGCCACTAATCAATTTGGGGTGGGTTGATTAGAAACCCAAGCGAAGTATTGGGAGAAATACTCACTCTGCGTAACCGGAGAAATTAGGATCGGGGACTTGATTACACTAGTTAATCACTAATGCCCTTTCGGTACCTAATCTTGTTTAAACCTTGAGGTTTTTGGATGTTCGAGGGATTTTCCATGCATTTTTGGGAGGAAAAACATTTCTTGAGTCTTTTTCTAATTTTTTGGATATAAAAGGGATTTTTTTGGATTTTTTTTTTTGAAAATACAAGTCTTTTTTGGCTTTTTCTGAATTTTTGGTTTTTTTGGATTTTTGGCATTTTTTTGAAAATATGGAATATTTTTTATTTTTTATTTTTTATTTTTTATTTTTCAGAAAATAAAATATTTTTTTATATTTTTCAAAATATTTTTCGAAAATAAATTATTTTTTACTTTTCTCGATTTTTTAGAAAATAAAAAATTTTTCAACATTTTTTAAATATTTTTCGATTTTCTGGAAATTAAAACATTTTTTAATATTTTTTCGAAAATAAATTATTTTTGATTTTTTTTTGAAATATTATTTATTATTTATTATTAAAATATTATAAAAACTGACCGGGTCGGATCCGCGGGTTGGGTCCGACCCGGGCCGACGACCCGCACGCGGAGACGGGCCCGCAACGCGGGCCCGACTCGGATTTTTGTCCTCTTTTCTTTTTCTTTTTTTATTTATATTGAAACGGCGTCGTGGCCGGTGTTTAGAGACAACCGGCCCGGCCCGACAACCCGGTCCAATAGCCCGCTCCCTTCGGCGAAACCCTACCCGGTCCCGACCCATACCCGACCCGCGACCCGGTTTTCATCCGTCCCCACCGCGAAACCCTACCCGAACAAGGCCCGGATCCGACCGGGCTGGGTCCGACGCAATTCTTCCTCCCTCCTCGTCTATCCGCGGCGCCGATGGAGGGGCTAGGAGGTCGAATGGCGGCGGTCCGGCGTTCGGCGGCGACGGAGGCTAGGGTTTCGACTAAAGGGGGCAAGCCTCCGAACGGCGGCGACGGAGGCGGCTGCGCGGGTTGAGACGCGGCGAAACGACGATTAGGGTTCGAGAGGGAGGGAGCTTCCGTTCGACGGCGGCGGGGGTGACGATGGCGTACGGCGGCCGACGGCGAATGAACTCGTACCTATCTCCGCGAGCTGCACTAGTCGATTTCGCGATGAAGGGCTTTGATTCGGCCGAGTCTTGAACGGTTCAGTCGAGTCGGGAAGTAGCGGCCAGCGTCGGGAAAAACAGGATCGTCGAGGCGCGAGGGCGACGGTACGGTTTGACGGCGTCGGGGCCCGGTGCTCGGTCACGGCAACGGGCGGCGGTCGCTCGGGCGACTAGGCACGGCGGATTTCCGGATCTGCGCCCGGATCTCGACCCTCTCTCCCTCCGGCCGCGAGCTCTCGGATCGGGGGTTCGCTCGCGCGCGATCTCCCCGAAGTCTCTCGGAGGGAGGTCGTTGAGCTCGCTACCGATCGCTTCGCCCTTGCTCGCTCTTTGAGTTCCCCGAAGTCTCTCGGGGATCTCTCGGAGCTTCTGGCTGGGTCGTCGCTCAATGGAGGCGGTGCTTCGGTATTTATAGGCGAGGGGTGGCCGGTCGACGGAACCCGACCGCCGGTCCCCCTCGCGTGCCGAGCAGCCCTTGACGGCCGGACCGGTGTCCCATCCGACGCCCGCCTTGCTTCCCCCACGTCGCTGTCCATCTGCTCCTCCGGCGTCGCGCCCTTTGCGCGTGTGTTGCGAGGCGCGAGGAAGAAGAAGACTCGGGCTGGGCCGAGCCGAGGCGGAAATGGGCCGAGGGCCCATGCGAAGGCTGCTTCTCCCCTTTTTCTCGTCCTTTTTTCGCTTCTTTTCTGTTTTTTTTTTTTTTTAAATTTATTATCTGAAAAAGTTAAAAATAAAATAAACTAAAATAAAATAAAGTAAAGTAAAACCTAATTAATTAGAATGAAATTTTAGGCGTCAACAGCTGCCCCTCTTTGAAGGTGAGCTCGCAGAGGTTGCATTCAAAGACAAACTGATGCCTAAATTTTATCCATGCATGCGTAGCGATTATATTTTATTTGGGACTTATTATTATATGCAGAAAAAGAGCAATATAACTTTACATATACTAAGACAGATAAGAAGGTACCCGTAGTTACTTACCGGAGTGAGTGAGATAGGGTGTGAACCCCGAGTTTGGCAAGTATCAAGGCGTCGTCTTACCTGGTGATATGAGGAGGTTGCTTTTCCGGGCTCGAACCATTCTTCGGTCGCTGTTAAAACAATCAATAATTTGTCTAGGACCCGAACTTTTCTTCGGTCGCCTTGACGGGAAATTGCCTTTCCCGGGACCCGAACCATTATTCGGTCGCTGTTAGAGCAATCGGTGATTTGCCTCGGACCCGAACCTTTCTTCGGTCGCCGTGACGGTAAAATGCTTTTCCGGGGCCCGAACCATTCTTCGGTCGCTGTCGGAGCGATAAGTGGTTTGTCTCGGACCCGAACCTTTCTTCGGTTGCCGTGATAGGAGATGCACCGACCTTTCTCGGGGCATCTATTTGTGGGTGCCTCGATTTGCATCGAGGACACCGGTTGGTACCCGACCTTTCTCGGGAGATGCGCCGACCTTTCTCGGGGCATCATATTTGTTGGGGTGTCGACTTCGTCAAAGACACCGGTAGGAACCCGACCTTTCTCGGGAGGATGCGCCGACCTTTCTCGGGGCATCGATTTGTGGGGTGTCTGACTTCTGTTGAAGACACCAATTGGTACCCGACCTTTCTCGGGAGATGCACCGACCTTTCTCAGGGCATCGATTTGTGGGGTGCCTGACCTCTGTCATGGACACCGATTGGTATCCGACCTTTCTCGGGAGATGCGCCGACCTTTCTCAGGTTATCGATTCGTGGGGCGCCGAACTCTGTCATGGATACCGATTGGTACCCGACCTTTCTCGGGAAATGCGCCGACCTTTCTCAGGGCATCGATTTGTTGGGGTGCCTGACCTCTGTCAAGGACACCGGATGGTTCCCGACCTTTCTCGGGAGATGTACCAACCTTTCTCAGGGCATCTGTTCTGGAAGATACCTGGACATATGTAGGCATTGAAAGAGTACCCGGACCTTCTCAAGTACTAACCTGGAGGATATTTGGGCTTTTGTAGGCGTCGAAGGCGTACTTGGATGATCACAAGTGCGAATTACGGAGGGTGCTGGACATTCGCAAGCGTTGAAGGAGTACACGATTGCTTACGAGGTGTTGAAAGGGTACTTAGATGATCACAAGTAAAAATTCTTGGAGGAAACCTGGACATTTGCAGGTATCCAAGGGGTACTTGGATGATGACAAGTACAAATTCTTGAAGAATACCTGGTCGTTTTTCGAAGGTCTCTTGGTAGATGGAATATCGAGGACGTACCTGAGATATTCTTGAAGGTCTCTCGCCTTCTGGTAGTTGGAATATTGAGGACGCGCCTCGGCTATTCATGAAGGTCTCTCATCTCCTGGTAACTGGGAATATCGAGGACATGCTTCACATATTCGTGAAGGTCTCTCACCTCCCGTAATTGGGAATATCGAGGACATGCCTCACATATTCGTGAAGGTCTCTCACCTCCTGGTAATTGGGAATATCGAGGACATGCTTCGGATATTCGTGAAGGTTTCTCACCTCCTGGTAGTCGGGAATATCGAGGACGTACCTTGGATATTCGTGAAGGTCTCTCACCTCCTGGTAAATGGGAATATCGAGGACGTACCTTGGATATTCGTGAAGGTCTCTCACCTCCTTGTAAATGGGAATATCGAGGACGTGCAGGATATTCGTGAAGGTCTCTCACCTCCGGGAGTTAGGAATATCGAGGACGTACCTTGGATATTCGCGAAGGTCTCTCACCTCCTGGTAAATGGGGAATATCGAGGACGTACCTAGGATATTCGTGAAGGTCTCTCACCTCTTGGCAGTTGGGAATATCGAGGACGTACCTTGGATATTTGTGAAGGTCTCTCACCTCCTGGTAAATGGGGAATATCGAGGACGTGCACAGGATATTCGTGAAGGTCTCTCACCTCCTGGCGTTGGGAATATCGAGGATGTACCTTGGATATTCGTGAAGGTTTCTCACCTCCTGGTAGTCGGGAATATCGAGGACGTACCTTGGATATTCGTGAAGGTCTCTCACCTCCTGCTAATTGAGAATATCGAGGACGTACCTTGGATATTTGTGAAGGTCTCTCACCTCCTGGTAAATGGGGAATATCGAGGACGTACCCTGGATATTCGTGAAGGTCTCTCACCTCCTGGCAGTTGGGAATATCGAGGACGTACCTTGGATATTCGTGAAGGTCTCTCACCTCCTGGCAGTTGGGAATATCGAGGACGTACCTTGGATATTCGTGAAGGTCTCTCACCTCCTGGTAAAATAAACTTGAATGTAGCACAGGGCTTACCAGGAAGGCCGCGAGCACTTTAAAAGGGCTGGAACACCTGGGTAGCCGCGGTGTACAAAATCTTGGGATTCTTGGACGAACACAAGTATTTAATGATATGATCGAGGACCACTCAAGATGGTCCAAGTGTAAGAAAGCATGTCGGGTAACCACGGGCGCACAATGCGATGGAAATACTTGAATGGCTGCTAGTATTCAATGATACGGTTTTGAGAACAACTCGGAAAGGGAGGACCTTAACAATGAAAGGCACTCTAAGGTAGTGGGATACTTGGTCGATTGCGGGTATCCTAGCTATGAAGACAACTCGAACAAGTCGAGTGTCAAGAAAAGAGAGTATCCGAATGGCCGGTACTCAAAGACAAGGGGACACTTGGACAGTCACAAGCATCCAAATTTTAAAGACAGCTTAAACGGTCGAGTATTAACGAAAGAGCACACGAGTAGCGGCGGGCACTCAAAAACGGGGATACCCGGACGGTAGTAGGTATTCAACGATGAAGGGATACTTGGTCGATCACAAGTATCAATATTAGGGACGACTCGAACAGGTCGAGTGTCGGGGAAAGGAGTATCCGAACGATGGCCGATACTCAAAGACAATGGGAATACCTAGACAGCAGTAGGTATTCAACGATAAAGGGATACTTGGTCAGTCACAAGTATCAATACTCTGAAGACAACTTGAATAGGTCGAGTGTCGATAAGAGGGAGTACCCGGCAAGTGGTGGGTACCCACAGACAATGGGATACTGAGACAAATGCAAGCACCCAAACTCAAGGGACGACTTGAATAGGTCGAGCGTCGAGAAGAGTACCCAGACAGTGGTAAGTACTTTAAGACAAATGGGGATAGGGATATGCTTACCTAGCAATATCTCTGATTTTAGGAAGTATGTCTGCTATTTACACAACATGCACACATGTACACAATGATTGTATATGCTGTAAATTTATGAGTTTAAATGCGATTTATGCATGACAATTTTGTCAGTTTTACATCATTTGAGTTCCACTGGGAAGATTTTGAAAGACAACCTTTATTCGGAATATAGATGTCTTGAGCATGCCGATGATGAGGACTTTCGATCGAAAGGACTTTTCACTCACTCTCATGGAAAAGGCTATCCCGACCATTGATGCGGGATTTATAAGGACCACACATCTCATTATCATCATGTCGCGGGGGTCCGAGTATTCTCGCAAGTGGTACGATTTTACCGGTGTGGGAGGTCTTTGTTGAGACCGTAATGTAGGCTTGGTTGTTGGCTCGTCAATGGGGACCATCACGGTCAAGGCTTATGAATAGAACACTACACGATCATCTCTCGGGTTTGCAAGCTTAGGAATCCTGCGAAAAGAGATAGAATAGTCTTGCTCGTACTTCTTCGAGCGATGTTTATAAACATATGAAATCCTACGTTAATTGAAGTGCCCTAGTCGAAGAGACTTTTACAATGGGACGCGATGTAGGCTTGATTGATGTGTAAAAAGGTGAGAGCTGGTGGTTGCCTTGGCATTTGTCACTGGTTTTCCTTCTCACCGTCGAGATAGAGGCTCTATCAACTTTTCTTGAGAATACAATTGACCGTATTCTTTAGTTGGGGGCATTGGCCTTGCTTTTACCGAACACTTGCTTTTTATGCCCCTAGTTTTTATTCCAATTTTTATTCATGGGCATTGACCTTGCTTTTACCAGGTACACTTTGCTTTTTTATGCCCCTAGTTTTTTATTGCTTGAGGAACTAATCTAGACAAGCTCAAGCAAACACCGTTGTTCATCTTTTGTCGGCGCTCCCGATTATCTTTGCTCGAATGGCGGTAAATTCTACTTTGCCTCCATGTGAGGGTAAATTTACAGACTCAATTGAGTTGTACAATGGATACAAGTGCGTGAAGAAAGAATTGCTCTTCGTCATTCTAAGGCACTTAAATTAACGCGAGTGTTCATATGCAATAAAGACACCCGAAGATTGATGTAAGTGCAAGCAAGAAAATTTCTATCCCTTTTCTCACCTTGTGATGCTGATTTGCCTTGTCTTCGACATGCCCCGGTGTGGGGTGATTCTTGATGAGAGAAGCTTCATCGGTGTATGAGGCTCAAGAGGGGTGAGCAATGAAATGCCTCTCACCGTTTTGGTTATCGTATCGTACCATTCGCGAGAGAACTTTTTACCTTGCAGTCATGGAATCTTTTGCACTCATCTCACAAGTGTATAGATGGGGACTTTGTGTGTAGGATATGGCTTGCTGTCATCATTCGACGCGCCTCATCTAGCATACTCAATCAATCTTGTATTCTTCACTTAGCTGTCTATTCTAATAATTCTTAATAGAATCAATGATTTGAACGACGAAATCATCATGCAAAAATCCATTTGGAGAAGGCATGCAGCATTTTTAAGTATGAGAGAGTTTGTACTCTCAAAACAAATGAATGATTTTTACTCAAGAAACCCTATTGACAACTTTAGGGACATTCACTTGGTGAAATTGTATTTACAAATGTGTTGAATTTTGAACATCAAAAGAGTTATTCACAAATGGGTGTCAATGGATCGTCCCTATAGGAAAATGACACAAGAATGATCGGCCAAGGATTGGGAATCGATCTATTGATTTGACGGGCTCTTTTGCTTTTTGCCCCCGTAGAAGAGAAGATGTGGAAGTAGCTCAACCAATAGGGCCAAGATCACAAGTGACTTGAGGCACGAAGGGTTTCTATCATTTGCTTTGATGATGCCTTGTTTGGGAGAGCTTATCAAAGTTTGACATATCTTTTCTTGATTTGTTATTCTTGTTTTTGACATCGAGATGATCCTACAAAAGATAGGAAAGAACGTGTCGGTCATGATTTTTCTCGGGAGTTTAAACAACCGGGAGCGATACAACATTACCCTTCACCGATTTGCGAGATGATTGGATGGACTGAAGTGCGAGCGGGACACGAAGTCCTATGTCTTTTGCTTCGTTAGGTCACCTGCTCTCTCGTAATTTGCGGTGCAAGAGAAGCAAAAATTTTTTTATTATATTTTTTTTACCAAGCGGCTAACGCCGCGTCGGGGATTCGAACCCCGACTTCGGACCATTTTGCTTCTTCCCGGGTACCACTCGGCTAGAGGCGCCGACGGTGTCCGTAGGGCGCTTCTTTTTTATTTAACCAAACCGGCTCTTGAACGACACGTCCTTTCATACCAAGTTAGGTAAATCGATATGGGTCACGGCGATTTGCCCAAATTAACCATTAAGCTTGTTTCTTGAATCCTATGCTTCCGTCAATAGGAAAAAAAAAAAAAAAATCACAAGCGAGTCCGGATATTGGGAGTATTGGAAACGATACCAAATTACTCTCCCCGAGTTTATATGTGCTGGCTCCTAGGGATATTTGAATGTCGATGACGGCCTCTTTGTCTCGACACGGTTCAACGTTTCGATTGGCCTTTCCCATTTGTGGCCATGTATGCATGATGGCTGGTCGTTGATTCATCTTCAACGCCTTCCTTCGTGGAATTTCCCTTCGTCTTTAACTATTGCAACACTTTGGGCAAAGTCATGTACCTCAAGCTTCCATGGAATCGAGATGGACAATCAAAATCTCCGGTCTCACGAAGGCAATTATTTCTTGGAAGAATACGCGTACGGAACACGGAGTGAAGCTTCCGGATTCTAAAGTCGTTGTCGGGAGTGGGGGCTATAGATCGCCTTGACTATCTGGATTTTCTCCTGTTGTTGACAAAAATAGCCAATTTAAAGAAAGAGAACAGATCCCTTCCTTGTGCTTCTAGGCTCGATCGAAGCTGGAAGTCCTGTTGATGAAGCCACATCATCTAGTTGCTCAAGCACGTTGTGGGGAAAGGACATTGCTCCGGCTTGAGAAGGAGTTGGATACGAGGTGGAGTGCACAGAACTCCTGAGGACGGCTTGCAAAAGCAGCATGGGGGAGGTTATCCTGCCTCGAGCTACCATGGTGTGCATGATTCGAGTTTAACCGTATGCCTATGCCTATTACCTCCTATTTTTTGTTTCCTGTACATAGGAGAGAGGGGTTGTCATTCTCAATATTATGTTAAGGAAATAAGACTTACACTTTTTGGAACAGGATGCTCCTTTCTGTTTGCCCCTGCTTTTTTCAAAAAGATACCCTTGAATTTGGTCTGTTCACATGATGCGCCAGTTTCAACTACCTTTTGTCACATTAAATCAAAAGGGGATGATATTCTGAAACATGAAGTGAGTGAGTCAAAAAGACAAACATGATTAAAATTAACATTTTGTTTTGACAAAAGCTTTTGGTGATGAGATACTTCTTATTTTCAAATTATGTCTTTGGGGAAAAAGCATGAGGAAGCCCACCCTCGGTATTCTCCTTGGATGATGTTTTCTTTTCATGGTTGGATAACATCACTTGGGCTGGTTTGGAATACCGCCTCATGCCTTCAAAATACTAGAATTATACATTAGAGTACTTGAAATGGAAAATACAACAGTAGCACACTAGACAAGATAAGAAATATGAAATCATAAAAACAAGTAAAACCCATGAAAACTCCTGTGTAAAGGAGCGCTTTGATAGTGCTGGTCTTGAAGCTAAACATCTTTGAATTCCTCGCCTTCAGTAGATTCGAAGTATTCGCATGCGATGACTACCTCGTTGAAGCTACGGAAGTGTAACCCATGCAGCCAACAGCGATGCTTGCTGGACAAAGCTTCTATGAACCACTTCATTAACTCCTCTTCACCGGTTCGGGGTGGATTTGCATCATGAAAGCCCTCCACCTCCCCGCATATGTTCGGAAATCCTCCATCGGTCTTCTTCGAAGTGGGCCAAATTCTCGCAAGGCGATTCGGTTCCAATCTGGTTTTGGTGCGATGCAAGAATGTGGAAGTCGGCTTGCTCCAATCCTTTATGAGGTAAATATTTGCTGTGAAGAACCACCGTAATGCGACCCCGTAAGAGTTTCTTGGAACGCCCGAGTTGTGAACGACATCGGGCCATAGTAAATCGACTCATTTCCGCATGGAGATACTGCAAGTGTGCCACAGGGCAAGTGGTGCCGTTATACTTACGGAGATTAGGTATCCACATCTCTTCGGGGGTCATGATCCTATGAGCGCGGGACGAGCTTGATGTATCTTGATTAGGCCACTTTGGTTTTCCCACTTTGCATATCTGTTGTAGTGGTGAATTTTTCTGCTTCGGGAAGTTGGATTCTACCGAGATTACCCCATTGCTTTCTTCTTGGTCGAAATTTCCGAATGAGGATAAAGTATTGAAGCTATCCTCATGGTCAGAGGACAAGCTTAGTACTTCGTTAGGATCGTAGCGGATAAAGACGTATGCTTCCTCTTCTGACGGGCCTTCATCCCCGGATGAGAGTAGGAAAACAGTTATACGATGAATCGTCAGTTTCATTGTTGAAATAACGCTGGAAGTCCTTGAGATTGTATTCTGGAGCCGGGAAGTCTTCAGGGTTGTACTCTAGGGGATGGTAGCCTTCAAAGCTGTATTCTTGGGAATGCTCGAAGTTCTGGTGCGGTAGCTCGTTGGCAGATGCTGAATTGATCTGTTTAGGCTTTCTTTTCTTGACCTCTGGTCCAGATCTTTTGAGTAAGGCCCCGTGTTTCGCCAGCTCGATTGTCAAGGGAAGTGAGAGACATTAGAGTTTCAGCATCGATTCGCTTTCCGGGTTGATAGGGGTCGATATTCTTTGGACCCTAGCTCTTGGAGTAAGCTTGGGAGTCCTCCGGTCGTGCCCCACTCTTGAACAGGCTCGTGTCTTTGATCTCGTACAAAGGCTCCTTGCCTTTCCTAGTAGGAAATTTTCCAGCAACAAGATGTTGCTCGGCTGCCCATTTATCATGCAAGGCTTGATTCACATGCTCTTTTCCTATCTCGGCGATTAACGATTCCTCGTGCTCCGTGATCATCAATTCTTCAGCTATGTCAAGGCTGATGTCAATATCATATTCTTGGTGAAAAACATGAATTAGTTCCCTCCGGGTTTTAAGGGGACTAATCTTCCGACAATGTACCATCGCAAGGCGGGGCCGGTCAAGCTCGATTGGTACGATTGAATCATCCTTCGAACCGGGTAGGCACGCAAGTAGGTCTGCGGGCGGGAGGTATCAGCATACCTTTCGCATTCGGGTGCTTTGAGTTTTTCGGGGATCTCAATGCCGGTGTAATTGGACATGTCCATGGGATTACGCTCTTGCGGTGGCTTAACTTTTTCATGATCTTTTCAAACTGTCTATGGTGCGGCTATTTTTTGGCGAATATGTGGGTGTCATGATGGTGTTTAAGGCAAGCTGCAGAGTTGGGTTCAGCTTGAGTAGATTTCATTTGTCTTGAGAGTTGTTGAAGGACAATGGACATCTGTCTACGCCGTCTTCAATGTTAATGAGGCAATTTTGTACATCATTATGATTGGGCCCTAGTGCATGAGGCCATTCGCGAGCTATTGGTGACCGGCGATTCATAATTACCCGTTCGTGACGAAAATAATGAATGAGCACGAAAGTAAACAAAGATTGACCCATGGCAATGGTCTAACTACTTTTTATTTATCAAAAGAGGATTTTATAGACCGCAGACTTGACATCTAAAACTTGAAATTGAAATGACGAAAGGAAATACTAGATATTAAACAAAAGTCCCTAAACAATGGGACAAAACTTTCACAAGATTAACACTAAGGGGCACATGATTGCCAATTTATATGCGACGAGGAGCCTTGTTCTTGCGAGGATGCCTGCTTCCTTGAACGGCTCTGAAATATGTATCCAGTCCATTCCCAAATCCCTCTCCATGAGCTCTGCTTGCTCGTGCTGGGTGCTCTCACTGATTGAGTGAGGGACCAATGGCTTCCATTTTGTCGGGATACGATGGTTGTGGATGTAGGACGTAGAGGCGTGGTGGGCTTTTTCTTCTCCTCAAGCCCTTCGGTACCACAATCCTTTTGCGATGGCACTTGTTCCATGTTTCCTCGATAATGTCAATCTCGAATGTGTATTCACGGCTTTGATGGGTGAAAAAAAGTGGAGGGGCCTTCCTCTTGAAAAGTGGCGGGATCTCTGAAGGGCTCCATATTGTCGTGCCACCCGATATGGGAAATAGGAAACGGCGCCGGTGAGGCCGAGCAACGGAATTGGATGGCGCGTCTATAAGCAAAGTGAGCTCTCTTTTCATGGAACCAACCAGCACACCATTGGAATACCTCGGGAGTCGGGTCTCTTAGGAAGTTTATCCAATTTAAACAGCTTTGGTTAGGAATGTATGGTCCTAAAACCATAAATTTCTGCAATGGATTTTCAAAATTATTTGTTTCGGATGATTGCATGAAGTCTCGAAATTCGCTTAGGTGAGAAAAGAACCAGACTTGTAAAATTTCAGGAGAGGCCCGCATGATTTTCTCCGAGTTGTCTTTAAAACGATTAAAAGACAAGAATGTTTCGGTTAAAATCATGTTGACATAATTTTGCCCCCTTAAGATTTGATCAACTATCCATGCCATTTTTGGACTTATGACGTTTCTTTGGTGGGGAAAATGATGAACCCGAAAAAGGCCGGAGAAAAATCTCACTTTTTTGGGTCATGGGTTGGTTTTCAAAACAAAGCAGTCAAAAATGCTAGTGGGCAAGTATTATGGTTGTTTTCAAGAATTTGCCTCATGACATGGACTTGAGTTCTTAAAATTCGTGCTAACCCACGCAACGGGATAATGCCCGTTGACGGCCTAACAAGCTTTTTCTCGAGAGGCATTCCAAAGATTATGCTGTATTCTTCCGAGTTGGGGTTAGCTCGAACTTACCGAACATAAAAGTAGTCGTCTTCGGGCACCGAAATGTGTCATGGCCTGTATGACTTCGGTGAACACGGATTTGGATCAACGATAGAAGATGACCGACTTTGGCTTTCACATGGTCTTGGGCGTCTTTGGTCCAATTGACCCCACCATCTGAAGAGTTCTGCTTTGGGAGCGGGAATGAACTGGATATCATCTTCTCCCATTGCATATAAACCGGGACTCGAAAAACCTACCCTAAATTGCCATGGGCCAATAAAAAGATTGAGTAAAAGTAAATAAATTACTTCTGCTTTTTTAAAGAAAATGGCAAGCACAAAGACATGTACATGGAACGTGCGGCTCGATTTCTAACTATGAAGGCTTGGTGAGATTAAAAGGATATCCGCCCGTCGCGGTCTCGCGTTAGCAGATATCCTCCTAACCTCGGCTAAGAAATTCGGAGAAAAGAAAGGCAACCTCTACATCGCGGTCTCGCGTTCGAGGTCGTATCTTTCTTAACACCATCCTAGAAATCCTATGGCGGCCCGTCCGGCGGCCGGGTTGTGTGTGCCATGTGTAGTGTTTAAAACGAAAAAGCATGCACAACAGTTTATAATCACAAGAAAATCTATTTTAAGCAAACTTAAAATAAATTTCTAAGCTTTTGACCTGCATAAAGAAAAAAACCTAAGTCAGTAAAGAATTTGAACAAGACAAAAATGGCCTAAGTCTTCAATTCCCCAGTGGAGTCGCCAAGCTGTCGCGACCTCTTTTTTTCTGGCGCCCGCAATCGGGTACGGGCGCCTAAGGAGGCTAATGGCTCGGCTGAATTTATTATGCCCGGACTCTCCCAAGTCCACCAAATCACGACTTTAATAGTCTAAGTTTTTAACTGTAAGTTAATTTTTAAAACGGAGTCGCCACTAATCAATTTGGGGTGGGTTGATTAGAAACCCAAGCGAAGTATTGGGAGAAATACTCACTCTGCGTAACCGAGAAATTAGGATCGGGACTTGATTACACTAGTTAATCACTAATGCCCTTTCGGTACCTAATCTTGTTTAAACCTTGAGGTTTTTTGGATGTTCGAGGGATTTTCCATGCATTTTTGGGAGGAAAAACATTTCTTGAGTCTTTTTCTAATTTTTTGGATATAAAAGGGATTTTTTTGGATTTTTTTTTTGAAAATACAAGTCTTTTTTGGCTTTTTCTGAATTTTTGGTTTTTTTTTTGGATTTTTGGCATTTTTTTGAAAATATGGAATATTTTTTATTTTTTATTTTTTATTTTTTATTTTTCAGAAAATAAAATATTTTTTTATATTTTTCAAAATATTTTTCGAAAATAAATTATTTTTTACTTTTCTCGATTTTTTAGAAAATAAAAAATTTTTCAACATTTTTTAAATATTTTTCGATTTTCTGGAAATTAAAACATTTTTTAATATTTTTTCGAAAATAAATTATTTTTGATTTTTTTTTGAAATATTATTTATTATTTATTATTAAAATATTATAAAAACTGACCGGGTCGGATCCGCGGGTTGGGTCCGACCCGGCCGACGACCACGCGGACGGGCCCGCAAACGCGGGCCCGACTCGGATTTTTGTCCTCTTTTCTTTTTCTTTTTTTATTTATATTGAAACGGCGTCGTGGCCGGTGTTTAGAGACAACCGGCCCGGCCCGACAACCCGGTCCAATAGCCCGCTCCCTTCGGCGAAACCCTACCCGGTCCCGACCCATACCCGACCCGGCGACCCGGTTTTCATCCGTCCCCACTCGCGAAACCCTACCCGAACAGTGGCCGGATCCGACCCGGGCCGGGTCCGACGCAATTCTTCCTCCCTCCTCGTCTATCCGCGGCGCCGATGGAGGGGCTAGGAGGTCGAATGGCGGCGGTCCGGCGTCGGCGGCGACGGAGGCTAGGGTTTCGACTAAAGGGGGCAAGCCTCCGAACGGCGGCGACGGAGGCGGCTGCGCGGGTTGAGACGCGGGCGAAACGACGATTAGGGTTACGAGAGGGAGGGGAGCTTCCGTTCGACGGCGGCGGGGTGACGATGGCGTACGGCGGCCGACGGCGAATGAACTCGTACCTATCTCCGCGAGCCGCACTAGTCGATTTCGCGATGAAGGGCTTTGATTCGGCCGAGTCTTCGAACGATTGCGTCCGAGTCGGGAAGTAGCGGCGGCGTCGGGAAAAACAGGATCGTCGAGGCGCGAGGGCGACGGTACGGTTTGACGGCGTCGGGGTGGTGCTCGGTCACGCAACGGCGGCGGCGGTCGCTCGGGCGACTAGGCACGGCGGATTTCCGATCTGCGCCCGGATCTCGACCCTCTCCCTCCGGCCGCGAGCTCTCAGATCGGGGTTCGCTCGCCGCCGATCTCCCCCGAAGTCTCTCGGAGGGAGGTCGTTGAGCTCGCTACCCGATCGCTTCGCCCTTGCTCGCTCTTTGAGTTCCCCGAAGTCTCTCAGGGGATCTCTCGGAGCTTGCTGGCTGGGTCTGTCGCTCAATGGAGGCGGTGCTTCGGTATTTATAGGCGAGGGGTGGCCGGTCGACGGAACTTCGACCGCCGGTCCCCCTCGCGTGCCGAGCAGCCCTTGACGGCCGGACCGGTGTCCCATCCGACGCCAGCTGCTTCCCCCCACGTCGCTGTCCATCTGCTCCTCCGGCGTCGCGCCCTTTGCGCGTGTGTTGCAGAGGCGCGAGGAAGAAGAAGACTCGGCTGGGCCGAGCCGAGGCGGAAATGGGCCGAGGGCCCATGCGAAGGCTGCTTCTCCCCCTTTTCTGTCCTTTTTTCGCTTCTTTTCTGTTTTTTTTTTTTTTTTTTAAATTTATTATCTGAAAAAGTTAAAAATAAAATAAACTAAAATAAAATAAAGTAAAGTAAAACCTAATTAATTAGAATGAAATTTTAGGCGTCAACAATAGTCCAAGAGGCCCTTGACAGGATTATGGGCAACCGCACAACAGTTATTGTTGCCCACCATACGAGCGCTGTTAGGAATGCGACTATTATTCATTGTGGGAAAATGGTGGAGAAAGGTAGGTCGCAATCTGACTTGAATTAAACAATGGAACTGTGAATTTAGCGAAGCAACTATTATTCCTAGTACGTACAAGTATATCGTGACTATTGATGCCTCTCTAAAACGGTCCAGGTTCACACTCTGAACTGCTCAAAGATCCAAATAGTGCATATTCTCAACTAATACGCTCGCAGGAAGTGAACAGGGAATCTGAACAAGCGCCAGATGCCCAAAACAGTTCAGAGATCACTGAATATAATGGACAGTCCAGTCATAGGATCTCGTACAAACAATCCATTAGTCGGGGTTCACCTATCGGAAATAGCACATGACCAAAACAGGTCAGAGATCACTGAATATAACCGACAGTCCAGTCAAAAGATGGTGTCCAAACGATCCATTAAGCAGGGAAATGGCTGCAGCCACTTGCTCTCGGTCTCCTTTGGGACCGTGGCTGGACTACAATCCTCCTGGAAGCTCAGAAAAAGCGCCAAAGGTCTCACTGCGCCGTCTTGCTCGTCTCAACAAACCAGAAGTTCCCGTCTTGCTATTTGGAGCTGTCGCTGCAGTTGCTAATGGCGTGACATTTCCGATTTTCAGCATACTCATATCCAGTGTTATCAAGACATTCTATGAACCATCGCATGAACTTAGAAAGGATTCTAAGTTTTGCGCACTGCTGTTTCTAGTCCTTGGCATCGCATCATTCGTGGCATATTCAGCTCTGACATACTTATTCTCCATGGCTGGTTGTAAGTTAATTGAGCGAATCAGACTAACGTGTTTCGAAAAGTTGGTCCACATGGAGGTTGGCTGGTTTGATGGACCTGATCACTCAAGCGGTGTGACATTGGGGCAAGTCTCTCAGCAGGTGCTGCATTAGTGCAAGCCCCAGTTGGAGATACGTTAGTTCAGATTGTTCAGAACATTGCATCGGCGGTTGCTGGTTTGGTCATTGCTTTTGCTGCAAGCTGGCAACTAGCGCTGATCATCCTTGTCTTAATCCCTCTAGTTGGTGTCAATGGATATGCTCAAGTGAAGTTCATGAGAGATTCAGTGCAGATGCAAAGGTAAGCATTTTTAAAGTGTCCTTTTCTTTTACTGCTCACTAAATAAAATAGCTTGAGGTCTTTATATATTCCCAATTCATAATTTTGAGTCCTAGGTTCAAAGAATTGAAAACAGAAAGGCCATCTTTGAAATTTCTGATTCACATTCCGTGTAATCTTCAATGGCATAAAAAGGTTGTGCCACGGTTTCTGTTATCTTGCAAATAATCTCAATTGTCTGTGATACGAGGAAGCAAGCCAAGTGGCTGTTGATGCGGTTGGAAGTATGAGGACCGTTGCTTCTTTCTGTGATGAAGAGAAGATGATGCAGCTTTACAAGAAGAAATGTGAAGGCCCCATGAGAACACATTTTGACAAGGACTGATCGGTGGAATTGGGTTCGGCATGTCCATCTTCCTGCTGTTCTGTGTGTATGCAACAAGTATCTATGCCGGAGATCGACTCGCTCAGGATGGCAAAACAACATTCGGATGTCTTCAGGGTACGACAGATTTTCTTTCAATGCTACACAGTGTTTTCTTGGGAATTTCTCAGAATTATGATTGCCTTTCCCTTATTTGGCCGCAGGATTGCTGTTGAAACTGTTTTCTGTTAATGGCCCTGAGACATTTTCTTGGCAGGATTTTTTTGCTCTGACCATGGCAGCCAGTGCAATTTCACAAAGTTCCTTCACTTCCGATTCCACCAAAGCCAAAGGGGCTGTTGTTTCCATTTCCGCAATAATAGACCGCAAATCCAAGATAGACACAAGTGATGAGTCAGGGACAAAATTAGATAATGTGAAAAAAGTGATTGAGCTTTTGCCATGTCAGCTTCAAATATCCCTCTAGGCCAGACATTCAAATATTCCGTGATCTCAGCCTGTCCATTCACTCTGTAAAGGTAAAACTTCGAATTTTATCTGATGCCTAACTTTAAATATGATTTCCTCGACTGAGCATTGAATTACGAGAACAACACTAGTGTTTTGATTACTTGAACATGAGACTGTTGCTTTGGTCAGAGAAAGTGGGAGTGGAAAATCGACAGTGATAGCGCTGCTGCAACGCTTTTGTGATCCTGATTCTCGTCACATTACACTCGACAGAGTGGACATTCGGTCTGCTCAGCCAAGAGTCGGTTTTATTCAACGAGACAATTCACGCCAACACAGCTTATGGGAAGGATAGAGATGCAGCCGAGCAAGAAATACTCGTTGCATCAGAATTAGCAAATGCCCACAGGTTAGACAGTCGTTGCTTATTCCGTATACTTGATTTACATTTGCTTTCAAATGAGCTTATCTAATTTTTTCTGTACGAATTTAATGTCCAAGGATATGCTACCATGGTAGGGGTCTAGTTGTCGGGCAGTCAGAAGCAACGAGTGGCATTAATCACGCTTTAGTTTAAAGTACTAAAATGTTTCTGCTTGACGAGGCTACGAGTGCACTGAATGCAGAATCTGAGAAGATGGTTCAAAAGTTGGACTGCGTTGTGGTGAACAAAACTACACTTGTGATGACTCATAGGTTATCTACAATCAAGAATGCGGACGTGATGGCAGTAATTAAAAACGGAGTCATCGTCGATAAACGAAAGCAATAGACTTCAATCAACATCAAGGATGGTCTCTATGCATCCTTAGTTGCCCTACACACCAGTAGCAGTCCCGCATAGCTCATTAGGCTTAAAGTTTGTTGAGACTCTTATACAACTAGATGTCGTATGTAATTGTACTGCCACAACAAGCCGATGCTAAAAGACATGGAAATGCCTCACGCTCCATGCTGCTTTTACTGGTTAGCTCCTTCTGTCTTTTTTCGTGTAAGTGGAAATTAGTCTTGGAACCTCTCGTTTGTCAGCTTTATACACGACAAGAACCACCATTTGACTCCAAAAATTTTCCAATTGCAGGTGGATGCAAAGAAGTCACACATAACGGTTTCTAATCTATGGTTTTCGACTCCTAAATATAAAGATATGTTGCCAAAACCATGCTTCAGCATCAGAAGCGAGACGAACTTTATTTAATATGAAGTCTTGAAAAGTGCGAAGGATACAAACGCCAGAACCCTACCTATCGAGATTATGGAAAACGACTCCACGCATGGCCGCTTTGAACAGGACAATCTAGAAGCCTATAATTTGTAGGAGACGGGTTTATCCTATTGCTGATCTTGCTCGTTAAGGTTGAGATGGTTCCTCGGTCAATGGACGGGGAGAGATGGGAAGACAGATACACGAGCACAATTTTAAAATTTTGCTCGTTGAGTACGTGGAACAAGCAACCACTGTCCAACCCATGATCATTGCACTCCATTGGTAGTATAGTCAAGATTAGTACTACTGGAAAATATCAAATCACTCAAAAGATAGATGGGCCACACCAGACCTTACTTAGATATAAATTTCACATCTTGTGAAAGATTTAATCAACAGTTAACCGCGCTTGTACAATTCTTACATGGGCGGTTCGAGCTTCCGTCTCGTCAAAAGACTTCTAGACTTTCTTTTACAACTAAACCCTCGATCATTTTAATTATAGGCCGGAAAGTTACAATACTTTCAAAAAAAAGATATGTGATCAATTCCAAATACTGGGGTGGCGCAAATGCAAGTGCCCCGATCTTCATTTTTCTCGGCGATGAAGCACCCATCGACAGCGCCATGACCGGTGTTGGGTTCATGACAGATAACGCGGCTCAGTTTAAAGCGCTTTTGGTCTCTATAAAGGTAATAAAATGCCCTATATAATTTGCCTAATAGTACCTTTTTTTTTTCCCCTTTTGTTTGCCGTGCATATGTACATATACACGCAACTTACAAACATAAATGGAAATTGGTTTTATGGTGAATCAATTCTGTATGGGTGGACACTCAGTAAAGCACTAAAAGACGCTAATACTCGCGGATATTTTAGCTCGGTGCAAGCTCTTGCCAATTACGCGGAAATCCTTGTATACTTGACGTGGAAATTGAATGCCAAACATTCTCCGATAATTGTCAGTGGAGGACCATACGGGGGATGTAAGTGAATATATTTTCACTTATCAGCAATATGACTACTGCTATAGATCAAGATTAAAGAAAACAGCCCACCACGTACATTGACGAGATCAATTCTGATGTACGATTCCCATTGATTATAGTAGGATGGAATAAACACACATAATCGTGACAACGACTATTGCTGATAAGGGACAGAGGTGGGAACGATGTCGATTTGTACTCTCCTCCATTGTCCGATCTCAAGCACTTAGGCTTCTTCCTCATTGAAGTCTCAACTTCGACTTTCCATTCTTGTGAACTTGTCAAAAACCTCACTTTTGTGTTCCATGAAATAGACCCAAACTTATCGAGAGAAATCATTAATAAATGTCACGAATTATTCCTCCCCCTTTTGACTTTACCATTGAAGGATCCATGCATTCGTGTGTACATACTTGAGCACGCCCTTGCTCCTATGAGTTGCAATCTTGAACCGTACTCTGCATTGTTTTCGAAACACACAAAATTTGTAGAAATCTAATTTGCATAGTTTCATACCTTAGAGTACATTCCTCTTGTGAGGCTTCATCAATCCTCATTTCTCTATATGCCCGAAATGCATATGCCATAGATACGTGTTATCTATCTACATGCTAGCATCCATGGACATAGATGCTCCACCTTGCACTATAGTTCTAGAAGTTGATATAAATTCTCGTGCCTCTATCCCTTTAGAACAACCAAAGCTCCCTTGATCACCTTCAAGACTTCACGTTGAGTCGACTACTTGCATCCATTTTATTCAAGTGCTCCAACAAATTTAGATTCTTCCTTAGACCTAGTACATGACGCACATCCACAGGGTTTTGATCATGCCATCAAACATCCTAATTTTCATTATTCCAACTCCCACAGTCCTGCACGTGGTGTCATTTCCAATGAGAACTAAACCACCATCATATGCCTTGTACTCATCGAAAGCTTCTCGATGAGGACATGTATGATAAGTGCATTCGGAGTCCAAGATCCACAAATCTTCAAAGGTGTCCTTGTCTAACAGTATGGACAAGACGTCCACATCATTGATCTCAATGTTGTCGGCTACACTTGCTTCATCTGAGTTTTTCTTCTTTTTCTTGTTCTCATTTGGATAGAATTTCTTGGCATGCCCTTCCTCATTACACCAATAGCATCTTCCTTTGAACTTTCCTTGGATTTTGATTGACCCTTACGGCTCACTCCTCGATTCGTTGATCTTCCTCTTCCTTAACTGCTTGTCTTCTTCCCAAAGAGTCCCTCTCCCGAAGATTTTGAACTACTTGCCCTTCAATACATAGCAGAAATCAAATCCACTCCGGAGGTATGGCTGGCTTTCTCCCCAAGTGAAGGTATAAGACTTCTACTGCATCCTCCCAACACATCCACACTTGAAAAGAACATTGTGTCAGCAACAAATTTTTGCATCTTCTGCATATGTCCTTGACTTCATCTGAAAGCAATTTCTTCCCTTCACTAATTGAATTCAATAAGGAAGCTCTCACTGGAAGCATAAAAACAGCAACCCCTCTGTTTGTTTGAGGGTGCGCAGTTCATGAAGCCACGCGATTTCTCTCTTGCTAAATGTGATGAATTGTGGAATTCCAAGCTAGTTTGATTAACACGTTCAGACATCTTTTTCTTATAAATGTTGAAGAGCCTAAGCAAGCTCCTAAGTCCACTCTCCAGCTGACCTGTTCAGATTTCATAAAACCAGAATCTTTTTCCCAGATCGATTTCGAAATGAGCATTAGAAGAACACATGTTCTCTTGCTTCAGCTTCTTGCTTGCACAACAAACATTTCTCATCCACAGAGCACCACTTCCTCATTCTATCTCCAGTTTGCTGCGTCTCATGAATAACCAACCAGATAATAAAAGCATGCTTCGGGACATTTGCCCGATAAGTCTGGGCACTGGACCTTACTCCTCTGAGGCTTAAGCAGTTTCCAAGCTTCCTGTTGAGTAAATTTCCCATGACATGACAGAGAAGAATTAGTCGTTAAATCTTTTGGTTTTCCTTATCTATGATCGGTTTAAGTTATGAAATTATAGTTTCTTTCTACAATATGGTGACCTCTCTGGTTTTTCTTTTGTGTATAAATCTGCTTTGCTGATATCCTGCATTTCTCTTCGAAAGTTCTTTCTTGTTTTGGTCAATATACCTATCCCTTCGTTTTTAGTTTCAGTGCCTATATTTCGAATATCGTGATTGTTATGGAATTTCGATCTTTTCTGGATGCTATACCTTATAAGACGGTGGACAAGGTCGCCGCTTGGAAGGAAGGGATCTACGGTTCTTTTCTGGAAATTCTTGAGATACCTTTGGAATGTTCTTTTCATGCACATGTAGTATTTTGGTGGTTTCTGTTCATGTGGTCAACCTGGAAGGATGTAATGCGTTGAAAAAGATAGCGATAACACAAGTAGAACTGGGAAGAGAGCAGCATATACACCTCGACCCTGGTTGTCCCTCCTCTATTCAGCTGAAGTTGTCTTGTCGGCGTTGCTTCATGTTATGGAAGAAGGAAAGCACCAAGTCCTGACTAAGAATCATGTCCTGACTAAGGACAGAACCACGTACGGACTCTTTTCTCTTGCGGTTTTTCTGCGAAGAATTCGCGAAAAGGAATTTCATGGTTTAATTACTTAAGACTGTCATCATATCATCATACCATCAAATTATCATATATATTTCAGCTCCTGAAGCATAGCAGAGGTTTGAATTGTGGATTTGAAAGGGGAGGTATTATGTCTTCAAAATCGTCTATGAATCCCTCTATAGCCATGGAAGATGGCCCATAATACCGTATGACATGATATTGTACTACTTTTTGTGGCAGTCTTTATATTCTATTTTGACACCAATAAATATAAATGGTTTCTCGTTTTTGTATTTTTGTAAGAGGGGAGATTGAGGGAAAATATAATTTTTTGAGTATTTTCTACTCCCGTTTTGCTCACCCAAGCTTCCCAAACAAAGCCTAAAACATGCCTTGACGCGGCTATAGTTTTTGTTCATTAGCTTCATCCTGTGAAATTATCTTGGAGATAATAAATGAAGGTCACGACCCATGATGTGACTAAGGCTGAATTATTAGTGCATATAAGCTCATTTTCTCTTTGGTTTGTAATTCCACAGTTCCGACCGAAAATATCTCCGTTTTCATCTACAGATACAAAACTCATTTTCACTTTGAGGGCACTGAAATCTTTGGCGTGCGGGCACCGATATGTGTACCATCTCATCAAATTTTGACGATGCGTGATTTACAAAATGAAAGGACAAAGCAAGCTTCGCGACTAGTACATCGCGGAAACTGTCCTCCTCTGATCGAAGAAGTTGAAGGCCGTGACTGGTGGAAGACCAGGAAATTACAGGTGGGAACGCAAAATTTGAGGGAAAGGAAAGGAAATGCAGAGACGGATGGGCACCGTGCGCTTTCATTCGAACGTGAGAGGGACAGAGCCACGACCCCTTGCGCGTTATGGGAGTGGTGAAGTCAAAGTCGTTGTCCCCCCCTGCAAACGGCTTTCCAAGTCAATCCTTAAAAAAGATCCAAACGGCCATCGGCCAAGTTAAAGAGCACAGCAAGAGCATCTAAAGTCGGACCAGGACCGCCACTTTCCCATGTTCCCTCTCCAATTCTTGCTCCACTTCCTCAGCACCGTCGTGCAAAGAATCAAGATCTTCGCTCGCTCTCTCACCATGTCAGAAAACCTCAAGAACCACCAAGTACAAGAAGAGCCACAGTCCACGGCGCAGTACCCTGATCCGTTCGACCCGGTCTTGCCGGCGACCCCTATTTCCTACCCGATCAAGACCCTTGAAGAGCTCGAATCTCGGTCCTACTTCGAATCTTTTCACTACCCTTTTAACGCCGCCTCTGTCTCTCTCCAGACAGCGCATGGGGGTTTGCCCAACAGGCCCAGGATCCTGGTTTGCCATGATATGAAAGGTGGGTATGTGGATGATAAGTGGGTACAAGGCGGGGACAACCCAAATGCTTACGCAATATGGCATTGGTACCTCATGGATGTCTTCGTCTACTTCTCTCATAATCTCGTCACTCTGCCTCCTCCTTGTTGGACTAATGCTGCCCACAGACATGGCGTTCAGGTAATGATACTTCGTTGAACTGCTGCTGATGTTGAGAACATGGTTTTGATTTTCCCTTTTGATGGATTAACCTTTCTTTCTGTCGGGGGTCCCGGAAAGTTAATGCTTTACGTTGCTTTTGGGGAAGGGGATCGTGATAAGGTTGAAAAGAGCTGCCTGTTTCAGTGTCTTTAGTAAGTTCGGGTAAATGATTGATTGCGATTTGCAAAGAGTTGGACCCATCTGTGTTTCTAAGTGCTTTGTTGTATGAGGCCCATAAAGGGCGAAGTTTCGAGATATTTCCACAACGCTTCGCAGGAGTGCATGAGTGAATATCCAATCTAGCTAACTTCTACTGTTCAGTTTTTCATTTTGTGTCTAGTGAGAATAGGAAGACTCTGCCCCTCCATTTTTCTGCTTTTATATCTAGGCTCTTCCATCGATGAATCCGATGGCACTTGGTTTTCCTTTTTCCATGAGGAGGCTTTTATAAATGATGATTGTGCTATCTTGGCTATCGCCACACTCACAAAAATCTATTCAAAACTGATACTTGTGTTGATGTAGATTTTCCTTTTCTTGCCTTGACATAGCTGGTTGGGGGTAAAGAAGTAGCTAAGTGGGAAATCTGCTTATGGTGTGTTTGATAAGTGTATATACTTTCCTACAGTCTATGTGTTGAGTAAGGTGACGGTAATTTCACTTACACTTTACAAATTTTTTATCAATGTCATTAGGTCTTGGGAACATTCATTGCAGAATGGGAAGAGGGACAACTTACTTGCAACAAGCTGCTTTCAACAAAGGATTCTGCTCAGATGTATGCGGAGCGTTTGGTAGAACTTGCGGTTGCATTGGGGTTTGATGGATGGCTGGTATGTTGCCCATAGAAAAAATATGTCTAAGACCGAATACATCTTTCTTTGCCAGTTTTTTATGTACTGGAGTCTTGTATAGGGAAGGTCGGATGATGGTGCCATGGCATTCAGCAAACCTATATGGTTAATGCATGTGAATTTGATAGAATCATGAAATCTCACGGTGGGAGCACAAAATCTTGGCTTTAATCTGCACCGATTGTGTTTTTGTGATTGTGAGTGTGTGCGTGTGTGTATGTGTGGAGTTTCGTGTTTGAGGAGATCAGAGCAGATAAATGAAATTAGAACAATAAATCTCCACTTTCTTATAATTATACTGCCAGGGATTCTGCTATGCAGACGGGACTTGTCTGTAGACTTTTTTTAGGGAACTATGCCTTTTAAGAGATATCATATCATGTCAACAAGAAAGCGAGGGATAATTGAGTGTTATTGTACCTCCTTACTTCTGGTAGAGGGCCAAGAATGGCCTTTCCTTTACGAAGCTGACTAAGTTATCCTTTGTTTACAGATCAACATGGAGGTCAACTTGAAACTAGAACAAATCCCCCTTATGCTAGAATTTGTCAGGCATTTGACCGAGACAATGCACTCCAAAGTGCCTGGATCTTTAGTCATTTGGTCGGTTTCAGAAATCCCCTTTCGGCTTACCTTATACTCCTTTTCGGACCGGATTTGTCATAAAATTGAGATTCTTTCCTTTCCTTCCTTATCAGAGAGGGGCCCCTTAGGGAGCGGGGCTTCTTTATTGAAAAAAGGGGAGGTGAGGGGGGAAGGAAGAATGGAAAGGGGGATGGGGAAGGTCCGGAAAGCCCTCACTTTATTGATGGGACATTTTGAGATTCATCCCCTAGTCTGTGAGGAAAAGGGGCTCTTAACATAGACTTTCGATCAAACGAAACGATTTCATTTTTCTTTCTTTTGATCTTTATATCTGTAAAAAGGATATTTATTGTTTTTATGCAGGTATGACAGTGTAACCATTGATGGCAATCTTAGCTGGCAAAATCAACTGAACAACTACAATAAACCTTTCTTTGATCTTTGCGATGGCATTTTTGTAAATTACACATGGCAGGTACACCTCATTCCTTTCTTTTAACTATGAAATATGCATCGTTTTCATCTTGACTTTAGTTGTATCGAAATTCTCTTATGCATTATGCAGGAAAACTATCCAAGGCTTTCAGCTGCTGTTGCAGGTGATAGGAAGTATGATGTTTACATGGGCATTGACGTATTTGGAAGGAACACTTATGGCGGTGGGCAATGGAAGGTGTGTAAGATATTAGTCTCTCCATACACATTGCTCTTTCCTCATTGTGCCATAGCTTTTTCGATGCTTACTGTTTTTTAGCTTATAAGGCAGAAGATTTTCTGTTGAATTCTGTAACCACTTTTAGGATTTTAAGCTTTAAATATGTAATCGATCTCCCCTGAAAATCATAAGTTTTCCTTTAATCTGATATTTTAACTGATCGTGGAGAAGGAACTAGTCCGTGTAGCAGAAACAAGCTCTAAAATTTTAAGGCCACCTGGCCACATGATTTTTCTAAAAGGAGGAATTAACAGATCAAGCAATTCAAAAGGACCAAAGGAGATCGAGCAACGCTAGAAGAGAAAAACTCTGGACAGTGTTAAGTAGGTAATCTTTGAAGAGCAGAAAACGACGAGCATCACCATGGTATTCAAATGGAATAAATGATGCTGTCGAAGCCTTCTATAGCATCTTCCACTTCCTATTTAGACCCCTACTGCATTCTCACTGCTATCATGGGCATGGCAAATTAAAAATGTTTATGACATTCAGCTTAGAATACTTGAACTTATAGTTGTGGAATGTCTGGGACCTTAGTCTTGTTGAAACTGTTTTGTTTCTTCTAGTCCTTGATTCTCCAGTTACCTCATGGGCATTTTCTTGTCTTTTATGAGTTCGACCTCTAAATCCTTCGAAATACCAGATGCATTCTAAATACTGTAGCAATGCATTAGCTTGTCATTTAAAGAAGGTTAGATCATATTCTGATTTATACAGGATAATTTGAGGTATTAATTTTTATTGTTATTTTTTTGGTGGGGGGCCGGGGGGGGGGGGTGTTGGGGGTTTGGATATGATATCTTTGCATGTCTTGTAACCATTAACTGTGGAAGCATTCTACTACTTAGGACTCGTTTGCTTTTGTAGGCAAGTGTTGCACTAGATGTGCTGAAGAAGGACAAGGTTTCAGCAGCTATATTTGCTCCAGGATGGGTCTATGAGACTAAGCAGCCACCTAATTTTCAGACTGCTCAAAATCAGTATACTTTCTCCTTCATAATTTTCTTCTAATCCCTTATAAACTTGCATCAAGCTCAAAGTGCATTAGTTTGTCAATTACAGCTTTAGATGCTAAGTTCTCTCCCAGTTCATGTGCAGATGTATCTACATCATAGATTGGAAGCTTCTAATCATAGGTTGAATTTTGCATGATATGAATAGCAATGCACAAGATCTACAAATTATACAACAAGTTTCATTGTCATTTCTTTCCTTCTCTTTGTCATACTTTGCAATTGGCAGTTGGTGGAGTCTTGTTGAAAACTCATGGGGAGTACTGCAAAGATATCCAAAATCACTACCTTTTCACTCCAATTTTGATCAGGTTCTGACTACATTTGACTCATTTCTAGTCTATACATATGCTCGTTGCTACTACGCAAATCTCATTTTGCAATGTCAACTAGAACTCTGTGTGGAATCTATTAATAGTTTTCCGATGTTAATAATTTATTTGTACAAAAGGGTAATTTTTTTCCCGCTCTTTCTTCAACTCCGGATCATTATAAGTCATTTGATTATAATGGGTTCTAGAAAAGATGCTGTCATGTGTTTTCACTTTCCTTCTAGTATAATCAAAGTTGAGGCATACTCGATGATACAACATACCAGCATGCAGCAGGATCCTGGGTTTTATAGGTGATTTATTTTTCTGAAAAAGTTTTCTCTGCTTTTAAATGATGCAGGGTCGTGGCTATCATTATTCTGTTGATGGGAATCAGATATCTAAGGCACCTTGGTGTAACATATCTTGCCAAAGTTTTCAGGTACTCCTATGATTTCAGGAGAAGTTTTAAAGTACATGAATTTTCTTTCATGTGAAACTAGAAATAGCTCCATTCTTATCGCATGGAGAACAGCGAGATCTTTGATTACTTAACTTCTAAGTGCTTTAATTGGTATGCCAATCAGTTATTAATTGGTATTACAAGTTATGTCAAGACTGGATTGAGGCAGCAATAAGCAAGACAGTTGAGACTGTAACATCCTAAGGATGATATATATTCAAAAAGCTGAAATATCTGGATCCTGAAATTCTTTCTGAATTCTACTACCCTTGTTCATCAATTGTCCTTTTCATGGCATAGTGGAATCATTATAACATGGTGTTGTGGCCACTAGGCTAAAATGCCTAAACGAGTTACATCACGTGAAAAGCAGCAAGAAAACATCCATTACACAGTTGCATTACAGGTCCACAGAAGTTTGGTCAAAGCTCGATGGCCTTATGAAAATTTTAGGACATGGGTATCACCACTGACGTCTCAGTCTCACTGCCTGGCTGAAAAAGTGCAAGTTCTAGTTAACTCCTTTGAAATTGGAATATCCACCGGTATGCTGAACATGCCAGAGCGATTTCATATTATTGTCTTGGAGTCAGGAGATGAATTAGAAAATAGCTGTGAAGTTGATTAATTCAACTTGTGAGCTATAATGTTTCCATAAATGAACATAGGCTCGACCCCAAGATTTCAGTGACAACCAGAAAATTTGGAATTCATCTATTGCTAATGATCTGAGACTGAACTTGATATTGATTCTACTCTTTCCACTGTAGGTACTGTATATACTGAATTCAACTTGTGCTTTCTTTCTTCTCTTGTTCATTCATGTGATTGATATTTGGCAGCCTTTTCTTGAGTTCCATGGAGATGGCAGCGTCAGTCCCATTGACGTCGGTGTGAAGTAAGTTCCAATGCTCTTAACAAAAATTTGCCAATACTTTCTGCATGGTTAATTGCTTTGAATGCAAGGGTAGGGCAAATGATGGATGTGCACTTACAGTAGGGGGTTTTTAACTTTGCAAGATGCTCTTTATATAGGAAATCACTAGTTTACATATGCAGTTAAGGCTTCATTTATTGATCAAAATAGATGAATATCGGGCAAAAGAGGGTCTGGGTATTGAATTGTTATGATGTCCGGGCTGAAAGCGAGGATGAGATCTGGTATGTGAAAACAACTCGAAATCCACATGTATGCAAGCTTTGGACATTCCATGTATCTTTCTTCTTTCTCATTATATTTCCTTTTTCTAAGTCTTTTTAGTCACATCTATTTCACACATTAGTCATTACTTTGTCATCCTAAAGCATTAAATTGCAGAAAGCAGACATCCAGTAGAATAATATAAGAGGATCGTGACCTTCAAAGAAGTGATTGGATGAATACAAAGAGCTGATCTCTAAAAACAATAATCAAAGATCTTTCTGCTGTTTCCCTTTCTTGCTATATGTCGATGTCAGGTCTTCAGTCTTACTATAGTTAGATTTTCAGTATATTATATATTAATCGAACATATTGTGCAAATGTTAAGTCTTAAGGAAGCATCATTCAGCAGAGGAGGGAATATCACGTTTAAAGGAACTCTCAAAGACAATGCTGATTTCACAACCAGGCTTTTTGAGGCAGAGCTTCCTTTAGGAAATTTGCCAATCTACTTCACTTACTCAGTAAGCTATCACTCTTGTCGAAATTCTATTGCTTGGAGAAGTTTGCAGCTTTCATCCCCGAAAGGAGGTCCAGATAACGTTGTGATATTGACAGTGATTGTTACTGAAATGCTAAAACCACTCAAATCTTTTAGGGCCTGAAGCAACTAATATTGTTAGCAAGGTTCTCTACATGTTACAATCGTTTCTGCTTTTTACAGGTAAAATCGAAGGGCAGTTCCCTTGTGGGCCTTTCCCTGGAATTTTCCTCAGAAAAGAATGAGAAGAACACTGTACTTCTCGCATCTCACGGAGATGCTTTAGATACGATGAGTCAGTTCGTCAGTAGATTCAGTAAAGTGATTATGCCACATCGGGTTACAAAGCTAGAGAGCTCCCCGGGATGGGTCATACTAGAGAGTAGCATATTGATGGAAGGATACACCTTGAAAGGAATCCGTGCTTTATGCTACAGGCCATTGAGTATGACGTCTGGATCAGATGACAGATCAGCGGAGTTTTATGCAGTTCTCGGTCACATTACCATCAAGACTGAGAAGCATAACTCGTTCCTTCCGCCCTCAAGCTCATGGCTAGTCGAGGGTCAAGATATCAAGTGGACCTCTAAGCCTCAGGGTTCGAAGACCGTCAGTCTCAAGATTTCATGGAAATGGAGAAATGGTAATTCTCCATACTTCAGTTATATCGTGTATGTAGAGGAAATAACCAAAATGGAAGGTACAGGCCCGGACCGAGTTGTGTCAGAGGGTGCACGGAAATTCCTCGGAGTAGCAGAAGTGAGATCCTTCTATGTGTCCGACCATGTTGTGCCGCCGAGTGTCGTGAGTCTCAAATTCGTCATCCAAGTATGCGGGGTCGACGGGGCTTGTCAGAAGCTGGACGACTCTCCATCTTTTACTCTTAAGTGTTGAGGCTGTTTCCGCCTCCATCAGACGGAATACATTCTAGATCTCCTCTTTGTTGCGGGAAGGAACGATTTGATTCAATACCATCGATCTCAGCCGTCCGATGACTGCAAATCAACCGTTTATGAGACGAAGTAATATATGAATTCTATGTCTCTATGACACGCTTTCGAGCATCATGATGACTCGTTAGCGATGCGTCGTATCAAATTGTATGTTCATTACCAATAAGAACGATATAGTTCGGATGATACACCAAACTCTTGAAGTATAATTGATTCCGGCAATGTGAACAATCTACCATAAGAGAAAATGGGAGTGCAATATCTACTGTTTTCCGACTTTATTTGATTGGGTCGACATTATGTTCACCATAGAATTTAGGAAGTGCTAAGCTTTCTACGCCAGGTCCCAGGCACAAAACGTGCTGCATGCCATAGTCATAATGCTAATGGTACTTAGAAGGTAATGATTCAAGAAAAGCAGCAATTCTTATTAAACTAAGAGAGGTTGTCATTGTGCGACTGATTTAGCTCAAGAGTTGGACAAATGAGAAAGACATCGTAGTCCGCATATTTTTATGTTTTGTCTACCTTACTCCAACTCCATAGTACACATATATTAAATTATCTCAAACGCTTTCTGTTTTTAGTCTTTCGATTTGACATATGATTTGTTTGTTTCCTCTAGTTTTTGTCTTATGGTTTGTACTAATGCTATTTCATAATACTCTAATTATTGTTAGCTTGTAAATTTCGATGCCGAGAAACGAATTGTGAAATGGCAAACCAAATTAGAGGCGACGGCAGAAGATGAATTTAAAGTGGGGGTGGGGTCAAATATTTCGTACAAGGGACAAAAGATATGGTTAATCCATGTGCTAAAAAGCAATAGCAGCCGCAGTTACGGATATCAGTGTCGACTTTCCATCTTACTTATGCTTCGATCCGTTCCATACACTTAACAAGTAAATGGCACAAAATCAAAGATGGTAACATGATCATGTCCTTATCGATGGCCCAAGCGGAATCTAGCATGTCCTTTTGGACTTCGAACTGAGGCGTCTGCTTGTCGGGGGCTCGTACTTGACCCTGTTGTGTGGCCTCACGATGAAGATTCAGAGTAGAGCTGTTGTCAAAGAAGAAGGGAAGATGGATTTGAAATTCAACTCAAATCAATTATTTAGGTTTTCCTTCTACGATCATTTGTCACGGTTGGTTTTGAAACTTATTCACGTGACTAATCATACGCCTCGGCACTCTTATAATCGAACTCCTTATTTTGGAATTAGGGAAAATGACACAAATAATTTCTAAATTTTAGCCTAATATGCAATGTAGTCCTTATACTTTTAATACGTTCGATGTAATTCATAAACTTTAGTACAATATGCAACGTCATCTCTGAACTTTTAATTTATTTAATATGGCATCTAAACTTTTGATATATATTCAATTTAGTTCATGAACTATATGAAAATGTTCAATATTATCCTTAATCTTAAATTAATGGAATAACAACATTAAAAATTTTCATAAAATTCATTTATTAAATGGAACGTGTACTAAAAGTCTAGATATTACAATGAACCGATTAAAAGTTCAAGAACTACATCACACATTGAGTCGAAATTCAAAGATTATTTGTGCCATTATCCTTTGAGATTACTACAATTATCGTGTTATAATACTATTAAATCCTCTAAGTAGGACGTCACGGTATATGTCAACACATGTTTTTGAGTCTGCCAAATGGGACAAATCCCATATAGTGTGCATTTTCACTTGCGATGTTGATATTGCATAATTGTGACAACATCGATGAGTAAGTATTGACTGTAGGAAAAGGAGCAGTCTAGAAGAATCAACGATCGGAACTTCGAAATTATGTCGTTACATTAGGCAATCATTTTTTTCCAAACGTTAAGCAGGCGGCCATAATAAGTGAATCACTCAATATGATTCAAAAGGTTGTTCAAAAGCTGCATTCGTTAAATGAAGCCGAGTAAGATCACGGGCTTCATTTAAATAAGTATATAAACACTTTGTTAGGGCAACAAAAGTGAATGTGGACACTAAGATTCATTTAAAAATGACTCGAGAAAGAAGGAAAAAGGAGGAACGACAAGAAAGGGGAACAAATAAAATAAAGTGAAGTAGACACATTATACATAATTAAAAGAAACCAAGATTTCCTTTGGAAGTATTACATTCGACCTCGAGCACTCAAGAGCTAGAGATATGATAAAGAAAAAGAAAGACATATCCCATGTCAATAAAGAACCAACATCGAGGTTGATTGCTGAAAAAAGGATGCATGCCTTGTCTTCTTGTGCGACTTTCCATATGACGACTTCTCCCTTTGTCACCTATTTTCAACTCCCTTTGACACTTACTTAACCTCCCCAATCACTTCCTCACAGAACATGTAAAGAGATGAAATTGGTCACGTCAATATGAGCACGTGAACTTGAAAAAAAGCTACTGAGATTACCTTCGGCATGTCAACATACAACCGTAGCTAACCCCAATAGGGGAAACGAAGACTTGAGATTATTAAGATGATTATTCCACCATTGACGATATATGAGACTAACCCAATGACTGAACAGATGATTTGAGATGGCAGAATGTCCTATTGATCATTTACCTAGGGTTCTCCAACCGGCTTTAAGCATAGAAGCAATGATCGTTTTCGGGGTTTCCATGGGAGATGCAATCAGGCACTGATCCCAGGTCGCACTTTGGAGTTTTGACACCGGTCAAACATCTTTTACCAACCCATGCAATACTTTTCTGTTTTTTAACCATGGCTGAACGTCATATCGACAGAACGTTTTACTTTCAATTTCTCTGTTCTGACTTTTCTCTAACACGTTGATATTTTAAAGTGGAATGATTATTGCCTTAATAATTTCTTTTAACATGCTGACATTTTAACCATATATGTTTCACCAACATCTAATTAAATGGATAGTGGATGCTGCACTGTGTCTTGATTCAAACTAAGTATTTCGTTTCTCACCACCCGTTCTCTTGTTGTCAAATCACTCGAACACCACCATCTCTCTTTTAAAACGTCTTATGATCTCATCCTCTGTGTTTTTCCTGTACTTTGGAAGACTAGTAACATTATTTGCATTTGAAATCCTAGGGTTCTTCGACTGCTCTCTAATCTCTCACCATTGTGCTCAGCTTGCTGATATAATAATGCAACTTCCAATGTCTTGGCTTGTCCAGATGTTTGGGTCAAAATTCAAAACGCGTACGTACATAATGCTGATAAATACGTCCATGATAAGCTGACATTTTCCAATGGTGTAGATCGAAAGTTGCTTTGCACATGGTCATGCACAAAATATTTCACCCATCCAATAGGAGGAAATTACTGTTCCTTTTCTATAAATAACATATATTTTTTATACTTGGTGGTAAATTTCTAGAGCAGTTTATCAGTAATGGAAACCATTGATCAAAAAAAGCTAGCGGTCACATGATTTTTCATTGGTAACTTATTCATTTTCTCTTATTAAGTTGAAAATTAATTTTGAATTAGCAAATCTCATTTAGAAATATTGCCCTGCCTTATCAGGAATGCATCTCTCAAAGCATGTATGCGTGGAATTGTAGCAATTTCTTTTTGTATCATCTCTAATTTACCATCTTTTTTTATTTGAGTTACCACTTTTTTTGTCTTTCTTGCCAACATTTTAAATTTAGCAACTCATTTTTTAAATTATCAATCTCAATTAAAGTGATTACCCCTTTTTTTCCGATTAAGTTATCGATAAATTTTGCAATTTACCAACTCTTATTTAAGTTAGTTATCAATGTTTATTTGATTATTGAAAATACATGTCTCTCTTATCTTTGACCAAAAAAGGCTTCTCTTATCATTTACTAATTGATTTTATTTACATTTCTTACCAACAAATTAAATGTACTGACTATTATGTGAAAGTATCAAATTCATTTGTGTGACTTACAAATATTTTTTCAGCCAGATTACTAACTAGTTTTAGGTGATCAGCTTTCATATGAACTATTTACCATAGTTCTGAATATAGCAACCAATAGGGGCAAATTGGTTGACACAAGACCAAATTTGATTTTTCAAATTCTTTTTGCGCAGGTACAGATTTCGAAACTTTTACAAGTTGTAGATTTTGAATTTTCAGCACAGCTGTGGAAGCACAACGATGAAAGCAACAATCTTTAACCGAGTAAATGCGATTAACAGATGAGATACGTACAAAAGATATCAAGATAGGATTTATAGTGATTCGGCTTTCCCCCCACTTATTCCACTCTTCTAGCTCTTGCAGTCCAATCAGGCTTTATCTGCTGGCATCAACCGGTACGACAAATTGCTCTCCTGCAAGAACCTGTTTCTCCTGCAATTCACCTTCTGCAATACTAGTTCCTATGCCGTTGCCCCCACAGCAGGATTAACCATTTCTTTCTGCTGATGCCCCCACACGATGCTAGAGTTCTCACGCCTCCATTGGCCCCATAGCGCATTTACAGATCCCTTTGTCAAGCACGTTAGGTGAAATCACAATTCAAGGTGTTTGCTGAACAAACAACTTCTGCAAACACATATGATGACAACTCTTGTATTTCTCTCGCACTCTCCCAAGTGCATACAAAAGAGTAACGGGTATTCAAAGAAGATCTACAAATAAACGTTCAAATAATAATTGCAAGTTTGAGCTCTCAAGAACGAATGGGTATTCACACATTTGTATAAGCAGTGAAGCTTGAATTGATGTCCATTGTATGAATCCCGAGTTTCCTTTCATAATATTGTTTCTAATCCATGAAATCAGCTATCAAAAAAATCTTCCAATCTATCTAGCTGACCCGCCCGTGGAGAACCTTCTACATGTGGCAATTTAACTTATGATCTTTGATCAGCAATCAACTCGGTAAATAATGAACATCTTCACGAAAGTTAGACCTGCTACGATAAATGATATATCAAGATTACATCCACGAGCCGGGTCTTGAATGTTCATATCTCCACTAGCTTGATTTATAGATGGGAACCCTGATATACGATCTTCCGCAACAGTAATGTAAAACGGATATGAAAGGAGCTTGATTTGTTTGAGATGATGGTAGAAACATGAATGGCTCTCCTATGTTGACTTAAAAATGCTTCCACACTAGACAAAAAGCTAATCTGGAATCTTTGAGTCGGAATATCTAATCTCTTCTTCTTGTAATTTTCTGTGACCTAAAAGTATTCTACTTAGGTACCGACGCAGAATAGCATTGGGCGACGGACGATGAAAAGGATCATCACAACGAATTCTTTAAGGAAAAAAAAATGAATTTTGTTATTTGTTTGTACTACATGAACTGAGCACTTTCTTCCACTGCCTCCCACGTGAATAAAGCATAGCTAGAAGAAGATGTCGGGATCTGCATGTTGACTTGTGACATAGAAAAATGTCCTTTCCTTTTCCTAGAAAGTTCCCTACAATTCAAATGATTTGCAAATCTTGTTCACTATGAAGCTAGAAAATCGAGCTACTAAAAACTTCTAGCTTGCTTAAGAATTGTTAATAAGGAGGAATGTGAAATTTTAATTTCCATAGTATAAAATGCCAAATAAGATATTAGTATCGCCAACTTATCAAATATTTAGTGATCACATCTTAAACAGATGATACATCAATCTAATATATTTATCTCTCGAGACTTAATATGAGTAACAAAGCTATGTTAGTTCGGACGGTGACACGTCGGTGTCTGGGTTCACATCGTTAATGGTTGGGTTTAGCGATATATAATCTAGTTAATACCTAAATAGTTTTTCTCATTCTTTTTCTTTATAGACAATGAGTTTTTAGTTTGACAATGTCAAAACCCTACTTTTCTCGGGACCCCACCTAAGGATTTTGTATTTACTTAGCTCGCTTTTGTGGAGATAAGGGGGGAGAGCGGGGGTAGGGGCCATCTTCTTTGTCTTTGGAGAATTGACAGTTCGAGTCCTGAATACATCATCTCCTTGCCATTTTTACTCCCGGGCGGGATTCATGGATGTAGGGGCCTTTCTCGACGATGCGTACTTCGAAGCTTTGCTCGAGTGGTGGAGACATAGCACCAATTTCTTGTCTCTCCGATATTGACAGTTCCAGTCTCGAATCCATCCTCTATCTTGCTATTTATATTTAATGGAGACTGATGGATGTAGGGGCCTTTCCTAATTTGCTCGAATGGGGGTATCGCACCATCTCCTTTCCTTCGCTCGACTTTGTGGCTCGCGGAGTGGAGGAGGACTTCCATTATCAGACATAGAATAGCACCACCAATGTCTCCTCATGGATAATCTACACATTTTCCCTTCCTCTTTGTGGTTGCACGTTCATTAGCTAAGCCTCTTCTTAACTGCAATTATGGATTTCGAAATCATTTTCGTCCAAGACTGATTGCACGTAATGAGAAACGATCGTCATGCCGCGAGATTGGATTTGGAGATAATCATCCAAAAAGTCATAAACTTATTGTACAGCAAATAATTCAATCATTAACATTTCAATTGCGATAATATAATCGTAAACATTTGGAAAATTTGCCAATCTCTAACATTGCTGTCGGTTGTCTAACATGACATGACCGACACTAACGTGAATAAATTTTGAATTTTTTTCTTAATTTTCCCTTTATTTCCTTTCTTTTCTTCTCTTTTCTTTTCCTTTCACTTATGACCAATGATCGGCCATTGGTGATGGCTAGTGAGGGCAGCCCTCGCCCTTGCCAAATTTGGCCAAGAGGTGGCTATTGAGGGCTGCCTCACCAAATCCAACAAGGCTAGCCCTCATTGCTTATGGCCAGTCACCGGCCATTACTGAGACTGGCTAACAGCAAAAGGAAAAGCAAAAAAAAAAAAAATAGAAAGATTACTTAGGTTAATGCATGTTACATTACGTAGAATAACCGGTACTAACGCTGACTAGACCACCACATTAATGATTTTCAATTGAAATTGATTGTAAAAACCACATTGATATACTTGAAATGTTTAGGACTACATTTGACCGTCATACAATAGATTTAGGCCTCTTTGATTAGTGAGGTTAAGTTTTGTAATTTCGTAAATTGTAACCCACAAGGAAGGTATTTATGCATAAGACCCCCGTAAATTTATGGAAACACACTATTTAATCCTTCGAAATCACAAGCTTTATGGCAGTTTGCACTCATAAAAAGAACTTCTTACCCTGAAATTTTCAGCTGAATTCTCTCCAGTCTCCAAACACCAAGGGCTTCTTCTATGCATAGGTCGACATCGTGTACCAAATATTTTTGGACTATTCAGTTTACTTGGGTGCACTAAGATCAGCTCTGAAATAATAACTTCATAAATAAATTTTCCCAACCACCACCCACATAGACTACGATTTGCTCTGAAACCACCACCAAACCATTTGCCGCTATTTACACGCGTCGAATTGTATATACACATATAGACAGACCGTACAAACACTATGGTTATTTATTTACGTACTTTTAGTACTTGACTTCAGAAATTTGTTTTATGCTTTTACCAATTTATATATGGTAGACCGCCCGTATAAAATAATCTTAATATAAGCAGCCGTGAAATTGGAAATTCTCACCTATTAATGGAATAAACACACCGACAAACGCATCGGTGCCTAAAGGCCGCTCATGTAGCCTCGATTTTTACACCATCGGTGCACTATTCGAAATTATCCAGGTGTTTATGTTAGTATGCTAGATAAAAACTAGTTATGAGTGTTGCGACCCCCCTTTTCCATGCATTTGTGAGGAATAAAAACCATCTTTTAAGCTTTTTCTCTGATTTTTTGGAAAATGTAAATCATTTTTAGATTTTTCTGATTTTTATTAAAAATATTTTTTTATAATCATATTATATTAAAAGAAACAGGTCCTTGGCATGCCAACTGGCCTCGTGTGACTGAACCAATGTCCCATTCTCTACGGAGGCCTACTTAACATTAAAGACAACTATCACGACCTCTCTTCTCAAAATTTAGGTGTCAACAACACGTCTTCTCCGTCCGGGTTTTTTGCCGGATCTCGTGCTTCAGCGACATCAATGGCGCCCGCAAGAATTTAGGTATCAACATTGAGAGGCTCTTATATTTTAGGATCTGTCTAATTGCTTGCATGCTTTCTTCTCACATGCTATCGTTGACACACCTCTGCCCTTGATTTCGCTTGTTTCATGGACAACAAAGTTAGTGAAAGTTGTGCTTTGAACTTTCTCTCCCCTTTCTTCGCGGTAATTTCGTAAATTTGTCAACATCGAGTAACGTAAGTGGAACGTGAAAAAGACAGCTGCACCGTTTTATATCAGCTGTGGATCCTGCTGGTAATTATGCGTATCAACAGTTGACCACAGACTCGTTAGTGAGAAGATCAAGTAAAGATACACTTTTTCATATTATATCTCGATATCATATGCTAAGACACCACGTCATGCCCGAGAATGCTCTCTCTCTTGAGAGAGTGGTCGTGGGTTACATTGCCTGAAGAGGCAGGGGACAAGTTAAGGAAGTGGGTGAGGTTGTTTGGTAGGAGGAACGACGACGACGACCTGTCGTCGTCGGGGACGTCCATCATGCGCGGGAGTTGCATCACCGCCGAGTCTTGCTGCATTTGGATGCACATGATCTCCGCTTGGGCGACCGCGAGCTGAGTCTGCAGCTGGGACACCTGGTTCTGCAAGTAGGAGATGGCGCCCACGCACCCGTAGACCGGGTCCCGGACCCTCGCGCTCGCTTCGTACACCAGGCTGCTCACCGCGTCGGCTCTCTGATAAACCGGAAGCTCCTGCTTTTTTGTTACGACGGATCAAAAGGGAAATCTTCGTTACATAACGCAAGAATTGATCCGAGACAAGTTAAGGTTCGAGGTCATGTCAAGCCGTCAACGCTGCTCATTTTTCATCACCGGCCCAAAACAGAAAGGAGCATGTCGATAGTTGCATGTTGTCAAGCGTTAGTTACAGAAAAGGAGACTTTCCACCCTGACAAATTTTGAAGCTTTTTGTAGTCCTTCTGTTTCTGACAGCAGCACATGTCCCTAGATTTCTATGGCAAATACTATTCTGTAGCTGCATAATTGTTCGTTGTCATGTCATGAAACTCACGGCAAAAGCTAAAGAACTCATGCTCCTAGAGAGCTAAGTGCAACAAGATGAGAGAGCGAGAGAGAGAGAGAAACCTGCAACATCTTGCTAACGTTGCTAGCACCAAAGACCTTGTGAACGATGGCGAACTTGTGGGGGTCGTCGGAAGGGAAGTAAGGAGCGAAGATGCAGTCCTTCGCGCACCGGCGCCTCAGCAACTTGCACGACGCGCACGGCGAGTGCCCGCCCATTTTTTTCCTCTGTTTCCTTATCTCTTCTATTTTTGAAGAAGAAGAAGAAGAAGAAGATGGATAGGTAGGCAGACAGATCTTTGAGAATTGTTGCTTCTGAAGATGGAAGGGAGCGAGATAGTGGTGTGTGGAGAGATCTGCCTCTTTGCTTAGAAGAGGCACACGCGTTGACACACACGGTCTTTGTTAATTCGGGAAGAAGGTAGAGGAAGAGCGACATACATTTATAGAAAAAATGCCCGAGGCCGAAAAGATTGCATGTGGGAGAGCCTAAACTTCCACAGGTGATGTTGAAAATGATGTGAGTGAATGACTGCATATGGTGCACATGACATCATTATTATATTTTATGCACGAAGTGAGGTCGGACTCGAGAGTACCATAATAATGCCAATCTTTTAGACCTTCTTGAAACCACCAGAGGATCCAAAATAAAGTTACTCAGCTCAATGTTTCCATTCTCAATTATGATAGCTCTATACACATAGGATGAATCAACTTTTGCACCGTCTTGATCTTGCATGCTCTTGTTCTCTTTCCCTCCACAACCCCCCAACTTTTTAAACCTTTTTGAAATCGCCGTTAGATTCACAAGAAATTACCCAACTCGATACATCCATATTCGGCTCTCATGCTTATATACACATAGAATGAATTAACTTTCGTGTCGTATTGATCTTGCGTGCTCTCATTTTCTCCGCCTCCAACTGTTTAAATCTTCTCGAAATGGTCGGAAAATTCACAAGAAATTGCCAAACTCGATACATCTATACCTAGCTCCGATACCTCTCTCCCCCAACCCAACTCTTCCGCGTGACATCTATCGTCGAAAAACAACATGAATTTATCATTTCTTGTGGAGTGACGACGGGAAAGAAGACTGGAAAAAGGAAAAGGAAAATTTGGTTCTCGGGAGGATTGGAAGAAAAAGGTCTTGTGACAAAACATCATAGGCTTGAACGCGGCCGCATGGCTACGCCAAAAGACAAACCTAAGCCGTCGCCTACGATCTTCCTCGGCCGGGGAACATCGTCGCAAACAGCCGCTGTCGCAGATAATTTTAATTTATTAGGAATGATCTTGTCTTGTTAGGGAAAGAAAGAGAAGAGTAAAAAAAAAAAAAAAAGGAGGAGAAAAAACTCGACTTCCAATTTGAGGAGGAGAATCTGAACTGGGAAGTGGCCGCCCTCTGGAGGCTACCCCGACACGTGTCGCCCGTGAACGGCTACCTTTGACTGATGCCTCGGCTAGCGAGCTGTGATTGGTTGGTCTTTTTTCAATTTTTTTTTTTACTTTTCCTTTTTTTCTATTTTTGCTCCTTTTGTTTCGTTTTCTCGTCCTTTTGTTTTGGCTCCTAGTTTGTCTCGTGGTTTCCACGTCCCTCCCCTCAATTCTTCCATCGGGCATCTTCTATCGGATCGAAGGGCATGTTTGTCTGAGTGAAAAAAACAAAATTACGAATTAATTTTTTGGACTTTCTTGTATTTCATTTTGCAAAAAATTATTTACAGTTAAAGAAAGTACACAAATTTAAAATCAAGAAAACGAATTCTCTAACCTAAAAAAGGAGAATATATTTTCCTGAAAAATAATTTTTCAGAAAATAATTTTTTATTATGAAATTTTACCTAATCAAGTACACTCAAAGCATTAGAAGCTCTAGATCGTTCCTACTTAGTAGTACTTAATAAATTTCTCGAAAATGGATACTAATCCCATCAAGATGAGGAGTTTCAATCATTGGATTCCACAAAAAAGGAATTCCTAAACGTTTATCTAGAATTTTGCCAACCATGGATTGAAACAGTGTTCTCTAACGGACATATAAATACATGTTTATATATAAATGAGGCCTTCGAAAACTATAGAACAAGCTAAATCGGGCCTAGGGTTAAGAAACAAAACGAAAATGAATAATGTTATAAAAGAAGTCTAGGGACAATATGGCAGTGCACAAACACAAGCTTGCTAACAGGCTCTTAAAGATTTCATGACTCAATCCTAATCGAAATTTACAATACGAAGGCTTTTGGCGCATTTTAATATGCTGGATTTTTTTTTCATCCCTTTCCTTACCTTTGGCTAAATAATACACACCTATGGATATTCAATTAGATATTGATGTTCGCTTTTTTTCTAGCTAGATTAGCATTTATAATTCAGGAGATGATAGCTCGTGTTGTTGTCAAAGGGTTTGTCAAAGATTGGATCCCGATATTGCACAAGTTGTGTGATTAGTTGGTGACGATGACCATAGTGCAAGTGGATGGGACTTAATATGCATGAAGAGTTCTGAATCTTGCTCTGATGCTATTTATGTCGGACTTCGATTTGGATCTTTGGATGATTAAAAATCCAAACGACAAATACCTAAACGCACATTTTAACAGTTTGATTTGGTTCGCATTTTTAGGGAATCCGAAGCGTTGACACAATTGAGAAATCCGAACCATCGACGCGGTTAAGTATAAGTAGTGGGCAAGTGATACAAAAGCTTCAATCTACAACCAGCCACTTAATTAACACTTAATTAAGATAATGCCTTTCTGGCCAAATTAAAAGGACTTGATAGATACCAAGAGAAGAAACTCACTAAGGCATTGATTAGACCTGACAGGAAATTATGTTTTGAGAACATTCGAAATATAGTATTCAAAACAACGAAAATGTCAGACTCACTTCTTCTTTTTTCTTCAAAATTATTTTCTTCTTTTTTTAAATGTTAACAGCTGCATCTTACAAAACCCCCAGGCCTAGGGCCCGTTTGGTTCGAACTTTTGGGGAATGCATTTGCGAAATGCAAATACCTTTGGGTGAAGGGGTTTTACGAAATGCAAATGTTGTTTGGTAAAATTTGGATTAAGAAACAACTTTGGCCAAAATACCATTTGGTAAAATTTACATTTGTAATTAACTTTTATTAAATTAAAAAAGCAAAAATATGTGTATATTTCTTTTTGAAGTCCGACAACCGAACCGCCCGAATCCGACGGCCAAACCGCCTGAATATATAAAAAATATAAAAATATAAACAAAAAATATATTTATTAAACATAAAATATATATAAAAAATAGATATGTTTATATAAATATATATTTATATAAAAAATCGGAGAAAAAAATAGATATGTTTATATCTATA
Source organism: Eucalyptus curtisii (assembly GCA_017140595.1). Classification (NCBI taxonomy): domain Eukaryota; kingdom Viridiplantae; phylum Streptophyta; class Magnoliopsida; order Myrtales; family Myrtaceae; genus Eucalyptus; species Eucalyptus curtisii. The sequence goes on from CM029503.1 coordinate 431,494, forward strand.
TAAAATATATATTATATATTTTTATAAATATATATTTATTAAACATAAAATAAAAAAATAGATATGTTATATAAAAAAATAGATATGTTTATATATATAAACTATATAAAATATATATAAATATATTATATATTTTTTATAAATATATATATTTATTAAACATAAAATATAAAAAAATAGATATGTTTATATAAAAATAAATATGTTTATATTTTTATATAAAATATAAAATATATATTTTTATATAAAATATATATTATATATTTTTATAAATATATATTTATTAAACATAAAATAAAAAAATAGATATGTTATATAAAAAAATAGATATGTTTATATATATAAAATATATAAAATATATATAAATATATTATATATTTTTTATAAATATATATTTATTAAACATAAAATATAAAAAAATAGATATTTTTATATTTTTATATAAAAAAAATAAACATAAAATATATGTTTATTTTTTATATAAAATATAAAAAATATATTTTTTATATAAAAATATAAACATATTTATTTTTATATAAACATATCTATTTTTATATTTATTTTTATTCAAGCGGCCGATCGAACTTCTCCACCGGAGAGATGAACAATCTTAGGAAGTTGCATTCCGAAGATGCAACTTTCCAAAGGACCTCAAGAGCTGCGTTAAATAAAAAGCGCCCTTAGAGCCCACTTGGAGATACAATTGCATCTCGCCAAAGTCGTGCAAAAAAAACAAACCAAACACCTTTGCATTTGTAGAGACTTTAGGCGAAATGAGTATTCCAAATGCTGAACCAAACATGGCCCTAGCTGGAAACCCTGGGGATTTATGGTCTTTCACATGACTCCAAGCTTGTCTTGTAGTCTTGCAAGAGGAAACAGCATCTTGGGACTTGGGCGTGTGTTTGTCCAAATCAACCTAACTATGTGGTAGCTCTCTTAATCGATCTCCTTTTCTTGTGAAACACTCTCATCTAAACAAAACCAAATCAACCCGCGTCGAAACTGTGGCGTCTTTCAAATAATCAAGGTCATATCGTAGCTTCTCGATAATTGGGCAAACATAATTTAAGGTACTATGCTGTGTATTGGCACCGTATGCATGAACCGAGCAAAATTAGCTTCGTTAATTCTCCCTCCGCAAGTGAGAACAACTGCCCCCGCACCGATTGAATCGATTTTACAGACCAATCTCGACAAGCAAGCGTTTCTCTTTCGAGATGCCAATCACGAACCATGCGTGCCACGGGTTTGTGTTCGGTCCATTGCTTGAAAGTGACCAATTCGGCCCAATCAGTGGTCCTAGGCCTTGTTGAAATGGTCCGGTGCTGATGCTGATCCAGGCCCATTTTAGCTTTAGCGAATGAAGAAGTGGATAGGCAGATTTCCTCCATTTACTATGCATTATTCTATAGTCAAAATGGAGATTACAATAAGATAATGTGCGATGAGAGAATAAGCATTGGAACTTCTTACCCTTCTTAGGTAGGTGAATCATGTTTGATGTGCTTCTCCTAGCATACCTTTCTTTGCCCAAAAAAAGGGGTCATGTTATAAAATTCGCCCTTCAATTAGGTAGGAACGGGTCTTGGAATTTCATCGACAATTCATGTACTCAATAGAAAGGCAGTTTTCTATTTTTCTCTCGTGTTGTGATATTTTATGGTCAAAGCGTGCTCAATGTGGCCAAACATCACATTCATAAAAGTATATTTCGATTTTTTCGCCATCCGAACAAGTGTACACCATGATTTCATTTTCAGGCTCTTGTCTTGTATTAACCCTTTTTCTCTTAAATAACTTTTTTGCACCGACACAATTTGGCTTTTCTTTAATTTGTCACACCCCAAATCATTTCGAAACATAGCAAATAATTATATATAAAATTTTATTTATTTCGCGGAAAATAAATAATTTCAGAAACATTTATATAAAAACCATAATTTGTATCAATTAGAAAAATGAATAAAACAAGAAATATTTTCATCATTTACGAAAACGATCAAGTATAAATTATTGTCGATAATGAAAATATTTTTCATTTAATAATTATTTCAGATGATTACAAGCAATAACTCCTGAAAAAACGTTTTTTGAATATATATGAGTGATCCTTAGATTTTGAAAAAAAAAAAAAGAATCTGAATGATTTCTATTGGGATTCAAATAAAAATTCGAAAAAGAGGATAAAAAATTTGTTCCATCCATTAAAAGAATAAAATGAAAACGAAAAAAAAAAAAAAAAAAGAAGAAAGGCACAACGGCAATAATCTTTTTGATTGGACCACCTATGATTTAGATTTGGGCCCCCAAAAAATTCGGATATTTCTGCTAGAACCGCCCGCTGGCCACGAGCTCGCCACGCGCCGATCCCCATCACGCAATCCCGTCCGTCCACGTCCCCATCCATCCAACGGCCCAAGACCCCTCTCTCCCCCTATATCTCTATCTTCTCCTCCCCACCACGAATCAACACACGCCATTTTCTCTCTCTCGAAGCTCCTCCTCCGCTTCTCCATTTCTCTCCCCTCGAAAAGCTCCCAGCTTTCGCCGCCTACGCCGTCGATTCTCGGCCCATTCTGATTCTCCGACCATGCTGCTCCGCGCCGCCCCTGCTTTTTCTCTTCTCGGCCCCGCCGGCGACAGCCTCTCCCCGCCGCCGTCGTCTTCCCCTGCCGCGGCGGCGAATCCGGCGGCGCTTCGGTTCTCGAGCGGCGGGCACGGAGGCTCCCTGGTGGTCTGCGCGAGCAAGGAGTCGAACAGCCGGCCGCTCACTGGCGTCGTGTTCCAGCCCTTCGAGGAGGTGAAGAAGGAGCTCGATCTGGTGCCCACCTTGCCTCAGGCCTCGCTCGCGCGCCACAAGTTCGTGGACGAGTGCGAGGCTGCCATCAATGAACAGATCAAGTATGTTTCTTTTTTAACATATGAACTTGTGGAGGGTTTAATCTGGCTTTTGTTCCTGGTGGGTTCTTGTCGTTTCCGACCGTTCGGCCTTGACGCCCTGTTTTTCGTGTGCCGTTTCAGTGTGGAGTACAATGTCTCGTACGTTTACCATGCTATGTATGCCTACTTTGATCGGGATAACGTTGCGCTCAAGGGGCTTGCCAAGTAAATCTCTTTCCGCCCTCCAATGATTTAAGCATCTAATTTGGAATTTGACCTCTTGGATTCCTTCTGATTCATGGTGTGATGTTATCCTTGATTAGATTTTTCAAGGAGTCGAGCGAGGAAGAGAGAGAGCATGCTGAGAAGTTGATGGAATATCAGGTATTGAAAAATTTTTAACTATAAACGCTTCTTTACTTGGTTATAAGGTTTGGATAATGTGGACCTTATGACTGTATGGAATAACATTAGAAAGATGACTTTTTTTGGGGTTGCTTTTTCTAATGGTCTAATTGTACAGAACAAGCGAGGTGGAAAGGTAAAGCTGCAATCCATTCTGATGCCCCTTTCCGAGTTTGATCATGTGGAGAAGGGCGATGCACTTTATGGTGAGTTTGATGGCCCTCTTCCATTTTCGATGGTGTGAACTATCTTGTTTTATAGATTTTTTTGTGATAATTCTTGACTTTTATGTGTATGGATTTGACATCATTTTCTCTTGGATTTGCTGCAGTGAAATTTTGTGTATGGATTTGACCTGTGGGAATTGGGCCGTTATTTTTGCAATTTTTCATGCAAGTCGCAATAAATTCGAAAAATGGAAGTGGCATTGCCTGCATAGATACCCATTACTTGACAGCATTTATACAATTTGACTTGCTTACCTTGTGAAATGAAGGACCACTGATGTATGAGATTCCTGTGACTTCTTTGCCGAATTCATGTAATTTTCATTGTGAATGTTAATAGCTAGAAAGCAGCGACTTATAAGCAATGCCTAGACATCCCTTCATATGTACACTTCTGTTCTGAGAAACATACAATGCAACGGGAATGGCTACACATTGATGTAATGCTTATTTTTCCAATGGCAAAGTCTTTTTATCAAATTGATTTGGTATCCTTGCTTATCACCTTTATTTTGCTTCTAGTGCAAATTGATTGCCATATGTACCTGACCAAATTCATTTTTTTGATTCAGCAATGGAGCTCGCATTGTCTCTGGAGAAGCTAACTAATGAAAAGCTTCTGAATTTACACAGTGTACGACCCTTGATTTTGTTGGCATTTTATAAGCTCATAAATCCAGGATGACTCTTGCTTTCAATTGGCTAACAAAAATTTCACCTTCGTGTGTATTTTCCTTTTACAAACAGGTGGCTGAGCATAAGCATGACGTGCAATTGACAGATTTTGTTGAAAGTGAATTCTTGGCTGAGCAGGTGAGAACAAATTTCCAAATTCCCTCCACATCTAAGTTCGGAACGCATTTGTTATTTCAGACAATGGATTTAATAATTTTGCCCCATCTTATGTTACTGGAAGGTGGAAGCCATCAAAAAGATCTCAGAATATGTTGCTCAACTTAGAAGAGTGGGCAAAGGACACGGTACAATCTCAGATACTGCTTTTTATTTCTCATCAAGTCATTTTGTTCCCCCTCTTCTCCTGTCCTAGTTTGACTGATGTTCTCCAAAATTGGGAATTTTCAGGAGTTTGGCACTTCGACCAGATGCTCCTACGTGAGGAAGAAGCAGTGGCATGATGGGGTTGCTTTCTCGATGCGGCCTCAGAGAATAGTGATGCAGGGTCCTTTCGTACTCATCGATCTTCAGTTGACATTTTTGGGTGGTTTTACGAGTCGTATGATGTCTCAGATAGTTTCTCATGTTAAAGACAGTTGCAGTGCAGCTTTTCTTATGAAACAGTGGATCCGAATAAAAGAATTTTTTGTGGTTCTTTGCACATCTCTGACAAGATTTTCAGCGTGGATTTAGTACAAGCCTTAAAGACATGATGACTACTTACAAAGACACGTGAGGTTGCGATTTCCCTTTAGATTGGAGGATGCAGAGTGTGGGTTTTCGGTGCAGTTGCGTGTCATTCGTAGCCTTTTCAATTTGAGGGACCATGACATGTTGGTGGCTGGCATTGTACCTGGAATATCATGGTTCAAGAATCCCGACATGGCTATTCCACAAGTCCTTGTTGGGTATATACATCATGGGACCAACGTCGCGTTGCTGTTCTTTGCCTTGTGGCTGTGGATGTTGATCATGTCACAAGATTGCGATTCTGTGGATGAGAGCATAGGATGTAGCTGTTCGTTACCTTCTGCGTCGTACTACTTTAGAATTTTCTCGCGGTCGCTCTCTAACCAGGCATAATCGACCCGTTTCCTAAAGCCATAACTCGAGTCGGTCTATCAGGATCGGAATTGGAATTCCTAACGTGGATTCTTCGCCTACATGGACACGCAATTTCGAAATGTCTATGAAAGATTTAAGCAGAATCTCAAACATTTTGATTTTGTTTTATTTCTTACATGAATAATTCCTCGTAGGAGGTACAATTTATAGTTTTCGTACAACTAAGGAATTTTATTATAAAAGGAAATACTGATAATGCAAATTGACCCAGTCATGGTAATTGATCCAGCTGCTGATTCTTTTCCATTTTAAGCTTCTTTCCTTGATTCTTGCTTACATCCCAAAAAGTCATCTTCCTTTCGATTTTGATCCTAAAAATCTTCATTATCTGTCTCAGATTTCATTTTAAGCTTCCTTTCTATCCCGAGAAATCATCATCGCTTCAATTTTGGCCTGAAAATCTTCATTCTCTGTCTCAGATTCTTGCTTTCCATTTTGGATATGTATCTTGACCGTGAGACGGTCTTTCCATTCTGCACTGCCTATCATCTTCCAGTGAAATAACAGCCAACAGGACTTAAGAATACTCGCGTTGCTGCTTTTGCGCATTGCATGAACCGCTGGTGAAACGTGATAAGAGGGTGCTATGATCGCTGATCGCATGCTTCTACTTCTCAAATAACTAGTTTTGCTATCCAGCTTTAACTGGTCGCTGATAATATGAATGGCCCAAAGGCCACAGCAATTAAGCCTGTCATCTCGGCAAGATAGCCCCTTTTTTTTAGTCGCGCATTCGCTAAGTCGACTGTTTGTGTAGAGAAACTACGTAAGGTTGCACAATCGAGCAGATCGGCCGGCCTTTGAGTGAACAGTCGAACGGGCTAATCGCGAGTCGTGCAAACGAAGAGTCACGATGCGCCCAAGAAGCTAAACAAGCAATCGGTCCACTAAAGGCACTCTCAGGAGCCCGGAGATATTGGGCCAGAAACAGAATTTTTTGTCTACTTATAAATTTTTAGAGGCCACTCGAGCAAAAAGCCCGTCTAGCTCAGTCGGTAGAGCGCAAGGCTCTTAACCTTGTGGTCGTGGGTTCGAGCCCCACGGTGGGCGGTTCCCTTTTCATGTTTTAGTCAAGAGTAAAAGGAGTTCGGTCTACAATGGCAGCCGGCACGGTGGTGATCTGATGATAGAGGTCAAGAGCATTGATTACGTGGGGGTCTCTTTTTGTCCCTCCGGGAGTACGACGATGTCGAGGGCATGATCCCAATCTCAGAGCTCTCCTGCTGCCGCATCAAGCCCGCCACGGTCCTCACCATCGACGGTGACAAGGGCTGCATTGACCTCAGCAAGCGCCATGTCTCCGAGCGGGATGTCCTCGCCCTGCGAGGAGGAGCGGTACGACGAGAGCAAACTCACCCACTCCGTCATGCGCTGCGTTGCCGAGACGCTTTAACCTTGATCTCAAGGTTATTTTTTCGGGCCTTTCTATTATTTTCTCCCCTTCTCTGAGTTTAGAACTCGGGAAGCCATTGATAGCATGTTTAACTTATGAATATAATTCTTTTGTGTTTAACCAGTCGATTGAATTATATTTCGCGCGGCTATACTTAAGGTGTTGAAATGCTTTGCACAAGATTCATCCTGAAAGGCTTTAATTTAACTTATGCAAGACCTACGGAGGACACGACAGTGCGGAATAATGAAGAACGGTCACGACAAGCACCCGCGAGAGAACCACGAATTATCTCCGATGAGCTTGCCGTCGGCGGCTTCCGCCCTCCTCAAGTAGCAGATGAATTCATCTGCGTAGTTGTAGCTCTGCTTCGTCTCGGCCGTGCCGGAGAGGACGCTGTGATCCTTCACCTCCATCCAGCCCCTGGAATCCTGCGAGTTGCGAACCGAGCTCGATTGATCCCCGTAGGACCACCTCTCCTGCTGCGAATGCGAGACGTTGGTCACGAGCACGTAGGTGTCCTTCTTAGACCCCGGGAGAGTCGAGGTGATCACGCGGAGCGGGTAGCTCCTCTTGACGAAGGTGCGGGCGATCGGGACGCCGGCTTCGTTCTGGGTCCTGACCTCTTTCTTCGCCTTCATCTTCTGCTTCACGAGCTTGTAGGTTCCGTTGCCGGTGAAGCTGATCGAGTTCTTGACCTTGTAGCCCGTCGACACTATCGTGGTCAGGTTCCCGGCGCTCGACTTGACCCACCCGACGAACCGCTCCTTCCTCTTCGCCTTCACCTTGAACGATCCGTCCAGCTGCCGGAACTCCGATTCGCGCTCCACGTTGTGCATGGGAGGGGCGATCGCCGCGGACTTGGCTTGAACCCTCTTCGAGTCGTGATCGAGCCACAGGTGCAGGTTCGCATTGACCAGCCAGTACGAGATCCCGTTCGCGACCCCGATCGCGAATTCGTGCGGCTTGCAATCCAACAGCGTCCCGAGGAAGGGGGTCAGCTCGATGTCGTAGGACGGGAGGATGAACGCGCCGATCGCGACGATGGGCTCCCAGAACAGGGGATTGATGCCGCCGGTGAACACGACCGGGAACGGGACCTCGGAGCCGACCAAGGTCCCGTCGATCATCACCAGGACCTCCCGGTAAGCTCCGTTGCCGCGGCCCGTCGTCAGGTTGTTCTCCCGGATGTACGAATCGGGAGGGTTGGAGTACCAGAACTCGTCGTTCCCGTGGTACGACACGCACAGCTCCAGCATCGCGCGCACCGTGTTCGCCGGGATGCTGATGCTCTTCGATCGCAGGTCCAACCCCCTCTCGATCCAGTACCAAGAGCCTCTATCTCCGTCGTCCGACACGGGCAAGATCAGATCGGCCGGCGGCGGATTGTAATCCCACGCCGCCGCTCCGAGAGTAGCCGAATTGACGCTATTTCCACCCAATTCCTCCGATCCGAGCCCCAATTTCGAGATCGCGGAGAGCTGACTCGCCGGAACCCTCGGTCCAGCGCCGCTTCCCACGGAAGAGTAGAACAGGAGAGTGACGTTGACGTGGTAGATTCCGGTGAACTCGTCGTTGACGATGTTCTCCAGCATCATGGAGACCTCGATGCCGGAGCGGGACAGGAGGGAGGAGTAGCGGGTGACGTCCTTGCGGACCTTCCAGAAGACGCCGTCGTCGTCGGGCTCGGCGGTGCTGGTGCGGAGGAGCTCGACGCCGCCGAGCCAGAGGGCGGCGATGCGGTCGTACTGGTCGCCGCGGGAGGAGGCGGAGAGCTCGAGGGCAACGGAGGACCAGGGCGGGGAGGGGCAGAGGGAGGAGGGCGGGGGCGGGGAGTAGGGGGCGGAGAAGGGAGGGGCGCCGAGGGTGTCGGCGAAGGAGTGGGTGACGATGCGGTGGGTGCACGCCGGCGGGAGGAGGGTGTAGGGGAGGGGCCGGGTCAGCTCGATGTACTGCTGCGGCGAGCGGGAGCGCGCGGAGAGAGAGGGCGGCTTGTGGAAGCGGTCCGGGAAGGCGGCGGCGGCGGCGGCGGCGGCGAGGAGGAGGAGGAGGACGGCGGTGGTGGTGGGCGGCGGCATCGTGGTTTGGCGTACTTTCTTTTGCGGGACGTCGTCGCTGCTTTTGGTAAATGGGACAATGAAGGAAGGTGACTCCGTACGGACAGGCTTCGATAAGAAGGATGAGCTCGAGTCGAGATTTTTGTTGATATGATGAGAGTGTGGCGTTTACTATTGGGGATGGACACGGGAGGGCATTTCCTCACCTCCTTTTAGATTTCCATTTTGCTATTTTCCCGATTACAAGTAACATGTCACAGTCACTTGCGCCTGGGCACATCAGTTCATAGATATTTAGTGCACAGTTCGGCTTGATAAAGGCTGCGTTTAGTCCAGTTTTTTCCCAAAACTTTGGACATCTAAAAATCATTGAAAAAAATTTGGGGTGTTTAGTGAAGAGGTTAATGACACCGATGCAGACCTCGCATGGTCAAATCTAAGAAAACTTTGAAGTTGTTAGCTGGGAATTCACAATGGAGGTCAGGGATGCCGGTTGAGGGTTGGGCAATGCTAGATGAGAATTGGGAAAACACCGGCTGAGGCCTCATGGAGCCAGCTTTGAGTTTGAGATGGAGAGATCTCAAGATGTAGAGCTAGGTAAAGAGAGGGTGACAGGTGTGCTAGGCGAATGGAGGGGGCAATACGATTGTCCTCTCCGGGGTTGCCAAAGTTGCCTAAGCCGCTCGAGGTCGCGCAACCCTTGGCGTTGCCACACTTGAGTTCCTAATTGACAATACACATGGAGAGAATAAATATCTTTCTTTCTTCTTTTTTTTTGGAATTTTAAAGCTACACTTTGACCCAAACGATATTTGTTATGAGCAAATACCCCTTGACTCAAATATCACTGGGGAAATGGCTTTCCATCCCCAAAGTTGAATCAGAAGGCAGCTTTGATCCACAACGTAGATATATAAGAAGGTTTGACGGCCTATGTATCCTTAATATTAGAAAAAAGAAAAGGAAAATCTGACCATTTTGTTCCGTCCATATTCTTTTAGTATACTTTAGTTGCTTTTATTTGTTTAACTTTCCTCTATCGCATTACGACATAGTTTACCAAAATGATTATATGCTTCTTTTCGCAAGAGCTATTCCTTTGCTACTTCATTGATGTAGAAGCAGTACAAACAATTTCTGAAGAAAAGGCCCCTCTCCTCAAAAGCATCTCCTCAATCTCTTGGTATCCCAGGATCGTAGCCATACACAGCGGAGTCGTCCCGCTCTCGCTCGCGGCATTCACATTCGCGCCCTCGTCAATCAATGCCTCCGCCGTCTCGATGCTGCCGCACTCCACTGCCAAATGCAACGGGGTGTGGCCTTCGTTGTCCCGGCACTCAACGTCCGACCCAAAATCGAGGAGCAAGACCACGGCTTCCTTGTGGCCCTTGATGGCCGCCGCATGGAGCGGTGCGAGACCGTACTGGTCGCGGTAATCAGTGGTCGCGCCGCCGCGCAACAGCGACGATAGTCCCACCATGTCTCCACATCTCGCCGCCATTAACACCTCTTCTCCCTGCCTTTGACCTTCTTGTATCTATAAAGACAAGACGAGATAGAGTTATAAGATATCGTTTGAATATAAGGCAATGAATTAGATCTATTACATTCTCCGATTTATTGAATTGTTTCTTATTATTATAGATTCTATGATTAAATGTGCCAAATATTCAATTTCAAGATATAAAATAGATGCCAAGTAAATGTAAGCTTTTTTACAGTCCATCATAAAATAGGCATGTAAGATGTTACCATGCAAATTCTACAGTCGTGTAATTCTACCGGTTGTCCCTTATCACGATGAACCAATCGAGTAGCTGAACGGCCACGATCATCTTTGGTCATTTCCTCGTTCTGACTCGGCAGATCCAACGGCCCAGACTCCACCAGCGAGTCAACTTGAAGCCCCGCTTCCGCGAGCAAACTGACCATCCTCGCCGAGTTCTCCGACGCCACGGCAGCGATGAGCAGCGACGCCGCATCCTCGAGCGGCAGCTCGGCGACGATCCCATTCTGCCGCTTGATCAAGCTCCTCACGGCGCCGACGTCCCCGCGGTCCACCGCGTGCCGGAGAAGCAGCCGGCCCCCGAAGGCGACCTTGAGCTTCACGTCCCGAGTCGGCCGCGCCGACAGCCACGAGCCGACCGAGTCGGGGGCCGGTCCGGGGCCGAGCTCCGCGGCCCTGATGAGGAAGCGGTCGGCGGGGGAGCGGGGGAAGGAGGAGGGGAGGTGGGACTGCGGCTTGAGGACGATCTGGAGGGCGAGGGAGGACGAGGGAGGGATGATCCCGCTGGGCGGGTTGACGAGGAACTTGTGAGGGGAGGAGGTCTGGACCTTGAAGGCGACGGGGGAGGCGGCGGAGAGGGACGTGAGGAGGACGGTGGCGCGGCACTTGCGGCGGAGCGCGAAGTCGATGACGACCTCGTGGGCCGACACGTCGACCAGTTTCTCTTCTAACATCGATGTCGCACGGAAGAATGGAAAGGGAAGTAGCGATTGGGCAAAAGGACGGAATGGCGAGGAAGTGCGAAACTTGTGCGTTACAAACGCTGAACGATGAAGGTGTCGGATATGACAATGCGGGGGCCGGCTTGGCGTCCTTTGTGGGGTGGACGGCACGTGAAATTGTCTTGTCTTGCTGTGGGGAGGGGAGCTCGGGATGATTCTTGAAATGGCAAATATTTTTTCTTGTCTATTATTTTGATTTTTGATGGGTGCGATGTCGATTTTTGATTGGTGCAAATGGATTTCGAAGAGATGATGTGGGACTCGGAGATGGAAAGAAGGGCAAAGGTGATTTTTGGCTGGCGAGGAGGGGAATCTGTAAAAGGAGTTGAGCTTAATGCGGGGAAAAGATATGGTAAAGTGTCAATGTGGGTGCTTTTAGGAAACTCAAGTCGATAACGCGCCACGTCCTAAATTTTCGTTCTATCTAATGCTGCGTTATACAGAAATGGGATTGATATGTTTCCATATTGCATTGACAATCATCACGTGATTACAACAATTCAAATAATACTTCTCCTTCATGCATCGACTCAAAATATCTACTCAAAATATCTACGTTGGAATCACTTATGTCAAGTCATTTATGACATTCTAGTTTGGTCCCATCACCACTATTATTCAACCCTAGTTTCACCTCAATGTTATCATTTTTTAACATTGGTTAAAAATTCTTATCCCTTTTGTAACTCGTGTAATTCCTCGGAGTACATCCCTTCTTTGATAGTAGGAAGCCATTATAGGTATCCAAGTTTTAAAAAGAAAGCTTCAACTCATTATTGCAAAAAAAGAGAGAATCCCACATTACTTTCCTATTCTCTTTCACTTTCCAGTCTTTTGAAGTTAAGGTAATTAGAACTTTGATTGTTCAAGCCTTTTATACAAGGTAAGCGAAAAACTTTAGGGATCAAATTAGATTGATTTTCTGACGAATTTACTAATCTCAACTATGCTGTCGCTATTTTCATGGGAAATGCAGAGAGATAAGTGTGCTATTACTACTTACATAAGTGATTAATGGAAAAGACATGGCAATTGTATTTTCATTAATGGATTGCATAAGATGATGTTATGTATCAAATGTTGATTTTTGAGAATGGGTATACAAAAAATTATAACTAGGTGTTGATTCCATTTTTGATACAAGAAAGATCACAAGATTATAGTATTATTATAGTATTATTATATACACTGTTGATAGATGATTGTATGTGGAAAGTATTAGTGGTGACGATGCACTGTGTATCGTGATGTTCTAGAAGTGTTTAGATGTCTCAAGAGTCAAGATATCTCTTGTGTCGAAATGCTTCAATAGTCAAGATGCCCATGTGTAGGGTTGCCCATGGAATGTTTGGGATGCTTCAGGAGGTGAAATGTCTTGTGTGTCGGAATATTTCGACAGTGTTTGGAATGTTTTGTTAGTTAGATGATTTGTCATAACATATATCCATGCATGTGTATTAATGAAAAACTGTGTGATATCCATGCATCACGATAAGTTAAGTCTTGCTTTGTGTTGAAATGAATGATCTTATGCAACGTTGTTCAATGGTTTTCATAGGTACACTTCATGATAGGAAAGATCTACTAATTCAATTGCCATACTTATATGAAATTCATGTTATTATATATATATCAAGTTAAGTGATTAGATGATCTATTAATTTAGACATAGAGAGTTCATTCACTAAGCTTGGGTTCACCCCAATTATAGATGATCTATTAATTGTGTGTGTGTTTGAAGTTTGGAGTTTAGCGTCATTTGGGCTCGTGTTTTTGAAGAACATCATAGGACTAGAGCAGAGTGTGAAGTGAAAGTAGGGATATATTTCTATTCGTAAGGTTTGATGTACATTAATTGAAGTTAAATTAGTTAAATTCGTTGGAAAAATGAAGTGAAACTAAATTGTTTATTCAGTCGAGGTTTAAATTTTATGGAAATTCAAGTTATGACATAAGACATTTTCTTGCAAAGCTGGTTTATGTGAGCCTCGTTTGTTCTTATCTCACTAAATTGATCCTGGAAATTATATTCATGTGATATTGTCGTCTCATTGGCTTGTAACAACCTTTTCATTTCTCCATTTGGGCATGTTATGGTTGGGAAGCTCTTGCTCTTATGGCTTTTAATATTGCAAATTATGCTCGTCTTTGGGGTTCTAAATTGAAATCACACTTAAAAAAGTGCAGAACACATGATTTATGATAATGTCATATCTATACATACCCATAATTCTTTTATTTGTTTGTATATGATTGTGTTCTTTCAAGAAGTTTTAGAAAGTAACTTTTCAAAACGGTTTTACCCGTTCGAATTTCACTAATATTACGTAACTTACTCTACATCATCATTGTTTTATACACGTAAAAGCCCTATACTTACTCGATTCATTGTGATCGAAAAACTGGTCGGATCTTCACGTCCGTGTCCCGAATTAGAATAAGCGAAGAAAGTTTTGAGAAAGTATATTCTCTGAACAGACGTGAGATTCAACATCGGAGTTGAGAAAAGAGGTCGCAAGAAGACACCGCACCCCGCACTCATGAACAGCTCGACTACACATGCGATCAAACTGTAAACTGATCGAAACTGGGAAATCTGCCTCACGTGCTTTGACTCGGTCGCATCAGGAGGCCCTCTTTTTCTCTCCGACAATCCAGCACAGTGATTGTTCTAGGGTTTCGCAAAGCAATTTGGATTAAAAAGAAATCCTATTGCAACAGGGGAAAATCATTGTCTACCAAACCGGGTTAGCTAGATGGGACCGGATTAATCTCCTTGGTTATTATATAAATTTCACCTAGGCTCTGTATATGGATCTCAAGAAATTGATGATTGTGATAGCACAACCTAGATCTGAGTCATGATTTCTCTAATTCCATCATCAAAAAAGGCACCTATTCATTGAAAAATCATGAAATAAAATCGGCTATTACTTTAAATGATTCGAATTACTGCTTCTGTATCATTAAGCCTTTGATTCTCTATTCGAATATTTCATAAACAAAGCGAAAGTTGTAAATCAAATGTTAAAAGCAAAACTCATGTCAAGCAAATCTTTCAACCATGGCAAATCTAATTGATGATCAACCTCCGTCTCACTAGTGAATCAATAACCATTGATTTCTCTTTATAAGAATTTTTCAAAATTTTGATTTTTTTTTCCTTTTATTTTTTTAGCTCGAAAATAAAATAAGATAAAATGGTCATATCTTAATGGTCAAAAGCATTCACCCTTTTGTTGTATATTGCAATTTTCTCATTATATTATGTATCATTATCAATTCAATCTTCTTTTCAACGAACACTTTAATGTAATGACAAAAGGTGCTCAAACTACAATATTTTGCTATATTTAATATTATCGGCTTCACAATCCCTTGCATCCGTTGCTAGTAGGAAAAAACATGCTTTCCTTTTACCAAATCTAGCTAAAGCATGTTTCATGATAAGCCCGATCATGGACCTATCCCACCGGACCCACACCGGAGCCAACAAAATTTAAAGGCATGACCGTTGAGACATTCCAATTAAGAAATGTTCTTCTCGGCCTAGAGTCCGCCCCGAAGTCGCTCGATTGAGTTGTTTCCCGAACGAGTCGATGCACACATGCCCTTCTTCTAAAGAAGAAATTTCCCTCTTGGCCAATAGAACATCTTGATGACGCTTGATCGAGTCATTTTACGGAGGGAAATTGACACCAAAAGTTTCCAAATTTTGGCCTAATATGCAATTTGATCATTGAAATTTTAATTTGTTCAATATGATATATGTTGTCCCTAAAATTTTGGTATATATTCAATTTAATTCATGAATTATATGGAAATGTTCAAATGTGCTAAACTTTCCCAACAATGACACATAAATTTCTTGTGATCCTAAGAAATCAACATTTTAGAATTTGACCATAAAAAAGGAAAAGACTATTTTCTATTTTCCAATCCAAAACAAAACGGGCCTGACAGGTTCAGGCGAAGAACGTTCAAACCCCACTCCCCAAAATTAAAGCCCGGGCAGGGTGGACGGACGGTTATTCTTGGGAAGTAACCTGGAAAGGAATCTCTAGGCAGCGTTCGCTGGGGAAGAATATTAATGTTCCAACCTCCCCCTTTTGTTAATTCATTTAATCACCCCTTAATCACCCCTCCTTAATCTCACTTGCCGCAAATTGCACTCCCCCCCCCCCCTTTTTATACTTCCCCCCTGCCATCCATCACCATCCTCTCCCCGTCCTCCCTCCTCCCTCGAGACCCGACCCGACCCGACCCGAATAATCGCCACCGCGACATTCATGTGGCCGCCGTCGTGGTTGAGCTCGCCCCGAACCCGGAGAATCGCCACCGCGCCCCGCTCCCCGAGCTGCCGCAGCTTCTCCTGCTCCTCCTTCAAGGACGTCCAGTCCCTCCTCTCCGACGACCACCCCGGATCCGGGGGATCCGGGGGATCCGGGTCCGCCCCCCGCAGCCCCTCCGTCTTCCACCGGGTCCGGGTCTCCGCCTCCGTCCTCCGCGCCTGGGCCCACGCCCACCGCGGCGGCGACGCCAAGCAGCCCGGCGTCCCCGATCTGACCGTCGTCCTCTACTTCACCAGCCTCCGGGTCGTCCGCAAGACCTTCGAGGACTGCAGGTAGTAAGAGCTGCTAGTTTTCACTGCTGCGGAATTGCAGCCGCCACTGATTTACACGTTAAATCGGGTTGCTAATGTCAAATTTCATGCTTTTCTAGTAAGATTGAAAGCTGCTTGTTTCGATATCGGCTTGCATTTATGAAGTAGATCAGTTCGTGAGCTCGAGCTTACCAATTTGGGTGCTCCGTTGTCGAAGCACCGAATGTGGTTCTCGCTACGTGCTGATTAACCTGACCCGTCCGAACTGCAGGGCGGTGCGGTCGATCCTCCGCGGGTTCCGCGTCCGGATCGACGAGCGAGATCTGTCCATGGACGCGTCCTACCTGGGGGAGCTGCAGGGGATCGTGGGGCGCAAGAAGGTGAGCCTCCCCTGCGTCTTCGTCGGCGGGAGGCTCGTGGGGGGGCTCGAGGAGGTGAGGCAGCTCCACGAGAGCGGCGAGCTCAAGCGGATGATCGCGGGCCTGCCGGCGGCGGCGGCGGCGGCGGGGTGCGACGCCTGCGGGGGGCTGAGGTTCGGGGTGTGCGAGGAGTGCAGCGGGAGCCACAAGATCTACAGCGAGAAGGCCGGGTTCAGGACCTGCCAAACTTGCAATGCGAACGGCCTCGTCAGGTGCCCCTCCTGCTCGTCCCCGTGCTTGCGAAGCTTCAAGACGTAGCCATTAAAGGTTGCATTTTTATCTTTTTCTTGGTTGTTCCTTTCTTTCTTCTCTGCGTTGCTTTCTAGTGGCTTGAGTTTCTGTAGAGGTGAGTGCTTTTTTTGGGTCTTTTCTTTTTACTGGGTAAGAAGGGAAAAGGAGCTTAAGTTGTAATTATTGAAAGCTTTTTTTCGAGATGACGTTTTATAGAGATGGGACTCTTTTGAAGTTTCGGATGAATGGAGATTCAATCAAATCAAATCAATCGACGTCTGATCTTTTGGTATTCTGGTCTTTTTTGTTGCAATCGTGTGTCCGAAATGGTAAAGTGACTTGAGTTGGCTCGCTCAGTGGTGACCAAGAAGCAAAGTGCGTTCATCAACTGCCCAAATTGCACTGTCCAAATGATTCGTTAATCCGTAGAGGCGAAAAAAATACCTAAATCGAACCAAACTGAAATTTTCGATTTTTCAGCATTTGGGTGGTCTCCATCCAATTCGGGTAATAAGTTTGGAAAACTCCGTCCTCCTCGTGTGCACTTCAACCAAAATCTGGGTTTCCTCTTTGTCTCGCCGCCATTCCTCCAGCCCTCGCGCTATGTCATCGCGGTGAAGCTGGTCCTTGATCTCGTCAGCGAGGCCTTGCTTGCGTTCTGGCCCATCGTGTTCCGGACCAGAGCGAGAGAGAGCAAAAGCAGAACCTGCTCAACTACGCTCGGCAACTCAACGTTAAATGACCGAAGCACTCCTCGTCCTTCTGCTTCCACTCACAATGCTTTTCTCCGGCCCACGCGTTCGTCTTCAACGGCTTCGAATCCGCCTCGCAAAACTTAACCTTCGACGGGCCATCTCTGCTCGCCCCGAACAGAGCTCTCCAGCTCGCCAACACCTCCGACAATCTCTCCGGCCGCGCCTTTTACAAGACCCCATTTCACATGCTCGACCCTGAGAATGCCTCCGCAGAACTCTCTTTGGCCGCCACCCTCATCTTCCTCGGCGGCGCCGGGGGGCCACGGCCTCACATTCGTGATCTCTCCAACCACCAACTTCTCCGACGACAGGTAACTCGGCCTCTTCAACCCAGCAACAGCGACAACTCGACAACAACGTGTTCGCCATTGAGTTCCACACCGTCCCAACTTTCGCTCTCACGACTCCCTGATGATAACCACGTTAGGATTGACTGACGTCAAAGGCATGAGCTCGAGAGCGGCGAGCGAATCCAAGCATGGATCGAGTATGACAGGGGGCCGAGAAAGTAGCGAACCTCAGCCTCCGGAATCCAGGCGTGCTGCTCTTGTCCAAAGCTCTCGACTTGTCGCGGTTGGTAAAACAGAGCACGTTCGTGGGCTTCTCTGCATCGACCGAGCAACTCGCCAGCGCTCACTAGATCCCTGGGTTGGCGCTTCGAGATGGGTCGGTCTCGGAACACAACCGCTTGATCTTCGTTGTGCTCATGTCGAATTTTAGTTGGTATCTTTTAACGCACACATAAATATTAGACATACAATGCTTAGTTTTTTCTTTAATCAAATGAAATTTGGATCGGTATCATCGTAGCTATTCTCAGGATCTGATTCGCAATCAAGGAAGAAATGCTTTAGAATTTATATAAATCTTTCTCATGACATTAACTTTTTCTTCTTCTTCTTCTTCTTTTTTTCTATTATTTTTTGGCTTGTGATTATCTATGTTTTAATTTTCAATTTGCTTTAGAATTATCTGTTATATATATTATTTTTATTTTTTCATATTTATGGAATCTCAAGACTCTCCTATTTTAATTTTTTTAAGGAAATCGGTTTCCTTAAAAATATCTGAGGTGGAGAAGCCACCATTTTTATTCTCGCGGTGCTATTACCTCCTCTTTTCCCATAATCTTTGTCGATCTAAAGCAAATTAATGTAAATGTCATTTTAATTAATTATTTCATGCATAATTTGCATTTATTTAATTTTCCTCTTTTTAATCTTTGCATTGGGGATATAATAGCAATTTAATTTTTAAAAAACTTTTAAGAGAGATTTTCTTCATTTCATTCAGTCATCTCATTACGAATATTTGATAAGAAAGTGTTTGATGGTGAGAATCAAAATAAATGTTCCTAGATATTTAATTGTGTAAAAAGTTATTGATGCTTAGATTTTTTTAGACTTTTATTTATGATTAATCCATAAATTTGCTCAATAACACGAAAAAGAATTAGATTTTTTAAAAGGGTCTCCTTTTGATAAAGCTCTCTCTCATATACACAATGATAGAATGTAAAAAGAAAATAGTGTGACACGTGGATCCTCTAAACATTGAAAAAAAAAAAAAAGAGGGAGAAAGTGAATAAATTTAGAGCCCATCATTTTAAAATTTAATTAAATGATTGGGGTAATTTTCTTTCTTTATACTAAATGGGTGGTTTTACTACCCACACCTTTTGGAGAAAAAAAAGGAGGAGATTTGATTAATATTAGGAAAAATCTCATTGGTACATCCGCGATAAATTTATTCCAAAATTAATTTTTGATCACAAAAATTCAAAATTAATATATTTATGATAAATTTATCAAAATTAATTTTTTTATCATAAAAAATTTATATATTTATAATAAATTTATTCTCATTTAGTTTCCGTTAAATTAACCGGTACATTTGTGATAAATAAAATCTCAAAATCTCAACTGGTATAATTTGACCATAAAATTTAACGGAAACTGATGGATCGATAAATTTATGTGTATTAATTTGAGTTTTTTTTGTGGTATTAACTTTTTTATTATGACTTTATTCGTTTCGGTCCTTTTATTTTTCTCTTTTACCTTTTTGACCCCACTTCCGCGCGCCCGTCACTTGGACTTGGGTTAGCTCGAGGTCAGTCGCCCGAAGAAAACAAACGCACCACCTACCTCCGCCGCTCCTCCGCCGCATTCCGCCTCGAGCTCCTCTCCCAAATGGCGAATCCCGACTCCGACTCACCGGACTCCGCCTCCCAAGCCCCTAACGACGCGTATCGTCCCGAACGTCCGGTCGAAGAAGAAGATGAGGAAGACGAGATGGACGAATCTGACGACGACGGCGGCGACGAGGACGACGAGCTCGAGCGCCGCGCGCCGCCGTCCCGGTCGCAGGAGGACCGGTTGCGGGCGCACAGGGCCAGGCTCAACAACCTATCGCAGAAGCTCTCCTCGGAGAGCGTCCCGATCCGGGTGCACGACGTCCTGATCAAGGGCAACACGAAGACTAGGGATTGGGTGATCGAGGCCGAGCTGGAGGACCTGAAGAAGGCGGCGTCGCTGCAGGAGCTGCTGCAGGCCGCGAGCGTCGCGAATTTCAGGCTCCAGCAGCTGGGGATCTTCCAGTCCGTCAACATCGTGCTCGATTCGGGGCCCAAGGAGTTGCCCGGCACCGCGAACGTTGTCGTCAACGTCGTCGAGGCCGCGAACCCGCTGTCCGGCGAAATTGGTTACTATACTAAGCCGGAGGTGATCTTTACTTGTCGCTTGTGGTTTTGGTTTCGCATTTTGTCTGTAAATGTGTCGGAATGTCTGGCCGGAGCGGTCGGCTTTTGTGTTCTCTGCCGTAATCAATGGGATTGTGCTAACTGGTGCGAGCTCGGATTAACCTGATCGAAGCTTCAAAATG
Source organism: Eucalyptus curtisii (assembly GCA_017140595.1). Taxonomy (NCBI): domain Eukaryota; kingdom Viridiplantae; phylum Streptophyta; class Magnoliopsida; order Myrtales; family Myrtaceae; genus Eucalyptus; species Eucalyptus curtisii. The sequence goes on from CM029503.1 coordinate 451,658, forward strand.
TGTTAGGATTTCTCGTCATCCCCGAGCGATGTTGTTCTGTTTATTGGACTGGTATTTATCGATTTCTCGTTGTTGGGAGAGTGAAGGTCATGGATTTCTGGACATAGCAGGTGAAGTCAGCCACCTACTCGTTAGCATTTTTGCACACTGCTGTGCTGTTGTATTGAAGTCGTGGGGAGATTGGGTTGGCTTGGATATCTTTTAGCTCTCTTTTTTTTTCTTCTCTAGGAGGAGGTTGTTTGACAATTGACAGACAGGAACTTTATAATTTGTGACTATATTAGTGTCAATGCACATTGCAATGATGCAATTTCCGAATTTTTGCTGGTGCCGAACTGGGTTTATCAGGTTACCTTCCAGTTTTGTGTGGTGTATTATGATGAAAATAGCAATGCAGCTTTCTTACTTATGCTACAGCGCTGCATTCCTATTAGCTGTGAGTTTGATATAGCTTGAACAAATTTGCTAGCTACTGTCTGAATCTACTTTAGGATTGAGCTGACTTAGATGGCCTAATCAGATAATTTTCTTTTTCTGGACAGTTTTCATTGTAGAGGTATGTGCAGTAGTAATTCTTTGATCCTTTAGGTTTAGGTACGTTCCCATAAAATTACTGGTTTTTCTGGGCCATCCTAAGGTCACTGGCCGTATTTTAAAAGTTGAGCAAAATTGCCGTTGATGGACAGTTCCCATCGTTAACTCAAGCTGTTCCAGTCTCTCTCTTTCTTTAACTCTAAGCAACAATAAAGCATTCTCCTCCTTTTGAGTAACTGCAGGAACCAACACCTCTCTCTTCATTAGCTTTACTCAACTCTTTGACTGCTAAATTGAACTTATGATTTAGACTGTTCAAGTGTGTGCAGACTGGAAATTTATGTTGTGTATAAACTTTTTTTCTCAAGGATAATTATCTCAATTGTGTAATTCTCTAGTATATTACGATTGCTTGTCATCATCCATTTGAAATTCATTTCCTGCAAGCACCTATTTGAATGGAAAGACTGATGCTTGTCACTACTTTGACGCCTTTAATGCGCTGTGCGACATGACACATGCTTTCAACTATGGTTTGGTGCTTACTGCTCACTCTTTTTTCCCTTTCCAGCTTATTAGTCCAGTGCTGGTTGAATGCTTGAATGAGGAAGAAATATTTTGAGTGGATATTTAATAATATTTTCTCTTTCTTCTTTACCTCGATTCTCGAGATTCATCATCACAGTCGAATAATTGTGATCTGCTGAACTGTTGGCCTGTGGCTCATTCTTGTCTAATGATGCTTTTATAGGCTAGATCTTCAACGCTTGAAGGAGTTTTGAAACTCAAAAACTTGCTTGGATATGGTGACCTTTGGGATGGTTCTTTTGCATATGGATGGAATCAAACATCAGAGCTAAGTGCTGGCATCTATATGCCTAGAATAAAAAGCTTGTTAGCTCCTTTGAGTGCTCGAATATTCTTGGTATCCCAGGACTGGTTGAAGTACTCTTCATACAATGAACAATCATTAGGGCTTTCCCTTGGCCTAGTTTCGACGAGGAATCATGACTTGGCTTACAACTTGACATGGCGTACATTGACAGATCCTTCCCAGATGTCAGCTAGATCAATAAGGAGGCAGCTGGGACATGGTTTAATCTCTTCCTTAAAATACTCTTTCAGGTTTGACAGGAGAAACTCACCCATCAGGCCAACCCGAGGATATGCTTTTCTTTCTACTAGTCAAATTGGTGGCCTTACACCTGATCCCCGAAGTGCACGTTTTATCCGCCAGGTCAGCATTCTCCCTTCATATCTCATTTTTGATGTCTTTTGATTTGAGATGCATCAACTAAAGCATTTGATGGTCTATGATCTTCCTTGACAAGACTATACATGGAATGTGCCTACAAGTACCTACTTTGTTATACTGCCAAATATTTGAGTTGTGGTCCAGTTGCTGTGGTTGACTGCGAATCGTTGTCATTTGTCCGTTAGGGCTGTAGAGCTGAAGAGCCCAAATCATTACTTAGTGGAAGTCTGGTTGGGATTTGGGAATAATTATCTGAACCATCTTATCTGAGTTTGTTGTGTGCTCAATACAATCAAACTGCAGCTTAATCCTAAACCTTTTTTGACCTCTCGAGAAATTGAAATGTTGCTTTCTGGAACATCTCCATTCTAGACAAGCTGTAACAAGAGGAGAAATGAAATGCAGTATTATATGCGAAAACCTCCTGCATTTCAAAGTTATACATTATATAAAACTTAGGAAGTTTGGCTCTCAAGTTGATCAGTCTAATTCTTTGTTAAGCTCAGTCTCCATGCTTGATAAGACTTCTTGGCTTCCAGTTGAGAATGCTATTGTGGAAGTGACAAAATTCTGTGGATCTCTCGAGTCTCATATGCTTTTGCAAGATATACAATATTAGATGAAGACTCATGTCTATGGAGAGATGTTTGTTATGAATCTTGAACTACGCTTTGCTTTCCTGCAAAATTTTGGAAAACAGAAAATATGTTAAAAATTATGGAAAGAGTCCTAAATGACTCCACATGTCAATATTTGTACACATCAATTAAGTCAAATTTTCATTGGCACAAAGAAAAAGAAATTTAAGCAGTAACTAATGAAAGTTATTCCAACCATACCTAGTTCTAACTGATCTTCATGGTTAACTCAATTTGTGCATAAGTATTGGGTCCCTCATAGTTGTGCAACATCAGCAGATTCTTGGGAGTTGCTCTTAGGATTTCATTGTTCAGGTCCTTCATTCATTGTGTCAATTTTTGCATGAAAATCATCAGCTCTTGCTCTCTGATCTAACATATTGGAATCTGGTGATGGTAGTGCCTGTGCTATTTCATCTTGGATTTCTCTAGTTTATGGGATTTTAGGTTTTCAGGTCTTGTGAGATCTCCTTAATGTCTCGTTTTTTGTTAGGGGATGCTTATTCAGCATTGTCTGATCCCAAAAAGATAAAATATATTTGTGAAAGGGTCAATTTTAAGAAGGGAGGGACGGAGGTGCAATGAGTGTTTACTCTCTTCTTCACCCATGCAATTATCGTCGACTAGTTTTCTTTCCTATGAACGGATTAAGGATTTATCCTTTTCTTATATGAGGCCTAAAACTGATGCAGGAAGTGAGAAATGCACCAAGTGATAATCTTTGTAAACCTAAAACAAGAGATACGTAATTTATTTTTTTATGATGTTGTTGCTTTATTTGAGTTAGTGCTAATTGTTATGCATCCACTCTTCTGGATTAAACCTTGGTACTCAAATAATCAAGGTATTGTATGAAGAATGACTATGTCTTTATTCCCTATTGTTACTTAAAGAACCTCGTTTCTTTTTTAACCAGGAGCTCGATCTTCGTTATGCTTTGCCTCTTGGATTTTATCATGCTGCTATCAATGTTGGAATTTCTGGTGGAGTTATCTTTCCCTGGGGATGTGGATTTCTGCAGAAGCCTTCACCGTTGCCAGAAAGATTCTTCATGGGTGGCAATACTTCTCCATTTTACTCTTTAGGAGGTCCTACTTCACTGTTAGGGTTTCGGACTAGGGGAATGGGTCCCACTGAACCAAGAAGGCAAACTGGCAATGATGATCCTGAAAGGGATTATGTTGGTGGTGATCTTGCAGTTACCACTTTTGCTGACCTTTCTTTTGATCTTCCATTCAGTTGGTGCCAAAGAGTGGAATCTATGGACATGTGTTCGCATGTGCTGGAAACCTAGCCAGGTTGACACAGAATGAGTTTCGGAACTTCTCCTTTCAGAATTTCCTAAAATCCTGCAGAACTTCTGTTGGAGCTGGAATTGTCGTGCCCACAAGTATCGTGCGAGTGGAGGTCAGTCTGTTCTTTTACTGGTACCTCAAGAATAATAAATTGAGAATTTCTAGACATTTATCCATACATTTCTCTTTATTGGTGATCTTGGATTACACATGATTGTCCTTTGGACAGTGCTTAATAGCAAATCTAGAAAAGAAAATGATAAGACCATTTTTTTTTTTTTTAATCAATATGCTTCAGGATTTTGTTGATTCTATAAAAGTATCAACTTGTGGTGTATATTGATCTATTTAGCAGATATAATTTTCTGGAGGGGTTCCATGCTTGGTCAAAATGAGGAGTAACAGTAACATGCTTCCAGAGCATTATTTGTAATGAATCTTTGGAAGAAAGCATTTAATACATACTGATCTTATGCATCTGACAGCTGAGATGCTTTGCTAGCAATGTTCCTGAAGCACCTGATAAAAAACTCAAAATGAGGGTGATTTAGCTATACGGCATGAGATCATGTCTCAAATTTTCAATTGCATATGCTAATCATTCTAGTTTAGAGTTTGCTTACTGTTTCTTTCCTTTTTTCTCTTTCTTGTTCTTGCAGGTTAACTACTGCTATGTGTTGAAGCAATATGAATTTGATCGAGGGAAGACTGGGCTACGAGTTAGCTTTTCTTCTACATGATTAGATTTGGACTTCTTTCCTGATGTATGATTATCTACATAGCAGAAAAGAAGCAAAACCCATCATTCAGGTATTTGAACAATTTGTTCCTCTGAAAATGGTGCTGCTTTATACGCACTGCAGTTTTTGGCATTGTTCATCATTTTTGTAGTTTTAAAACAAAAGTGAGAAATTGGACCAGCAGTATTCGCGACCTTTGAATGGAGGAAAAATAAGTCAGATACTTCTTGTGCTTTACTAGATGTTACTCACGTTGAGTGGAGGATCAATTTCAAGTGTTGTCACATTTGACCATCATCTTTAAACGTTTTCCATTTACTGAACTTTCTTCTCAATGTTTCTAATAGCCATCGAGGATTGTCATTTGTTTATTCTTCCCTTGCTTGGGTTGGGAGATAGTTCAACTTATTGGAAAATCATATTAATTTGTTGAGAACGTATATTAACTCATTGTCTTCTCTGGATGGAAAGAAGATGATACGGATATATTAGATTAGAGCTTGAAATGTTATTCTCACTCATACTTTTAAAATTAAAAAAGAAATATCCATATTCCTAGGGGGTGATAAACGGTGGCCTTCTTACAGAGAAATCCTATATATGCATATTGACTGGTAACTGGTCAGTCTCGTGGGCCATAGAAACATGCTTTGCAGCGGAGGCAGAATATGCTTTTGGGTGATCAGTCATGGACTCTTCAAGTATCTTTGGAACAAGACATACTTGCACATGTCTTGCTGTGAGTGATGTTGTTTAGATGGTGTCCCTTTAATTAACTACCTAATTTTCAAAGCCCTTTTGGTATGATTTGGATTCGATCAAACTCAGGATGCTTCCGTAGGGGAGGAACTTGATCATATCCATAACTTGATGGCTCTTTTGGTTACCCGCGCTTCATTGATGCTTTTTCCCTGCAAATGCTTGTGGTTGCTTGGTGAAGTGGCGATAAGACTTCAAAGAACCATCGTCTTGGTGTTTTCTTCAGATTGGACGATTCCGAGGAACACCAATAATTGATTGATGTAAAAATTGAAGTGTCTAAAGAAGGTACATCCGAGGGAACTGTTGTTTATTCTGTGATGTGAAGCTTTGTTTAAGCGTTTGAAAGTGTCCAAGTGATGTAAGGAGAAGAAAGACCAAGAAGCATGCATGATTGTGAATGTGATGATGATGATGATGTGGAGATTGATTGGATGCGTCATGTAACATGGGGGGCATGCCGGATGCATCACGCATGATAAGATAATGATGGTTAGGTGAATGGAGAAAGAGACAGACATCCTCATTCTCAAGGGGGATTCGGATCCGCATTAATAGGGTTCACGTAATTTCATGCAGCATTAACAATACTTTTCATGACACACTCAGATATTATATAACCCCGAAAAATACACACACAGCAAGAGAAAACAACAAAGAGGCTCTGGTAGGAGTTGACTTTACAGACTGGTTCCTTTGATGTGAATCTCTCTCCCTCAGTCCACATCTCTTTTTTTAATTGGATTCACAGGCTAGATTGCCCAGAAGCCAGTCCATTTTACTCAGGAAAGGCTTCCGCTGTCGATGTGCTGTGGCTCTTTCTCTCTTTTTGCATCTGATTTTTTTTTTATTTATTTTTATTTATTTTTATTTTTTTTTTCAGTTGAGTTTTGAAAAGGGCTCGATCAATTTAGATCTGAATTTTATTAAGTCGAAAAATTGATTCTGGGACTGTTCTTGCAACGTAATTTAGCCGGTTTGCTTGATAGCTTTTGAGTTTACAGCCTGAACCCTGAAATGCAATTACATAGGTGACGGAAAATAGCTTCGATTTCTTTTTTAGGGCGAAAAGAAGAAATATTTCGTCGAAGGAGACGTTTACTTGAACGGCCTGGTCCATCTCTCGGGATGCCCGTGGGGGGAGGTTGCGCTCTCTTTTCATGTTTCACCTGTAAAAAAACAGTCGGCACATGAATTCGTGAACTGCAGTAGCGATGTCGACACACGTTCGAGGAATTTTCAATGCATGGCCACCATCAACTTCCTCTTTCTCGAGGTTTGGGGATGGGAAATGCCACCTCGAAAGCTGTTTGCACGGGTCAATTCTGGTCATGTGCATGGAGTTTCAATCCGATTCGATTGGTCACGATCATCTCCAAGCCTCGTTTTCCTCCAGTCCCTTTTCAGACCGCGAGTGGTGGTCGAGCTGGGACGAGGGTCGTACGTGATCGTGAGGGTGCTTTCACCGTGGCCTTTTGGCACGCACGGGATCGAGTGAACTATTCATGTTGTCATTCCTAACAGAGCGGCACGGCTCTTGTTTTGATTGGGCTCTATGGTCCAAGAAATTCCTAGAAAAATGGTTTGTTCACGAACTTCCGAGGAGTTGTCGCGGAAGATATGAAAAATATTTGCTTTTAACTTGGATAGGACTACGACCAAAAAAAAAAAAAAAAAACTCAGATAGGACCTATCTAGCTTCTAGTTTCTCCGGATGCGATTGACTATTGTGAAGTCACGAATGTCTGTCCAAGAAAAAATTGTTCAATAAGACTATACGAGTAGCTAAGTAGACCTTATAAAATCGTCAAGAGAGCATGAACTCGGAGATAATTTATCGTCCAAAGGCGGAGCTATTACCCACGACACCATTATTACCGCTATTTTCATAATGTGAATTTGATTGGGATTCCTATCAAAAAATTCATAAACTTATTGTACATATGTTAATTCAATTTTAAATTTTTCAATTTAGCTAATTTAGTCATCAACATTTTAATGATTGCCAATGTAGTCATTTCGATTAATTTTTGATCGAAAATCACCGATGTAGTTGTTTGATTAGCGCTGGCCATGTTACGTGAAATGCCTGGCACTAACGTAAACAATTTTTTGATTTTTTTTTCCTTTTCTTTTCTTGTCTTTTCCGTTATCCCTATTTTCCTCCGATAGTCGCCGGCCACAAGTGAGAATTGGGACGCCCTTGCCGGCCTTTGACGAGGGTTGGCATTATCGAATTTGTCGAGGGTTGCCATCCTTGTTAGCCACCGTGAGGCCTAGTAACCAATGAAGAGAAATAGGAAACAAAAAAAGGAAAGAAAAGAAAAGGAAAAATGCAGAAAAGTTAAAGAAATTGCAAAAACTATCCACATTAATGCCAATTATGTTACGTAGGACAGTTGGCGTCCATGTTGGGGATTGCTAAACAAAATTGGCCAAAATGACAACATTGACAAATTCTCAAAATATTTAGAGCTAAATTGATCAAATTGAATAGTTTAGAACCGAATTGATATTCGTATAATAAATTTAGCAATTTTTTTTTTTTTTGGTAATTTTTCTCTAGTTTGTTTAGATACACCTTTGAAGCATCCTAAAATTCTCGCATTATGACTCTTGTAATGGCTGTAATTAGGTTTCTTTTCAACATGGGTTTTGGTGCACTGACAAGCGTTTTAAATGTGGTTTCACGCATGAGGAAATGTTCCTTTTTTTTTTTTTGCTTTTGCTTGTGTGGTCCAGTTATCAGTAAACCAGCTGTTATCTTGACCAATATAAATAGACCTGAGGGAGGGTAGTTTAGCTAGAGCCAAATTAGCTTTTTAATACAAGGAAGTCAAACAATTAAATCAGTTGGATTTTGGCCATATATATGCATACAAAGACTTCCAGTGCTGCATTTAATATGGCTAAGATACATCCTTTGTACTGACCCCAATTGTCTGTTGTCCTAGTGTGGGTTCCACTAGGCGAGAAGATTGTTATATATGTGTCAAATTTCGAGGCCAAATCGAAGACTAATGTCCAGGAAAAGCCATGTTTTTGTGCAATGGGACATGTATTGAAAAGAAAATTGCCAATTGAGTTTTGGTTTTACATGAGCTTGGCAACTATTTCCACATTCGTCAACTGTATATCTCCCAAAGTGAGCAGGAAAGTCGTTGAATTCTGATAGCCCTATCAAAAATTTGACATGTCTTTACTTGGATTTCTAATGAAGAGAATCCATTATGTCAATAACTCATTATTATTAGTTATCGTGTGAATGCAATGCTTATTGTGTTTTGAGAATTCCCAAAATTAATGACCTCTGACAACTTGTTTGACATGTCGGAATGAAAAGGGATGAAATTCTAACTTTGAACTTTCCATTCTCATTTTAGTATTTGGTACACTCGTTGAAATGAAACAAGCATCCCAACAGAAATGTTGGTCTAATAGGTAGAAAAATAAACAAGCATTCCACGGGAAACGAAATGCATGTTCCTAGCTATATCGTTTTCCTCGACATAGTACTTTTATCTAAGTTTTTGGATTGGACTTCTTAACATGATATCAGAGTAAGATTTTATCTCGGTTTTATTTCAGATGCGTCCGCTCAATTTTCAAATTTCAAATGTCATTCCTTATTTGGCTTACATGTGAGAGAGGCTATTGAAATATCCCACATTGCTTGATATGGGGTTTGTATATTGTTTCTATTCATATTTTCTTTCTCCACTTATCAATTTAAGATTTTGGATTGGATTTTATAATAAAATAAGACTAGTGCAAAAGGGCAATTTCTATATAATTCTCCGCGGCTTTCAATGAAACTTACATGATAGACTTTATTAGATAAATTATCTAAAGTAAATATTAATTAAGGATGTGCACAATTATAGGAAATATATGCACCGTCAAGAGAGATATGATAACTAATGAAAATAACCTATTTATCTATGGCGATTTTCAAGAACACTCCTAACTGTTCCTCCTCTCATGTTCTTTTCTTCTTTTCCTCTCTCAATACAACATTCATCGACATTAGACAAATTGTTATTCTCCCACGCCGAATCCGGGCAAGCAGGCCGGCACAACATTCGCGTATACGTAGGATCCGAAAACGACCCGTTTCATTCCGTTGTTCTTTCCATTTTCTCCATTTCTCCATTTCATCTGCATACACTCTTTCGTTTCTATGGCAAGAAGCATGGAGTTTTAAGCGATGGTCGGTCAAAGATGCCTCTCCTCTCTCTCAGTTCTGGCCCGATCAGAGAGAGAGAGAGAGAGAGAGATCACCGCGATGCGCGGTTGCCGGGGCCCCGCCCGGGAGGCGCCCCATTTTACAGCAATCCCATTGGCCGTGTCACTGATCTGACGCACTCGTTTTTTCAAGGTCAAATAGGTTCAAACGACCGCCAAATAAATAATAAGAGAAACAAAGGGTTGTTTCCATGTTCCTTGAGTTCGATCTCTGACGATGATGCATTGACTGAAGTGGGGATGTCTGGTCTGTCATGTCGTTGAACAGTTGATTGCGGATCACAGGCTCCTCGGACTTTAACAGCCCCTTCCATGCGACGTGACTAGAGGCTACCGCGATCCAGCCAGGACGAAAGCTACTACTTGCAGACTCGCCTCCATATGGTGAAGAAAACCCTCGCATTTTCTATGGCACATGCGCTCTTTTCTCCCTTTCTTTGGGCCAGTAACTGAGTCTGTAATATTCGAAACGGATTCACGGGTCGGATTGTAATCGTTTAGACTCGGGCTTGCTAGCGATTGGTTTCGATGGGTCCTTCGTCCGATCGAAGTTGAGCGCCATCATCGAATAGCTTTGCGTGCGGACGGGATTAAGAGAATTCGCAAGGAATTTCTTCCCCGCATGTCCTAAGCTTCTCCGACAGGGTTAATTACATGGGTCAAAACCAAGGAAAATACCCGGCTTGGGATTTGCTCTCCTGACCCTTCTTCCTCGAGTTCTTTCGTTCAAAATTGTCGGCAATCGTAATCACGTCAAAAAGCCACTGGGAGGATTTGTTCGTGAATAATTAGAAAATAAGCTTGGCAATACAATTTATCTAGCTCGATCTCAAAAATTCAAAGTGAAATAGACACGAAAGTGACTATTCTAAGTTAGATAATCAACCCCCGTGAGCTCACCACCGAAGTATATTTGCTAGTTGCTGCTACGTACGAAAATCAGCTGTTTGTTTTTTTTTTTTTTAATAATTTTTAAGTGTGGCTAGTTAACCCCCTTTGGACTCCATCGCCATCGATTCCAACTTTAATTTTTCTTGGGATATCAACATCAAGCGACTCTGCTAACAACTCCGTTTGAAGCACACCATGCTGGAACGCTCAATTCCCTTTATCCACATCATGATCATGCGTAGTTATATAATTATACATGTGGTGGAGATGATTTTGGACGAGAAGGTTGGAGGGGAGAGATTCCAATTAACTACCACTGCCACCAAATTTAGGATATTCCTGACGTTGCTGGATGCCACTTAGAGATGGAGAATGTAATTGGGCAATGATGATGAGGCTTGAACTTTAATATGGTCCCTCTAAAAAAAAAGAATAAACGTAATCAATTGCGGAAGCGAATTTGTCTACTGAGCAATTTGAAACGACGCATTGCTTAGCCTTTGGTTCTCTCTTGTTTGGTCACTCGATTTGATTTCGCCAAGTCTTACTTTTCATCAGCAAGTTTCGGTAAATTATATACCTCAAGGATTAAAACTCCTCCGTTTGTTTAGCGGAAGATGAATGATTTGGACAATATTTTTCTAAAAATGATCACTTGTTTCACCTCAAAAAACGAATGAACGAAACATATTTTTATTGTTTACGAAAATGTTTAGACATAAATAGTTGTCAATGATGAAAGTATTTTTTATTAACTAATTATTTCAAACAATCTTTTTAAAGAAGTGTTTCAAAATCATTCATTTTTTACAAAACAACAAATAGGACCCAAGTATCCCATCATTTTTCAACAGAGATAAACTCACATCACGTGTTTGAAATTCGTGAAATATAGAAATCTCAGAAATTTCGTTGCACTTTCCTTTTCAGCGAAACAAATGGGAATGGTTGCCCGATACTCTCAGAATGTCACGAGCCCGATACTCGCGAACTTGTTAAGAGGTGTTAGACCAGACGAAAGAAGATGAGCGACACCATAGTCAATCGATGAAACGGGCCACTGCTGACTATCGTCGCTCCAGAAGTTTTTCACACGTGAAACTTCCGAAAGGTCGTAGCTAAAAAGGGGATGGAGTAATGGACGGGTCGTCGTTTGTACCAGAAAAAGAACGAAGATGATTGCCGAGATTACAAGTTATATGGCCGCAAGCGATGAAGAACTCTTCCTCGTGCATGCTGGCAAGGAGTCTTTCGCATATGACAAATCCGTGATTCTCGACGAGAATGCGGGCAAAAGCGTAGTAGGACCGTGCCAAGATAACCCTCTTCGGCTTAGGCCTAATGATCACGGAATTCGGTCCTCTTGAACACTTGATTGGCAATTTCTTTCCATTTTGAATGATTGTTGCTAATTTATCCCGATCTTATCGAAAGGGATTGGCTAGCATAAGGGCACTGTTGTGGTCATATTTTGATGAGCACAACTCTTGGATAATGTAAGCTGGGCAACCTATAAACTAAAATGATACGTTTAGTCTTCCTGATTTTTGATCGGGATATGACTGGATAGGATAGGATATGAAATATTTGGATTTTTTTATATCTTGTCCATTGTTTGGTGAATCACAATATTAAAGTCGGATATATCATATACATTTTTTTTTATATAAATGGCATATCATTATAAATAAACCTAAATGTTCATAAACAGAGATAATGAAAATCTTGTGTAACACTATTCCTTAATTTATTTTATTTTTTTTCCTTTTTTATATTATTTTCTATATTATTTCTTTTTTCCCCTTCCATCATTCTTTAATAAAATTTTATCAAGTGGTAAACTTTGTACTAACATACCTAAAATACAAAAATACCTAAAATATATAATAAATATAAATATTTAATTTATAGATTGAATGTTTATTATAAGATAGAATTAAAGTTGAATATATAAATTAAAATAAGATTAATTAAAATAAATTTCAATTTTTTTATTTTTAATTTCTTAAGTTATAATTCAAATATTATTTATATTGAAATATAATTTCAATTTTGTTAATTTAATAAGTTTGTTATTCGAGAAAAATAACTTTCCTATTATGGACATTAGAAATCATATCCATCTTTATCCCACCTCCCTAATGGGATAATTTTATCCCGCATATATCCTCCTTATATCTGACTTTATCCTGTCCTGAGTGAGCACCAAACGTAGGATAGGATAAATTATATCATATCCCGAAATTTTATCCCAACTGCCAAACACAGCCAAAGGGGAAGCAATGGGGTTATTGTTTAATGGGCAACATGTTTAGAAGAAGACTGGGATTATTTGGAGAAATGATTCTAAGTGAATGATATTCAAACGCAAAGTAATTTATGAAGGATTGAAATGCAACTATTAGAATAGTGGATGTTATTTTCCGGTCAAAAGAAAAATTGGTGGATATCCTCCAAAAAAAAAACAAACTAAGAACTCAAAAAAAAAAAAAAAAGAGAGAGAGAGAAAAAATGGATATCTAGTATGAACTTCCTATTGATTTACGATTTTGTGATTAATTAACACATACAGCCGTGGAGAAAGGTTAAGTCTCCGCTTCTTTTAATTGCAAAAAACTATGAAGTATATGTTGATGTGTATATATATATCTCCAATGCTTAATTTTCTTTTCTAATCTCATATGTCTAATCTCGTATAAATGGATGGAGTATGTAGAATGCACTTAGTCTCAAAGCTAATATTTCAAGTGTTTTTTCATCTTTGAAATTTAATAGATTTTTCTTATGACATTACCAATTTTTGGCTAAGATATTGCTATCAAATATTTTGGAACTATGAAGTATTGAACTTAATGGAGTGTGAAGGATTCACTTCTATATTTTCTTTCAAATATACCTTTATTTGAGAGAAAAAGAGAGTTGATTAACATGAGGGAACAAAAAGCGATATAGATGCAAAATTCAAAACTAAGTACAAAAATTTCAACATTGTATGCACTGAAATTGTGTGAGATTCTCTTCTTTTGCCCTTGATATAGTTACAAAATTAATTAAATGCTTTTTCTCATTACGAATTAAATTGGACTAATCAGAAATATTTAGCACAAAAAAATTTTACGAGTATTTTTTGCGAATAATCTAGAGAGATAAGAAAAGCAAGAGTTTATTACATGAATTCATTCTAAAAGCATGAGCTGATTTTAATACGGTAAAAAAGGTTACACAAACATATAGATGCATTGGCATGTACTTCCAAATATCATTTTATCATACGTCTTGCTGAATGTGTTGGGGTAGAAATGGCATGTGAAGTTCTTCCATTTTATGCGTTCATAAACAAAAAAAAAAAAAAAAAAAAAGAAACTCTTTCATAGGAAAATAGAGAAACTAAGTTCTTTTCTCATGCATGTGTCTCCACCGGTCATCATGCATGGACTCATTCATACATAAATGCATCCAAAACTTGCACCACTCATGCCGATCGGACAAAAAAAAAAAAACTATTTATTTAATCAAATCAGAAAGACCGAGAGAGAGAGAGAGAGAGAGTGGTTTATTCTTCCACTTGTCAAAGACTAGGGTTCATTTGTCATATTTTCTCTCTACCCATTTCTGCAAATTCTCATCTCTCTCTCTCTCTCTCTCTCTCTCTCTCTCTCTCTGTGTTCTAAGAAAGGAATATGTCTCCTTTTCGAGTCTTTCTTGCCTGAGGTAATAGAGAATGAATAAGACCCCTAGAGTCATCTCCTGAACACAAACCCAACAGGTCCCTTCAAAAAGAGAAATGAAAAAGATGAGGAGCGGTGAGAGTACTCAGCTCACCATCTCAAGCCCATGTAACAAGAGCAGGAAGGAACAAGATGAAGATTCTTATGATGAAGAAGAAGAAGAGGAAGAGGTGGAGATGTTCAAAGATGGCCGAAGAAGCTCGAGCAACAGCACGGTCGACGAGAGCGGGAAGAACGACAGCAGCAAGGTCAAAGCCGGTGGATCTGTGCGCAAATACATACGTTCGAAGATGCCTCGGCTTCGATGGACACCTGATCTCCATCTTTGCTTTCTCCATGCTGTTGAAAGACTTGGAGGACATGAGAGTGAGCACTTTTGTAGTTTCAGTTTTTTCGTTTGCGTCCATTTTTCTTGGTCATGGAAGAAGAATTGTAATTATTATTTGGTTGGCTCAGGAGCAACTCCTAAGTTGGTTCTTCAATTGATGAACGTCAAGGGCCTTAGCATCGCCCATGTGAAGAGCCATCTTCAGGTAATTAATTTCAGCTGGATCTTTTAATTCATCTTCTTTTCACGTTAAAGTACTGGATCAGCTACCATCAATTTTCCTGTAATTAAGGTCGTGAGTTTTCATGTTTTCGTGTCTTCAGATGTATAGGAGCAAGAAGACAGACGACCCCAATCAAGGTGATTGTTCAATTTTCGTGATTACTGTAACAAAACGTTAGGGTTTGCAATTGTTTATGGTCTGAAGAGATGAATCTAACAAAACCTCTTTTTGTTCCCTTTCTCTCCGCCAGCTATGAAGGACCACGGTCTTTTTGGTGATGGCGGCGATCATCATGTTTACAATCTCAGCCAACTTCCCCTCCTACAAACATTCAACCAAAGGCCTTCTTCTCTAAGGTACTAATTAATTTTGCAAGTAATATTTACTCCCTTCAATAAGTATTTTCTTTTAGGAACAAGAATTCCTAGAGAAAATTTATGTTCCGATCAAAGCCTCCTTCTGTTAAACTGTGAAGGTTCATGGATGCTTCTTGGAGAGGCATGTACAACCCTAATCAGCTCCAAGGTTCACCGGTGTTTGAAAGATTCAAGATTGGACATATTGTAGCTTCTGCAGCGGGAGATATTAATTGTGGGATCAACAAAAGATTTGGAGCGTCTAATCGTGATCCTATCCATGTTGGTCATTCATCTTTTGATGGAGAAGCTGCTACGACCACTACCGCGGCTATCTGCGACCATTATCGAGAAGATCACTCCAAATCATCAACACTTCATAAATCTTGGCAAAAAATAAGCCAAGCCCAAGTTGCAACACCCAGCTCAAAGACAATCAAAGACATCAGAAGACGTGAACAAGCGACCACAGCATGTTTGTTCGATGATGCGTGCGGGCTGTCATCAGTTCAAGAAGAGAGATCAAGAAGCGTCTTGAAAAGGAAGGGTTTGGACCAAAATGCCGTCGTGGACTTGGACTTGTCACTGAGAGTGGCGAGACCCAAGAAGGAATATATGGAAAATGGCGACAATGAGGTCGACAGCGATTTGTCTCTTTCTCTGTCTCCTTCTTCATGTTCATTGTTCTCGAAGCTCAGCAGATTGAAGGAGAATAACGGGGATGGTGGCGGGGATTTGAAGAAGCAGGATGCGAGTACTCTAGATCTGACTTTGTGAATGAGACAATATCTGAGTGAGATCTTGAGGTACTCGTCTCTAGTATTCTTTATCAGTACTGGGACATCCATGAATAGGACAGTGTTTTCATGTACGAACCTCACACAAGGTAATTACCGTTTTCATGTCATCTTGTCTCGTCTGTCATTCTTGCTCGGCTGTGTTTTATCTTGATCTTAATGACTAAACAATAAAGCCTTTCTGACATAAAATTATCATAAATACCTTGGGCGTTGCGAGGTGTCTTAGAAAGGAGAACCGACCAAGAAAAAATGAATAAAAATTCATCACAATGAGCTGAACTGGAGTACGTTAAACTAAGATCTGATCTTGCCAGCATTTGCTTCTTGAACTGCGTAGAGACACAATATTGTATTAGTTTCTGCAAATCTGTCAGTGTAAAACGACAGCATCTCACTTTTCCTGGAACCTAAATTCGTCTTTTTTTTCCTTTTGTTTTTGCTCTTTTTCTTTGCCATTTTTTGTCATCATTTCATGGTGTTTAACCAGCATACATGCCCTCATGTGAGCCACATCTATGTGCTGTCTTTCTACCCAAAGAGAAACTCTGCTTACTACTTAGGTAGATTAGATAAATTTAATGACAGAAACTGGAAGCGAATTAGGAGAAATTTTGATCGAAATAGGTAGTCTTCTATGAACTTGAGATACTATTAGTTAGCTTGAGAAGCATTTTAAAGGGTTTGCATTCTGTATATCTGCATGCTACGTGAAAAATCGCCTTGGCAAATATGCATGTGTGAGTTTTGATTAACTTTTTCATGCACACATGTTGAAATATCATCAGACTTGATACTTATTCATGATAGTCCGTGTATACTATAATAACTCATTTCGAATCGCCTTTTGAAGTTGTTGAACTTTAAGAAATAACTGAATATTACTAGAACAAACAGACTTTATTTGATCATCAATTGTTAGAGATTACTAGAAGCTTTCTTTTATTTGTTTAATCTACTGCTGCTAGTTTAAACAAAACAAACACTAGTAGAAACTACTTTTATAAGGATATGATACTCATGTAAATTTTTTTTTTTTTAAGAACTATAGGCATAGGTATATTTAAATGAATCGACTAAGTGGGTACACAAAATAACATGACATGATGTGATAAGGCTTTTCAATAAGTGGATCATACTTAACATCTAATAAATGGCTATAAGGGAAAAACGATCACATTTTCATAGTGGTGGCACTAACATAGCGATGAAAATCAATTTACGGACTATACATATTGTAAGGATAGTCGTTTCTGTCTTTTTTTTATGAGTGTGACTTCAACCTAGATAAATCAAAAAAGATAATTTGCAAATAATAGAGTACTTTGTTATTAATCTCTTTTTGTATAATGAGTTAGGTAGTGTCTGGATCGGTTTTCGCGCATGTTGAGTGCTCTGCTTTTCCGGACAATCTTAATAGTAGATAGTTGCCTTTCCCTGCACAATGCATGTTTGAGATGCATCAAATAGCACTTCTCCAATCGCATCTGTTGGTGATTGAATTGGTTTTTGAACTATGGTTTTCCTCAGTTTCTATTTTCTTCATTAGCTTCTCTTTTCCTATTGCTAGGCAAATCTCCAAATGGGACAGAAAATGTTTGGCAGATTTCCATCAAACCAAGCACTTCATTAAGTTTTGCCTTCTTTCTGTCGTTTCCTCGCGATTTGATCCGAACTGAAAACGTTCTCCTCAATCTGCGGGCAATTACGTATGAAAATCTCCTTCGCGCAACCCCAATGTTGCCGCGGTCAATTTGGGAGTCAGTGAATTTGTAGTTCAAGGACCGGATGTTGTCTAATCCAAATCCCACCCCTTCCATATAGTATATGTTTCGGATCAGGGCTACCCATATAAGGCAAAATGCCTGAACTTAATTGGTTGATGAGACTTGTAGGATATTTCATAAACCTCTTAGTTATTGGGCTTTCCATGCCTGTGGTTCATGATTATCAAAATAAAATGAATGAAATCGTCTTCGTGCACACACAAGGCTGGGTCATTAATCTTTCATAGACGCTATGATATCACCTCATTTCACACAACACTAAAAGCAATACCTTGTAATGTTTATGCTGAAAATAAATTCACCAAAATACCGTTTTCATAGTAGCATAGAAAGAATTCCTTGCCTATACATAATCACCATTGTTCTCACACGACATCGGCGAGAGAAGGATCTTATAACCCTTGCGCTCACTCGAATCTTTCATTGGTGGTTCGACATCTAGGTCGTTGATGCATCGGTGGTAAATCCCGCAATCACCCTTATTTGTATGGACCGGATTGGGCATCTATCAGAGACACCGATAGGAGTGGACGATCTCATCCCTAACGGCGACGGCGACAACGCCGGCAAAACCACTTCTCTCTCTCTCCTTCCCTCTTTCTTTCGGCCACAGCAAGAGTTCTCTGAATGAAATCGATCATAGTCCTCGAGTCGTCACGTTGGGCCTTTGAATCAGATCACAACATTGACCCGAACGGGGGAATTGGGGCTGGCCCATGTACCTGCAAAGCAAGCTGAAAGACTCTATTTTATGGGCCTGCTCCATTGCCTTCTACTGGACATTGGGCTGCTATCGATCGTTATCACCGCCCAGAAGAAGAGCCCGAACCCCACATGATTCACGAACCCCACGTTCTAAGGAAAACGCCACCTCCCGTCGCTGACGCGGCACGAGCTTGTGGGGCCCACCGAAGACGAGGATGATGTCTCTTTGAGAATTTTCGGGAGCCTGTCGGGCGAGTCCAACCGGGTTGATTCCCGTGGCCAATTTTCGTAATCGGAATGGAATCGATTTCGATCGTCAAATATAGGCCACGTTTAAATGCAGGCGTTCGATGGTGGCGTCATATGTCACGGTTTTCGATTGGTCTATGGCTACGCTCGCGAGGTTCCGTTTGGATGATATAATGAAAGTAAAATGTGATAAATGGTATCTAAACTTGGACAACGTGCAATGTGGTTTAAGGTTGATATTATACATTTCATATAACTGGTGGGCTAAATTGAATATATCCGTATTGAATAAATTAAAGTCAACAATGACATTGTACAGTGAGTTGAAATCGATAAGTTATTTGTGTCATTTTCAACTTTGATATGAAATGTAATGGGAAAGATCATTCTTGACTTTCCTATAGAAAACCTTCCATTTTAATTCCGAGTTTTGTGACTTTATTATTTTCTCGTTCGTCTCCTATTAAAAAGAAATCAATTCATTGAGATTTTGATCATTATGCCGTTAAGTAAGGATCAAGATTCGAAACTCACGATAGATGAAAGTTGTAAGTGGGAAATTTAGCCCCCACGGTTGCTTTTTGCTATGGAAATCGCCCATCTTATGATTCTTGAAGTCGGGAGTCTTCCGACACATAATTATTGACGTGAATGGCCTGGCCTGCTTTTGATCAGATCAAGTGCGCCGAGTTGAGTAGTCTTCCGTGCTATGTTTTATCTTTCCCCAGCTGCTGCGCTCACGCACGCGGGCCGTGGCACATATTCCTTTCTTGCGGATGGGCTCTTCGCTTATAAAACAAATCAAATCAAATCAAATCGTCTCTCTCTCTCTCTCCGTTCCCCTTTACTTTTGTTGCGTTTCTTTCTCTTCCCTGAGGATGAGATTTCGTCACATTTCCCGCCCAATCAGAAAAATAGCATTTTAATAACACTCGCAGAAAAATGAATATATTAAGAGGGAAGGGAACACTGGAGGACGCGAGACGACAGTTAAGCAAAGCGATCCCGTTCCCATCCCCTCGGTATATCCTCCTCGCATCTCCTCTCTTATACCCCCTCTCTCTCTCCCTCCCTCTCTCTTTCATTTCTTCTTCTTCCTCAGTAGCATCGTCACCCTCATACCTCCACTACTCACAGTGACTCTCTCTCTCTCTCTCTCTCTCTCTCTCTCATGTCCTCCTCAGCTCCGCAGTCGCTCAGCCACCCCTGCAGCGGCGGCAGCGGCAATGTCCGCTTCTCATCGTTCACCCCAAAGACCTCATCCCTCCTCCTCCTCCGCCGCCGGCCGTCCCTTCTCTCCTCCTCCTTCTCCCTCTCCCTCCTCGCGCCCCCGCTGCCGCCGCCGCTCCTCGCCGCGCCGTCCGGCTGCCGCCTCACCCGCGTCTCCACCGCGCCCGTCGAGTACGCGCCCCCGCCCCCGAGTTCGGCTTCCGCTCCCAAATCGAGCGCCTCTCCGCTCTCCGGTCTCGGCTCGCCGGCGCGGGCTCCGTCGCTCGGAAGCTCGCCGTGATCGGCGCCGATTCTAGAGTCGAGGAGTTCTTCGGCTCCCCGCCCGCCGACGACGGGGGTGGCTTGGCTGGGGCCTTGGGCGCCGTTGATTTGGACGAGGAGGAGATGTTTCTGATCAAGTGCTTGGTCGCCGCCGGGCAGGAGCACGTGCTTGGCGCCGAGGTTGGGATGCCGGAGGGCGAGTTTCGCGAGTCCGCCAAGAGTCCGCTGAAGAGCGCGCTCTATGCTTTGGCGGAGATGATAGAGAGGATGGATGCGAATGGCGGAGAGAGGAAGATGGGCGTGGGCTCCGAGGACGAGGACGTTGGTGACTTGAAGAAGCTGTTGAGGACTCTAGCAGAGATCGAACGGTTCTATGATTGCATTGGAGGCATTATTGGGTGAGTTCTTCTTCTGTGGCCTAATTCTGTTCATTTGTAATTCTGTTTATTCTGCTTAGGAAATAGGATTCTCGGAAGATATGCTTGACTCTGGTTTTGGCTTGATTGTCTTTTGACTTGATAGTTCTTGTAGTCGATATGTCAATGTTTGACAGATTACGTATATATATATAAAAGGAGTGATTTTAATGCTTTCCGCATTAAGTGATATTGGAGTTGTCAGTTGAATGCTGGTGATGGAAACTTTCCCTTTTAATTTGAACTGCCTTAATTCCTGAGTTATGCTTTTCAGGATTCAAGCGATTGAATGATTACTGTATTTGTAATTTTGCACAATCTTTTACCTGCCATAACTTGACAACCTTAGAGAGTATCTCGAGTTGTAATCTTTTATGGGATTCATGTAAAGCGAGAATACCTGCTTTGGAATTTCGGCACGCGGGCTTCCAAGATTCGGTGAAGATTCTTGGGGGTCCTTCTCGTGCTTTTCTGTCGCTCTGTCTTTTCCTTATTAATTGACATAACTTCTGTAGTTATCAGATAATGGTGCTTGAGCTCCTTACAGAATCAGTATCAGAAAGGCAGTCTACCAACCGGTTGCAGAATTCAAAGGGATCGATGGAATCTCAGATCTTGGAGATTCACCCTCCTGCTGGACTTGACCTATCTCAGGATACAGAGTACGCATCTCAAGCGGCTCTCTGGGGTATCGAGGTTCGTCTCCTGAGAATAATAGAGTTCTCTTCGCAGCATATTTATGTGGTGGATGATCTTGAACTTAAGGTCTTATCCCTTTAGGGTTTGCCCGACCTAGGTGAAATCTATCCTCTTGGAGGCTCTGCCGACAGGCTTGGTTTGGTGGATCCCGACACTGGTGAATGTCTTCCAGCTGCCATGCTTCCTTACTGTGGACGCACACTATTAGAAGGCCTCGTGAGAGATCTGCAGGTGCATGGCCTGCTTATGATGCAAAGTTTCTTTTATTGCCTTTTCTTTGCCCTTTTTCTTAGGCATGCTCAGCAAGAATGTTAATTAGCAGAAAAAATCTTTAAGAAAATGGTATCCTTATCTTATGCACCACTAACATGCCCATGGGTTCTCTCTTAATTGCTAGGCTAGGGAGTACCTGTACTTCAAGTTGTATGGAAAGCAATGTGTCACCCCTATTGCAATAATGACAAGCGCAGCCAAGAACAACCATGAGCGCATTACATCCCTCTGCGAGAAACTCGAATGGTTTGGAAGAGGTCAATCCAGTTTCCAATTTTTTGAACAGGTTTTCATTGGTACTTTCCGTTTATATTTATTGCTATTTAATGGAAAAGCTCAGGTTAGTGTCAACATTTGGTGCTTACCTAAATTGTGCCATGGGTTTGGCAGCCTCTTGTACCAGCCGTAAGTGCAGAAGATGGACAGTGGATCATCACAAAATCATTCGTGCCTGTATGCAAACCCGGTGGTCATGGTGTTATATGGAAACTGGCTTATGACAAAGGCATCTTTGAATGGTTCTACAAACATGGAAGGAAAGGTGCCACTATTAGACAAGTCAGGTTACCTCTCATTAGTCTGTTCTGGTTCATATTTGTTTCTTTTATTGGTTGAGAGCTGGAACTTCATCTGTAGTTATTTTTCTGCAGTAATGTTGTTGCTGCCACAGATGTGACACTCTTGGCGTTGTCAGGGATTGGGTTACGTCATGAGAAGGTACGTATACGTAATGCGTACCGTTTTTTCTCAGGATTTACAAAGAAACTGCTGAGTGACTCTAATTTCATGGCAATAATCTGCTTGTGCATGTCATCAAACTCATTCATGTTCTTTCAAGAAGTCACGCGGTTGCCATGGAATTGTTAATAAAGAGTATGCGATCCTTTTCGGATTTAGAAACCTGCATTCTCCAGGAAAGTTAGTAGTCCTGCTACACATTTTGCTGGTATCACTGAAGACTGCAAATGCAGTGAGACTCGTGCTCTTCCTTTGTTCCTAGTTCCTACAAACTAGATATACATAGGGCATTTTGTATATAGTGTTTCTCTATGTGAACTGATAAGTTTCTTCATTGAATTAATGATCTCGGCTCTCACAAGTAGTTTTGTTTAGTCCATGCACATCCATGTAGTGCATTCTGAATAACCTAATCGTCCAATATCTCCTTTAGTCACTCATCTCTGATACGCTAAATCAAGTTTAGGAGATTCCCGATTGGAGATTGGAATCTGTTAGAAAGTCCAACTTAAAAGCTTAAATTGATAAGTCAAGGGAGACCATATGAATATAGAGAACGTTGGACACTAAGTCAAGCGATGTGGGACTTCAACACCCTCTCATGTGCAAGCCTGGATTATGAGCAGCATGTGGAATTTTGACTATGCACATTCACGTGGAATTGTGATCACGCACATTCGTGAAAGGGATAGTACTGGCTATGATGCTATGTTAGAAAGTCAATTTCAAAAGCTTAAACTGAAGGTGTAAAGAGACCACATGAATTCAAAGACAATTGGACCCTAAGTCAAGCGGTGTGGGACTTCAACAGAATCAGACCGTGAGTGGTGCCCTCTGTAGCTTATTGGTTAATGGTCATGTTAAGATGAAAATTTTCCAATATGAAATGAGAGGAACAGAACATGGGTGAAGATGGTGTTAATCATGACCTCAAAACCTCGATGAACATTTACATGCGTAGCTAGAGATGTAAGAGTTTAAGATTTGCGAAATAGGTTGCTTTTCTTTACTTTCTATGGTTGTCAATGTATTATGCAGGGCAGAGAGACTTAAGATGGGTAATAATTGTGTGGAATGATTACTATTCCTCTCTCTGTGTTTCGATATTATGAGCTTTGTCTGTTGACCGCAGAATTTGAAAAGGTTGAACTCTTTTCTCCTTTGCTGAATGATGAGATCTATGTTAAAGTGGAGGATGAAGGAAGGAACCTGACTTGAGTATTTATGACTCTTGGAAACAGCTACACAGCTGTTATTTATGATCTATCTGTGCACAGCTGAATGACTTTTTGCATGGTATGAAGGCATATATGGGGATAAATGCAGTTCCATGTCATAAATGTTGAAGTCTCACACTATATTTAGCATGTATTTGATGTATATTTCCTCAGTGATAAGTGGAGTTAGTCAACTAATTGGAGAAAGTGCTCATTTTCTTCTATCATTTCTTGTGAAGCAGAAATTAGGGTTTGCTTCGTGTAAGCGCAATGCGGGCGCTACAGAAGGAATCAATGTTCTCATTGAGAGAAAAAATCATGATGGGAAGTGGGCATATGGTTTATCATGCGTCGAGTATACTGAGTTTGACAAGTTTGGGATAGTTAACGGATCTTCTAATGGGTAAATTTGATTTGTGGCCCCAAGTTTTCGATCTATCCACTTTCCAAGGGGAACTACTTCTACTATTGATATTAATTTCACTTTTTTCTCTGTTCTAGTTTGCAGGCAGAATTCCCTGCCAATACAAACATCTTATATGTGGATTTACAATCTGCTGAGCTAGTTGCATCGTCTAAAGACAAAACAAGTTTGCCAGGCATGGTGCTTAATATAAAAAAGCCAATTGAATACGTGGACGACTTTGGAAACAGGCATAGGCATGTATTCCAGTCTACATTCCATTCTATATTCGCTTAATTTCACTAGCTGTGATCATTGGTTCCTTTTATGAGGCAATGTTGCTTGAGTGGTATCCTGGGGAATAGGCTTGTAATATTCAGAAAAATTTTGCTGGCTAGTAATTATACTGAGTGGTCAATTCTGTACAGATTACATGCTACACTCAGCTTGCTCTTGCAATGTGGTAGGACACTTGCTTAACAACAGCTTAGATAGAACATCCGATGGGTTGCGTTGCTTCTAGATGCCAGTATTATGGTGTGAACAAAACCATTTGGTGCTCTAACTACTTATTGGGATATAAATTTAGTCTTCTGATGCTCTTGCTGTTGTGTCTACTTTAGAATTCTGATCGTAATACTAACTAGCAAATCTCTATATGTCACAGTGTTAGTGGTGGAAGGCTGGAATGCACCATGCAGAATATTGCAGATAGCTTCCTTAATACCTATCAGTCTCGTCGTTATAAGGGTGTGGAAGGTAGGCCCCTCTAACATTGTTCATACAATGGACTTGATATATCCTTCTAGTCCATCTATGACATCTAGTTGGATTGATTACTAGATGAGCTGGACACTTTTCTTGTCTACAATGAAAGGAGGAGGGTCACCTCCTCTGCCAAGAAGAAGCGGAAACCTTTGGACAAGTCTTTACATCAGGTGCTTAATGTTTTATAACCTTGCTTCTTTTTTTATTTTTTGTTTTGAGCTGTCCTTGAGTTGCCTATGACCAAAGATCGATAAATACCCAGTGCCAGCTGTCACATGATTTGGAGAGTGAGCTTTCTGGCAGTTTTTTTCCATGCTTTTCTTTTTATGGACCCAGTGGACACTTTTCATGCATGGTGACCCATTTTGTACTCTTGTGCAGACCCCAGAGGGTTCACTGTTGGATATAATGCGGAACACCTATGACATTCTTTCACAATGTAACATTAACCTTCCTGAGGTATGGCACATGGTCTTGCTGCAGATTGGTCATGTCAGATGATACTATAAAAATCATTTCTTGCCAACAATCGTATTTTCCTTGATCCTCAGTTGCTTGTTTGTAGTTTCTTCCTTTTGCTAAAACAAAACACATCAGTATTTGGTGTTGAAAGGGATCGCAATACATTATTCTGTGGTGCTTGTTTGATTAATCCTACTTTCTTTTCTTTGCTGCAGGTAGAAGGGAATGAGAAGTACATTGATTCTGGACCACCATTTCTTATTCTTCTTCACCCAGCACTCGGCCCACTTTGGGAGGTCTTAAGGCAAAAGGTAAACATTCAATCATATGGTTTGTCATGAAATTATTTATTTGGAATGTCAAGATGGAGGTTGTCTAGCACATTCTAATTGCCTGGTACGACAATCCTGGGACTATTTGGGGAACTGCTTTAATTTACTTTAAGCTGCTTTGGTTATGTTTCTTTCTAAATGAATGAATTAGGGGCTCTGGATTTTATGGCCTGTGATGTTGAAATAATCTGACTTCCTTTGGCTTCTTTATCACAGTTTTGTGGAGGTTCCATAAGCAAAGGATCCGAGTTAATAGTCGAGGTTGCAGAGTTTTTATGGAGAGATGTTCAGGTGCATCTTGATACTAACAGGAGTTGAATTATGTAGTGCCTTATTTTCCGAGCTAATTGGGTATCTGTATTCCAGCTTGAGGGAAGCCTGATCATTGAGGCTGAAAATGTCATGGGCTCAACTGGAATTGGGTAAAAATGGCGATCTGATACTACAATATGGCCACAGGTGATATATTTTCCCTCTTTTGGTTCCCTTGCTTCTTCTAGAGTTGTGGAAATATAATTTTGAGTCTTGTTTAATTTTGTAGGTGTGGTAGATGTAAGTTACAGAATGTCAAGGTTTTAAATGAAGGAATTGACTGGAATTTCTCGGGCAATGTATTCTGGAAACATGATGTGCAGCGGTCAGAATCCTTGAAGATCATACTGCATGGGAATGCGGAATTTGAGGCAACAGATGTCTCTTTTCAGGTTTGCACCAGTTGGACCTAAATTACAGGATTAACCCTAGAAGCCTAGAACTTGGCACAGCTTCAAGCCTAGAACTTATTCAAACTCAATAAGAGCCTTGCTGCCACATGTTACTTCTCTGTAGGATGTAGTGGGTCAATTCTCTTTGTTGTGGCAGGAGAGGGTTATTATGCAGGGCTCCAACTTTATAAGTACAAGATTGCTGACCATTAATTTAGGAAAATTTTGCTAGTCATGCACTTTGTATTTTGTAATTATGCATTGATTCGATTTTCTGAAAGTTTCATTCTCACGGCAGGGAAATCATGTTTTTGAAGTTCCTGATGGCCACAAGATGAAGATTACTTCTGGAATTTCAGGTTTGTAGTGTAAATAGCATCCCTTCTATAATATGCTGTCTATTTTTGGGCTTTGTTATAAAAGTCTCCTCTTGGAATCGAGGGAAAATACAACAATCCTTTAGTGAGGTTTGTGGATCAGTATACATTATCACTTTTACCATCTCGATCCTGTTAGAAGCATGCAAAATCCTCTGCAGCTTATCGTCCCCTTCTCTTGTAAACCCTTGCCAATTACCCCACCCACACCCAAACCCTCACTAACGGTTTGTTTCCTGCTCATATAATTCTTTTTGCAATGTTCTGAGGGTTAAGTACTGTTCTAGTCTGCTAAGTTTTAGCGTTAGTGCAATATAGTTGTCTAACTTTTCTTTACTCAATCAAGTCCTGTAATTTTCTTGATTTGTGCAATTTAATCCTCTGAGTTTTATTTTGTACGGTTAGGTCCTCTGACTTCTTGATTTGTGCAATCAAATGATTCGGTCTCTTGCTCTCACTAAACTGTCAGATTAATTCATGATGTGGCATTGTCATTGTGGGTGGCACCAAATCAGCGAAAAACCAGAAACCCTAATTTGATTATGTTAGTTACCAGAAGTAAATGAAGCGCTGGATTGCACAAATCAAGAATGTTAGAGGACTTGAATGAACAAAATAAAATTAAAAGATCAAATCGCGCAAATTGATAACGATGGAGGACTCGATTGCATAAAATAAAAGTTAAAGGACCCAATCATACATACACTGAAATTTAGAGGACTAAAATTGTACTTAACCCATTTTCTGATCTTAAGGTGTTGCGTAAGATGTTCACCTTTTCTTTTACGTACATTTCAGGTTTTTCAGTTCAACTAGAGACACTCGCACCAAGCATGGTCGATAGTGGAAGCTGGTACTGGAAATACAAGATAAATGGGAAACACATTGGGTTGGAACTGGTAGAATTGTGAAGCGCAGATTTGGCTCTCAGGCTTTTCCAGATGTGAATCATGGTTCACTGCTGGTCTTCGAGCTTTGTCTTTGCCCCCGCATCAGCTCGCTTCCTATTGGTTGAACAGAAGTTGAACCTTCTCAAAGTTGGATAATTTTTTTCACCCACTCATTCATTTAATTTAAATCCTTGTAACACCATAGGCACAACTAGAGAGAGAGAGAGAGAGAGAGAGCCCGTGTAAATTCTCAAGGGCCTTACCTTTTGGGAGTTGCTCATGTAACAAGGGTTAGTAACGATGGACCAGTTTCGCCTATCGAATGATTAATGTTGTAACTTATTTTGTTGGTATTAGCAATGACAAATTGTCAGTCTTTTTCCAAGTACAGTAGTTGTCCTTTCATATTTTAGATGCATTTTGTGTATTATAAGAAGCGATGATTCATCAATTCTTCTGCAGATGAATCTTGAATTGCCTTCGCTTTCAAAGAATGCCTCCGAGACATGAGATTTATCCACTTTCTGAGTATTCGATTACACTGAACAAATAGAAATGAACTTCTCTTTTCTGTGTAATTCACACATTTACACCAACTTACGCAACTGCTCTGACTTATCAAAAGGTATTGTGAGAGTGAGAACAGCATCTGTTCAATAATCTGAGTAATGCGTCGGCTTTTCTTCGTGCTCTCAAAGATCCATCAGTTGCCAAGCTCCGAAGGGAAGGTATGCTTCTTGGATTCATCAACAATTTCCCAGCAATTTCCTCTCCTCCATCTTTGCACAGACCTAACAGGAGAGTGATGGCATTTTCCTTTCCTTTCAGAGACCCGAATCTCAGCAGATCAACGAGAAGAGGCACAAGTACTCTGCTCTTCCTTACTTCCTCCAAACCTTCGTGACACCCCAAGAGCGAAGTGAGCAAAGCAAGCGCATCGTCTGTAATCCCTGCCTTATCATCCATCAACAGATCAATCAGCAGGGTAACAGCTCCAGTAGCCACGACACTCGCCTTGTTGATATTATAACCTGCGAGATTGATTAAGGCAGTGGCAGCATCTCTCTTCCCGGTCGAAGTGCCTTCCCTTAAGAGCCTGACCAGCCCTGCAATCACTCTTGGGTGTGCGCCAATGCTGACCTTGCAGTCGTCGATCATCGACAGGCTAAAGATTGCTGCTGCTGCATTTTCTCTTGCCTCCATGGTCTTCGCAAACTCGAGGACATCTACTATCTTCTCGACTGCTCCTGCCGCCATAATCAGGATCTTGTTGTTGTCGAAGATTGAGAGGTTGAGGAGTGCAGTTACTGCATTTTCCTGTATTTTCGGGTCCTGAGACCTTAGCAGTGTGACAAGGAAAGGAATAGCTCCAGCCTCGGCGATTATTCGACGATTGTCCATCCCAGTCTTCGCCAGCAGCCGGAGCTCATATGCTGCTTGCCGCTGTATGTCTGGCGATCCAGTGGCTAGCTTCCCAACCAGAAACTCGGCTGTCATTTTAACAGAATCGACGGCAGCTTTCGCAGCGGAGAGGTGATCTATGGCGTTCTCAGACGAGTTTCTCTGGCCTTTGCTACTTCGTTTCAATTCAGACAAAGAAGATGATGGGTGTTCTATGAGAGGGATGTTGTGTTCTTGACACCATTGGTGCACTAGACTCTTCAGCGCATAATTGGGAACAAGGGCCATGTGAATGAGCCTCTGCCCGCTCTTGGGGCATGTATGGTGCCCCGAATTGATCCACTGGGCGATTGAAGTACGGTCATACGTGTGACCTGATGATACGATCACAGGATCCCTCATTAGATCCAGTGATATTGGGCACCGGAACTCGTCGGGGATATTGGTAACAATCATTTGCGAGGATGAAGAAAGATCAAAATTCCTTAATGCAGTCAAGGAGTACTGTGCCGAACTTCCTTTGACTTTCTCAGTCTCTTCATTGCCTTCAGTGCTGCTGAAGATCAATGACTTGGCACGCGAAACAAGAGAGATGAGGTTGTTGATGTTAGAAACCACAATCAGTCCGCCTGTCCCGGCTTGCCTCTGCGCTTCGGCCTCTAGCTTTGATACCTCTTGCTCATAATCCAGCGGATCCCTCAACCCAATGTTGCTCAAAATGTCCTTCACCTTGTCAAAATCGACAAAGCCCTTGTTCTTGCTGTTTTTCTCATTGTTGGAAACCATCAGTCTCAGGAGATCATCTCTCATTTGAAACTCTCTGTTGTCGATGATGAGCTCAGCCCGTTTCGCTTGCTTGTGAAGGAGCTCAACCTGCTCTCTGATGTCAGTTGTGATGTGAAGCAAGCTCAGAGGCAAGATATCAAGTGCTCGTCCCATTTCCTTCACCAATACATAGAACTGTTTCGAGATGTACTCTGTTTGCATCAGGTTCCAGAGGCAGCTGCCGTCTTTGCAACCTTGGATGCCGAGCTTCACTCTCTGTATCACAGAGAACAACTCGGTCAGGCACAGTATTGAAGAAGGTGGGAGCTTTGTGTTTGTCTCTCGAATCTCTTCGAACAAGGACGATAGAAGCTTGATCCTCCTGATCATGGTCGATGTGTTCCTGACCTGGACAAAAGGGAACTTTTCCATGGAAGAGACTTCATTGGATATGTGAATGAGTGAGTCCAACAAAGCCCCAGTTGGCAGGAAGCCAGAGAAAGCCATTGGAGGGGGCAAAGGAAGAGGAGGAGAAACATCTATTAATGTTGCTCCTTCTACAAGGTTTTATGTCCCTAAGTCGTCGTTAACATCACGGTGGCTTCTTCTTTTCATGTTTTTTATTTAATTGCTTGAAGCGAATTCCATTCTTCAGGATTAATTTAATTGCATAGACTCTTGACTGCTTCTGTTTGTACAGTACGTGACTCAAGACAACCGGATTGGTGTTAGGAAGGAGCGGAGGCCTTCCAGGTTGCTGCCACCTGGCGGAAAGTCCGGCCTCGGCGGGTTAGTTATGATCACAGTGAGTTTTCTAAACAAAAAAGTACAATTTTTAAAGTGTTTCTGGAATGACTTTGGACCTGGGGTGGCTTTGAGAGCTCTTTGGTGAAATGTTTATGGAACTGCTCGGAGGGTCGTATTAGGCACCGTTCCTGGATTAGCTAATTCAGTTATTGACCTCTGCAACTTGAATCCTTTCAGGTTTAGCATGCATCCCCTAATATTTAAATGCATATAATTGGCCAACTAGCGTTTATTATATTGAAGAGCACGCGACAGTTGCAAAAAGTCTAGAGGGGATTCGATTATTCTAGAGCTAAAGTCAGCCGTTTACGGCGAGAGATGGTGGTACCGTATATATATTTTTATATGGGTACAAAGATTGCAGATACAGTAGGAATGCTTCCACCAGCCATACCACCCCCAGAACCCACCTTGTAATAAGTTTTTACTAATTCTACCTATGGAAACCTATGGAAACAAGAAAAGAGAACCTGAACACAAAATTGAGAATGGTCAGGAGCCTAAAAGACTCTGCAGCCTTTAACGCATCTCATGATCCCTACCGCTTATCTTGGGCTCTTTTCTTTTTCCACCTCGACTTGTGTTGATTTAGCTGCTTCGATTCTTGAATCGAAATGCACACGATACCCTTTTTTTCTTTTTTTCTTTGGTAATCGCGATTCTCCATTGCTGCTTAAGGACAAGACTTTTGTGAATTAATCCCATGAATTGAGGAAGAAAGAAAGGGGAGTTCATTTGACGCAGCTGCTACAAATTGAAACCGAATCTCGCGATTGGCCGATCGACAAATCCCTGAATCAGTCCAAAAACTTCCTTTTCCTCTCGCTTCGCTTTCATATTGGCTAATTCAATCGGATGCATACCTCTTAAGTAGCACATAGGGCCAAATGCTTGAGCTTAGATTATGTTAGGACAACCTAAGGAAATGGTTGGATAAGAGAACAAACTTGTGTTTCTCATATATTTTATCTAATACTTTAGAACTAAGTTTGACAGGCCATTATCATTCATTGCTCCGTTTCATCTCATCATTGAGGAATGAAAAATAAGGCGATCGTTAGAATGTCCTGCTCAAAAACTCAAATTGAATGATGGAGAGTGACGATATGTATGTAAAGTACATACAGATCTCCTGGACAAGTGATGACGGATAT
This sequence comes from Eucalyptus curtisii, assembly GCA_017140595.1. NCBI lineage: Eukaryota > Viridiplantae > Streptophyta > Magnoliopsida > Myrtales > Myrtaceae > Eucalyptus > Eucalyptus curtisii. Next base: position 483,085 of record CM029503.1, read on the forward strand.
TTTAACACTCCCCAAACAAGCAAGCCAATTGCAAATGATGTGTAAAGTTTGACGAAGTGGGGGCACCACGCGTGGATTAAAGTAAGGTAGAACTTGGCTGTAATAGCAAGAGAGGATTCGTAATCGGCTTTTCTAGTGATCCGTCAATGAACCTGAGTTTGCTTATTGCTCACGATGCGCATCTCGTTACCTTCTCTTACCATGTTGTGTAGTTATCCCGAGCCAGTCCTATGCTTGCGGAATTGTTAAGAGGCGTTGGACATAACACTATGAGGAAGGATCGGTGACATTCTTGCCGGATGCTTCCTCGGACATATCTCAAGCCACCTCAAGCAAGGAACGATCCGACACAAGGGGTCATATTTTCGTTCATTTTTGGCAAAAACAACAGAGAGTGAGGCCAAGATGGTTATACTCACTTTCATTTTGAGACTACTAACTCGATTATTCTATCCCATTTCATTCCAAGTTCCATTCCATTTAACTATAACAATCGCTACCGAAAAGTGGCTTACAGCATGATCTCATACGAAGAGGCAAATCTATACACCGAGGATCGATTGGCTCCCGACAACCGAACTGCTCCTCATCGGATCAAAAAGGAATTCCCAAGATCTGACATCGACTAAAGCGATCGCGTGTCAAGTACCAACAACGTTCGAACTCGACCTGTAAAACTCCCGGAGCTTCTCCCCCATGATGAGCCCCTTCTCGGCCATCTCCTCCACCACCCTCCTCGCCTCCTCCGCCTTCCCCATCCTCACCAGCTCGCTCGCCAGCACCCCGTAGTTCTCCCCGTCCAGCGCCCTGTCCCTCCCGCCGCACGCCCTCACCAGCTCCGCCGCCTGCGCGCTCCACCCCCTCCTCAGCATCGCCTTCATCACGTGCACGTGCGTGCTGTACAGCGGCGGCACCCCCTCCTCCGCCATCCGCCGCAGCAGCCCCACCGCCGCCCCGACCTTCCCGGCCCTGCACGCCCCCAGCACCAGCGCGTCGTACGTCCGCGTGTCCGCCCCCAGCCCCTCCCGCTCGATCTCCTCCATCGCCCGCGCCGCCGCCGCCACGTCGCCCCGGTAGCAGTGCGCCGTCAGGAAGTAGTTGTGCGCCGTCAGGTCCAGCGGCACCCCGCGGTCCCGCATCCCGCCCGCCACGCGCGCCGCCGCCTCGAAGTCGCCCCGCCGCGTCAGGAGGTTGAGGATCGGGTGGAAGGTGACGGCGTTGAGGCGGACGCCGCAGCCGCCGCCGCAGCTCGCCATCGCCTCGACGGCGCGCAGGGCGTCCGCCGGGCGGCCGAGGCGGCAGAGGCGGGCGATGAGCGCGTCGAAGGCGCTCTTGCGGGGGAAGCCGCGGTCGACGCGGGAGAGGGCGCGGAGGAGGTCGTCGAGGGCGGAGAGGGAGGTCTCGGTCTGGGTGAGGAACCTGAAGGTGTCGCCGGTGTTGAAGCAGCCGTCGCGGACGCGCTTGCCGAGGAGGTCGCGGACCGCCGCGAAGTCGCCGCGGCGGCCGGCGGCGTTGACGAGTTCGTCGTAGTGAGCGCTGGTGGGCGCGTCGCGGATGGCGGTGGGCGTGGGGTTGGTGGGATTCGAGGCGGCGCGTGGGCAAGCGGCGGCGGCGGCGGCGGCGGAGGACCGGGGATTTCGCGCGATTCTGCGAAGGAAGGTCATTGCGTTGCGGTGGTTGAGGCCAGGGTTTAGCGGGCGAAGAAGAAACAGCGAAGAGAAAGCTCAAGGACTGATCTTGCCTGGGCCTGGGCCTGGGCCTGGGCCGAGCCTGGGCTTTGATGGGCTTTTCGCTTTACGAAGCCCATTTTCTCCAATGCTTTGTATATTCATTAGGTGTATTAGATCGATTTTTTTTTTTTCTAATTTTTGAAAAGAAAAAATTACACCGACCAAAAAAGATAAGGAAAAAGTACTACTTAGCTTGCGTCCTCAAATTAGACAATCGTGTGTGGAGATATGATGAGTCGATGGGTTCGAGCGGCACGCGGGAATGTTAGGCTCCGTAATCAGGTCTAAAGTGAGTCGTGTTTGAGCACGGTCAAATCCATATCGGGTCAAATCCTTATGATATGATCAGTTATTTGCATCTTCCTTTTCTTTCGTGACAAAAAGAAATGCCAAATTTTGCTTTTGAAATCACGGTTTTGCACTTTCGGGGTGGAAAGAGGTTATTTCCTCATGAGAAAGGTTCGCATTCGAAAATTTTGTGAACGAAATGGGCAAAGGAGAGAAAGAATGGAATACAATCAAAGGAATGAATCATCATGACAACGCGTGTCAAAAGATGGATGATTACCTAAAAGGACTCGACCTTTAGGCTTTAAGATGGATCGGGAGATTTTATTGCCAACTGCTCAGATACGAGGTACGATCTTATAGAGTCACTGTCAAGCAATCTAAAACTTTGCATATTGTGATTTAATATGTAAGTATTCTATCACTCCGATCTCCTTCGAACTCAAAGTCTCTTACTTTAATACCTTGTAAAATTTTGCGGAGTCATTGCGAATTATTTTAATTATTTTAAAAGTTTAAATTATTAGATAAATATATGATTTAATATTTAAATATTTTAATACATATAAAAAAAATGAAATGACGAGCAATGAAATGACCCACGGTTTTCAACAAAACCAGCCCGTGGAGTGGACTGGTTCTCACATGCGAAGTTTGACCTTCCCTTTAGAAGGCCATATTTGGTCACTGCCTCGAGTTAAAAGAGGTTGTTACTTTAAGCAAATCTTAATCAACGTGCAAAGTTTTAAACACACTTAGTAAGAAAAGCTTCGATTTCCAAAGAATGCGGTCCACATATCACATGAAAATCAATGGGATTAAAGTCTCGTCATCTTCCTTAAACTTTGAGAATCGCTTTAACAAATAAGGATACATATTTTCCTCTTAACATGGATATACACAACGAAAAACATAGAACATCACTGCATCGCCCTCGATTAGCCTAAACCCTATTCATTGGGCGATGATGCTAATCATAGGGACAATGGTTAGTGAACTTTTAGGAGGATATTAGATATATGCAACTGAAAATTTTATCTTCTAAAAGCTTATTCAAATGATCTTTATCTTTTGCCAATAAAGCGAGAGATAGTCAAACTACAATCTACTGCCTGGGTTTTTTGCTTTCGTGAAAAGACGCGACCGGTGTCCATGGAAACCAATGAGGAAGAAACCCTAGAAAGGAGCATGAGCATGCATGCACGTCTCTCAGGAAAAAGGAGGGGAAAATCTTGTTTGATTTGGCGATCTTATCGCCATCCTCTGCAACTTTTTCTAATGACTTTAGATGCTTTCGAGAAATTTATCGACATCTGGAGGACCTACTTTGACCTAAAATTCCCTTGTCCCTTTTCTTTTCTTCTTGTGAAGCAACAAGTATGCCCCGTAGAAGGCAAGCTTGATTCCATGTTCCTCGTTCCTGAAATTTTCACTCCACAGATCCTCTGAGACGTGTCAAATGCTGGTCGAATTCTATTTTTCTGTACAAAAAGAAAATGAACTTTTTCCGTACCAATAAATTTCAATAATTATAGCTAACTGTTAAAAAACCGTTGGTAAATGATATGACCGATTTCTTCTTTTCATGTTACTATTAATAATTCGAAATTACCAACTTTTGATGATGGTGATTTTTAATTGCGTTCCCAACTAGTTATTGATGATCAATTCTCATTTAAGTTGTTTTCTTTCGGTGTCCAATAACTTTTTTTTACTAGAGATTTTTTAGACTTAACGATTCCTTCAGAAATTCACCAACATTAAAAAAGTCCTTATTTTACAGCACAACAGAATTACCCTAAGTTTAGAGATCAAGAGACACATATTGTACTAAATCATAGTCTAGACACTTGATTTTTACTTTTTTGATATGACATAGAGAATACTTATTATTTGAAGTACATCCTTTTGATCAAGTACCTATAGGAATACAAATTATTCGACTAAAGTTTCAATTACAAATTAAACCACACTTCAACTCCAAGCAAGAGAAAAAAAGGGCACAGGAAAGGACAAATAAATCTGTAATAGGTAGAGTTCGAGAAAATCTTTCAGTATGTCATCTTCTTTAGGAAATCCTGCCATTATTATAGTATACAAATAGGGATGAAATACTAAAGATTAGGGAAATTATAGTGTTCTAGATATAGTATGTCGGTCGAATAGTTCAATGATAAGCTGTTAACTACCTAAGGTTACAATCACTCATAAGATCATGGCTATAAAAGAAGCACAATGTTTCCACAACAGTGTGAAAGTGGAATATTATCTCAATTCAATTGAAAAGGACCCTTCTCTCTCTCTCTCTCTCTCTCTCTCTCTCTCTCTCTCTCTCTCTAGAACGCAGAACATCCTAAAAGAAAATTAATAGGACGGTGGTACGGTGGTCGGTAGGAATAGACAAAGGCATCTTTCAATGTTTGATGTAACAACTATTGCATTCGAGAGTCGTTTGTTCCCGTAGCTCCCTACCTAAATTACAACCGCAATATTCCCTTGGAGAAGAAGCATTTTGTGGATTGCGTCCACTTAGGTCCCTTTTCCCCGAATTTGCTTTCTTAACATTAAACTAATCAGTAAAATCTAAGTGACAATCGGAATGCAATGAGACCAGAACGGCATCATCTACTCCTATAAGCACGATCTATTGGCTAACCTCGTAATCGAATTTCTAAGAGACGCTTTGTGAGTTCGAAAGCTTTCCAAACTATTTCACATAGAATCGGCTTGTACCATGTCAGTTGATCTTAGTCCATAAGACTTGAGTTACTAACTTGAAAGTCATTGAATGCATCAAATCGATTGACCTTCTTCGGTTTGGAAAAAAATGGTCTCGACTCTTAGCGATTCTTCTCTCTCTCTCTCTCTCTCTCTCTCTCTCTCTCTCTCTTTTTAATTATTATTATCTTGTACCGACTCGATTCGATTCAACTCAACCGAGAAAACATGTCTCCTCCATCTTCGTACATTGTTATTGGGCTGATTGCTATGGGAACAAAAATATTTCAACACCCGTAGGACCACGTAAAAGTCGCAAGACCCGTGGAGACGACGAGAGGAGAGCCTGCCTCTTCTTTGGAGTCACATGCATACCCAATTAATGCACATCCATTCAATTGCGAATAGCCATCTTTTGTCGTTGGCCTTGTTGCCAGAAGTTCAATATACCTCCAAATATTTTTCTATATAGACAAGGGTCCACAAGGAGGACGCAGTAGCAGCCAAGATGGTATTTTTTTTCCCCGCTCATTGAGGAAGCATTTATATAATATACCCCAAGATTTGCTTTGTTCTTTTGTTCCTTATAGAACCTATTTAATCGTACGGTACACGTAAAAACATATATATGAAAAACCTTAGATTCGTATCATAACTCGGTGCGTGTGGAAGAATATGTTGGTTTGAGGCATGCTTCATATGTTCCGTTCAATTCAAAACTAAACCAAGTTTTGATACCAAAGTGATGAAAAGACGGCGTTTTAAGTCGATTGATTTGAAAGAGATATTCACTGCGTAAATCTTCTTATCAAGATAAGTAAAGAAAATGTAAATTATGGGTACGAAAGAACACATTAAAAACTAGCATAAGATGAGGAAGAAAAGGAAGGAATGACAAGGTGATGTTACTTCTCTAGCATCAATTCCCAAGAGAAATTTTGAGCCGCTTTGATTAGAAAGATAAGACAGCTTTGCTTGCTCCCTTCGATGAGGGAAGATCGAGACTAAGAGTATCAATGCATAGCCTCGCAATTGAAAAATTAGTTTAATTCGTGATCCACTAAAGATTTTCGGAAAATCCTCGAAATGTAGGAGCCATGATTCAAGATAATATATCATATAGGACACCTATAGAATCTAAAGCAGACCATACAAGAGCTAGATATTGCAGTTAGATTGCACCATGTTCGATATAGTCTAGGGCAAATTTTATTGATTGTTCATGAAAAATAAAAAAATGGAGTCTATTGATCAGTTAAACGCTTGTCTTGTATAAAGCAAGATGATTTAAGGGTGACCCTATCGAAGTAAAAAAATGAGATAGATTCATTTGACGGTTTCCATACAGTAAATATAACATTCATCTTCTTTTGTTTGATTATTGAGTTTTGCTTTAACTAATTAATTGGAGTTGTGACTCGATAAGTTAAGATGAGCCTACATGAATCTTCCATTTGTCAAGATTCATGTTAGAGCCAAGATATCATTTTGCAATTAATCAAAGACCTAAAAATATGTAAATCTCAATTTATGGAAGATTTATTTAGACTCATTTTAACATGTCGAGTCTCAACTCGAATTAATTAGTGCAAACCAAAACTCAATAATCCAATAAAAGAGGATGGATCTTACATTTTAGTGCATTGACTTTATCTACAACAGGGACTGTCAAATGAATCTACCTCATTTTTTCCTCAACAGGGTCGCCCTAAAATCATCTCGGTTCTATACAAGACAAGTTAATTGGAGTTGAGACTCAATATATTAAGATGATTTTAAATGAATCTTCCATTCATCGAGATATACGTATTTTTAGGTTTTTATAACTTGCAAAATGGAAAATTTTTGTAATTAAATAGTGATACATATATATATATATATATATATATATATATATATATATATATATATATATATATATATATATGCGCGTGTTTGAAACTTTGAAAATTATTGGATAGAAAAGTGGTCTTTTATTTCAAGCCATACATGGCTAGCAACCACCGCCAATCAACGTCAAGGAAAATGAAAGGAACAGCCAGCGACTTTTTGCATCAAATTGGACGGTATCATATCAACACATAATGCAATTTCATACATCATGTGCTCGTAGTCCATATCTACAAGAATAAAGTGGAAATTGATGAACCCTAGTAGCTGATCACCTTTTTCATGCGGTCAGCAATGCGACAATGTGGGGGACACAGCATCACAGTGCTGCAGGTTCCCAAGTCCATACATCCTCTAGTTAGCACAATAAACTAATTGAATTTGCGAAATATCTCGGTCCGATGTAAAGGCAAAAGGGACATGCGATTTATACTCTTCTACTTCCGTATCTACTCTAAAGTATCATTCCCTCATACTTTTGTATACTGTAATTAGTTCCATCTATCACATAATTCACAGAATGAGATCGTATGGTTTGTTTCTTTTCATAAAATATGCGACATTCCTCATGGATAGAGGAGCTTAAAGCATATATGAATAGGAATGTAAAGCGAACCTTTGAAAGAGAGGTTAATCTTTCTATGCTCTTTAGGGTCTTGTGCTTTTGGAGCCAAGGGGTTTTATTGCTTTATTATGTGAGCTAAGGCATATCTGATAGCTCTGGGTATATCTTGGTTTGCCCAATTTTTTTTTTTCTTTTGGGCATCTCAAGGCATTTACTTTTCCCATATATTGAGTGCAACTCATGATCCCTTTTGGGAGGAGAAAGACTGTACGTATTTATTATATATTTTTAAAAAGGCATAAAATACAAATCATGTAATTATTGATGATAAAGCTTTTAATGTAACCGTCTTCTCGTATAATTTAGAACGATATGAAAATCAAGAGAACTTGTATATTCAATGTTAATCCTTGTATGATATTATAATTCGTCTTTCAATTATTCATTCACCCAATATATCTTGTCATAATGTTTGGACCGTCATAAGAAGATTGAGACAAAAATATCCATATTGATACTCATTATGCACCATAATAGTCTAACAACAATAATACCTCATTATCAATACTAGAATCTCCGACAAGCGCGGAAGTTAGTTAAGTGGCTAATTGTCGAACACATACGTTATTCATTCAATGGTAATAGTGATGTAAAGCTTTTCCGTATAGTCGATGTTCTGAATACATATCTTATACTCAGTAAAGTGCATTATTTTGTGCTGGCTTTGGCTTAAATATTTGGGGTCACAAGGCAATTTGGAAGATTATATCCTCCCCATTCTATGAAAAGACTACGGAGGATATGATATGAATGAAGTTTAGTTCTAGCAACCCAATGGTTACTAAGAACGCAGAATTTCGAGAAAAGCAAACTAGGTAAAGCACAGCTTATCCTAAGATACATATGCTTTAATTAATCCGACCTACTCTATCTAATCACTCTATTAAGTATCTAGCTTATGCTAATTGGCCCCATCGGCCCCCGACAGACAGGAGTGTGCCTCACCACATCTTGTTGCTTGATGCTGTCCCTTTTTGTTTTTAAGTCGGGATACTTGCCCAAATATTTTGACGAAACCCTTTTGTTGAGTGACCATCTTGGAGTTCTGAATTATGTTTAGCCATCGTATTTTCAAATATCGATGATTCCCTTGAACATGACACCCAAATTAGAGAATAAACATAAGATCACCATGATTTTCTTTTTCGTATACGTGGCTCCATGACCCTGATAACCGGGGAAGATGATTTCACTACTGGTGGACATCCTCCCCTAACTTCACATGTCCTTTACTGTTTCATGCGATAACCAAAGTTGGATGCATCATCATCGTCTTTTCATATTTATCTGTCCTCTTTTGCTTTTGCCAAATTATTTTTTTCTTCCTTATTATAAGGTCTTAAGGAATTGTTGGGTCCACGGAATGTCCGCTGGAGGGGGCAAATGAAATGCAAGAGCTAATTTATTGAAATCTTGACGTCGTCCCCACCCCGAAAGGCCGTCATCATCTCCTTTTATTACAGCAAGGTTTTCATTGGTACTATTCTAGCGATTGATCATGCGTGTCTGCACTGGAAAAGCGAAGGACCTAGATCCGGAAATCAATAAGGTCGGCACTAATCGTTTGGAGATACTGCAGACACAAGCTAGACAGGTCCCAGCATCCACGTCCATCCGCTCCCATTGCAAATTTACTATTACACACGATGATTTTGCTGCAAGAGACATCAATGTTGAGACAGACAACTTCAGAATTATTCGCATGTAATATTCTAAAAGCCAAAAAAGGGTTTGCGTTCATAACTGCACATAAGTAATCTCAGACACAAATTTTGAAAGAGAAAAAATAAATGTGTGTATTTTTCGAACGATGTAATAGTTAAATATAATATTGTGAAAGACGGAAAATGAGAAATTTCAATAAATTTCGCATCGGCCTATTTTAATATCGAGAGATACAGAAAACTAGCAGAGTTATTCTAATTATCTTTTATATAGGAAAATATCCTAGAGAATTATCCTAATTATCTCTAACATGCTCCTCTTGAGTTTAGATAAACATAAAAATGCAAAAAACAGCCTACTACAAATTTTAGGATCTGGCTCATCTGAGAGTGGCGAATCTGGTGGTAGTATTAGTTCTTTATTATGAGCAACGGTAAAACATCAAGCGATTGATACGGCTTGGCTTCGCTGACTAAAATAGTAACTAGACAAACGAGGCTGACACAAATGGCGTCGTAATAGTAAGCAGCTGATGTGGCTAACTTTTCTTTGAAAACAGTTACTACTGGCATCATAATGACCAAGCCGAGAATTGAATGGAAATAGCAAGTAGCTGATGCTGCTGGGTTTGCTGATAAAATAATAACATTAGCTATTGAATGAGATGAATAATGTTATAATCAACTTGATTGAAGGATATTAGGATTTACTGGAAAAGAAATGACAAGAAGAAATATTAGCTCCAGAAATGCACTTGGATGCGCACCCCGACACTTTGAGATCAACTAACTTTGGTACCAAATTAAATATAATAATGTGAAAGAGAAAATAGGGAATTTTCAATGTATTTCGACGGAATTACTCCAAGATGCAATGTATTCTGAAGTAAGAAATAAGTCGATTCAAGCACTTTAAATATTCCCCTGCGTGACCTAATGCTTTGTCGAGAAAAGAGGGGGATGATAGGCATAGCCATCACTCAGCCGAAGAGACAGACAAAGCAAATCCGACCTGTTAACATTTGTTTTCTTATTTCGTTTTTTCCCATAAAGTGATGCCTGCAGAATCCTGGCATAAATCTTCCACAGTAAGAGAGAGAGAGAGAGAGAGAGACCCTTATGTTATGTAAAGAAGAATGTAGAATGATTACAACTACAAATTACATATTACACACGCTTCACTAAGCATAGACCATAGAGCAAACCTCAAGAGAAAAACCTCCACCACTAAACATATATAGCCCCACCTCCTCTCTTCCAGTGCCAACCGCTCCCGTTCGGTATGGATAGTCACGTCACCGTCAAGGAAGCCGTTTTGATCAGCCCGTCCGAGCCCACTCCGTTCAAGATCCTCGCCCTCTCGGCCCTCGATTCGCAGCTCTTCCTCGGCTTCAACATCGAGTACCTCCTCCTCTACAAGCCCCGCCCCGGGTGGTCGGATCGCGGCCACGTGACGGCCCGCCTGAAGGCCGCGCTCGCCGGAGCCCTGGTCCCGTATTATCCGCTCGCCGGCAGGGTCAAGGCCAGGCCGGACGGCTCGAGGCTCGAGGTGCTGTGTCGGGCGCAAGGCGCGCTTTTCACCGAGGCCGTGGCCGACCACATCGTGATGGGCGACCTCGAGCGGCCCCCGAACCACGTGACGGAGTGGCGGGACCTCCTGTCGCTTCAGGTGGTCGACGTGCTCAAGGAGGCCCCGCCGCTCGTCGTCCAACTGACGTGGCTCGGGGACGGGGCCGCGGCGCTGGCCGTCGGGATCAAGCACTGCCTGTGCGACGGCATCGGGAGCGCGGAGTTCCTCAACTCCTTTGCCGAGTTGGCCAAGCTCGGAGGAGGACTCGCCGCCCTCAAGCTCAAGGCCAAGACCGTCTGGGATCGCCACCTCATGGACCCGCCTATGCCTCGGCGTCTCCCTTGCGGCGGCGCGCACGGCTCCGGAGCTCAAACTCACCCCGAGTTCAGCCGAGTTCCGGACCTCTGCAGCTTCACATCTCGCTTCGTCAACGAAAGGCTCATCCCGACCTCGATCACTTTCAACGGGGCCTCCGTCGACGAGCTCAAGAGGCTCGCCTCGTCCCCGTGTCGACTCGGCGACTCAGCATTCACGTCGTTCGAAGTCGTCACGGCTCATATATGGAGAAGCTGGGCAAGATCGCTAGACCTGCCTCCGAATCAGACGCTAAAGCTTCTCTTCAGCGTGAACGTTCGGAACCGAGTCAAGCCGAGCCTCCCGAGTGGGTACTACGGCAACGCGTTCGTTCTCGCGTGCTCCCAGGCCAGCGCCAAAGACGTCACGGAGAAGGGTCTCGGGTTCGCGGCGATGCTGGTGAAGAGAGCGAAGGACAGAGTCGACGACGAGTACGTGAGGACGGTGGTGGAGACGGTGAGCGAGTCGACGGCGTGTCCTGACTCGGTGGGGGTCCTCATAGTGTCGCAGTGGTCGAGGCTCGGACTGGACAGGGTTGACTTCGGGATGGGGAGACCGGTCGGCGTGGGGCCCGTCTGCTGCGACCGGTACTGCTTGCTCCTCCCGGTGCACGACCGGAGCGACGCCGTGAAGGTGGTGGTGGCGCTCCCCGCCAGCGCCGCCGACAGATATGAGTGCTTGGTCAAGAGCCCATGCACGTGAACGCACGGTGCCGTGCCGGCCCAGCTAGTTGACTTTTCAAACATCAGGCTAACACGAATTACATCTTTCTAAACCTTATTACGAGAACGTTGTCGGCACAGAAAAGCTTCTCAGACTCAAAACAGTTTTTATGTGTTGAATGTCGATCCTCAATCTCGGTAACTTCCGATCAATTTGTCAATAGACACGCCTATGGCGATTGAGGCCATTTCTATATAATCTATATATTGGGCCAATTCGTTATTCTCTTTTACAATGATTAATGCCATATACAATTCAACGGAATTAATTACCTAATAAAGGGATTGAAATATCATACGACTTTGTCGACGTGATCAAATGGGCATATTTAAATTTTGAAATGCTATTGCTTCATGGTGTCGCCCGGTGGAAGATGACACGGGAAATTCCTTCCCTTCGATTTGGATCCAAAAGGGACGAGCTCTTTTGCTCTTTTATCTTTTGGAGGAATGTGGTGGTCACCCTCCAACGACATGGCTGTCTTTTAGCCCTTTACAAACCCCTTTTTTATCGAGGGACGTGGATTCCACCAACGCGGATTGATCTTCGATTGATCGATGATGGTGTAAGCATATCCGAGAATCGAACCCTTCAGACATGTCGAAGCCTTAAAAATTTGGAAATGCGCCGTCCTTAAAATGGTCAGCAGTTGTTTAACGTCAAACACCAGGAATGCGACATTGCTCGGGCAATACAGCTTTCTGCTATATGCTGTGGCGTTGATCTATAGGAGAAGAAGGGCATCTTAGATTCGGCCATGATCTTCCAACGATTGTTTATTTACAAGGTCAAAGCATGTCGATTGGACAAGAGTGGTTGCATTGCTCGGTGATGACGGCCGTGGCAGATGATTCATGCACTTGCTAGCAAAGTCCTGCCTTGACATGTCTTATATATTAACAAATCTATTTCTATATACAACAGATAGAGAGAGAGAGAGAGAGAGAGAGAGTTCTGATTAGGAGGAATAGCTGTTCGTGCATATCCTAGACTGAATCGCAATGCCCTAATGTCGAATTAGATCGAGATTCTGATTCCCAAAAGTTGACCACGACTCTCCCCATTAGAGAAAGAGACTTCCCAAAAGTCAACGGCCATTAGTTGTCTGAAGAGTTTGACTCCGACTTCGGCCTGGGCCTCGGGCCTTTGAGAACTTATTTCGTGTGGATTTAAGCCCATGTCCGTATAGAATCGTGTGCATTATTCTTAGGTTAAAGTTCCCATCGAATAATGTGGTACCGGCGGTATTTATTTATCGGTTCAAATCATTAAGGTTTAGAATTGCTTTTATGCTTAATCTGTAGACAATCATACTATAACAATAGATTAGAAGAGACGCGTGCATACTTACCTGTATGGTAGGGTAAAGAAACATCTTCATCAAATAACATTAAAGTGATATCATCTTCTTAAGAATGAGTCGAACATACAATAATTTAGACATTATACATCAAATCAAGAAGCTCGAGATCTCAAATTGGATTTATACTCAATAACTTATTTCGAGCCCGTTACTATAACTTAGATCAAATAAGCAACAGGCCGTGGTTATACTCATCAATGGCAACTTGAGTCGGTCCACAATCAAAGGATAAACAAGAATAATAGGTGTAAGAAGAACATCAATAATTTCTTTTTCTTTTTCTTTTTTTCTCTTTAGGCCATAATGGATCTGTTCCCACCGTACATAAAAAGCGATTGTTTCGTGATTATTCTGCCTACTGCCTGCCTTGAAGTTTTGAGAACGTGGTTTTGTGATCACGGGATTGTCTTTTTCTTTTGACCCAATACTACGAATTGAAATATAGTACTAAATCGAGTACTTCACACACATACATTTAACCTAAGATATATAAAGAAGAAAAGATGTTAGAGGAAGTTAATATAGTTTAATGATATGGGAGATGTGGCTCCCCTTTAACCCGGCACGTCTCCCCCAACTAGTTTTTCTGTATTGCAAAATACCAAAAGGAGGACAAATGAAAGAAAGAGATGCTCACATAAATAACAGTATCTCTCTCGTCAGCTTGTGGATCGCTCTCTCTTGCTCTGTAAAGTTGCCCTAGTGGTGCGAATTTGCTGCATGCATTGGGAGTTTGCGAGTTACGAGGAGCAGGCTGCTTGTCCTCAGCTTTTCATGCCCACTTGTAAAGTGTCATCATCACCCTTGCAAAAAGCAATTGATACTGAAATAATATAGCAAGTTATACCTAGTCTCGGATAATTCCAAATAATATCATGAAATATTTCAAATTAATATATTCATTAAATTTAAAATTGATATATTTATAATAAATTTATATTTTATTAATTTTTATTAAATGAAATTAATATAACAAAAAAATTTAAATTAATATACTTATGATAAATAGATGGTAAAACCTCAAACTAATATACTTATCAATTATCACATGTCATTTAATTTAACGATTCAACAATAAAATTGAATGAAAATCAATAGAAGGCAAATTTATCATATGCGTACTGATTTAAGGTTTAGTTATAATTTTTAACATAAATTTATCTTACTTATATGAGTTCGGTGTTTTTTGTAGTATTAACCTTCCAATTTTTCCATTGTATAGTTACTTGAAGTTGAGAAACAAATTAATTACTAGATGCTTGAAGAGCCTCGCTAAGACGTCGATCCTCTACAGGCACAATGCTCTCCTTAGTAACTCGAACTCACTCACTAATTGATAATAATCCCATTTTTTCACAATTTACATATACAGCGATATTTTTTTTCAAGTAATGTTAGAACATAGCGAATAAGTTCAGTGCATTCAGCATATAAACATTATTCAAAAGTCTTAAACATATTCATTTTTATCAATTTAGTTATAAATTTTTTAATTTTACTAATTGAATTTTAAACATTTTTCACTTTTTGTCATCCGAACAATTTTAGTAGGAATTCGTTGATATGGACGTCAATTATTCTATATGGTACAATTGGCACTAATGTATACATGTTCAATAATATTTATATTTTTTTTGCACTTTTTATTCTATTTTCCTTTTTTCCTTAATTGTGGCATGGCTAACCGCACGCAAGGGATCCCTCACCTAGTCAAGGCAAGGCCTTCATGGCCAGCACAAGAAAAAAAACTAAAAAAATATTAAAATATTATTAAAAATTATCTATGTTAACGTCCATTGTACTATATAAAATGACCAGCATCCACGTCAATGAATTCTGATTAAAATTGGTCGCATTGATTCGATTTTAGCAAAAAAAAAAAAAAAAGATTCACAACTCAATAAATAAAATTAAACAATTTAAAAATGAATTGATAAGAGTATAATAGGTTTAGTAATTTCTGGATAATTTTTTCCGATTCAAGGCAATGATCGGCAAGTAGGACAAACCTCCTTTTCTGTCTGCAGCTGCTGTTTGCGCAGTTGGGCGAGGACAAGAGACCCATTGGATCCTCGAAAGGCCAGCTACTGCAAACGCAGCCGCCGAAAAAGGAAAAGGAACGTATTTTGGCTGTCACCGCCTTTTGTGTGTGGGCGAGATAATTCAGTTTGGACATTATCGTTTAATGCTCTTGTAATCAATTCGATCATGTGCGATGGACTGGCTATGACTTCTTTTAAACTTTTCGGACTTTAACATAATAAATTATATAAAAAATTCTGAATTTATTATATTTTTTGTCAGTTTAATTTTAAACTTTTTAATTATACTAATTAAATCTTTTTAAGTTTACTTAGCCACAATTTAGGCCGGAAATCGCTAACATGGATGACAACTGTCCTATGTTGTATAGTGAGTATTGACATGAAAATTTTTTCAAATAATATTTTATTATTTTTCAATAATTTTTTTTTAAAAATTTTTTAACAACTCTAGCTAGCAAGATCACATACCAGCCAACGGCCCTCGCCCAAATCCAAACAATGGCCTCAATCTGGTAAGGGCGTTATGGCCCTTACTAGGATCTTGGCGAGGGCATAGAGGCCTTCGTTCGTGGTCGATGAAGGTCGTGATGCCCTCACCTAGCCCGGACGAGGGTCGCTGGCCCTTGCCTATGGTGGCCATGGTCAGCCTTCAAGCTTGCCAAAAAGTTGTAGAAAAAAAAATAAAAGAAAATAATAGATAATAAATGCTAAAAAATATTTAAAAAGTTGCTCAAAATTGTCAATATTAGCGCTAGATTTGGTTGTGTCACGTAAGATGATTTGATGTCTATGTTAGTGATTTCCTATTAAAATTGATTATACCGTTTTAATTGGTAAGACATGAAAAGGTTTAGCACTCAATTTGCACAATCAAAAAATTTAAGACTGAGTTGGTAAAAATACAATAGATTTAGAACTTTTATGATAATATTCTTGACTTTCATATGATGCATATGAGTGATTATGCACGCATTTGCTATCAAAAAGGACATTCGATAGGTTTGTTTTTCGCTGTGAATAAAGATGGTACTGGTAACGCGTGGTGAGGGCCTAATGATTTTGCCTAGGGAATCATCAAGGGAGATTGACATGGGACGTGATAATCTCCAAGGTTGCGACTTAATTATCTTAGAGGCTTAATTTTTTTTTATTTCCTTTTTACCTTTAAGTTAACACTAACGAGTTGTAAATAATCATCAAGGGAGATTGACGTGGATCATATTGATCGTTCCGCCTTGCATCACGTATCCGACGCGGGTCTTCTTCCCATAGCGCTTTCACACGTGAACCTCAACAGACATATTTTAATCGATCTATATATATAATCTCTCACCAAATATGTTTTTAAGCCAATGACTTTCCCTTTCCATACAGTGGGTTGTGTCTCAAGATGTTATTTACCGAGAAAAAAAAAGAACATAAACGGTAAACCTTTAAATACGACAATTACATGAACCGAAGGATCCGAACTCTATGATGTTTGGATTTGAATGCCTGAAGAAGAAGAAGATAAGCATGCATGCCATACGATTGCGAAATTTTTTTGTCGTCTAACTTATAATTCTAGAACTTGCAAATACGTGGGAATCTAAATCTATGAGCTAAGGTTGGGAAACCATGGCATTATTCTCTTTTTTTTTTTTTTTATATATATAGCTTTATCAATTTTATTTTTGGGTAAGGTGAGCCGATGCAATTGCATTCCCAACGAAGGAAAAATAGAAAACTTTATCCGGTCCAATTGCGGCGCCCGCCAAAAAGGAAAGATGATTCCTGACTTGTTCTGCCTTTGACCAACACCCGAAGGCGCGTCCGACTATACATGTCCTTTCGCTCGAGATTATATTCCTTCACATCGTATCCAACACACATGCGATGCACTCGAGATTTCTTTCTGCATTATCAATATTCTTACTAATTGCTCGAATTTCGGTTTGCATTTTACGGGATCGCTCTTGTGGCTTTTCCACTCAAGTTGGGTTTTGCATCTTATGTATCTATCGTGTGAATTTTCATGATTTGAAATGTTGGTTCACTTGTTTGCTAAATGTCTCGTCAACCAGCAATAAAATCTTATAATGATTATATAGTTGCAGGACCGATTACATATACATGAAGTATAGTAACGTTAACGAAACCCAATTAGTCAACTCAATCTACTTATTCATGAAATTGCGACGCACCATGAAAATTAGTTCCCTTCCAAATTGAAATGAGTTCTTTTAAAATCTAACAAGAATGGCCTCATCGTAGGATCCGTGTGTCGTGTAAGCTTTGGCAGAGAATTTGTGTGTATTACATGTTGATGAAGGGATATTGTTCTTGATTGATCTAAGTTAGGAAGCATCGACATTCTCTGAAAACTTTTGTATCATATTGGATACTTCGACATGTGTCCAACACTCGGTTAAAGGTGTCGGAAAAATTGGACATCTGATCAATTCTCTTGAAACTCTAGCACGCGAGTTGGGAATTCCGATATACGAGTTCAGAATTTCAACACGTCATTTTGATATGTATGAGGTCAATTTTAAAAATTTTCAATAAATGAGAAGTCAAAATATAAACATATAAAAATAATAAAATAATAAATGAGAAAATAAGAAAAATCTAGTTTTCTCTTTTTTTTCTAACTCTCACTTTCCGTGACACACGATTCACTCCCTAAGTTTTTTCTTTCTTTGTCTTATCTTTCGACACACTATGACACACGGTCCAGAATGTTGATTGTTTATTTTTTTTCCTCCAAATTTTATGAATTATTGAAATGGAGTTGATCCATGTGAATTAATGTTTTTGGCGTAAATTTATTCTAGGCTCTTTTTATTTATTTATTTATTTATTTGTAAATTTGAATCAAATTATTTTGATTAAAGTAATCATAAAAATAATAATTTATTATATATAAAAATATATATTTAATAGACAATGTATCTCAACGTGTCGAAATTCTTTATTTTTTTGATAAAATTGTCGGCATGTTGTGTCGCGTAGCGTGTGACGATATTGATACTACTTAGGATTTAAGTTGAATTCGGGCATGCAACGAAGGGAAAAATAAACAAAGATTGGGCGTGCACAAAAATTGCTCCTCGTAATTAATTTAACTTTTCATTCAATCTTTTCGGCTAGCACCACTGCAAATGGTAGTTGAAAGTTGAAACCCTTCTTTGCCTCGGGAAGATGCAATGCAAAGTTATCATTGAATGCCCTAGCTGGATTGATATTCTTTTTTTCATGGGAAGATGAACAAAATTTTAAATGGAATTTTTCGATGGTAACAGCTTGTGTAATCTTTTTATTATTATTTTTTAGGTATGAAATTTTTTATTTTATTTTATTAGTTATAATATGAAAAATCGATCGACTATAAAAATCAATTGTAATGGATGTTAGTTGTGTTAATAAAAGAGTACACAGGTCATGTAAATCGAATTTCTCTCACCGATGGTATTTATATGATTAGTCTATGCAAAACTAAGGGACCTATGACACTTGTGTAGGTATATAAATAAAAATTACAAATCATAAACCTATTGCATCGGTATCAATTCAGTTTTAAACTTTTTAATTGAATCAATTTAATTATAATCCTTTTCAAATTTTACTTGTTGAGTCAATCTAGCCAATTTAGGTTGGAAATTGTTAACGTAGACGTTGACTGACCTATATGGCATGGCCGTCACTAGCATGGATTTTTTTATAATTTATCAAATAAATTTCTATTTCTTTTTTCTTTCCCAACTTAAGCCGGTGGCTAACAAGCAGGCGAGGCCTCCCTTGCCAAATTTGGCAAGCTTAAACCTTGCCTAGGCCAGAGCAACCTTACTGATGCTTACCCTTGCCCAGTTGAGGCATCCAAGCAAGGTCGACTCTCACCTGTGGTGGCAAGGTCGACCCTCCCTCAAGCGAGGCCAACCCTCGTTGCCCATACCTATGTTGGCCACCGGCATAGATAATGGAATAAAAAAATTATTAAAAAAAAAAGTACACGTTAGAGCTGGCCGTGTGACATCGGACATCCATTATCCAAGTCAACAATTTCTACCATATATTGGCCGAATAGACTCAATTGTCAAAAATTGAAAATGTTTAGAACTGAATTTATGTAATTGAAAAGTTTATAACTGAATTGGTACCAATGTAATATATCTATCACTTTTTTGGTACTTTTCCCCAAGAATGAAGGGTGGCTATAAGAATCACGTTTTCCGTTTTAAGTTTAGGACGAGCTTCTTCCAGATAATCTTATAATTTATGGTTACAAATATGAACATCACCTACGTTTATTATTAGTAAAATCTGTACTTGGTGATGTTCATATTCCTAAACCATCAAAAAATCTAATTGGAGGAAGTTTTTCTCCAACCAAGGATGAAGTAAAAAACCACACCACAAAAGATTAATTTTGAATACGACCCGTCTAATCAGTTCATTACCATTAATTTGGATAGTTGCATAATTTTCCAAACTATAAGAACTTATCACTGATGATGGAGGTGGGTCTTAACAAATGAGTCTTGAAATGCATTATTCATAAGTAAGCATTTGAAAATGCATTTAGTTATCATGAATCGTAAAGGGGATAATATAGATTCAAATTGTGGTCAACGTTAGGGTCAATGGCATTTGTTAAGCGTAATTAAACAGAAAAAATGTGACGATTTTCAAAGCATGCTCGACAAAGACAATGCCGATTTCCAAGCTTTGATGACATCTTCCTGGAAATAAGTCGCATCAGTAGAAACTATACTATATTCGTATTTGATTAGTTAAAAATCATTTCAAATTATTCATGCATCAGTTCATTAGTACCGAGCGGACGAATGCCGTAGAACTATTGCTAAGTATGCTTAACAAGACTCGATTTCCAAATTATCGATCATAAATAAACCGAAATTTTTTACCACTAGTCAGTAATTTCTCCTTTGCTCCCCTTGCTTGAAAATATGCAGGAGGATAAATAAATATTGGAGGGCTTGCAAATTGTAAAACCTGCAAGAAATGAAGATCGACGGACCATGATTCTTAAGGAACTTCTATACTTATCTATTGATAATGTGATTAATTCAGCTTAAGCAAACTAGGTTTGCCTATTCTCCACCAAATTAAGCAAGATTATGCCACGAGGCATAGAGAATGCTCCAAGTTCTTAGGTCCGGAAAAAATGGCCGAATTTGGAGATCATCCATCAATGCGAAACCTTCAGCATTCATTTGCATACTAATGGAAGTTCATCCCAACCAAGCATGTATATACCGAAGTTTAAAAGAAAAATATTCTTCGTTACATTGTAAATGTTAAAATTAACTCTAACAGGCAACTCACAAATCACATCCGCATTAATTTAGAAAAAAAAAATTGTCTATCCATCCTTTCACTGGTTAATCTCGCAGAAGCATATGTAAACAGCCAAGCTCATATAGCAAAAATGACATGAAACCCAAAACATGATATGAAACCAGAAGGACAAGGCAGAATTTAATTTGAACTAAAGGAAGCAAAACTCCAAGGAGAGATCTGCAGCATTATTACAGAGATGCAAAAGCCAAATAAAAAATCTAAAGAATGAAACTATAGAATTTTTTCCCGAATAAATTATGGAAAAATCAACAACAGAGGGAGAACCTCAAATAACATCTTCCTCGACATGGGTTTGATCACACGAAAAAAAAAAGAGAGGCTTGCTCCCAGGACCTTCAACCGATCTAAATTCAAATAGCACTCACGTCTTCACTAAAAATTATAATCTAGAGAAAATGTGGAATCTCCTTACCCGGGGTGCTTAAAACTAACAGATCTTGAAATCTCCGAAAGGCCTCTCTACCATAACCTACTTGAAATGGGTAAATCCCAAGAATACATAGAAGATCAAAATAAAACATGCAAGGGCAACTCATTGCAGATCATCCTCCTCTTTTCTCCTTTCTCTGTTCTTAAATTCATATCGCGAATCTCGATCTCCCTCGTCCTTTGCTGCTATATGGCTGGAGAGTTCCGCCGCTGGGTGCAAAGCACTTGAACCCGCAAAAGCGCGCCCACTGCTGACCTCGAAAGCACCGGCATGCAACCATCTTGATGAACTCCAAAGGAGCACTTCAGCGTGTTCCTGCTTTGATTAATACATATATCATGCATCTAGTATAATCCGATCGCAACGCTGTTTCCTCAAAAATCCAACGAGAAAGGGTCTCCGTAGTCCCAAATCCCATGATGAAAGTAATCATCCTCGTTCCCCAGCGGCCACATCGCTGGCGAACCCTGCCCCACCTCGGCAACGGTCGTCTCTGGAGGCACCGGTGGGGCTGCCTCCGCCTCCGAGGCCAAGGAAAGGCTCGCCCCCACCGACCCCACAAGCGCGTTGATGTCGTCATAGCTGTAATTCAAGGGACCCAGATGATGATGCGGCTGCTGCTGATGACGATCTTGATCTTCTCGTAGAAGTTGTTCTTGGTGTCCATAGTTAGGGTTTCCATCCGAGGCGGTGGTCGTAGCCATGGTTGGGATATTCTCGCTCCCGTCGGGCCGCGCACACAGATACTGCTCTTGCGGATGTTGTACGACCTGAGGATGAAAATTATGATGATTCGGAACCTGAAGATTCTGTAGTACGATGTTGCTCGGGCACTGTACGGACGGGACAACGATGCTGTTGCTATTGATTGCACCGTACACTCCGTAGGGGACCGAACAGAACGGCGCAGGGGAAGAAGAAGAAGATGGAGGAGGAAAGGTGAACGCGTAGCCCGAGGGACGTGGAAGCAGAGGCCGGAGATTTTGGGTGGACGATGAGGAGGAGGTCGAGGAGGAGGAAGAGCCGCGAGAGGAGGTGGTGGAGGAGGAGCAGGAAGGCTGGAGGTTGAGCTGAGCCCTAGAGCCGTAGAGGATGAGGGCGGCGCGGTCGTAGGCGCGGGCGGCGTCCTCGGCGGTGGCGAAGGTGCCGAGCCACTTGCGGGTCCGCTTCCGGGGCTCCCGGATCTCGGCCACCCACTTGCCCCAGCTCCGCTGCCGCACCCCCCTGTAACGGAACTTGTTGTTGTCGGGGCCTCCTTTGCCCTTGCACTTCCTGGTGCTGCTGTTGCTGGTGGTGCTAGAGGAGGAGTTGTCGCTGGTGGTGGTGGTGGAGACGGTAGTGGTAGGGTTTTCTTGGGTTGTGGCGGTGGTGGTGGTGGTGGTGGTTGGGGAGAGAGTGATGTTGTCCATAATTAAAAACTGATACTGCTATATTTAAGAGAGAGAGAGAGAAAGAGAGAGAGAGAGAGAGAGAGAGAGAGAGAGAAACCACCTCGGAGAGTGTCGGGGGTGTGGTGGAGGGAGGAGTCTGATGGGGTTGGGTTTGAATGTCACCTCTGCTAATGGTGGACTAGGGCGGTGAATCCATTTATGTATACTTTGGACCAGCAAACACATGCACGAGCGACGCAGAGAGATTGCTGCGCTGTTAAGGAACAGACCTATTACCAGATCTATACAAGAAGGTATACTCCCCTTTTTTCCCTTTTATTTTCTGGGCCATTGAATTTACTTCACAGGCTCTTTTCTTTTTCTCTGCCGACTGATGGATAGTTTTTGTTGGTTTGCTTCCCGGAGAATTCCTAGAGAAGAGAAAAAATCCTGCCAAGTGCTAACCCTAGCTCTGTCCAATACAACAACCATTGTCTTTTCAGATTCCGAATCATCAGAGTTTATAAACAGCAGATTTTTATCGATATATAATGTATATTATATTATATCTAATCTTAGCATAATACTCAGATTAGGACCTTAAAAGACATATAGACTGAGACAGGATTTTCTCAGAGACTGTTACAATACCTCCAACATAAGGCATATCCATCTGACTGCAGAGACATATATAGATTCCAAGGGGCCTCATCGACTGCAGGGGAGTCTGTGTTCGTTGAAGACCCGATGAGCCATTTACATACATACATATATATATATATATATGTGTGTGTGTGTGTGTGTATACACTTCTTTTCTTTAATCATTTACATGAAATTACTTCAGTGTGAAGTTAGAAAATCCTCAGAACTGAGCAATCCTCAGCCTGCAGCAGTGGCTGCAAAATCGCTAGGGTTCAGTAAACAAACGGAACTTTGTCAAGATTTTCATCACATGAGCTTCCTCGTTGTTGGAGCCAAAAGAGAGAAAAATATTTTCGCTGAATGAAGCTTGAAATATCACTGATAGGTGACTTCAATTCTCAGCATTTAAATGTTAAATTATGAGCCAACCGACCTAAGTTCTGAAATGGGTTAAGGTCAATTTATGTAGTTTATAATTTGCGCCGGGCAGAGAAACAAGTTACATTTTAGATTTTGCGTGATATAATTGAAGTAGGTCACGTGTTCGAGTTTTCAATTCCCTCAATGACCGAAGCTCTCTCCGTAATCTATTCAGCATATTGAAGGCTTAAATCTAATGCATCTTGCATTGTAAATGAAATTGTAGGAGCCATCACTCATTAGTCAGTTGCGTGGGAGATGTATTTTAAAATCTTCTATTAAGCTATGCCCTTTTGATCTTAGCCAAGAAGGCGAGAAAAGGTCTATATGTCATGTTATAAAACATGCTTAGTTAATTTCTATTCATGTCTATAATGGTTCCGACCCAAGAATAAGTGCTCGAACTAGACCTTTTGTCAATGTTAGTAAGACGGATTCATAATAAAGAAATTTATGGGTCAGATAGTTTATCATTTTTTTTTAAATAAGGAAAATGAGGACGCATGTGTAAAAAGAAAAAAAAGAGTTAAAGTTGTAAGCAACACCGCCAATATTTGGGACACTTGCCAGGCTTTTAAGCGCGTCTTATCTAATCTATGAACTTAGCTACCTGTTTGCACCAAAAAATGTCCAATTACTTGAAGATTTGACAAAATGATGGAATCGATAAAAGTGGAGTTGACAATCTTGGATGCAACCATCAAGATACTTAATCGGAGAAACCGTCAATGTAATAAAATTTACTTAACGATAACCGTTCATAACCTCTATTCATTATCTCCTTTTTTGACTTCTTTTAATAACTTCTTGTTACCGCCAGGTATCATAACCATTAGGAAGTTATTTATCCATGGTAACCATTTGTAACCTCCGTTGATAACCGTTAATTGTAAACTTTACATACCTAGTCGTATTCTTCGGAGATCCCTACAAAATCAAACCAAATGTTATTTTTCAATTATCTTTATTTTTACTGCATTGTACTTTAAATTTCCTTAGTTGTAGCCTCAGATTTGTGTCGTTGATTATTCTAGCGTGTTTATTCTAACGCTATGTCATCAATTAAATTATGACGTAATACCTTTATTTTCTCAAGTTGTGTCATCAATTAAATTTCAACATAGTTCGTAACATGTATTGTTGTGAAAGTGGTTATATTTTTAAGTTTTGTTATTGATTAAATTCCAGCACGATTTGTACGTACAATTTAGCTCGAAGTTCGAAGTAATAGTTTGTAGTTATTTTTTGTTTACTTGGATATTTTTTTGTCTGAACTCGTATCTCCTCTAATTAAAAGTCAAAGTGTAACTTTTTGCGAAAGATATTTTTTCGCACAAAAAAATCTGGCAAAACACTACCTAAATTATTAATCCAAAGTGTGTGTAAATAAGATAGACTTTCTTGGCCTAAAAAGTTACCAAAACTAAAAGAATATTACTTTTTTCACAGCAAAAAAAAAAAAAAAAAAAAAAACTAACGATTTATATCTATGTGCAATGATGTTTTAATCTCATGTTTCTGTATAATTGCTCTAACACCAATAATGTTGAATGAAAGTGCTTTACACGTTATACCCCTTATTAAAGAGCATATACAGGTGCATCCAGCTGATTAAATGGTCAGAAGTCTACGGACAAAGGTAATTATGGTGACTTAACTTTTTCTTATTCATCAAACAGATGCCCGTTAAAATGAAGAGAGAATCACGATTCAATTGACAAGTATTGGAAGTAAACTAGTTGTGATATGTCTTCTGAATAAGTGCTTGGTGAAGTTCAAGTACATACAAAATCTTGTTGAGATCAAATGGACGAATCATCGAAAACCCAATATCTAAGGATTCGTGTGTAATGCATGTATTTAAAATCGAATCACTTTTATTAAATATGCTTGAGAAGCATGCCATCGGATTATCTGAAATGAGGGGGAAAAAGAAGAAGAGAAAATTGATTATCAACGGCTGAGACATCTGGTCATGGTTCGCTACATGTACCCGAGTTAGACCCAGAGTTGTCGATGATGTCCTTAGTTTTATCAAGTAGAACCACGGCTAATTTCAATAAGGAAAGCAACAACAAGAAGAGTTTTAGCGAAAAAGGGAAAAAAAAAAAGGAAAGCAACAAGAGTCGAAGAAAGAAATTGAATAGTCCTTTTTTGTCAGAAAATTGTATATAATTTGAGTAGGAGACGCGACGGGCAGATGTTAGGTAGCTTATGTTGAATTATACACTGCACATTATAATTGAAGTCTTTAATGTGTTCATATTGGACTAGTAGCTGGCAATATATTGCACCATCTAATTTAGGGAGTATTTTATTGGAGTTCTTCTTAAATAAAGTACTTGTAAATAAAATTGAAAAATGAATGATATTTGACGAATTTGCATGATAAACTAGGGATAAACCCGTGATTTTGGCACAACAAAAACACAGACATATCCAATCATTTCAGTCAGATTTATTTTAAGATTAAAACTTTCTTTACTAATAGTTTTAAATATAAATCTAACGGGGGGAAAGGATAGATATATAATCTATTCAAGTTTCTATGGTTTTTCGCGCAAATTTTTGGGACTTTGTAATAAGCTATCATTAAGACGTACATACTTCTTGTCTTTATCAACAAGATAAGTGGATATACATTGAGCATATATTCAGTTTCTTTGACCTTTTGAACAAAAAAATTTCTAACATTTGATAAATGGAAAAGAAAACAGAAGTTCAAAACACCACCTCTTTAAATGATAATCTACACATCAGAAGTAGCCAGCTAATAACCTACTTTTCATTGAAAAAATCTTTTTTTTTTTACGTAACACGTTTGGAAGCACTTAAATTATTTGAATGATGCAAATGAATATAAGTTAAGTCGATATGATTTTGCTATTGACGTGTTCCATAGTTTTTCTAGTAACACATCGAGAAATTAATAATATATGGACATGTGGTAAAGTCAAATTACATAAACCTGATTAAAGTGAATCCAAACTCATCAATCTTTTGTTAAGATTGAATTGTATTTTCTCATACATAGCTCACTGCAATGGGCAATACAAATGAAAATTTTAGGGAGTTGCATAAAAATGATGTAGAAATACACAAAAAGAATTGAAATATCGTCATATTGCGGTAAAACCAGTCAAAGTAGAAAAAATCACAACGGCCTCTCGACAGATTCCCCTGCTTTAGTCAGCTGACTCTTGGTGGGCTCCACCCTCACGGCCCACTATTATTTTGGGCCGGGTCAAGGGCCAGAGAAGTATTATCAGGGCCCATAAATTAATATGTTGCTATTGGCCCCGAAACTAATAGCCAACACTTTACCAAATTAATTCATTAAATCACAACATGATGCATGACCATGAATGACGAGGTAATCCCGCATTGATGCATGCCATGCTCCTTTACAATATATAGATTTTTTCACTTAACAGTCTAAACTTTTTATAACAAATGATATAATACTCGACTTCAATATGGTGCTGTTGATTTTTTAAGTGATTAGGCATGGACGAGGAAGAAATCGGATTTTGCCCCAAGTTCATTGTCGAGGCCATGCATCACTAACCCCCAAAAGAAACTGAGCTCAACCAATAAGGTTCCAACACTTCGCACTCCAAGTGCGAATCCGAATCTTGCTACCTATAATCCCCTTGAGTAGGCGATCTGTAAATCCTCTCTGAGACCTTTTAAGCCTGTGGTATATCCTCATCTTGCTATAGATAACCTCTCCTCCTCCTCCTTCTAAACTTTTTTATGCGAAAAACAAAAGCTTATGATAATTGAAGTGACGTTGAGAATTGTCCTTTTCGTTCTACTAAAGAACTGCATCTTTCAAGATTAGATCAAACAGGTCAGAAAGTGAATGTATGAATCCCACCCATGCTTGCGTAGCAGCAAGTTTTTATTAACCAAAAATGGCTAATACTCGATTAGGTTTATCCAGTTCTCGAGAAAAGAAACATGGTGAATTTGGGGTCCTAGAGTATTGGGACACGTGGCGTCGACCCATGTAGTGGACACGATCGACAATTGCTAGTCCATGGCATTCGGTGAATTAATGGAGTAAGAAAACAAAATTTTAATGTGATCGCCCGTACCAATCCTATCTTGAAATAAAAAGAATCTTAGACAGTGGCCTGGAACCGCACGCAATGTAACCTAACTCATCCCCTTCTTGTCAGGCATTTGAGGGGAGGTCAATTGAAAGACAACAAAATAACAGAAGCTGACTTCTACGTAAGCAAGAAGGCGAGTGCTCTAAGCGATTTTATCTGTCCAACCATGAAATTTTTAAGGGATTATTACCAATTATTTTAAAATTTTAAGTTATTAAATGAAAGAGTAGTTGAATATAACATCACTCTTTCAGACTGAATTCGAGGTCTCCCTAAATTTTTTTGTGAGAGCTTATGAGCAAAAGCTTTTACTATATACAACAGCATGAAACAACTATATTCCCGACGCTTTGCACTCATTAATGGTCGACTGACCTTGGTCGAGACGGAGAACCATTTCATCGAGCTTCATCTCTCTTTTCTCTCAACCGTTCGGGCATGGGCCGTGGCCCGGTCGGGTAGCGGAATTCAAATGAACATTAACAACCCAAAAAAATAAAATTATGTAAATGAACACGTCACTTACCTTACTGTGCACACGTGTGATGTGGGACCCTGAGCCTTTTCCCATCTACTTAGGATTTACAATTTGAATAGATTAATATAATTAAACACCAAAAGAGACGAGCAAGTGGCCCTTTTACTTGTTAGGCGCATCTCACCAAGATGAATCTTACCTCGGAAAGGTTCTATTTAGTTCTAAAAGGTCGTAGATCAAGCTTTTGCTACTATAAACACAGGAAAACACGCCATCACTTTTACATAAATTAATGTCTTTTATCAGTTTATGATCTTATGACCACTGTGTAAGCTCCCTCTTGCAACTTTAGCTTTGTCCACTCCAGCTACTATTATTGGAGGAGGGCGCCATATAATTAGGTCGTATTATGATGTGTAGATCAGCATTGATATTGCGCGACACGCTGCATGGTGCAATCATACTTTTGTACCATTATAGTCATCAACAATCCAAGACTACATTGCAGCCTTTCCACATTGCATGGTGCGCGAAACTGCATGCATCAGGTTCGATCGAGGCACAGGGTCGAGGTGAATTCGATTAGGCGAGACTCGATAAATTCAAGGGTCGAGATTCCTCTTTTGCATAATACTAAATATCTTACTTTTGGATTGCATGCGACATGTGGTCCTAGCGAGTGGCCCTCCAAAAATATCGGCAAAACCCTGGAAAGCTCGTCCAGCTAACAAAGTTCTTGCAACTATAAGTACTTGTACTAGTTCTCCGCCACTACTCTTCTTTTGTCTTCGTTCACTCCTGCCACCGTCCCAGCGTGCCGCTGCCGCCGCCGCCGCCCTTGCGCTAGCCACCGTCTCTGCCGCCACCATGGCTTCTCAAAACTCGCAGCTGTTCCAGTGGCGGTACACGGAGCTCGACGACCACAACTTCCAAGTCCAAGGCCACACCCTCTTCTACGTCGTCGTGCTGTTTGGCATCGTCTGCTTCGTCACCGTCCTCTTCCTCTACGCGCGCTGGGTCTGCCGCTACCACGGCCTGCCTCCCGAGACTTCTCACATCGGCAGTGCGGCGAACGTGAACCCGCCTCGGCCCCTGCCCGGCCTCGACGATGCCGCCATCGACAGGCTGCCCATCGTCCTTCACAGCAGCACGTCATCGGGGGTGGAGGGATCCGGTGAATGCAGCATATGCCTTGGGGTGTTCGAAGACGGCGAGAAAGTGAAGGTGTTGCCGCGATGCGGGCACCGCTACCACTGCACGTGCGTGGACCGGTGGCTCATGACACGGCCGGTTTGCCCGCTGTGCCGGGCCACTCTCTGGGTCGACTCGGCCGGGCCGTGGGTCTGAGCGAGGGGAACGAGTCGAAGAGCGTGAAAATATCTTTGCATCTCCTCGACCTCCCTCCACTAGCGTCTCTTTCGTTGTGCATGAACCCTTTTTTCTTTTGTTTGGAGGTGGCTTTTTTCCTTTTAGGTGGGTGTTGTTTTGTGTAGAGAATTGAGATTTTTTGTATCTTCTTTGCTTCTTGCAAAAGCATTGATTTTTTGGGCTGTTTTTACTTTTTACCACTTGCCAAGTTATTTTATCTTTGTGTGGATTTCTTTCTCTTAAGTGGGTTCGAGAACAGAAAGATTATCCCATCACTATAAATAACTACAGATATTAGATATACATTATAATATATAATATTACTAAAATCTTTTGCCTATCTCTCGGCCTTTTCTCTTCCTTTTCCTCATCTTGCTTTGCCTTCTGGCACTGAATCATTGACGTCCCGTGAGATGGCGACACGCATGTGGAAAGAAAGCGATTGAACTGGTCAATCTATTAGCCCGCCCAATGAATTAATACGGCGTAACGTGCGTGATTAATGACTCATCGGCCAATTCCATTTTGGGACTCTCAGTTGCTTCGGACGTGGAAAGTTACTTAATCATCGTTGAAAAGTAGAGATCTAAAATCGTAAACAGTTGATGTACAAGCTCATTGAGAGTGTTGATAGTAAAAGGTTGCGGTCAAAAGTGTTGGACCCCAATTTGATTGGTGTTGATTATAAAAGTCACTCAAATTTGTGATTTATTATTTATAATTATACTGCTTTTTTTTTAGCTAAAATTATTATTAAATTGCTTGTACTTAAATGTTAAGTGTTCCTTTTTTGGTCAGAGACCCAGGAGACTCCACGGTCAAATTTCTAGCCATTTGAAATTGGGGTGTTCATGATCTGGGTTGGGTTCATCTAGCACCTAACCCAGGATTAATCCGCACAGCATTAGTCCCCACTTTTTGGGACCAAGGACCAACCCAGTTGAGCCTAGGACCAAGGATCGAACAGACCCTATGGGTCGGTCCGGTTCCAGGGTCAACCCGGGATCGAGTGATATTTTCTTTGTTTCATTTTTTTTTAATTCTCTAAAAAGACAAATCTAATATTTTAAATTACGTATCCACCAACAAGAGCGAGCCGCGAGATGAGGGTGAGCCGCAAGGCGAGCAAACAGAGGCAAGTCGCGAGGTGGGCGACAAACAGTGAGCGTTGCTCACGAGTGACGAGAGTTTCTAATTAAGGCTTTATTTCAATCTAATTTACTTGGCAACGAGTGAGGCCAATGAAGAAAGGAGAGCGGCCTGAGCATTGAGCGGCGTGTGGCGTGGGCATCAAGCGCCAAGAGGCATGAGCACCGAGCGCTAAGCAGGGCGAGCGTCGCGCGGTGAGTGAAGCAAGCGTTGCGAGCGTCACGCCTTGAGTTGGGCAAGGTTGCTCACAACTGAAAAGTTATATTTTTTTTCAAGTAAAAATTGAAGAGGATATAGAAGAAAGGAGAACAAGAGTACTTGAGGAGGAGGATGTCGTTTGATGTCGTTCGATACTGTTTAATGTTGTTTACGTTAGAGTTTGCTCTTTAAATAGATATAAAAACATTATATATAAAAATATTAGATATATAAAATATAATATATCTATCTAAAATATGTAATATATATAATCAAAGTTGGTCCGAGTTGGACCAACCCTAAACTCTTAAGACCAAGGACCAACACCCATGGTGTTGGTTCAGGGATCTCGGGACCAAGAACTGATCCACTTTCCCCGGAAACAAGATCAAGACCGGCATGATTGGGCTGGTCCAAGGTCGGTTCAGGGTCAACTTTAGTTCGGTGCTCACCCCTAATTTGAAATGAGTCTAATGTTTGACCAAAAAAAAAAAAAAAATGTGTCTAATGGCTAGTTGAGCTTGTTTTTTTTTTGTATGAATTGGGTTCCTCTTTCTTTCGCAGAGGTGGAGAACACTGCATACACTTGCTAAAAGCTCTTGTATACACTTTGCAATCGGAACTCTAGAAGATTGAAACTTGTACGAGAAATATTATGTAATAGGGTGCACCCTATTTCTAAAGAAGACTTTGCTCCATTATAACCAACCTTTGTACAAGGTTTAAGATTAGTCATCTGGGTACAACTCCTTAACGATCTGCGGGAGCGGAGTGAGCAGGGTTTTGGAGAAGGACCACTATAAATCGGCTAAGCACTTCTCTATTCCTGCTATGCTTATCACGTGTTTGATATTATGCCCAACTCACGTTAGTGCA
Source organism: Eucalyptus curtisii (assembly GCA_017140595.1). Lineage (NCBI taxonomy): Eukaryota > Viridiplantae > Streptophyta > Magnoliopsida > Myrtales > Myrtaceae > Eucalyptus > Eucalyptus curtisii. Next base: position 514,470 of record CM029503.1, read on the forward strand.
TAAATAGTTGATACTGTGATGCATATTTTATATATTTGGGAAGACAAGACGCTTGTGTATATAAAAGTCAATTGTAAAGTAAGTTGTCATGTGAATAGTGGATGAGATACAAATATATTGAAATTTTTTTAAGAGTAATATAAAAGTTTTAATAAGGTATAAATGACACGTGATAGAAAAATTGACTATTTTTTATATGTAAAATTTTTTCATCATAAAGAAAACTACTGATGGAACATACATTCTTATACGATGTGAAAAATGACTAGCAAGGTCGAGAATGTATCGTAGATCGTTTATATGATAAAAGCACTCGTTATCAACCTGCACAAACTTAAAAAGAAAAAAAAAGCCAAGAATTTTTCTTGGGCCTAGTGCCGATCCAAAGAAAAGATTTACATGCTCAACATCGTATTGTTGATCTATTGAAGAGCTTGATTTACAAAAATAACTGCAAACACATACGATACTTGTCTAAAAGCCATGTGTAGGTATTTCTCTATACCAGAAGCTGGCCTAATAATAAAAACCCAAAAATCACTAAAAAGAAAAATGCAAAAATTTAATTCACGTGATTAATTCGCCTATAGTACTCTCCCATAAAAAGTTTTCATCACTTTGAGTAGTTGTGAATTTACAATGCATGGAAAAGTCACGCATCACTCTGTTGGGCCAGGCCCAAAGGAGCTTCAGATCACACCTAGAAGCCCATTGGTCCCCAAGATGGTAACCCACATATTACAAGTTGGGCCAGGCCCAAGTTGGACTCCCCGTGCCTTTCCTGAGTTTCTGCAAAATCAAATCCACCGAGAAGAATTAGGGTTTCTCACACACATATATATAAACGCGAGTTCCCCCTTCAATCCGATCTTCCCTTCCTCCAAAACCCTCTCCGAAATCTCACCGTGCCGTCAGATCGGAGCTAGGGTTCCGAGGGCGAGGCGACCGGAGCGATCGTCAACTCGTCACCATGAGAGCCAAGGTAAGCTCAATTCCGGAATTCCGACGTCGCGATGGCTACTCGGTCGATGCCGATCGCATCGTTTGTTGATCTTGTTGTTTTTCCCGTTTGTTTTGTCGGGGTTCGATGGCGGTCGTGAGCAGTGGAAGAAGAAGCGCATGAGGAGGTTGAAGAGGAAGCGCAGAAAGATGAGGCAGAGATCGAAGTAGACGTCTTCGGGAAGGCGGGTCTCGTCCTCTGGTCGCGTTCTTTTCGTTAAAGCATGCTCCTTTTTTAGGAACCGGTACTTGTAGAAGAGTAGGCTTCTCGTTTTGTACCGTTCCGTGTCTTGTTCCTTTTTTGGATCGGAACATCTTGACAGAATCTAGTTCGTAATGTCTGGCACTTTGAATCCGCTTAGTAGTCGAATCTTGATATGCTTGAGTAATTATATTTGCTGACGGAGACCGGGGGTGACTGAAAGTCTCTGTTTTTCTTTCTTCTTCGAATTATGTTGTGCGCTTGGTTGCGACAAAGTCGAGGCCTTTGTCCTGCAATTTGCTGGGCGATATCTCAAAGTGAGGCCTTTCTGGTGATGTTGGTATAAAGGGTGAGATCCTATATATCTCTTCAGGGCGTAAAGTTCACATTTTGTGAGCAATGACTTAGGTTTCGGCATCGGTTTTCTGGGTTTGATATGGTTCATATAATCACGCAACCAAGAAGATGTAGAAACTGGAATTTATCTCGAATTGTTTTTGATTTGTGAGAACTTTTCTTATAGCACTATTGGGAGCTTGTAGAGTTTCGGCCATAAGTTGCATTGAGTCATCCACAATTAATCCGAAATTTTTAGTTGTCACTTGGGTTTCATTAGAGTTTCCTTAAAAGATTGTTCTATGTCCCATCAAAATCAACACCCTTTCTTCTATTCTTGCTTTTTATCTGTGAATGAGCTGTATAAAAGGTTGTCCTCCATTCCATTTGTCTTTTTTATCCTCATTGATTGGTGAAAATAGGACTCAATTGTGTATCCTTGTGGCTATAGTTTAACCGTGGCATGCCAGGACAAGTTTTTTCCACTTGAAATATGTTTTGCTGATCAAATTCGGGTGTGCGATTGGGCCAGTTCGATCGAAGAACCAGTTGGAATCAGCCTGTTCAGTCTGGTCCTAAGCTGGTTTCAGGTGAACTGGTCTGCTTCTCATTTCTAGGAAACTTGAGCCAGCCTAAGACCAGGCAGTTTTTAAGTACTAAGCTTCAATGTAAGAACCATCACTTGTCGAAGTAACTATGAAAATCCTTCCATAATCCCTTCAACTTCATCGCATGAAGAATAGCCCCACTCTCATTCTCTTTTGATAACTATTACTGCATCGTCATTAGCAGAATATAGTTTTAGGTTTTGATTTTGCTCTTAAAGGAAAATTTGTTTTCCAGAATTTTCTCATAGACGGAATGAGTATTTATGAGGATTTCTTGTGATTGTGAAACACGAAGGAATCAGAGAACTAAAATTGGCCTTGAACCTGTCTGGTTCCGGGATTAGCCTGTTCCAGAAGAAGCTGGTTCTGTTGTCGGTTTACTTTTCGCGGATGGTTTTACGCAATTCCAGCCTTTCGGGTTTTTAGTCTTGGGAACTGATCAGGACTGACCAATGCTCATCCCTTTTTAAAGCATCATTAGGCTGGCGCTTGGAGATGGTACTTGGTTTACTTGTTTGCGTTCCATCAGGCATCACATGTCGTACAGAATCTATTTAGACACTTGACGATGCTTGAACACTATTTCCATCACACTTGACCAGTTGACGGGACCCTTCACGATGTTTGAACAACATTTACTCAGTTCCTGAGGATCACTACTCACACTGAAGAAGATCGGGGCTGAAAATGTCATCCTATGTACATAGAATCGTTGCCTTCAGCCTTCACCTGATGAAGATAACTACGTTCCTGCCTCCGCTGTTCTTTTGAAAATAGAAGAAAAAAACGCATTAGAAGCACTGATGGTGGACTCTCGAGATGTATTATTCTATGTTATTCCCCTAGTTAACCGAAGCAACCCTAAAGAAAATGACCCAAAACACTAGAGCCGATGGCTGAGGAAATCAAGATGATGGCTTCACGGTTCCTTTACGGTCGATGGAGATTCCGGCTTGCGGACTCCCGATGCAACTCCTTGTTGCATGCACATTGTGTCGATGTACTTCCTAACCTCCTCCGCGATCATGCGCTTCATGATCATCACCAAACAGCTATCATCCATAGCTGCTGTTGCCGCTGCGACCTTTGCGTCACCACTTCGCGTCGATGCTGGGTCTTGATCTCCGTCAGCCTGATTCGGTGCTGCCCTGTCATCTCCCAGTGCAGCTACGATGCTCCCGCCGGGCGGAGAGAGTGTGAGTGAAGTCCTTGGCCCCTTGGGCCTCACGTCTCCGTCGCGACTATTCTCATCCGGTAGGACCCGCAGGCATTGCCTCTTGATCTCCAAGTTGATCTCGGACTCGGCCGCGGTGTTGTCACGGCCGGGGTGCTTCTCGGAATTGGACTCGGACGACATGGACGACTGCTCACCAGAGCGTTTCCTGTGGAGGGTCGAGTTCCAGTGGTTCTTTATCGCGTTGTCGGTCCGGCCGGGGAGGAGGCGGGCGATGGTGGCCCACTTGTTGCCGTGGACCTTGTGTGCCTCAACGATGGTGGCGTCCTCCAGCGGGGTGAAGGGCCGGTGCTGCACGGTGGGGCTGAGCTGGTTGCACCAGCGGAGGCGGCAGGACTTCCCGGACCGGCCGGGGATGCCGGTGCTGATGAGGGACCAGTTGCGGGGGCCATGCTGGTCGACGAGCTTCATCAGCGTGGCGTCCTCCTGGGGGCTCCACGAGCCCTTCACCCGGTCGACGCCATCGCCGCCGGTGACTCTCATGTCGCCGCCGCCGCCGCCGCCGCACGAGGGAACACGAGATGAAGCGTGTGGGGGAGAGTGGCGGTGGTGGGAGGAAAGTGGCGTTTCCTTGTAAGGGATTGTGGTTGGGGTATAGGGGTGGCGAGGATGGAGAGGGATGCGGTGGGGGGGAAGGATTTAAGGAAAAGGTTGTTAACCGTCGAGGGAAAGGAGGGGTTGTTGGGGGCAAGGAACCGTGAAACCGCCAAACCTTTGACATAACCACTTCATGAGTCGCAACAAGAAAAGCGTTTGTTTCTGTTTCTGTTTATGTTTCTCTTCCTATTGCCCCTACCTCAATTGATTGCATCATCGTCATCATCTTCTTCTCCTTTGCACGAGAGAGAGAGAGAGAGAGAGAGAGAGAGATGGGAGTTGGGATTTGGGATTTGGGGAGAGATTTTGGGGAGAGGGGAGAGGAGTTATTAAACTTCCTCCAAATTTCAACTGATTCCCACTTAAGTAACGGCTTTTCCTAGGATTGCTTAATGCTAATGTAGGCAAATTACACATCGCATGTTCCATGTCTCTTCAGTTGGGTTTTGGTCTATTATCATCCTAATCTTCGTTTTTGTTCTGTCCTTCCGATGTTCATTGGATTTGCACCATTTGTTTTCGGTTTCATAATTATGAGTGCGATAAAAATATATGATGATTGTTATCCAATAAGTTCAATGGCTTGGTAATCACGCACTCTTACTTAAAATGAGTGTTTCTTGCGCCACTCTGTACTCACCAAATATCATATGTGTGCATATCGTGTGCCCAAAGCCACAGGTGAATAAGTTAATGAAGTGTACCGATTTAGTTCAGAAACCGAGTATCGACCGATTGATCTTGCATCCCATCAGATTTAGTCAATTGAGTTTAGTGTTCATAGCATTATCTCCAATATTTATATAGCATCATCGGCTCGGAGAACATCCCTCCATTTCTCTTTTCGGGCCAAAGCGGGCTTTTATAGTTTAGGCTTAGGCCCGATTTTCACTATTCTAAAGCGTTACATTTTTTTTTTTTTTCATATCAATAAAATATCGAGAATTCAAACATGCCAAGTCAAAAAGGAAGAAAAAATTCTCGTCGGATATGTACATAGCAAGATATGCCGCAGTCTACACAGGAACTTTTCCTGTGGCAGAAGAATTGTCCAAATCGATTCCTTGATATTAGCTAAAAGGACGACCAAAGTCAAGATTTCAAAACTTTTTCTTGATTGATGGGATGTTGAATATATACCAATGTGGCCAATCTTATCTTTGCTTCACCTTTAATTGCAATTTTGGAGGCTCGTGTCACAGTAAAATAGATATGTTCTAGGATCTGCTTTTTCTCTCTTTTCTTTTTAGTTGAAGAAAAAAATTCATCTTCCTAAGAATTATTAATTAGAATACATCCCAAATTCACATGCAAAATATATACATACACATACAACAGAACATCAATACCATCAAAGTCTGTCGTAGATCATAATACCGGAGCATGCTATCATGGCAATGGACTCTGGCAGGGCAAGAAAAACCTCTGCCTCTTGCTTCGGATGCGACAGTTCGAGGCAGCCATCGAAGAGCAGGCGATCCTGCTCACCACCACTTTTAGCGACTGCTTGAGCGAGCTCAGGCACGCTCCTCGGTCGCCGCCGCCACCGCCTCCATCGGCCGCGCCGCACAGGATGAGGACGCTCTTGATCCGGCCGCCCACGGAGGCCACGTCGGCCTTGACCGTGGTCAGCTTCAGGCCCTTGATGACCCGTGTCAGCTCCGACAGCAGCTCCGGCCGGTCGTCGCAGCAGATGGAGACCCGGATGAGGACGGCGCCACTGTCATTGCCGCCCTTGTTGAGTTCGGGGTCCTCGCAGTCGATGGTCACTTCGTCGACCTCGGAGGGGAGGATGGTGATGGACTTGCTGATTTCGGAGGCCTTTCGCTTCAGGTCCTTGACGTGGTCGATCACGCTCGCTAGGAGAGCTGCTTTGTCCATCTGCACGCATGATCAAACAATGTAATGCAAATAAATGATTGAAACATAGCTCCTTTCGAAATGAGAAAGTCCGCGAGAAAGTAATTCCTTGCAGAGTCTCCTACTTTGATAGCCAGTCGATCCGTCATGGATCGAACCAGCAAAACGGCCCTAAATTAAGGACGGAAACTCGATTCAAGATTCCACTTGATTTGATTCATTGTAATGAAGATGGGTCTAATTAGGCTCTGAGCTAGGCTCACGAAAGTTCTTGACTTCGAGTAGCGGGGGGTCGGCTTCAAGATTGGGCTCGAAACTGAACTAGCCTTGGCGAACTCATTTCGTAAGTTCGGCGACAATGAGCAGAGGCGAAAATGGTAAAGATTAGAAGTTCGACTTTAGAATGTTGAGTTGCGAATTCGACAAAGTGATGTATGTCAACCTGCTTCATATCAATACAATACAAACACAACTGCAATGAGTGTTGTTAACTATGTTCAAACATAGACATCAATCATTGATGGACAAAGTGTATTATGAACTAGACGGATCGAACGACAACGATGAACCAGACAAAAATTACGCGGACAACGCATCTTTCTTTCTGATATCTTGCATCAATTCAGTGTGTGTGTGAGAGAGAGAGATTAAACCTTCTCAGATTTGGGAATGAGCTTCCTCAAAGTGGCAAGCTGCGCATTGATTCTGTCTCTGCGCCTTTTCTCGGCTTGGCTGTGACTCTTGGAAACACTCGCGCTTGCGCTTGCGCTCGCGCTCGCACTTGCGCTCGTCGCTCTGTCGTCCGCCATGACTCCTCCGATGGGGATCAACCACGGAAAATTTTCATCACATACTTGAATCGGATTAAACATGCCCGCTTGAGACGGTATCGGATATGAACCCCGGTTCAATTGTTCATCAGAATGAACCCAATCTGCTTCTCCCGACCATTCAGAGAGCCAATTCAAGTTCTCCATAACAAAGTCACAATCTTTCACTGGCAAATCAGCGCAAGATTCCTAGCTTTATATCTCCTTCATCCGTTTGAAGAACCACTGTTCTTGAACTAATAATGCTCTGCCATTGGAACCTGTACTAGACTGTGATTGGTGTGATGTGTTGGTGAAGAGAAACTCTACGAATATGGTCAAGAGATGGCAAATCATCCATATCTGCCTGTCACTTCAGCATGAATTTTCTGGTGGACTTCGGCAAACAACAAGGAGGGCTCTCAGGAAATCTTGAAGTGTAAGAGAAGATATTGTCCTGGAGGAGTATCGTAAATGGCCCTGTTCTTCGAAAATGGACAAAAGCAAGAAACAGTAGAAGAGATATCGGTGTGGCCCATTTGGAAAAAGCACATCTAATTTGATGCATCCGGGGATCATAGGTTTACCTAAACCAAACCCCCAAAAAAGAGAGAATCACTGAGATTTCCCCGACAGCAATTGACCTTGAAACATTGATAAACAATTGAAGAACCAATCAAACCATTTTTGGTGAATCATTTCAATTGATCGACAGCTTCTTTCAACCATTGTGATGAAGACGATTGACCTTTTGTGCTTTAGCTCCTTTTGGGTGAATTATTTGCAGGTCATGTAACTTTAGGCTTTGCTTAACTGTGAAAATTAATGGGCTTCAAGAAGTGGAGATGCCCTTTTTTTCGTTTTTGTTCTTTAGTGCTCTCTAATGCTGCATGTGATCTTTTCATTTTCATTTTGGTTCTTTTGTGCTCTCCACAACTCATAAACATCTACATATGTTTTTTTGGTGGGGCTATTATATCTTGCTGCCATAAACAAAACAGAATGAGTTTCTAAATTACCTCAAAATGATTCCTTTTTTCTTAAATTGCTCAATTTATTGCTGGCCAGTACTGGTGGTCGGCCTGGTGGACCCTCTTCAGCTTTTGCCGCAATTCTTTTTCAGTCTAAATTATACAACTCCAAGAACTTGTGGAGAGTATAGTTCGGCCACAAAATTTGCAAAAGCTCATCAATCAAAGAGAGGGCTCATTTTCCATGTGCCTCATTCCTTTCTCTATCAATAATTGCGAAGCCCTAGGTAGTATTGTCTCAGTATGTTCAGCAACGTACCCTTCTTTTCTTTTTCTTTCTCTTGTGCAGACATCTTCACCTCGGACTTCATATTGCTCTTCGAGCACCACGAGGGTATATGTTGATCGACAATCATTGGATCATGTTGATTTCACAAGATTCATCGGCTTGCGTGAGAAAAGGTTCGCCCCTTCGTGACCCACCCCGTGCAATCTTTTAGTCCCTTTCTTGAGCTCATTGTCCACTACTATCATGGGATGCACGGGTCAAGAGAGTCCTTCGCAACAAAACAAACAGAGCCTCAATAATAACACCAAGTCAGTACCCGGGTAGGGCCATGACGTTACACGCAAATACATTGTAGATCACCATAAAAGAGTGACTTTTAACGATTGACATGACCTCAAATCAAAACCCCACTCAACCCTGGAAATTTTTCCCGATCTCTTTCATGACTTGTGGTGACCATATTTTCTCTCTTTTCTTGCCTTTTTCTCATTCTTGTGAATCCCACTTGTCAGGGAGTCCCTCATTGCAGCTTTCCCTTTGGGTCCCAAATTGATCAAAGAGATGGTCGGCTCTGGCTCGTCCAGCATAAGATTAGACTGGGTTTATGGAGGAGCCCATTGCTGGGTCACCATGATACAGTCTCATGGATCAGGGTCTGCTCAAGAATCATTTTTTTTTTATGGTTTCAACAGGAACATGTTCTTGATGAGCATTTAAATGTTTCATGGTACATTACAGCTGGACAAGATTGGTTTTGTGGCTAGAATTTACGAGAATTTGTACGAGAACCAGTGAGATCTCAATGCCCGGAAATGTTGCAAACCCCACCTAACAAACAGCAAGAAACATGGGTTGCACCATGCAAGAGGCATCTTTTGAGGGGGAAACAATTGTTTTTTCCTTAATGTGAAAACATGGGTTGCACCATCACCGCCAGGAAGGACGACAAAGCCCGTCACATCTCGATTTCCACAAGGAAGAGCAGCTAAAGGTACTGTCAATGCAACAACTGCTGAGCTCATCCCAGAAGAGATCATTGTTGATATATCACAACAGAGAACCAGAAAAAGAATACACTAGGAGCACATTCAAACTATTTGAAGTATATAACTAAGTTTTTTCTATTTATCTAGATTCGAGCTAGTAATTTAAATGCATTAATCTACATAGCAGAGGCTACATAAGGTTCAACCAAGCAATTTCTAATCCATAAGTGGGAATGTTCAATCCACAGGAGCATTTCAAGTGCCTACAACTGGGATAGTTCTTACAACTGGGATAGTTCTCCACTTCCACGTGCTCACAAATCCAAAATCCTATTTTCCGCCACCTTAATACTCATTAAAATGGATGGCTCCAACTTTCCACACAAGGTAAGTCGTTGCGAACATCACTGTGCTGATAAACACAAACGAGAAGGCGACGACAAACAAATCAACACCACCTGGAAACTGGAATGTCAAGCCCTCCTTAGGCATTCCACGCTTGCTGTCATCAAACATGTTAGTAGGGGCTTCTGGAAGCCCAGATCTCCTCTTCCCACGATCACTCTCTTTTAGAGCATCCAACACTTTGCTACCCATTTCTGATTTCAATGTCTTTGCTTCAGAGTTTCGGCTCAGAACTCGGGCTGCCCTTAGTCTCTCTCGCGCAGTTAAGGGCGATCTTTTTGGTGTAGATTGCGACTTGGCATTCAATGACTGATCCTGGTCTGGATTTGAATTAGGGACTGGTCCACTGGAAGTTCCAGATGTAATGTCCCTGGCGCTCTCGACACCAACTTCAGAAACTGATTTCTCAGCATCACCAGAATTCCTAACTGCAGAGTCTATGGAAAATTGGTCACTCTCCGCAACTGAAAGATGCAGTTCCCGACGTGCTCTGCCTAAGCGAGGCATACTCAAATGGGAGAGAAAGCTGTTTCGCTTGAATTCAGAACCTTTCAGATAAGAAGTAGACACCTGCCGGCTCCTTACCTGCACCTTTGAGAAATTTCCATCATATTCAAGAACTCCAGGGAAAGACAGAAAGCGGAATTTGCCAAATCACATAATCTATACATGTAAGTAGCTAAGAAGTTTCAGCACAACTGTGTCTGTTTCATGCCACTACTTCAGGAAGGCCCTATGGAAGTCCACTATAGCCTGCTAAAGCTATGAAATGTCTATCACTAAAGCTCTTCAAGAACAAGAAAGTGTAACGGCAGCAAACTTAAGCACTAGCTGTAAAGTAGGTTGCAGGGAAGGGATAGAAGTTTACTACAGGGCATGGACTACTGAAAGAAAAGTATGACTCCTCTAAGCTTCAAGTAAAACAGATAATCTTACGCAAATGTGGCAAGATAGAGATCTACAGGCAGTAACTGGATATCTGTCTGATGACCAAGTTTCGTTGAATAATTTTTATATGGTTCCAAGGATTTACTAGAGGAGAATTACTATTTTTGCAGGATCCAAAGTACTTGATCATTTTGTCCAGTTACAGTTATGAGCATCTTTTCCATTAGAGCACAGGCAGGACAGACCATTGACTCCACTAAGTTGAGAACTATCTTGTCACCTGATAACTCTGTTTCCAGATCATTACTCTCGAATGTGCCCGCTATTTCTTATAAGGACAGAATTGCATTGATCCAACAAGCATATTACAGGCGACTTTTAACAATTCCCAACACTTCAAACCTGCGACTTAGTTAAATAGGAACTCAACTGCAAAGATCATCTTGATTGCAGCAAAATAATTTGATACAATCAATGCACACAGTCATTCTTTCATGCAGCAAAATAATTTGATACAATCAATGGGCACAGTCATTCTTTCATGCGGCAAAATAATTTGAGTGATGCAAATGTGCTAAATTAACAACAGTTAGGCATGTCTGCGTGTCTGCTGATGCCATTGGACTGAAGTCCTTTAACATCAAAAACTCAACACCATAAGTTTAAGGAATTATAAAGCAAAACTTCACCTTCTTAAGCTGCTACGCATAACTATCATAATCAAACACGGCAAACTTACTGCCTAACAAAAATACGACAAACTTGCTACCTAACATAAGGATATATACCCGACCCAAAAACCAAAAAAAAAAAAAAAAAAAAAGAAATCATAAGGATATATAATTGCATCCCGTTTTGAGAAATATGGCTACCGTGAAGATTCAGTTATCACGAGGAGATTTTGTTCGTCGACGAAAAGATTCATCCTATGGTTCCCACGTTGTCAATATATTACAAAGCTCTACTGGGTCTTGCTCCCCCCTGAATAAGTTAAGCCCGAATCGAAATGCCCACCATAAAAAGTACCGCAGAATCACGGCGGAAGAGAAGCAAAACAGGCGAAACAAGTATCTCTACCGACGCTTGAATACGGAAATGAGAGGAGCAGAACTCACTCACTCACATCAAGACAATCTACAGTACAGCAATAAAAAGGTCCAGTCTTTTAACTCGCTGAAGCACAGAATCAAGAAGCGGCTAAATGGGTCTTTTAAGACAACGCAGACAAGCTCGTCTGAGCAGAAACCCATGTAAAGAAGCAAAGCGAGCGGTTGGTTCTTTCTTACCTTGGAGCCGAAACCCACGACTGAGTTCAAGGAAACAGCCATGGTTTGCGGTTGTTCTACCTACGGTCCAACCATGAGACGCCGGTTGCGTTTGTGGCGGCAGTGGAGTGTCGTCTCCAAGGACCGGATGATCCACAGGGATTGAAGGAGACGACAGCTTTGAGATATCGCCCCAGACACTGCGCGCTGTCGACACCTCGGCCTTCTTTTCTTTTCTTTTTTCCTTTTTTCTCCGAGAACAAATTAGGATCATAATTCTTTCTTTTTCTGAATTTCGGCCAAAAGAGTTTTACCTTTTCTTTTACTTTTGAAAAATTTTATCATTCGTAAGGCTGTAAAGTAATACAATACTATACGTCGGTTCCATTTCACACTTCCTAACGTGTGTTTTTCCATATTACGATATATTTTTCTATGTTACTTGATAAATTATCGATAGATTTTCACGTGTGATGATTATAATCCAGTAGTACCTATTATAATATCAATATATTATGGTCTAAAAATTATTCATAGAAGTTCTTTTAATTCGAACAATGATATAGCAACATTGATACGTATTATCTTGTAAATGAAATGAAAAGATATGAATGTTTAGTATATAAGGAAGAAAAAACATGCCAATGTGTAAGCTATCATTAATAATTATCCCATACAAAATAAGACGTCCAGGTAATTATACCCACCCAGTTGTACGAAGCCTTAAAAATCTCAATGTCTCTCCATTTTGTTGACAGTACAAGAGGTTAAACCGGACCACATTACTCGTTAGTCATTCCAACTTGGCTCGATGCAAGATGGCCTCGCTTATTTTGAGTCAAGCTCGAGTACATTGTCAAGTCTAGCCGAGCTTGCCGATACTCAACTCAATAAGCTCGAAATGGCAATCAGGGTTTAATTATTCGTTTACAAAATATGCAATAATTATATTAATAAAAATGGTAATAATATTCTTACAAATACATAAGATTCAATTTCTCAATAGGTAATTGCAACCGCTTTGAGCCTAGTGGAGAGCACTCGCGTCTTAATTTTCTAATCGAGACGAGCGAGTAGAAAAAATAATACTCCATCCTGCTCGAGTTGAGTTATGAAAATCTAATAGAGAAGGCGGATAAGGCTAAACAGATTATCCACTCAACTCGACTATACCCTACTATGTTCTTGTGTGCTTGTGACGTTGGAGGCAACCAAAATGGGGGGACACTAGTGGGGTGGATAAGCTGAGGGGAAATTGTAAATGTTCATGCCATTCAAAAGTCCGCCAGTGCAGCTAAATTTTGTAGCCCAAAATTTAACGAGAATGTTAGAATGCTAAAGCATCAAAGTAATTTTGGTGAAATGCGACTCATTCCAGATTCATACTCAAAGGGGAAAAAGGAACTCACAAATGCGTATGCAATCACTCCCTTCCACAAAGCCAAAAGACAAATTATGGATCACTTTGATTGAACAGAACCAGCACGGACGACGTCATGACATTTTCCAAGTGAACCGGTCAAAGAATTTCATCCAAAAGTACACCCCAGAACATAGAAATCTTGTGATTCTCTTGGTCGTGGATACACAATGAAACGAAATTAGTTTTATAATACAAGAAATCCCTTGGCTGGGCGTCTACAATAGCCCAAAAGAATGCTGTCTTCTAGTTCTATCCCCCCCAAAAAAAATTATCAACAGCTAATAATAGACACACCTTTTGAAAGCAAAAGCAATTATTTCAAAGAAACCTCGAGACCCTTTCTGCAAAAATGAAAAATAAAATTTACCCTCAGCCACACACTTCAATGAAGAACTCAAACAGCTATCCTGCTCTTAATTCCTGGAAAATCTTCAATTTTTCTCAAAAACTCAATAACTGCCCATGGGTGGCATTCCAAAAGGTGGCATTGGAGGCATTCCCATTCCACCCATGGGTGGAGGTGGAGCAAAGCCTCCCCCCATTCCTGGTCCTCCCATACCGGGCATCGGAGGTGCAGGCAGAGCAAGAGGCAGCAATTGAGCATACATATTCTGCAGAAAACATAAGAATATATGAATAGGTAACAGAAAAACAAAGGCAAGTATGACAGTAATTGAGAAAGGAGGTGAGTACAGCTATATTATCACGGTGCTCTCAGCAAAGAGTCATGGAAAACTTTTGAGAGAGAAAAATTCGGCAACTCAACAAACAGCAAGGACTTCAGCGCAGATTACCTGCTGTGCGATCACGTCCTTCTCTTCCTTCTCTTTTGCCTTAACCTCCTTTTGAGCTTCGATCTTGTCTTTTATTAGCTCATCAACTTTGCCTGTGTATTCACGGATAAACTGGAAAAAAAAAAAAAATGAACCAAGGTCAAAAATGGTTAATCATTCTTGGTTTGGGCCTTTGACAAATCGAATTAATAGAAAAGCACAACATCTATACCCCCCAAATGGTTTGAAAAGTCAATTTAATTTCGGAATAGTGATTAAATTACACTCACAACAATTTTCTTATGAGCAGGAGAAAGCAAATTATTCAATAAGCATTAGCAGTTACAAAGCGGAAGTAATTACCTGGAGGAGATATGGGAAGGCAAAGTCAACCATATTGTTCATCCAAGCTAGCTCAAGAGCAACATCTGCTCGAATCAAATCATAGCACACAAATAGGCAAGAAGCAAAGCATTCTTTCTTCCCCTGCAAAAGCACGTAATGGAGAAGGATTAGAACTCCAAACAACAAAGTATCAAGAATCCATGAATGTCAATACAATTGGGATTTGAAAGAAAAGGCAACAGCAGGACTCTAAGAACTACTGTGAAAAGCCAAAAGTTTCATTCAATTTGTCGAAATCTAAACTCTAGCCATTTTAACAAAACCAGCTGAACTCCACCAAAAGCATCGTGTCACAGGCAGCCACAAGTGTAAAACTTTTCTGTATACAAAGAGCTGTGATGTCCTTATCTGCCACATAGTTTGGCTGGAACATCAACAATCACTCATAGCGTACCTTCTCAATGAAATAAACGAGCAACTCTTCAGCAAGTTCACGTTCACCAGACTGAGAAGCTGTCTCCATTGCATCTTTGTAAAGATTGTCTTTCTTGGACAGTGCAATTGACTGCTTCCATCGGCCAGCCTTCTTGTAAATATAAGCAGCAACTCTTCTCATTTCAAGAAGTTCGTGCTTCTCAATCTGCTCACATGCAACAGCACAATTAAGTTTGCATCAAGCAGAAAAAGAAACAAAGCTAATCAACTGCATCTCACCTTCTGAGCCAAGCCTATCATATCAAAGTTATCATGCAAATCAATAGATTCACGTAGTCGATCATAGTCTTCCTCTTCCACATAAATCTCATTCAAAGCCTCATTCACAGCAGACACATTATTGCTTTGTACTGCAACCATGTACGGCTTCACAAGACGGAGGTGACCAGCCTGAAATTCACAATTTTGCAGATCCTCACAAAGTCAATATTAGAAGAAAGACAGTATGAAATATCATAAAGCAATATTGTAGAATAAGCTAAAACCTTTCGCATGATGTCAACAACACGTGTATGGTCCACTCGCAGTGCAAGCACATTTAGAACATCATTTATCTGATCTGGATGTTCTTGCAAGTAGAAGTGCACAGCCTTATAGTAGAGTTCAACACTAGCAACTTTGACAATAACATCTTTAAATTGCATGTGATCCCATGCTTCTGGCGAGTGGTTCATTATGGTAGTTGCAGCATTATCAAACTCATCATATAGAATGTACAAATAGGTAAGCTCCTTCCAATGTTGTTGCTCATCACAAGCTCTGATAAGTTTTGGAATGTTGAGACGTGTAGAGAAGAGCTTGATGTGCTCCATAAGCTTCTCATGACGGTATCTAGCATAAAGAACTCCCAATTCAGTGAAAATGCCCATATGTGCACGCTCTAGCCCCAAGCCACTCTCCATAAGTGAGATAAGCTCATTAAAGCATCCTCTGTTCTGATAGTATTCGCTGACTTCTTCAAGGTCATCCACCTACAATTTTCAGAAGAGTGAGATCAAGAGTTGCTAAAGAAAGGACTTGTTGCTCAATACCTAAGAAATCTACTGATAACACCTACGCATAGGGAAAAAAAGAAATTCTATTTCTCAAAGAAATTACCGAGTCCAAGTATAACTTCCTCAAAAGGTCAACTGGCTAAAGCTATATTTAAATGTTAAAACAGCAGTCTGTCCACCAGAAATCTTCGAAACAAAGTCACATAAACACCCACACCTCACCTGGACAATGATGTTCAGACCACATATTTGAGCTAAGCGGAACTCCTCAGCATCAACACAAGCAAAACAGACTTCCTTCCACGTCTTTGCACTGTTGGCTTTTCGTGCTGCATCGACAGCACCTTGGAATTGTTTCAGTTTCACCAGTGTGCATGCCAACTTGGCCCAGTTCGAGATAAAGGCAAATATGATCTTAGCAGCCTCATATAAAGCTTCATCAAACAGTCGATCACCGACATTTTGCAGATTGGCCACATTAGGCATGAGAATAAATTCTTCAATTTCACCCAATCTATCAATCTTTGCATACGCATAAATAAGTTCACTGTCCACTTTTGGCTCTTTTGCCTTCTGCCTAACCATTAGAAGGTACTTCACCAAGTCATGGTAGACATTTGCATTCTCAGCAGCTTGAATGACATCCAAAAATTGAGTCGCATCATCTGCCCGAATAAACGATTCGATTGCATCACTCACCAGACCCTCCCTCAACTGAGCCTTAGCTACCTGGCTCCAAACAGCCTCTTCTTCGACCCTGAATGCAAACTCCACAGCTCGCTCAATGCTTCTAATATTGTCCAACAAGACATTAACAGCCTGAACATTCATGTTGAACTTTTTGAAAATTGCAAAGGCTTCCTCATAGAGTTGGGCTTCCACAGCGACTTCTCCAACAGCAGGCCCATCAAAGTTATCAAGTCTATTGACATAATCCATAACTCTCGATGGGTCTGCTTTAATAGCAGTAAGGATAAGCAGGTTCTGTAGGTTAAAGTTCCCACTGAATGCAGAGTTCTGCAGAACAATTTTCTCCAAGAGCTCAATCAGTTCATGTGGGAGATCAGCTGTCATGAAGGCTTTAACAGCTGCAGACACTTGCTCTGGACTTTTGCTTTCAGGCAATGCTGTAGATACAACCTGATCAATCAGCTGTCTCCTATATTCATTCTCAGGGTTAAGAACCTTCTCCCACAGATCACCATCCATTCTCTCAACCACATACCTGTCATTCAAAACAACAATATGTAAACAAACTTCAACTATCTAGAAAATTCATTTCAAGCCAAAGTTCCATTAATTGAAGAAACCACAGACCTGGCTTGTAACTTGAACAAAGAGTTCTTGTTAGTTACATTGATAAGCTCCTCATCACATTGGCCTCTCCGGTAAGCTACAACTGCTAGAGTGGGATCGCGTTTTTCACAGTATTTACCCACTACACGGGAATCGTAGTATGGGTTGGTGGTGAGGAAGTGTTCCGGATTGTTGTTGCTGTCTATAATTATTTTACCCAGGGCATTATGAACATGTACATCTTGGCTTCCCTCACTCACAAGATGCTCCAGGAATTGAGTAAGTAACCGCAGACGATTCCTGAAGATACAACATAGTGAGGATTTACAAAGCTAAAAGAAGAGGCAGAGAATAAGAACAAAGGAAAAAATTAAGTATATAACCTTTTTTCACATTCATCTACCAGGGGCTCCACCGGAAGCAGAGAACGAACAGACAGAATTAAGCCTTTGATAAAGTCTTCTGGGCACTCGTCATCAAGCAACTGTCCCACTACTAAGGGAGTGTTCCCAGGGTTCACCTGAAAGAGATGAACTTCTCCCATTAGTTAATTTGACAAAAAAGCACCTACCAGATAAAACAGTTTCTACTTCCAATGCTCATAATACCATACCTTCTGGACATAACCTTCAATATAACGGAGCATGTTGTTGGTATAAAGGTAGTGAGTGAGATCAGGCACAAACCCAAATCGATCACAGACATTGATAAGGGGCCGTGCATCCGGAAGCTTGGCCTCCATTAAGAAGTTCTTTGTCTTTTCTGGGTCATAGAAGTTTGATTCTCTAGTCACTCGTTCAACCTCTTTAATTTGACCGGTTTTAGCGGCGGCCTCAATATACTTGAAATGAATGTCAGGGTCCTCACTGAAAATTCAAAGGATTAATTACCAAATTGTTCTTCCCAAGATAACACAATCTAACAAAGTAAAAGCAAGATCTGTCGAGCAGATCACAAAAAAAACAAACAGAAAATTGTAATAGCCAAGCATATTACCTGGAGCTCAAGTACGAACCCAGGAAAAAGTACAGTCCTTCGTAAGACTTGAATTGCTCAAAAATCTTTATGCAGGGCTCAACGCCCAGCTGCTCACAGTATTCTTTGGCAACCTATAAAGCTGCATGTTAGCACATACTTGTATCAAGCATAATGCGAAATATTAAACTACAAAAACTCACCTGTACTATTATCTGAAGGTTTCCTCGGAGATTAACCAGTAAAAGGTCCTTCATGCACTCTAAAGCCCATTCCCGTGAGAGGGTGCCAAAAAACTCTACCAGTGACTGCAAATTACTTAAAAAGATCAATAGCAGTTATGGATACATAAATCTCATAAGATAGCAGCAGAGGCATGGCTATTCATGATTACCTGTGGCTCAATAGCATGGGTATTCACAATTACACGTTTGATATCTGGGAGTTCTGAATAGTGCTGCAAGAAAAATTGGCATGGTTATGCTCTAGATCAATTGAGCTCTATGATGTAGGTTTAAGAGTTACAATGTAAAGTTAGAAAGAGACATTACTTGCAATGCTCGAACATAAAGACCAGCTTTTTCACAAAGCTGGGCAATTCGAGGACGATCATAGTGGCTAAACATTCCGTTGGCCAAGATTGCATCAGCAACATTAGGGAAAGTGACCAGATTGATTTCAAGGACCTATATAGATCACAGATAACGTTCACAAACAGCCGCAATGTAAAAATACAAATGGAGGCTAATCATAAGAGGACATTGTTGAAGTACCTTTGTTTGAAGAAAACCATGCTCTGGAAGATTTGGCTTCAAAACATCTAACAGAAAGGCTGTTGCTTCACGGATCAGATTTCTCTGCACAACCGAGGAACCACAAATTTCAACCAAATAAGAAATCCAATCTTGGCTTAACTACAAAAGGTTGCATCATCAAGATACTCTGTTGATGTAAATTCACAGATGCTTGTAAAATAATAGCCGTTAGCAACCAATGATAACCGTATTCTGCAACAATGAGATGGAGCGAATATAGTCCTAGAACTCCGAGATTTATAGCTATGAGTTTAATTATAGTTCCCAAACTTGCCTTCATTCTAGCGAGAAAAACTATATCTACTGTTCAATTAAGAGAACGCATCATCATTCTTCACCATTATTTGACTGATTTCAGCATGCCATTACAAAAAATTTTAAGGGGTCGTAAATATGATACATGATGGAAAAATATAAATTGAAAAATAAGAATGATTCAAGCACCTAAAAGATAATAGCTAATGCATGACACTGATATTTATTCAGAACACAGGGGATTTCAGCATGCCATTACAAAAAATTTTAAGGGGTCGTAAATATGATACATGATGGAAAAATAGAAATTGAAAAATAAGAATGATTCAAGCACCTAAAAGATAATAGCTAATGCATGACACTGATATTTATTCAGAACACAGGGGAGTTAGGTTGTTGAACAAACAAACCTGAAGAAAGAGATCTGTAATTGTATTGTAGTCAACTGGACATCCTCCCTCCATTTGAGACATCATCAAAGCAAAATTCAAGGCGCCCTAGAATGAAAATACAGCAAATCAGCCAGCTCAGGTAAAAAAATTATAGGAAAACCAACAGGAATAAACACAAATCGTCAAAACACGAGTAATTGCATGAGCGCAAAAAGAGGAAAGAGAATTCTGGGGAATGCCCTTCTTTACACACCTGTGCATCTGTTCGGAGGATCGTTTGCAAGAGAAACAAATAATCAGGGTTATACCCCACCTGCAGAAAGAAAAGAAATTACGTCAATAGCAATAGTAGCATCAGCAGCAGTATTAATGGTAGCAGCTGCAGGTGCAGCAATAAGAAATAGGTAGAATACGATATTTTATGTTCAATCTGTCTTTACCTGCTTTGAGTATATCAGAATTTTGTCAAACTCTCTCCGTTCAGCAAAAGCTGCAACAACTTTTGGAGTTGCTCTGGCTTTGATGTATATTTTCAACGCAAGATCATTATCCACAGTCTGCAGTAGAGGGGAAAAAAAAAAATTCATGCAGAATTTATCAATTTCATTCTGAAAGTTACAAAAAAAAGAAGTGTTTCATCCAATTTAAAACAGTAAGACCCATAAGGTAAAACCAAAATGATGGACAATATCAACTAATCTAGAAATCAAACCTTCACAAGGTCTCCAAGTTCCTCGCTGCATTCTAGCTTGTCCTCTGCAAGCCAATTCTCCAATAGGTTCTTCTTGTTTTGGTTCACAACAAGCCGCGATAGTTCCAATGATTCAAATGCATTAAGCTTTCCTCTAGTAAGAAGGGTGCCAAAGTACTGCAACAGAGGTGGTGTCTGCCCAGATTGCACAGGGACGCTCTACATACGGAGGAGAGACAGTTTGAAGCAAAACCACAATAAGTATAGAATCAACCCATTTGCTACCTTCCTTCAACTAATAAATGCAAAAGTTTCCAAATTGAAGCAAAAAAATGTAAGATCTTGGACTCTTTTTTTTTTCTTAATACATAATTCTTTAACTCCAAGTGAGCATAAGAACTCTTTTGTCACTGTTCGTGATAGCTATCAGTGTACTCAAACAACAAAATTTTGTTAACTGCAAGTTCCAAATAAAGGTGATAAAAGCATAAAACAACCATATTAATCCTTGTGGCTAAGCATTTAACAAGTTGCACTAGCCAAATAGGAATAACTAATAATTACAGTTAAAGCCCATGAGGAAGATAGAACCTGATGGCAACAGAAAAATTTAATACCTGAAACTTCGCAACCGTATCAGGGGTGCGTAAAATTCCTTGTGGAGACTCAGCAGCAAGCTCAGCAGCTTCTTTGTACTTTGTCTGGGCAAACAGTTCTTGGAACCTTTGGACAACCTACGTTATAAAAATGGCAGATTGATTCATTAATCACGAGTAAGATTGTCAAAATTGCCAGTCTAAGATCTGAGCAGGCCTCATGATTAAGCATTAAGCCAATCTTCAAAATGCAACATTCTATAAAATTACTCGAAAATAAGTCAGACAAATTACCCATATGACATTAACTTTAGAAATATTACATCGGCTAATTAGCAACCTAAGCACATCACCACCCGGTGAAGGGAAGGGACCAAGAAAGAGTTCAACACTGCATAGGGAACCAATGGAACAAAAGGATGCTTGTAACCGCTAGTCACCATCTTAAAGTGTTCAAGCAAAAAGGGGAAAAAAAAAAAAAAAAACACCATCTTGAGGCTCGGTCTTTTCTTTGTTTCAGATATATGGATTCATTGATCAGTGGGCGAGTTATTTCCATATTGCAGTGATAACCACAGTTTGTAGGGCAGAGGGTACACCAGTAGCCTCAAGGGCAATTTATTATACAATTTCATAAATATTTCTGACGAGCACCATTTAAACGATCCTCTGTGTAACTTCCAGATTCTAACAAATAAATGAGCATCACATATTTCATGCAATGGTGCATGACCTTGACAACCATGTGCAAGAAAAATATTAATTCTGAGCAGTAACGAGTCGCCATAACAAGGGATTACTGCCCTTAGACTACATTTTGCTAAGAGAGAAAAATATTGTAATTAATTTCCAAAATTCAGCCGATTCATCCTTGCATGATCAAATCATTTCATGCTATTGAAGTGCAGCAAACATGCTCAAATTTATCGATGGCATACACATACAAGAAAACTTATGGATTGTATACACATACAAGCTGCATGTAGACCTTTCATGGAAGAAGCATATAAAGAGAGGTTACTTCGAAAAGATCAGTGACCAAACATTCTTAAAATCCATCACTAAATTTATAATAAAATAAAAAAATTACCCAAGGAAAAGGAAAAAAAACACTATGGCCTTACCAGCTGCTCTGCACCAGGAAGATTTCCTCTTTTGGCAAGATTGACAGCAAGCTCCAAGTTGTTTAACTACAAAAAATAACCAGGTAACATCCAGATGTTACAAAACTTACAATAAATTTTCAACACCAGAATACGAGAACAATAGAGACAATAGAAAAAGAAAACTAGTCAATTCTCGTACCTGGCCACTGACAAAGGGTACGATAGTAGCCTCATTTACAGTAGCAAGTAGAACCTGTCCTCGTCTATTGATGGCATAAAATCCTCCAATAGACGAAGCTTCAGCTGTCAAAAATATCGGATCTGGACTAATTCTGTTTCTGTATACTGCAGTTGCAGTCTCCAAGTCATACACAAACAACAGCCCAAGCTTGGTAATCACATATATCAAACCATATTGGTGAGATATCTGCCAATCATAAAGACAAGGACTTAAGATAAAGAAATTTTCAGGTTAGTCTAGCACAAGAATCAAGTTTTAGTATCTTTCTACCTGCATTGCAACTGGAAAGTCATCGGCAAAATCTGGAGGAAAGAAAAGATCTGCTTGCTTCTTTGTGAAGGATGCCTTTCCTGATATAAAAGTAATTGTAAACATAAGAACAAAGTAAGACATAACACGATCCAAAAAATGAACACTAAATTAAGCTGACATGACTGGCAATAAAGCCCATGCAGAAAGTACACCTTTAAGTGAGAATCAATAAGCATTTTAGAACAGCAATAAGTAGACCATACATATAACTCCTACTTCCGTAAACCTGAAGTCAACATGTCGAATATCCCATCATTCAGGCAATCATATCTAGCAGAGAATATACCCAATAAAAAAAAAAAGGGATAACATAAATACACATTCACACACTCTCTCCAAGACAATGCCCACTGTTAATGCAGATCCATATAGATTCTCATAGCTTAGCAAACACTGTAATTCACTTTTATCTTTCCATTTCATTATCCATCCAGTAAGCATCACATCCACATCTATACCCATCCATTTATCTCGCTTTTATCCTCATTTATTTAAGATTTAGGTGTGACGACATCAAGTCATAGAGATTCAAATATACGCCCTTTCTAGTCACAGTACAGCCAAATTACTTTGGGGACGAATATATGTTTAAGAAAGCTCAGATATTTTTCCATTTGCTTGCTCTTGGTTCATATGACGACAGCACCATTGACAATAATCTGCAACAGCCTCAATATTCTAGCACAATGAGCTAAGGACGAGTCGTGATGCTGATGAAAGAAGTGTTTCCATGCCTAGTTTCTTTAATTAAGAGTGTAAAAAGGAGCAGGTGGTCACCTGGTTGGGCACCCAGTTCAATGACATGTAACTTCGATGTAACCTGTCCAGCATTAATGGCTTTCGTCGCAAAGCTTATGAGTGTAGAAGGATTCTCATTTCCTGGGACCTGTTCAAACCAATTATGGAGATATATTGTGCACATTAAAATTAAATAGCCATGCCAAGAAATGAAAATCATGTATAGAGAAAGAATTTCTCACTTTGAATGAGGCGAATGCTGCAGCATGCGCTTCAAGGGCTTGACTACGCTGCTGCTCCACGGAGAAAAGTTGCATGTTCCCCTTGACCAATTGTGGCCTCTATAAACAAGGACACCAAATATCCAAATGAGAGATCCTTGAGATCCATTAAAACATCTCATTCATAAAAAGTATACAAGGGCTAGAACAAATTTATCAATCGCATCTCCACTTAGTGATACATGTTTGGCTTGTTCCTGTTGTATAACCGAGAGAATAGAATGAACTTAAGAACATGTAAAGACTCGTTTATCACATTACAAAGAGCCTAAACTAGCCATATTAAGAGGAGGCTATACTGCCGAAGTCAACCAAGCACAGAAAAGATAAGGCTTTAAGAAGTTGCTCGAAAGAAGAGCCTCAAGCTATGCTGGTGAATTGTGATAACCCCAAAAGGGAAGGAACACACTTTTCAGGATAAAAGGTGGGATAAGATCAGTAAATCAGGTATTTTAGTGCTTCAAAACTAAGGTAAGCATCGTCGGTGTCAATTCTATATACTGACAAATAAAAAGCCCATGATCTCTCACATTACTATATTTTCATGAGAAACTAGACCCGCCATTCCTCTCGAAGAAATGTCTGACATCATTAAGTAGAAAACTTCCAATGTACCTCCGGGGAGCCTGGAGCAATGCCTACCAAAACCAGCCACTTCTCAGAAGGATCACATCGGTAGTTAATAATCTGATTGTTCACCAGATTAGCTGTTCTCTCAAACATTTTCACAGGCTCAGAATCACCTGCAGATGGGCTGTGCTTGAGAACCAAATGAAAAGAAAATTCTAAAAATAACGAACCAGCTACTAGCATTAACGATAATTAAAAATCCCAAAAATCTGCACAAGCAAGGTAAGGTAAGTATGCTGACTTCACCTTCGATTGACCAGTGATAAACTGAGGTTTGTGTAACTAAACCCAACATTTTAGGAGTAATCCATTTCCAAAAGACAACCTATACCATAAGCAAGGAAAATTAGTGTAACCGGAAAAGATTTTAGTCTCCAAAACACCAAATAAACAGATAGTAAAGAAAAACTTGGAATTTGGCATTCACCTGCTCCGGCATTTGATGGGACTTCATTTTCGCTTTCATCTCGATGTTAAATATTTGCAAGTGATCTTGTGTGGTTCCCGGAAGTTGAGCTTCAAGAAAAAATCACAGTTTATTGTTAGGATCATTTAGAAAAGGAAAAAAAGACAAAATAGGCATCACAAGCCTGTAAAAGCTTCCCAAGTTTAAACACTTCTTCATGTTAAACGCTATATCAAAACTGCTACAGAAACAAGAGAACGAAAGATGTCAGACATTACTTCACAAATTTACTGCAGCTAATTTTTTTTGTTAGGGAAATTAAGCCTTTTGACGAAGCACGACACTTGATTAACAGAGTCGAGAAAGAAATTGAATCAATAATTTGAACATGTCATTTTTCACGTATCAAAGAAACAAGCTTCCATCTGTTCTTTCAAATCCACAGCACACACAACCATGGTATTCCCATTAATAAGTGGAAGGGGGGAGCAGCTGTCTTCCAGCTCTTTGAAAAGTGATATTTTTCATGAGAATATTAGAAATTTTCCAAAATGCTTCAGCTTCCAAATAGATATATCTTGAATGGGTTAGATCTATCTAGCTAATTCTCTCTCCATTGCTTTCTTTTTAAGAGAAGCTAATGCTCATTCTATAGTTGCACTTATGCACTAAATTTTCCTCCCGAGAATTAATGGTTAAAAATTTGCCGTACAAAAATAAAGAACTGCCCTAATAAGATTCCATATTTAATGATTAGTGTTGCTTGTCTTAGCACAGAAGTCATTGATTATGCATCTGATCCCGTGGGTTAGACTGTCAAACAACCGAAAACAATGGAACAAACTTCTAGATTGACGAATCCTGACGACGCACACGAGATGCGGCACGAAAACGAGCAATGCGAGAACGACAATCCACTCGAGCAGGCGGCAGATCGTACCTTTAAGAGCAAGGATTCTAGAATTAGGGTTCATGAGAGCGGAGTCCGCAGTGATGGGCCTCCTGAGAGGCTGGTTGGGCATGCTCATGTCGATGATGACCACGCTGTTCTGGGGCGACGTCTCCCGAACGCAAATGTACTTGTCCGACTCCATGGTGACGTGGGTGAACGTGATGAACTGCGGATTGATGCCAACGCTGGGAAGCTGCAACAGAAAAAAAAACAAAAACAAAGAAGCACAGACGGCACGAATCAACAACCAATCCCGCGGCGAAAAACAACAGAGGCATTTCCAACGCGATTTGCAGCGAGAAATCAGCTCAAAACAAGGAACACTCGATACAGATCTCGACCGAGGCGGGCCCCTAACAGATCTAACGGAGTCGGCGGGAGGCGAGGGAGAGCGAGAGCGAGAATTCTGGATTCGTCGAGGCGCATCGGCGGGCATCCGAGACTCGAAAACTGACGCGGCGAACAGAAAAGGCGATGGGCGGGAGCGAAAAGCCGGAAACGAGGCGGACGAGCGGGGACTGACCGTGAGAGCCTCCTTCATGGCGATCGGGGCGTTGGCCGCGGCCATGGCTGCGAGATCTGGGGGCGGGGAGGGGGCCCGGCGGGGGGCGGTGGAGCCGCTGCGCAGATCTGGTGCAGCGATGGAAACCCTGAGCGGGAGGGGGAGAAGGGGAGAGAGATCTGCGCTGGTGCCCGATGCGGAGGTGGTTATGAAGGGGAGAGAATGTGAAGAACAGTGTGATGGCTCGACCAGTAAAAATAATAATAATAATAATTATTTTAATGGTTGGTTCGGAAGCTGGAGAGACAGATCTCATCGGACGCGAACGCCAGCCTCGCTGTGGAGAAATTGGCACATTTAGAACAAAAACCAAGAAATTAAAAAAGAAAACTCGCAAGAAATGAAGACGCGTGGGCCCGCTCCGAGGGAGGATGAATTAAAATGAAACTTAAAATGG
Organism: Eucalyptus curtisii; assembly: GCA_017140595.1. Classification (NCBI taxonomy): domain Eukaryota; kingdom Viridiplantae; phylum Streptophyta; class Magnoliopsida; order Myrtales; family Myrtaceae; genus Eucalyptus; species Eucalyptus curtisii. Next base: position 540,595 of record CM029503.1, read on the forward strand.
ATTGTACAACATAATACTTTTATTCGTGTCTGATGTTACGTAATCCTAAATCGAAAATAACTTTGAAAAGATTAAAAAAAAAAAAAAAACAAAGTTATAAAACGATTTCTACTCATCGTTTAAGTCATAGAAGATAAATACGGACCCTATCTCACTTTACTGAGAGGATGAACTAAAGCATATTGTTGTAGGCATGGCACGGCGAGATACAAAGGGGTTTGGATATTGTTGAGAAGTTAGGATTTTGAATGTGAAAATTTCAAAAAACAAAGAGAGAGTTCGAGATGATTAATTACGCACATATTTTACCGTATACTCTCACCTGGTATATATTTAACATCTTTGGTGCGGTCGCATGGCGCGGGTCGGGTTGGATTTCGAGCTCAGGAAGACCCCTTGGCCGGGCGCGAGTGTCTAAATGGGTGGGTCAACACTTTTTGTGCTTTTTGCTCTACTAGGGCCCCAATTAGATGCATGTCCGTTTAGCAGTCAGTTTAGACAACAACCACTTTTTAAAATTCAAAAGTAAAGTGATATGCCAATATAATTTCTAATTCAAGTCTAGCCGTGGACTAATTAAATGATTGTGATGTTTTCATCTAATGACTTATGTTTTTAAAATATTGAGTAGTGCTCCCGTAAAATCTTGCCATGAGAGGGAGTAATTGAACATTTTAACATTAAACAAGCTCAGTTTAAATTTTTAGAATGGTTAGTAGTGGGACCGACATAATTTGATACATTTAATGGATTAGGTCGTCTATAATGTGATCACTGTGCCTCCTTTTTAATCTCTTCTTAGATTGTGGGACTCCAGAGGATGCGTGGAGATCACGAGCACCTTAGAATGTGTTTGTGTGAGTGAAAAGATTCTCTGTAAACGGGTTTTTGGAGTTTCATGTATTTGGTTTGTTAAAAATGATTAATCAAAGAAAAACCATCTACGATAATAAACAAATATGCAAGCTCAAAGTTAGGGAAATTTTCCTTAGTCGAGAAGGAAAAATCTTTTCCTAAAGGAATTTTATTTTATTAAGAAGTTTTCCACAAAATAAACATGCAAATATCGATTGCAAGTTATAAATAGATAGAAGAAACAAGTGAGATTATCATCATGAGAAAGCTCCTCATAGGATTTCATCTGTTGCTGCCCTTATATAGAATTTTTTGTTTATTTGATCAATCATTTTAGCTAATAAATTAAGTGTAAATTTCCTTTGATAACTTATGGCTATGATCCTAAATATGCACTTTTAAGTCAACAAAACAGAAAACGTAAGAGATGTCGTTCAAAAGGAAGAGATGAAAGAAGATATATTTTACCCTAGATCGGACAAAAATCACAGAACCTGATGATCACTAATCGATCTAGAATCAAAAACTAAACATAAGAATGGTCATATTTCACGAGCAAAAAAGGACCATGAGGTTCACATGACTTTAGATCTATGGAGACAAACGATATGATATTAATCTCGAGATGATTCTCTAGCAGATTGGTTCAACTACGACGTCGTGAATATAATACATGAAGATCGTGCGAGAACATGCTAATTACTAACTAGACTCTCAAAAACTATGGACTAAAGAAATTCGCAGCCCCACTTCAGTCACAATTTCTTATATAAATCACAATAAAAAAACGCTTTTTTTTTTTTTTGGTTGTATTTTTCTCGTTTCCCGTCTTTTGCTGAGTGAATCGTCATCGACGAGAGCTGTTAAAAAAGCATTTCGAGAACGTGTCGCCTCCACGTCCCTGGCCCGTCTTGTCCTACGACCAGATCTCCGACTCGTGTCATTCCGTGGCCTACGTGTCGCGCCTTGACTCCGAGCTCTCTGGCCTTGTCACCGTCACACGTGTCGCGCGGACCCACGAGCGTTCGTTCTCGTTCCGCTTCTATAAATTGTCCCCACGTTGTCGCCAGTTGAATGCCATCGCCGTTAACGTCCGGATCGTAGCAACCGAAACTTTGTCTTAGCAGCGAGAGGGCTCGTCGGAGGAGGAGGAGAGAGACAGAGAAGGAAATCAATGGCGTCGCGGCAGGAAAGAGAAGAACTTGACCACCGTGCCAAGGAGGGAGAGACGGTGGTTCCCGGTGGCACCGGCGGGAAGAGCCTCGAGGCTCAGGAGCACCTGGCTGAAGGTAATATCTTCTTTGTTTTCTTCTTCCCATCATAATTTAGTGTCCTTCCGAGAAATATTTCGGAGGAAAGAGAAAGCCAGTCGTTTCTTTTATATAATTCTTTTTGGAATTCAGATGGCCTAGGGGTCTTGATTTAGTTAAGAGCCAAAGAGGATTTGAATCTCCTTTACATGCAGTGATAACGTATACTGGGAATTGTTGCAAACATGAAAATAAATTAGTAAAAATGACACATAAACTTACCTTAGTATTCGGTAAATTTTACGAGAATATGATTGTAACATGAACAACCCTTTTGTTATTGCAGATTTAATCTTTGAGGATGAAACTTGAAAGTGATGTTCGGCCGGTCTTATAATAGATATATAGAAGTTTTTTTGCCCTACGATGTTCTACGTCATTGATAATTTCATCATATAATGAACTGTGCATTATATCGTAAGAAATACTACTATGGCATTGCAATCAAGAAATCTCAAGCGATGGGGAATGTAGTAATCCGATTGTCTTCGACATACAGGGAGGAGCAAAGGAGGGCAGACGAGGAAGGAGCAGCTGGGGACGGAAGGGTACCAGCAGATGGGCCGCAAGGGCGGGCTGAGCACCGGCGACGAGTCGGGTGGCGAGCGCACGGCCCGCGAGGGCATCGAGATCGACGAGTCCAAGTTCCGGACCAAGAGCTGAACACTCCCTCTCGTTAAGTAGGGTTTTTAGCTCAGTGTTTTCCTGTTTTCGTGTTCATGAAGTAATAAAAAGGTCGGTAATGTTTGTTTGTGTGGACTTTCATGATGTGTACTTGGGAGGATGAATGAAATGAGACATTAGTTGCTGGGTTTGTCTGTTGAATTTTGCCCCAGGTTCTTGGACGACGGCAATAGCATCAACCTGGTCTGCACGTACGAATTCGTATATGCGATTCGATACGTATCTATAGGAGGGCTGCTGAACAATCTACGCGAAATATGCGATGCATGCACAAAGATAGGAAAAAGGAAAAACTAATTCAATATATTCTTTGCTCGGATTATATAAAAATGAATATAGACACTTGCGCGGGAAGGTTGTCTTTTTTTCTTTTTCTATCTTTTCATGGATGTTGGGATAGTTGGGAATTATGGTAAATCAATATGTACTTAATCTGATAAATTAACTATGAAAAATATAAAAATCGTGGTAGTTTTGTAATTGCTTGAGAGAAATTCATCAAGTACCTTATTACTATTGTTCAAATATAATTCTTCAAGCTCGAGTGGACTCTCCCAAGTTCAGCCTAAATGAATCTCACTTCTTTGAGCAGCGGCTCATACTTAAATTCTATTATTTCGTTTCCAACAAAATGGATTTTTTTTCCTAAAAGATTTCCCAAATAGTATCGGGAAAAAAAAAATCGTCTGTGAAACAAATTATCAACTCAATTTTCAAATTACTTATTAATATCTGATAATTGACATTACTAGCTTTATCATTGTTTGCAGATTATATATTTTTCTTTTTTACATTTTATAAATTTTTTTTTCTGTTTTTATACAAAAATATCTTAATCTCACACGAAGCTCTATCGTTTTTATTTGAAATAATTATCATTTTTTTTCAAGATTATCAACTCTCATTTAGTTACTTGTCTTTGTGATATTTTGACTTATCAATTTTTGTTATGGACTTTCGTTTATCTTTTCTACCGTTGAAGCATTTTTATGGAAGTAGTCAAGAGTAAATAGATAACGATGAGAGAAAAAAGACACTTACAAGTATCATCATTTTCGCACGACTTTCGCATGACGCTCGGTCAAAACTCTTTTCGAATCACTTAAACTTTATTTTTGGAAAAAAAAAATTAAAATTGGTCAAAAGTGTTAAGTCCATTTCGGAACGCTAAAAATTTGACGTGGCTCGCTAGTGCTCTGGCTCGGCATACCTAGCATAAACGAGATTGCTAAATACACTTGCCCCAATTTAAAACCTTAAAGCATGGAATGGAGAACCCTAATTACCGTGCTGAGGGTGTGGGCCAGATCTGGACGATGATGGCCGGTGGCTAGATCTGGATGGTAGTAGCCGGCCATGGACGGCGGCTCGTCCACATTAGTGCCTTCGTCCGCAGAAGCTTCGACAATCAAATTTGGAGGCATCAATCATGGACAACGGAGTGGAGGCTTGACTTGGACCCGTAGTAGTGTCGGCTTAGAGACAGCGCCGCAACCCCGCTGCAATGGGGCGACTACTGGAGGAGGCGTGAAGGTTGGTGTTGATAGCAACGTAATTCATAAAAAAATTCACGTAGACATTTCTATCTAATGATAAATGCCATGTATAACTTTTGACGGAATTTATTGCTAAATGCACCTATATGATTGTTTCTCATTCGATTTGACACTTAAATGGTCTGATAAGAAATCTTAGTTCTAAATTGAGTAAATGTATGAATGTTATAACACATTTAGTATTATTTTTCGATGATCATAAATGAAAAAAAAAAATTAATTAGTAAATTATAAGTGTCTCTCCTATCGAACTAGCCGCTTGCTGTACTCTTTGTTCAAGTTATTTAATAAAGACTTATGGTACGTTTGGTAACGATTTCGTTTTCGGAAACAATTTTTGATCAGAAATGGTTTTTTTGTTTCTATTCCCGGGAATAATTTCTAAGTATAAAAATGCGTTTGGTAATCGTACAAAATTTCTATTCTCGGATAGAAATGTGTTTGGTAAAATTGTATAATTTTGTTATTTCTTTTAAATTTTTAATATTTTTATTATATTTTTCCTTTTTTTCTTCTTTTGTTTTTCTTTTTTCTCCTTCTTCCTCCTTTGTGGCCGGTCGCGCCACGGCGGCGGCCGAAGACCGACCGGGCGAGGGCTAGCGAGCTCACCGAGGCTCACCTAGCCACCGCGAAGCTTGGCCTCGCCTTGGCTAGGGGAGCTCGAGCTCGCCGAGATCTGGCGAGGCCAAGCTTACCCAACCACCGGCCAGGCTCGGCCTCGCCAGATCTAGGCGAGGCCAAGCCTTACCATGGGTTGGCGCTGCCGGCCAAAATGAGGAAGAAGGAAAGAAAAGTGAAGAAAAAAAAAAGGAGAAAAAAAAATTTCCCAGAAACAAGAAACTATTTTTTTCTACTTTAATTATTGTTTCAAATCTATTCTCGGCAACAAAATTTTTACCAAAAACGTTTTTATTCTTTTTTCGTTCTTTAGAATAAAAGAACAGAAATAGTTGTTCCAGGAATATAAATTATTTTTACCAAATAAGCTCTTAACCGTTACATATTGTTTATTCCCCTTTTTTTGAAGATTCTAGCACATATAAATTTGCAAAAACAAAAAATGTCCGTAAGTAATTTGAATTAGAGCTGTTAATCTAAACAAAATCCACAATTTTGCCGTCACATTTACGTGCAGGAGACCTGTAGTGACTCTGGTTCACCCACGTGTCATTCCTTCCGCGCCTCCACTGGCCACGTGTCATCTTTGTCTCTCGCTGTCCTGCCACGTCACCTACACGTGTCACCATTTCCTTCACCTCCTCTCCCTACATAAAGGTCGATCCATCGTCACCCACTCAGTTCTAATGATCTTTCTGCAGCCTGAAGACAACTCAAGGAATTCCTAGAGAGAGCGACACAGAGGGAGTACCCACAGAAATGGCGTCGGAGCAGGAGAGACAAGAACTCGACCGCCGTGCGAGGGAGGGTGAGACGGTGGTTCCCGGCGGCACCGGCGGCAAGAGCCTCGAGGCTCAGGAGCACCTCGCTGAAGGTACATCAATGGACGTCGCTTCTAATAAACTTCAATCTTGACTCTCCCTTTTCTTTCCGTAGACAAGAATATGACACTTTTGGGACACTGCGATCACGGTGTCTTCAAGTTTAAGTTTCTGTCACGAGAAGTTATCGCGTGGTCCACGACGACATGATTTATGTACCATGCGATAGTCGACATGATTTATGTACCATGCGATAGTCTTTCATTCAACAGTACAAAATTCGAGTCTTTTGATGAGCTAAAAGATCGCTTTTGACCTGGCAGAAAGTAGGACATGTCCATAAGGTCCAACCGAATGTACATGGGTTTCTTTGATTAATTTATTTACGACAGGGAGGAGCAAAGGAGGGCAAAAAGGAGGGCAGACGAGGAAAGAGCAGATAGGGAAAGAAGGGTACCAGGAGATGGGCCGCAAGGGCGGGCTCAGCACCACTGAGGAGTCCGGCGGAGAGCGCGCCGTCCGCGAGGGCATTGAGATCGACGAGTCCAAGTTCAGGACCGGGAGCTAAATCATATATCTGCTTCTGCACTTAACTACATCGTCCTTTTTTTTGGGGTTGCACATAATCACCGGCATCTGTGTTGTATCGTATGTTGTGAGAAGTTTTGGTGCTGGTGCGGTGTGTGTATAACTAAGTAGGTGTCTGAAGTGCGTGTACTGTTAGGTATATAGGTGCTGACTGCACGGCATTTTGATCTTGGCATGTAATCTTACTTCGGGAAAGAATATAAAGACTGCGGGGACACGATGAGTCTCACGCAGGTAAGCGTTCGACATCCATGATCTGACAAAGTTGGGACTTTTTCACGCCGGCATGACGGATGCACAGCTTACGGATAAACGTGAATGGCTTTCTGGTTCGATTGTTGCTTTACATAACTAGAAAAATTAAATTTAGTTATATTTTTAACATAGCATTAGTTTTCAACAAAATTGATGAAATGCAGGAGCAACAACAAAAAGGGGGGTCTTCTGTATATATAGGATTTATAAATTCCTGAAGGAAACCAACAATCTTCTCCCAAGGTTGGTGATGATCGACAGGGAATGCGGAGCTTCTTGAAATTTCATCTAAAATCCTGAATTTATCAGTTACTCTGATCAACCTCCTGGTGCCAAGAGTTCTATGGGTTTTTCTTGTTTTCTTACAAGTACCAACGCTCTCCACTTCAGAGATTGAATTGGTGAATAGCGATGTCGAGCATCGAACGCTTTGACACTAGAGTATTACTGCTGAGTGCTAACGGTGGCCATACCTGCAAATGCCACGTCCAACATTGCAAAGACACTCTGCTCCTTGGACGTCTGCAGGAAAAAATAAAGGAAGATGTCAGATCCTTGTGATCACACCTTCTTCCACTGCAGGATGACCCCTAACACTTTTGACTGTCTGTGAAATGCGAGTGACAATTTCAACAGGATATGGTGAAAGACTGTAAGAGCAAAACTTGTCCACCAAGTACATGCTACCTCCTTTAAGAACTTGTAAAATGCAATTCTTGATGAAGCCTCTTTGAAAACTAACTGCTGATAACTCGAGCCTTTAGACTTTCGACTGTGCTGGCTCATGAGACTTTTTAAGTCAGCAGGCTCTTCCAAGTAAACAATACACTCGAGTTTGACTCATTGATTCCACACGTGATGGGAAAACTACATATTGCACTGACTGTTGAAGACAAACGTCAATGTCCTTAAGTCAGAACCTTCATGAAGAAGTTATCTGCCCAGGTTATTTTACCGTCTTTTCCATCCATTCCAGCCTCTAATCTCAGAAGTCAATTATAGTCCATCAAAATTTGACGCAACATTCGTCATTTTATCCAAGAGTCAACACATAAACGAATTGTTGTTGCGATTCTAGTCCGACATTTCTTGCAAGAATCAAGCTCGTAGGCTGAGCTGCAGGGAGGCATGGACAGAATGAGAGGAAGAATGTTCCATTTTCAAAGCCTAGAATTGCAGTCGAAGCCCCACTAAACAGAATTATAGCTCCTCTAATCTGAGGAATTGTGCCTATACAAACAGTTTAGGAAGCAACCACTTCATTTGCGCTTCATGAAACAATTAAGTTCCACCGTCGGTTGCGCTAGCAGACAATGCTTTAGAACAACAGATTGATCTATCTCCAATCATCGCGAATGCCACTTCTGTAATCTTTTTCCGACAGCAATCATCAGCGTTGGAAATCTCGTTTCATTTCATGTCTGCACTATCATGGGAAGATAGCCTCGATAAACCAGCAAGACTCAAAAGTCCCTCTCTCTGGTCTGTGCTATGGTCTACCATCTAGATCAGACCTCTTTTAAGTTTTAATCATGCAGAAAAAAAAAAAAAAAAAAAAAAAAAGGCCTAGCACGAGCGCAGAGATTCCTGAATTATACATTGAAACAAAAACGACAGTGTCTGCATCATACATTTATTTTAAGTATGAACCGTTCTAGTAGAGATTTCTTGAAGTCGTCAATGTGCTGAAATTCATGAGAGAAACAAGATCTAGGGCAAAGGTCAGAAAGCACGTTACTTGAACGAGCTGAAAACGTGAAACTTACACCACCGTATGTTCCACAGAGCATGCATTGCTGCATATAAAGTGTTGGGATATAATATGCGGAATTACCAGAATCTTGTAATTTACGTCAACAAGAAATCGCCAGAGAAATAAACGAGAAAAATAAAGACACTAGAAATTTATGTGGTTCGGTCCGAGTATCGGTACCTATGTCCACGGGGAGAGCCAGCAGCAAATAATCCACTAAAATCAGAGAATCAGAGTTTACAATCGCTCAATCGCTTAAGTGTTTCCCACACCTAGATTTAACCCCAAACCCAAAGTGTTTATAAATAACGACTCAATTGGGTATAAACTCACGGCACAAAATTACCGCACGTTCAAGCTCAAAACCAAACGCCGAAAACAAGAACTCTTTTTCTTGATCGCGTGGGTGGCTTCACTTGACGTTGTGCGGCAGCAGCTCCTCGTAGGGTTTCAGCAGCAACTCTTCTACGTAGGACTTCTTTTCCCTTTATTTATATATGTACCTAAAGAGGAAACCTTTATTTTATATTTATTTCCTCTTTTGTAAATCTTCAAAAGTCTAGTGAAACTTTTCTGTTACTTGGGAAATCTTTATCAATAAATTCTGTTTAACAAATCGTTATCCGAATTCAAAATCGAGACATAATTTAACAATTCTCCACCTTGGCTCGATGTTTGAAGCCAAGTTATAGTACTCATCATCCATGCTCGCTTCTCCCAACGCCCCGACGGGCGCTCACTCTCCACGAGACGCCAATAGAGCTCAAGCAAAGCTTGAGCTTCACCAAAGAACAGACTTAGTCATCATGTCTCCGGATTATCTCGCCGTAGCAATCTTTTTGACAATAACAATATCCTTAGCTAAGACATCTCGGATGAAGTGGTACCTGATATTTATATGCTTCGTTCGCTTGTGATAAACTGGATTATACGCCAAATATATCGCACCTTGGTTATCACAGTGTATATCCACACTTTTCCGTTCTAACCCAAAGTCCGAGAGCAAACTTTGTAACCATATCGCCTCTTTCGCTACAAAGGTTAATGCCATGTACTTTGCCTCAGTCGAAGACAAGGCAATGTGATCCTATAAGGATGCTTTCCAACTAACTGCACCACCCGCTAGCGTAAATACGTACCCCGCTAAAGATCTCGCAATCATCCAAGTCACCGGCGTGATCTCGAATCCACAAAACCAAAGGTGGTCTCACCGCCATTGTTGTCCCTTCGGTATACTATACCCACGTCTGTTGTCCCCTTCAAATATCTGATGATCCACTTCACAGCTTCCCAATGAATTTTACCAGGGCGCTTTATATAACGACTAACCACGCTCACAGCTTGTGAAATATCAGGCATAGTGCACACCATAGCATACATAATACTACCCACAACACTAGAATAAGGAACACGGGACATATGCTCATTCTCCTCCTCAGTCTGCGGTGATAATTTATCTGAAAGTTTAAAGTGCTTCGCTAAAGGTGTACTTACATATTTTGCCGATTGCATATTAAAACGTGCTACGATATTCTCAATATATTTTTTTTAAGATAGACGTAAAACTCCTGCAGTCCTGTTACGCAAAATCTATATACCTAATATTTTCCTTGCAGCATCTAAATCTTTCATCTCAAATTCAGCATTTAACTGCCTCTTCAGCACATCAATATCGACATATTCTTAGCTGCTATTAGTATATCATCAACATAAAAGAGTAGATAAATCAAAGAACCATTCTCCAATCTCCTATAATAAATGCAGCTATCCATCTGACTTTTCAAGTAGTCTTGACTAGCCATGAAAGCATCAAAACATTTATACCACTGCCTAGGAGATTGTTTTAGCCCATACAAAGATTTTTTTAACAAGCAAACATGATCTTCCTTACCCGAAATAGCAAATCCCTCTGGTTGCTTCATGTAAATCTGCTCCTCCAACTCACCGTGAAGAAACACAGTTTTCACATCTAGCTGCTCTAACTCGAGATCCTGCGAAGCAACTAAGGTAAGTAAAACGCGAATAGAAGTATGTCTTACCACAAGAGAGAACACCTCATTGTAGTCAAGGCCCTTACGCTGTGTATACCCTTTCGCCACAAGTCTCGTCTTATACCTCGACACCGAGAATGTCCTCTTTCCGTTTGAAGACCCATTTACTTCCAACAATCTTTTGGCTCTTGGGTACTTTGACCAGCTCCCATGTCTGATTTCGATGGAGAGATTCCATCTCTTCACTCATAGCCCCTAGCCACTACGATAACTCCAAACTAGCCATCGCCTCAGAATAAGACGAATGCTCATCTGTCTCCACCTAATCACCTACGGTCAATGCATAAGCAATATCTATATAACCATAATGTACTGGTGATTTAATGTGCCTTCTCTGTCTATCTGCGGCTATAGTCTGCTGCGGCTTTGTTGATTGTTCACTATCACCGACTTCAGGAATTGCGGTTTCATTTGCAGTCTCAACTTCTGTTACCTTCGAGGTCTCCGAAATCTCCACTTGAAGCTCCACCTCACTAATGACACCATGATCTATCTTCTTTGCTGGTTGTGTCACAAAACTCCTCCGTTGAAGCATTGCGGTCTCGTCGAAGATCACATCTCTGTCGATTAGAAAATCCGGGTGATCCGGGATCGGTGCACCACGCGTCGGTAGCCTTTCACCCCATGTGCATAACCCATAAATATGCACTTCTTCGACCTCGGCTCAAGCTTACCATCACTCGCATGAGCATACGTAGGACATCCGAATATACGTAATCCGGAGTAATCAACGGGTTTCCCGACCATACTTCCTCGGAGTCTTCCACTCGATAGCGCATAATGGAGATCGATTTACCGTGTAACATGACATGTTCACTACTTCAGCCCAAAATTCCTTGCCAAGTCCTGCATGTGAAAGCATGCATCGAGCTCGCTCAAGCAAAGTTCTGTTCTTCCGTTCTGCCACGCCATCCTATTGTGGTGTCCCAGGTACTATACGGTGTCTTAGAATACATTCTTTCTCGCAGAACTCAGTAAAATCTTTACCACAGAACTCCATGCCATTATCGGTTCTCAGGCACTTGATTTGTTTATCTGACTGCTTCTCAATCAATGCCTTAAATTTCTTAAACCAATCAAACACTTCATATTTGTGCTTCAGAAAGTATACCCATACCTTCCTCGAATAATCGTCGATAAAAGTTAGCTATATCGGGCACCTCCTTTGGAAGGAACCGAAGACGGGCCCCAAACATCTGAATGAATATATTCAATTGGTCGTTTGGTCGAGTGAATAGCTATAGTAAACTTAACTCAGTGCTGCTTCCCATAGAGGCAATGCTCACATAAGTCTAGCTTCCCTGTCTTTTGACCTTTCAACAACTCCCTTTCACTCAGCATCGTCATACCCGCCTCACTCATATGTCCTAAATGCATATGCCATAATTGAGTCAAGTTAGAATCGACTCACCGATGAAACTTGCACTCTCGCAGATGATAGAGAGTATTCACTTTCTTCCCCTTCATCACTGTCATGGCACCTCGAGAGATCTTCGCACTCCACCTTCGGTGTGTACCTGCAACCGATGTCATCGAGTGTCCTTAGAAAAATAAGGTTCTTCTTGAGCTCCGGTACATGCCTCACATCTGTCAATGTGCAAACCACCCCATCGTGCATCTTGATTCGAATTGTCCCTATCCCCACAGCCTTACAGATCGCATTATTCCCCAAAAGAACTCTACCACCATCTCGATCAAAGTAGTAAATCAATTCTTATGAGGTGTCATGTGATAAGAACACCCCGAATCTAGCACTCATTTGTCTCCTGACGAAGTAGCAGTCACACATAAGACAACTTCTGCATCACTAGTGCTCCCCTCAGCGACGTTTGCCACACTGCTTGTGGCATTCTGCCTATCAACTTTATTCCTCCGCTTAGGACAGTCTCTCCTGATGTGCCCCTCCTCGTGACTCTCAAAGCACTTCACGCGTCTCTTGGACTTTCTATGGCGTGATTTTGATCTACTTTTACCTCTGCTGCTACTAGGCCCTCGATGTTGTTCTCTACCTCGAACCGTTGGTGCTTGCGCTGCTCCATGCGCCGGACTGTCATCTCGCAACTTTCTCTGCCACTCCTTAGAGAATAAGGCGGACTTTACCTCTTCTGAGGTAATGGTAGTACGCCCCTGCAACAATGAATCAGTAAAGTGCTCCCATGACTCTGGTAAAGAGGCTAACAACATCATGCCATGCTCTTCATCATCAAGTAGCTTACCGACGTTCTTCAGATCCAACATGAGTTTATTAAATTCATCTAGGTGGATTTTGATAGACGTACCTTCAGTATATCTAAATTGAAACATCTTCTTCAAAGATGTACAAGCGATTGTTCAAACCTTTCTTCACATAGAGCGCTTGAAGTTTTGCCCATAATGCCGCGGCATCCTTCTCCTCAGCAACCTCTAGTAAGACCTCATCCGTCAAATTTAACAGGATTATACTCTTTGTTTTTTCCATTAGCTCTACCCTCTTTGAGGCTTTCATTATAATCGGCAACTCATCTTCGCCATCCAGTGCCTTGGCCAAACCTTGTGTTGTCAATAATGCTCACATCTTGATGCTCCATAACACAAAGTTGTTACTCCCGTTAAATTTCTCAATTTTAGAATTCCTCTCGAGACATAATTGCGATAATGCAATTTCCGAGATAATAATTAGACAAGCAAAAGCTCCAAATCACAATCAAGAAATCCAACCCCAAGCTCGATACCAATTGTTGAGATATAATATGTGGAATTACCGGATCTTGCAATTTACGTCAACGAGAAATCGCCGGAGAAATAAACGAGAAAAATAAGGACACCGAAATTTACGTGGTTCGGTCCGAGTATCGGTACCTACGTCCATGGGAGAGCCAAAGAAAAATAATCCACTAAAATCGGAGAATCAGAGTTTACAATCACTCAAGTGTTTCCCACACCTAGATTTAACCCCAAACCCAAAGTGTTTATAAATAACGACTCAATTGGTATAAACTCACGGCACAAAATTACCGCACGTTCAAGCTCAAAACCAAACGCCGAAAACAAGAACTTTTTTTCTTGATCGCGTGGGTGGCTTCACTTGACGTTGTACGGCTCCCTCGTAGGGTTTCAGCAGCAACTCTTCTATGTAGGGCTTCTTTTCCCTTTATTTATATTTGTACCCAAAGAAGAAACCTTTATTTTATATTTATTTCCTCTTTTGTAAATCTTCAAAAGTCCAGCGAAACTTTTCTGTTACTTGGGAAATCTTTATCAATAAATTCGGTTTAACAAATCGTTATCCGAATTCAAAATCGAGACATAATTTAACATATAGATCTATGAACTACTCTCCAAATGAATACAACATATCATTTGATAAGTTTATTATTCAGTCTCACGAAGCTTGGATTCTACGTTGCCCGGCGAATTTCCGGGACAAGGAAGTCTGCACTTTTGAATAAGCTCCACGGTGTTCATTCCCCCGACGATTTCTGAGGGAATTGGAAGCATTAAGATAGAGCGGGCAACTGGGTTCACGTGTCTTTTCGTGATCTTGTAATCATGGCAAGTTGTCTTATCGAAAAATTCCAATTTTTTTTTGTTAATTATGCTCTAAATTGAAAACAGAAAAAAGTGTAAGAATGATGCTGGAGTTAAAAAGAAAAATTATGGTAAATTCTGATGGGCGCTTCACAATAGTTTAGTCTTTGAAATCCTCAAATTTATTGTATCACCATATAAATCGATTTTTTAGTTAATTTATGTATCCTGTCGGTGCTCATAATTATAATCATTCCATTTATTCTTTTTAACTTGCCATGAAAAAAATATTTAGATAAATATAAAGGAGAGTGTAAGAAAAGTACTTCGTACAAGGTGAAAGGGTAATCCATTGCAAAATGCCACTTTTTGATGGGCATCTTGAATTAAAAAGCGCCTTTGCATATCCACGGTTAATCAAAATTTTCTAAATCATTTTGGTTCTTAAATAAGTTTCCAAAGTGGAACCTATTCGGATTCAACGGCAGACATGACCATCCTCCAGTTTTGGCTACTACGTTTTTCTTTTTCCCCCTTTTTCCACGAGGGATCCATTGAAGAACTAAACTTTTTAGCTCCAAAACATAAAACACAAGGAGGTATTGCTTACATAATCCAAGCTACCTTCAACTAGTCAATCTTAAATTTTTGGGTCCTTTGCCGGTTGTTTCTTATTTAATCGTTGGACGCATCAAAGTGCAGCCAAAAGCATCCCATCCATGAATAAGCTTTAAAGCAAAGACGATTCGAAAAGTTATCAAAACAAGTACGTGAATTTCCATTTTAGTTTTAACTTTGATGAGGGCAGTGTTCCACGACTGGAACTGCTGAACAGTTGGAGGATTAGCATCGCCAATTTTACAGGTGTTGTGCAATGAAAGTTGATGCTTTTAGAATGAAAATTTCGAAATTGATAGGAAAGAAAATTCATGTGCTACCACTAAACAAAGCTTGGCTTGTTGTTGCCGACAGACTCCCAAAGATACGACATCCTGCCTAGAATGCTTGTGGTTTTCATAGTATCATTTGCCGCATCTTAAAACACTTCCAGAAAATATGGAAAACAGACTTTAAATTGAGCATATCGTCAAAGAGTACCAGAATATATCAGTCTTCCAACTCTTTTAATAAAGCTACTTCTGGTCGATTTTCCTCTTTCTTGGAGATCTTGTTGATCCAACATTTCCAAAAATGTTCAAATGCTGCGCAGCTGGTTTCTATTTCTTGTGCTTCTTTTTCATAATGTCTTTCCTTTTGCCGCTGGACAAAAGAAATGCATACTATCAAATTAAATTTCAAATCTTTACATGACAACTCGTTTACTACCATAAAGCTCATGCACTTATAATTATTCAAGTACATGGTAACTAAAAAGTACCTCTTGAGTGGTGGCCTTGTCATGATGCATCTCTATGACAAGTTGTCTTCTCTCCGTCTGACCATCTCTTCATCCTATTCATTTAAGAAAATGAAGTGAAAAAACATTGACAAAAACAGAGACTAGAAACACAGAATGAGTAAACCTTACCTCTTTCTTTTGTTTCGACGGAAAATTTCTTGAGTCGTGGCCTTGCTTTAATCACAAATGGCATGCGATTTTTATGCCTTGCCTTGACACTTCGAATCCATTTTTAGATTCTCCTTCCTCTCTTATCCTTTGGTGCCACCAAAGGTTCTCCATCGAAGGCCAAAGTTTATATCCATTCATTACTTCCAAATAGTGGTCGTGTGTCTTTAAGAAGATATCCTTCCTGTACCAGTGGGAGAAAACTTTCTATGTCCTCCCCTTTGAATAGAATGACAGATTGCATGAGAGCATGGAATAACACTCAAAGTCCCATGCCCCGCGAGAGCAGGAGTTGTTTCTCAAAAACTGCAATTGATACTTCAGTTCCAGTGCATAGCACAAGCTTCACAGATGGTGAAGTGCTATAGTAGAGACGCAGCAATAGAAAAGATTTCCAAAAAGTTTGGACTGGACTACTAGTTCAACATCATAACTGGACAGGTGCAGGACAGAGTGGGCATCGGTAGCAGTACCCAAGTGTTGAGTCTACTTTTTACCGAATCGAGACACCTTCGTTATCAATTCAAGCTCTCAAAATCAAATTGGTCGAAACTGATTTTGCAGTTAGGCGATCACTCTCCGAAACTGATGTTTATCCCTTGCACATAGTGGAAGAAATAATATGCAGAAAACGCATTCAAAGAATCTATGACACACCGTATAATTTTGAAATGTTTATCAAATGTAGTTATTCATTCCATATCCTCTCGTTAAGTGCATTCACTCCTTTAAGTGCTTTGCACATGATTATCTGACGCCAAATGAGTGGACTAATATTTTAAACCTGCTACTGTTAGTACACTAAGCATCCAATTCGATATCATGCAAGCTTTAACAGAATTTCAACAAATAACATTTCAAGGGAAAAAGGAGGAGGAAAAAACATGGCCAATTCGTTGAATCAAGACAAGCCAAGAAATGTCTAAGAACAGGAAGTGCACCGAACTAAACTGATCAGACTAGAACTAGGAAGATAAGCAATCTGAGCACATGAAGACTGCTCCAATTAATGATAAGGGACATTACAAATTATTAGGCATTTGCTTTTGAAAAATAAGTTTTGTCGATTGGATCCCGAAATCACATGTCATGAGAGCTGATCCTTCGTTACAGGCTAAAGCAACATCAATCGAGCTTCGATATCCCAAATAGAGCACAATCTCAAATGCACGTCACTAGACTCTAGCAAGCTTGTCCTTCACACCACGGACGTTTTCATATTGGGTTTCAACGACTACCTTTATCGTTTTAACAGCAATATCAACTGCAATAAGATCTCACCTCACAAAACTTTGATTCTGAGACTGCCCTTTGCAGCAAGCCAATTGTGACAGAAGTAAAAGTAAGAACTTTTTAACCCAACAAAGTTTAGCAGGCAAGCAACAAATAACTTCAACTTTGGCATGAAGATCCAAACCTGAATTACAAACAACTCTCTTCGAATAAAGACTTCCAAAGACCTCCATGCAGGTGCCAATTATGATACCAAATTGAAACACAATCCTCCACATTATTCGGCACCATGTCAAACTAATTGGCTAGACTTTTCAGTATTTCAGAAACCTCGAACTTAATGAATAATTTCAGCTCTGCAATGCTTCTGTTGAACGTAACCAGGGCAATGTTGGGCTGACAATAGCCGAACATCCTATACCGTTCCAATGATGCATTGTCAGCATTTTAGCAAGAAACATCGAGCACCTGATCCTTTGATGACTTTGTTTCCTTTTAGAAGTGCCTTTTGAAGGCTCTTTTGGATATTTCAGCATTTACATCACAACCAGTGGAATAATAACCAAATCCTGCCAGTGAATTAAACGAAATCAATCTAACAACTAACATCAGCAAATTACTACTAATACCCCAAAATTTACAGATCCTAGTTAGTCAAACTCAATTTTAATTTTGTTTTTGAACTCTTTCAATCCAAATAATGGGCATCTAACATCATCAACCACAGAAACTCTGATCAAGTTAGTATAACAAATTCACCTTATTCACCTTAAGTTGCTTTTGGGGGATATAGTATGATTCTTTTCCTTATGAGTGCATATGTGTTGGTATATGTGTTATTCATATAGCAGAATGAATGCAAGACAATTTTCAAATGGCATGTCGTTAAAGGAAAATTTTCTCAGGAAACTTATGGAAATGCTTCCTGTGTTTTTGCTTTTCATTAAATAAATGCACCAATAAGAGCTTACGCATAATATAAGAGATTATTTCACAAAGCTGTCGATTATGTCAAAACACATTCTTGTTCATATCTCCGTCTTGATTATTTGCTTGACTCAAAATTTCAAATGAATGACTGATGACATTACTAACTCTACAAACATTAAGAAGTATTCTTTGGGATAATCTATTATTCGCCTTGCAAGTTTAGGTATATCCTGGATTCAAAGCAAATGAACATGGATAGTCAGCAAAATTCAAGTTGCAATTTTCTCGATCGATCCAAGTAATTCACGATGGTTTTGCTTCTGGCTCATTTCCCAGTTTATTCACAACCACACCAATATGAGACGAGTCAGTTCTTGCATTTATGTTTCTCAACCCATGTCATTACCGTAAAATGCAGACAATACTGTGACATAAAATGTGTGGTACGAACAAAATGGTCCCAAGTCAGTTAGCATATGCTTATTAAGGGAGGCCCTTTCAACGTGTTCCTTTTGCACCTTAAATTCATTCTTAAGCATACCTTAGAAACATGCAGTCATGCATGGTGAGCACAAAGCAAACTAAAACCTCACATCAAAAGGACCTCCAAATAGGTCCTTCATTTAGCATTTTTCTACCCATACAATTAACTTTGGCATGCTATCAAATGCCCATATACATCAGTTTTTATTAAGTAATTCCAGCATTCCAGAATCAATCAAATGCGAGAATCTTTATTTTTCCACATAAGATGAAGAATCTTACCCAAAGACTAATGACAAATGATGCACTTAGAAGGCCTTTTGATCTATATTTATTACTGACGTGATGAGTAGAGACATTTTGCACAAGCATACATAAACTTCCATGAATATGCCCCGGATTCCTTGAATTTAAGTAAAGATAACAATAACACTGCCAGCCGGAAATACAAATGAAAAGGTAATAAATCTTAGCCTCCGTATTTTGTGGAAAATGAATAATTTGAAAAATATTTTTCAAAAAATGATCGCTTTTAGTGTTTACAATAATTAGTCAATGAGGTATGATTTTATCATCAGCAAAATTTATGTCTATATATTTTCATGAACGATTTCATTCATTTTCGTAAGCGATACACTCAATCATATTTAGGAATATATTTTTCAAATTATTCATTTTTTGCGAAACAAACGGAGTCAAAAGAAATTACAAATGAAAATCTGGCAATATATCTCGAAAGAGAAAAGGTAGCTTACCTTCTGTATGCACTCGTGTTGGGAAATGTGTGTTATCTCAACTCTTTTGACTCATCCCCGTCGTCTTCTCCAAATTTATCCATCTATGATTTAGTCAAATGGCTTTTTCTCGTAACTTTGATAAACTCCCGTTCCAAATGATTCCGGTATTGTTTTGAGTGATTTGCATTTGGAAATGTTCAATTCCACTAGTTGCTCCAACTTCCCTAGCCCTCAAAGCTTAGTCAGACTCTTGCAATTTTTGCCCAACTACACTGATTGACTTGGTACCTGATGATATATCAGGTAAAATCTCAATTGAGGATCATTTTGAGATAGCAATTTGTTCTAGAGATGTTGACTCCTCAAACCCCGAAATCTCCTGAAGTTCATGACAATTTGAGAGGAATAATGAAAATTTGACAAGTAAGGGAATTTAGCTAAGGGCTTGCAATCCTCAATCAAAAATAGTTGTGCGCGATGGGAATCTCTAGGGGCCCTCCAAAGGAAGGGCACCAAGGGATATTTAGATCCAAAGACTCCAACCTATCGAGACCTTGAGTTTCATTTAGGTTTTTGCAATTTTGAGCATCTAATATCTTCAGACCCTCGGATTCTGAAACTTCTAGCTTTTCAATTGAAACACACCTAGAGATATTTAGCTCTTTTGAGAACTCCAAATTATTGTGGCCTAGAATTTTGACTAAGTTTTTGCAATTTTGAGCATCTAATATCCTCAAACCCTTGGATTTTGAAAGGTCCAGCCTTCTAATTGAAGCGCATCCAGAGATATTTAGTTCTTCCAAGAACTCCAACCTATCTAGGCCTTGAATTTCGACTAAGTTCTTGCAATTTTGAGCATATACTATCTTCAGGCCCTCGGATTTAGAAAGGTCCAGCCTTTCAATTGAAGCACACCCAGAGATATTCAACTCTTCCAAGAACTCCAACCTATCAAGGCCTTGAATTTCAACCAAGTTATTGCAATTTTCAGCGTCTAAGATCTCCAAACGATTGGATTTTGCAAGTTTCAATCTTTCAATTGAGGTGCACCCATAGACAATTAGCACTTTCAAGAACTCCATCCTATCAAGGCCTTGAATTTCAACTAATTTTTCACAACATCCAGCATATAATTTCTTTAGGCCCTCAGATTTTGAAAGATTTAGCCTTTTGATTGATGCGCAATTAAAGATACTCAACTCTTCCAAAAACTTCAACATAGAGAGACCTTGAATTTCAGCTAAGCTTTTACAATTGTTAGCATCTAATATCTCCAAACCCTCAGATTTTAAAAGGTTCAGCCTCTCAATTGAAGCGCTACCAGAGATGTTTAGCACTTTCAAGAACTCTAACCTATCAAGGCCTTGAATTTCGACTAATTTTTCGCAACATTCTGCATATAATATCTTTAGACCTTTGGATTTTGAAAGGTCTAGCCTTTTAATTGATGCGTACCCAGAGATTCTTAGCTCTTCCAAGAACTCCAAACTATTGAGGCCTTGAATTTCGACTAACTTTTTGCACCATTCAGCACATAATTTCTTCAAACTCTTGAATTTTGTAAGATCCAGCCTTTCAATTAAAGCACACCTAGAGATATCTAGCTCTTCCAAGAACTCCAACCCATTGAGGCCTTCAATTTTGACTAATTTTATGCATCCATCAACATCTATTTTCTTAATGCCCTCGGACTTTAGAAGGTCCAGTCTTTCAATTGAAGCGCACCTAAAGATACTCAGCACTTCCAAAAACTTCAAGCTATTGAGGTTTTGAATTTTAACTAATTTTTCACACCATCCAACATATAGTATCCTTAGACCCTCAAACTTTGAAAGATCAAGCATTTCAATTGAAGCACAATGATAGATGTATAGCTCTTTCAAGAACTCCACCCCTTGAATTTCAACTAACTTTGTGCAAGAACGAACACATAATTTCTTCATGCCCCTGGATTTTGGAAGATCCAGCCTTTCAATTGAAGCACACTGGGAGATAAGCAACTCTTGCAAGAACTCCAACCTATGAAGGCCTTGAACTTCCACCAAGTTTTTGCAATTTTCAACATATAATTTCTTCATGTCCTCGGATTTAGGAAGATCCAGCTTTTCAATCGAATCGCACCTTATGATGGTCAAGCTTTCCAAATATTTTAATTTGTCAAGACCCCAAACTTCAAGTATATCATTGCAATCATGGGCAAATAATGTCCTCAAATGATTAAATTTTGAAACATCCAGTGTTTCCCTGAACTTGCAGCCACTTATTACCAAGATTTCCAGCTTGAAGGGAGTGTTTAGGGAATTGTGTAATTCTGATTTTTCAACATCCATCTGGGAGCATTCTGAAGGCTCCAATAGCGTTGATGGAAGCTCCGCAATGCACTCGAGAAATTTGCAATCAAGAAGATGCAGTTCCTTGAGATGGGTTAGGTGAGAAAGTGAAGGCAATCTAAGATTTTGACAGGTGACGCTCAAATATGTTAAGCTAGAAGGAAGCTCCGGCAGCGATACAAGCTTAGGCAGCCATGGAAACTCCTCCTTACTATGAGAAAGAAAGAATTGATCATAGGAAAGATTATGGATGCATTCTAACATTTTCCCTTCTGGTTTTGTGCACCATGAAGCATCCAAATGTCGGAGCTTTCTCAGTCTTCTAATACCATCGGGTAATTCTTTTATCCGTGTGCCACTAATATTCAGAATTTCTAGATTCTGCAAAGCACCAATGCTGGCTGGTACTACGGAAAGGTTTCGACAATCTTTTAGAAGGAGTTGTTCCAGCGCTTCTAATTTATCTACTTCTGTTGGCAGCTCCTTGAGGCTCCAACATCCCGTCAAGTCCAAGCGTACCAGACCCTTCATCTCTCCAATTGAAGAGTCAATCTGCTCCAGTTTCCGACAATCCCGGAGGATCAATACTTCTAAATTCTTAAAAGCTGAGAGGAAGAAAGTTCCTTCTAAATATTGACAATCTGTAAGGTCAAGATATTTTAGCTTCTTTGCCATCTGGTAGAAAATATAAGAAGTGTCTAGGGATTAGCTTGAAGTGATTATGATCAAACAGAAATCCAAAGAAAAAAAAAAAAAGCTTGACTTCCATCTTACCATGATGGAACTCCATCCTCGCCATTCATGTGAAATCCCGCTTGCAGATAAATCAAGTGCAAGTAATTCCTTTGCATGAAAATTTTTTGCTTCAAAGGTCAAGGGACAATTCCGCCATCGAAGCCATCTTAACTCCTCAATTGAGTTCTTAAAATCTCCTATAAAATGTGCTCCACTCACATGAAGGAACCTTAGACTTGTTAAATTCTTGAATTGTTTGTCTGTGTGGATATCGCCGCCTTTGCTAAGATAAATAGCTTTTATCTTTGACGTTCCCTATAAATAAGAATCAATTTTCATTATTACAATTTATATCCACCTCAAGTAATCTAATATCATTTGTTCATATCAGTATTGAAATGCATCGATGTCTTTAAGAGACTTGCAAAGTGAAGATGTGATTTTCTTTTTTGGCCAATAAACAGTATTTATGAAGGCTTAGGGTGTGCATGTTTGTGTTCTTTTTATGTGTTCATGAACACAATTTCTGTTTTTTTGTTCCAAGGAACAAAAAAAGAATAGAAACGCGTTTGTTTGCGTTTTTGTTCCAAATCTATTTTTTTGTTCCCGGAATAAATTTGGAACAAAAACAAGAAACAAGTTTTACTTGTTTCTAACTTGTTTCTTGTTTCGGAACACTTCCGAGAAACAAATTTTATCTCTCCTATTTTTTTCCTCTTTCTTTTCTTCTTCTTTTCTTCTTCTTTTATTCTTCTTTTTTCTTTGGCCGTCGCTGGCTTGGCCACGGCCGGCGACCTCGCTAGAGCGTCGCCGGCCCCCGAGGCCGACCTTGCGCCGGCCGACGAGGCTTAGCCTCGCCTTGACCGGGCGAGCTCGAGCTTGCCTAGATCCGGCGAGGCCACCGGCCCTCGTCGGCCGGTCGCCGGCCATGGCCGAGGCCGGCGACCAGCCAAAAGGAAGGAAAAAGAAAAAAGAAAAAAGGGAAAAGAAAAAAAAAAAAAAAAGGAAAAATAAAATAAAAATATTCAAAATTTAAAGAAACAAAAAAATTATACAACGTGTTCCCTGTTTTTTTTCTATTTCGGGAATTAAGTTTACCAAACGCATTCTTACGTTCAAAAATTGTTTCCTAACAGAAATAGTTTTTTCTATTTATGTTCCTTGGAACAATTTTTTAACAGAAACATTACCAAACGCATCCTAGAATTCTATGATTTATATATTCTAAGTAGTTATGGTTTTACAGTAGCATAGTCAAGCTATTTATTGCATGTGTCAAGGATGTCAATTAGGGAAATTCGGGACTTTTCAAAGTATAGAGTACCCCAATTAAGTACCTAATAAATTTGAAGGAACCTCACTTATTAAGATAACTTTGTAATGAAAATTTCGTTTACTTACACTTTATACTTATATTGTGAAAATAGATTTTTAGTAAAAAAAAAAACAGAGAATTGTACACGTTTAAAAAAAGTTTAGATTAGCTGCAATTCAAGAGAGAGCAACTTCCTACTTTCAAATCACATCAATGAAATATCACGAGGGCAATTATATAAAAAGGCTCTCTGTTCACTAGAGCAAGCATTGAGTAGAGGCCAAAATCATTCTAACATTAGAACATGAACTAAGGGAGCAAAAGAAGAGAAATGGTTACCTTATTTCCCTTTAGTATTTTCAAGACATCTTTCGAGTTCCACAACCTGCTACGGTATTGAGGCTCCTCTTTGTTTTCCTCACGAACAATTTCTCTACCCAGATCTCTCAATTGGTCATGCATTAGGAGCTCGTGATTATCTCCTACTTTTATCAACGACAAAAATCTCAATACTTCAATTTCTTCCTCATAGGCATCCCACATGTAGGATGCAATTCTCCATTCAGTGCCATTGAGAAAACAAGCAATATCTAAAAATATTTGTTTTTGTTTATCCTCCAAAGCTTCATAAGTTATCCTTAACTTTTCTTGAACTTTCTCATGAGGGACCTTTCTTAACTTGTTTATCGTACTTTTCCATAGTGTTGGCTCTCTTCCACACAAAAATGAACCTAAAACCTCGAGAGATAAGGGTAACCCTCCAATGGTGGATACAACTTCATGAGTGAGGTCCTTAAATTCACTTGGAGGAGAGTCTTGTCGAAATGCATGCCTACTAAATAGAATCAAAGATTTATCCTTACCCATTTCTTGATGTTCATGGTTGTAGTCTACCCCAGCATTGACAAGAATATTCTTGTTTCTGGTGGTTATAATGATCCTACTTCCTGAAGAAAACCAATTTTGATTTCCAACCAAAGCCTTCAACTGATCATAATCATCCACATCATCAAGAAGAATAAGGACTTTCTTAGTTCCAAAGTTGGATGAGATGAAATTAATCCCTTCATCCTTATTATCAACTTGATTTTTTTGCTTCAATATATCAAAGATTAATTGATTTTGCAAGTAAGCAAGGCCAATATGCTTACAGGATTCCCCAACATCAGGAATGAAACTACAATACTCAAATTGATTTGAGAGCTTGGTGTAGATGGTTTTAGCAAAAGCCGTCTTACCAATGCCTCCTATTCCATGGATGCCGACAAATAGGGTGGCACGAGAATTATTATCCACAAATTTCATAACCTTCTCCACATGACTATCAATTCCGACCAAATACTCAGGAATAACCAACTCAAACTTTTTCTTCAGCTCGCTCAACACTTTCTGAATAATTGATTTCACCAACTTTTCTTCGTACCTGGCATATGTGATAAGATTTCATATAGGCAGCAACAACAATTTTACATAGTTTATCTAATGAGAAGAACGAAATAAATATATCTAGGGTTAAATAGAAAAACTTTGAGAATCGTTTTTGCCACACCTCCATATATATTTTTTATTTGCTGAGACTAAAATGGGAAATGCTGATGGTCGCTTCACATAGCGAGCCCCATTTTATCATTACTCTAACATAATTTATTGAGCTAGAAGAATCTTGAGGGCATCGCTCATTAAACGTGCTTTTTATTAAAGACGTTAGCGATGACATGGGCGTCTTCGAAAAATTTATAGAGCATCTGAATGAGAAAAAATACAATAAGCCAGCCCAGTATGAAAGTTCAACCATCAATCGATAAACAGGTCGTAACTTTTGATGCAAAAGGAACTTAGGTCCTATAACGCCTATCTAGGAAGTCGTTCAGAGTGCTATACCGTGAACTACCCGAATACCTTAGAGTGCTATAATGTGAACTATCAGAATGCAATTTAGGGGATTTCGATTATTTGTGCAATTTTACATGCTTGCAAGTTTCCACTTGTGCTGTGAATTTAGTATCATTCTGATTTGTGTTCTTACCAATTTTCAACGCGTCAAGGAAGGATAAAAGGTTGTACTTTATTTTCTTTTAAATATCTATTTTTCATGATTTTAATTAGGGGTGAGCATGTCAGACCACCCAAACCAAAAACTGCGTGAATTGGACTAGACTGGCCGGTTTGGTCCAATCCCTAGGGGGCATTGGTTCGGTTCCCGGTTCCATAAAAATGGAACTGGTGATTTTCAGTCCAGTTCTTGGTCCGGGGCGGAATTAGATTGGACCGAATCAATAGATCGGACGGACTCTTTTTTTTTTTAAATATATTTTTCAATCTCTTAAAAATAACAATAAACCTTAAAATAATAACAATTTTAGTATATCCTTAAATTTTTAGATTTTTTTGTTAAGTGATCGGTTGCATGGGACCGACAGTCCAGTCCAGTTCCCGATCCCAAGACTGTCTAGTCCGATTCCCAGCCCCAAAAACTGGGAACTGTTCCCGATTCCTAGGTTCTCTAGAACGGATCGAGAACTGATCACCGTAATTTTAATTATTCTAACAATTTTTGGAAGTAGAAGAATAATTTTACCCCAAAATAAGATAATCGCTTCGAATTATGCAAGTGCAGAAATTTTGTGTCGAAGACATAAAAATGCATTGAAAATTGTTTAAAAAACACCTAATAAAGATGATCCCTTTTCGTTTTATATATTTACCATCACCGTATATAACAAAAGGATTTATTATTTTTACGAAATTTTAGTAGCAACTATTTAACGACATTAATGATATAATGAATATGACTTGGGAAGATAAAGAATTACGGCTTCCACAATAACATGCACGGTATATGATGTTAACTGTTAAGAGCTTTGTATAGGAAACACCACTTAATTGTACTCTTAATCACATATAAATCTGTGATTAAAAAAAATTTGTAATGAAGATTAAGGAAGCTTATGCTATAAACATGAAAAAAAGGAAATCTTTGGATATAAAAGTTCATTCAGAAAATCTTGCATGGGATCATTAACAATCAAATCTCTAATAAGATTGGTTAATTCTGGAAAAAAGAATTTAACTTCGGAATTCATGCATAGCAGAATCATACCGTTTTTTTTCCATTTGAAAAATATAAAAAGAAAAAGAAGCAGTCAGGAATCAAACCAACCAGTTAAAAGAAGGTAGAGAATGTTTCGGTAAGAGATTTTACCCGTTGACTTCGGGTCCTTTGAAGGAACTAACTTCAATGAGTGCTTGTTTCCATTTCTCTAAAATCACTGGATCGAAACGCCTCTCAAGCGTATGAAATACATCTCCAAAACTCCCGATTTGATGTTTCACGTGAGCTGACTCCACTTTGTAGAATATAGGCAACACCGAGTGCCCCGTGCCATTATTTTTGCACTCCATCATTTGAACCAGCTCATCAAGGCACCATTTGCTCGAACCATAATTCTCGGAGAGAATGGGGATAAGGATCTTACTATTTTTTATGGCTGCCAAAAGATCTGGGCCGAGCTCCTCACCTTGGCGGAGCTTGTTATCGGCTCTGAACGCATGAATTCCGGCATCAACGAGCCCGGTGTAGAGCTGATCGGCAAATCCTTTTCGAGTATCTAGGCCTTCAAAGCTCAGGAACACCTCGTAACAGTTTCCACTCGACAAACTAGTTACATCATTCATAGTTTCTGTTGGAGGTGAACTAAATCCACCGGAGTGAGTTTGTGTGGGCTCAGTCCACGAACTATCAGCCACACTGATTCTGCGTTTCTTAATGGGAAGATGCATGTCTTCTTGGCTCTGATTCTGCCCCTAGTTTTCTTTTTTCCTTTCAAGCCTGACGGCGAAGCAAACCAAGATGCCTCCTAGGTTACAGGGAAACGCAGTCGGCAACCACGAATCAGTCAAACTCGTCAAGCTAGAAATAAATTAGTAGTTGGCCGACACCACACGCTTTGCAGTTAATGCCGAAGCAATGACAAATGAATAAATAAAACTTACATATGGCCGAGCACCGGTCTCGGGGTCGAACTGTCCGGTTCTGGGTGGTTCCCAATGGAAATCGGTCCGGTTCAATATCTATCTAGTCCGGTCCCGCGTGACGGGAACCGGTCCAGAAGCAAAACCTAAATCAAATTCGAGGAGGAGTTGTGGGGAAGCAGACCGCCGGCCTCTTCCAAAAAGCTCCGCTCTGCTCCTCGTGTGCTCGTCCAACTGCCTCCGCCGCTCCCTCGTGTGCCTCTCGTGTGGAGAAAGATCATGAGAAACTCAGAAGAAAACGGATATCAGAAGAAGCAGGAGGCGGGGCGGGTGCTTTTCAACTCACGAGCCGAAAGATTCCAAAGGGTCTTCTGGTTTCCTCCTCTTCGTTTCTGCAGAAAAGCTTTGTCGAACTCGGGCAAAGAGCCGTTGTCCGTGAGTGAACCGCAGAGAGAGAGAAGGGGGAGAGAGAGTTTCAATTCATGCCCGTGAAGCGTGTACGGGAAAAATTGCGCTCGGTCATTTTGCCTAGGACAGTCTTTATTATAGTATTTTCATCATACCTTGCCATGGCCCACCTCTTTTGGCGTTATTCTCCTACTTTTCATTTAGTCAAAAGCGGTGTCCCCTCTTTTCTTTTGCTTTCCTCTCCTTTTCTTTCTGTCCCTCGTGGATCTCACCAACTTTCCTGCTCTCTTTATCGTTTTTCCACTCCTTTGGTACCGCACCAGCGATAGGGTCCCCTTTCCGTTCAGACGCGTTTTTGGTTGTCTCGATTCTCTCCTATTTTTTATTCTCAAAAAGAAGAAAAATTTTCAGACGCAATGCTCAATGCTCCCCACGGGTGCCCGCCAAAAAGCACAAGAGGAAGAGCGAATTGCGACTTGACATGTCAGCTGAACTTGTTGGCACTCTCGTTTGATGCGCAATCAAATCATTTCTATCCAAAAATTTGACTGGATTGTCTGAAAAATAGATCTAGAAACCGATTCTCGTTCCGAGAGCATGTTCCGAATAAATACCAGTCTGTGAACTAGACCAGACCACCTTGTTTTGAAATTAGTTTTTGAATTGGTTTTATAAGTTAAAAAGCCAAAACTCTAATTTCTTTGTACCCTAAATTCTAATCTCAACACTTCTTCATTTTTTGTCTTTTCTCGAAACTCCTCACTAATCTTTCCTCGTCTCCTTAATTTTTATGCATAAATGGGGAATGGAGTTTTATAATCTATGTTTTAAGTTACGTAGTTGAATTTTTTATCATTTATAATTGTATGTAATTCATCTTATGGATTATTATTTTTGGCAAATTAGGTTATTTGTTATTCATATTTTACTTTGAATCATCTTGTTATTCATAATCTCATATGATTTTTTTTTTTTATAAAAAATGAACTAAAATAGGAAAGAAAAAATAAAACAAGTTCTCAAGTAAACCTTGAACCAAACCAGAAAAACAAGGTAGGTTCCAGAATCGATTTCATGTAAATAGGATAAGTTCTAGGGTCCAAAAACTGGAACTGGTTTTAATAGAGTAGGTTCTAAGCTCTAGCTCTGAAACCTACCCTCTCTAGAACCGATCACCCCTAATAGAGATGGGACGTCCTCTCTCTCTCTAGTCGATCTTGCGGGGCCTTCCTAACTCCATCACCTTTGCTCATTCCCTCGCGCCTTTCGGTCCTACGTTCCTCCTCAAGCCGACGTCGGTGAGGACAACATGGCTGTGTTGGAAATCAATCCAGAGAATACACACTGTTTGTTGTAATCAGAATATAAAATTAGAGGTGAGGTACGGAAATCCGAATCTCCTTAAGGCGATTAGTTCCTGCCAAAGGTGCTTTCCCAGATTCACGAACTATGCCTCCCAAGATACAACACCTCGAACCTGTTTGGATTAAGACTATGCAAACAAGACTCGGTCGAACGAACCGTTCAATTGAACCGGCACACTCAGGAAAAACAGAAAAGTAGAAGAGTATATCAAAGCCTTTTGGAATCGAGTCGGAAAAACCAAAAACCAAAGACCGTAATGAAGCTCTATGCTCCTATCTATTTATAGAGCTTTTTAGTTCATGTACAAAAGAGATACATGAATTAAATAGACGCATGTATCCACGAAATTCATGAATCAAGAGATATGTGAATCCAAGAGATTCATGAATCCAGAGAAACGTGAATTCAAGAAATTCGTGAACTCAATAAATACATGAACTAAAAGATACATGAATCTAGGAAATTCATGAATTCAAAAGAGATACGTGAACAGAAAAGATGTATCTTAATTTATTGGCTATCGTTGATCTATTAACCATAATTATAACCATAATTACAACAATCCCCCACATTAATGGATCAACAAAACATTTTTGACTCAAAGGAATCTGAGCATGCCTGTTGAAATACACCGCATCAAGATAGGTAGCTTTCGCTTTGAACCTTCTTTAAAGAAAGCCTATCGGACTTACTTAACTAGTCGATGGACTAAGCCTTGAATCGCCAGTTGTTTGTGTAAGCCTAGACAATAAACCACACACGGAGTATTTTTAATTCAAGATTGGTTGTCGGTTGTGTTCGTTCTTTCGGCCCTGAACCTCTCAGGATTCATGCGTGCTTTAGAAAATCTAGCCTTTAAAGATTTTCATAGAGTCGGCCAGCTCCACGCATATAGGTGCATTCCTTTTAAAGATATCCTACCATATCTTACTTGGATGTTACATTCCAAGTTATAGGAATCATTGAACGCATAGCGTACCCTTAATAACGCCGTAGGAAAGCACCGTTGCATCATAGGAATGGGAGACAAAGTGCTTACACTAGAGTTTCCGAATTTGCGTTGTCCTATTGAACCTAGACCATGGGATCTCCAATCGCATAGGTTAGGTTTCCACCCTGGAATCTCTTTATTGGGTTAAGGCTTTTAAACCCATTCCCCTCAATGCGCAGTTTATCTGCTCTCTTGACAAACCTTTTGTCAGCGGATCCGCAATATTTTCCTTTGACTTTACAAAGTCTAAAGAAATTATTCCATTTGAGAGCAACTGCCTTACGGTATTGTGTCTACGACGAATGTGTCTAGACTTACCCTTATAAATCACATTATGCACCCCCACACATTTAGAAAATTGTAGGATAGCAACTTTCCTTCCATAACTCGTATGGAGTTTTACTTAGCCTTTTGCGGGGTATTTTATTAAAAATATAATTTGCAGTTAAAACTGCCTCCCCCCACAAGTTCTGAGGTAAACCTGAACTTAAAAGCATGGTGTTAGCCATCTCCTTTAGTGTCATGTTTAATCGTTCATCAGCTCCATTTTGTTGTGCAGTATAAGGTGCAGTCGTTTGGAGAATTATTCCAAAACTAGCACAAAACTCTTTGAAATTGATTGAACTATATTCTCGTCCTCTATCAGACCTAAGCACTTTGATTCGTTTATCAAGTTGGTTTTCAACTTCATTTTTATACTTGACAAACATGCTCATAGTCTCATCTTTGCTAGTCATTAAATAAACATAGCAAAATCTAGTATAGTCATCCACAAATGTGATGAAGTACTTCTTTCCACCTCTACTTTCTACAAATTACATAGATCACTATGGATTAATTGTAGAGGTTCACTTGTTCTTTCAATGGATTTGAAAGGTTTCTTGGCAAACTTGGTCTCAACACAAGTCTCACACTTGTAATGGGCATCCAACTCAAATCTTGGAATTAACCCCAAGTTTGCTATTCTCTTCATTGTATCATAGTTTACATGTCCTAATCTACCATGCCATAGATAAGGAGACACAACAATGTAAACTGAAGACTTTTCTTTATTAATAGTCTTTGGGTACACATAATTCGAGTTTACATCAATGACAATCACATTGGCTTTAAACAGGTCATTACACAGGTACCATTTCCCCGCATACATCCCTCCTTTCGAAAGTACAAATTTGTCAGATTCAAGTGCAACTTTGAAACCCTTCTTGACAAGTATGGGGCCAGAAATTATGTTTTTCCGAATCTCTGGTACATGTAGCACATTCAACATGGCAACCTCCTTGCCATATGTAAACTTCAGGATCACATTTCCTCTTCTGGCAACCTTTGTTGATGCTGAGTTAGTCATATAAAGCTTCTCATCTTCTTCAGTCTTCTCATAAGATGAGAACATGTGTTTATCTGCACATATATGATTTGTGGCACCTATGTCTAGTCACCAGCCATTAATGTTCAACACCAAAGATGCTTCAGACATTACCACAGCAGACAATCTCTCATAAGC
Source organism: Eucalyptus curtisii (assembly GCA_017140595.1). Lineage (NCBI taxonomy): Eukaryota > Viridiplantae > Streptophyta > Magnoliopsida > Myrtales > Myrtaceae > Eucalyptus > Eucalyptus curtisii. The sequence continues at coordinate 572,163 of CM029503.1, forward strand.
TGTAACTGGAGGTGTTGCCATCATAGTAGGCAAGGTTCGTTGAACTATCCCTCTAGAAACGAAGCCAAAAGCCATTTAGCCTGTACTGTTCTGAAAAACAGTCCCGGGCATACCAGTCGAATGACTTGTACCCGCACCACCAAAATTGATGTTAGCCTAAGGGGCCGTAGCATTAACTGCTACAAATTTAGACCCTGGGGGTTGAACATCTTCCATAGCAACGGTCGAATTGACCAAAGGAACGTCTCCTAAAACATTCGGGACATTGAAGGGCACTTGATTGTTTCCAGCCTTCTCAATAATCTGACAAGAACAACAAACAGTGAGTGAGATAATCGCCTTAAGATTGTTGGAAATCAATCTAGAGAATACACACTATTTGTTGTAATCAGAATATAAAATTGGAGGTGAGGTATGGAAATCCGAATCTCCTTAAGGCGATTAGTTCCTGCCAAAGGTGCTCCGCAGATTCACAAACTATGCCTCCCAAGATACAACACCTCGAACCTGTTTGGATTAGCACTATGCAAACAGGACTCAGTCGAACCGTTCAATTGAACCAGCACACTCAGGAAAAACAGAAGAGTAGAAGAGTATATCAAATCCTTTTGGAATCGAGTCGGAAAAACCAAAAACCAAAGACCGTATAGAGCTTTTTAGTTCATGTACAGAAGAGATACATGAATTAAATAGACGCATGTATCCACGAAATTCATGAATCAAGAGATACGTGAATCCAAGAGATTCATGAATCCGGAAAACGTGAATTCAAGAAATTCGTGAACTCAATAAATACATTAACTAAAAGATACATGAATCTAGAAAATTCATGAATTCAAAAGAGATACGTGAACAAAAAAGACGTATCTTAATTTATTGGCTATCATTGATCCATTAACCATAATTATAACCATAATTACAACAGGCTGGCCTCGGCACCAACCTTGCTAATGTTCTTCCCAGTGAGAGGGAACGAGTAGAAGTGAGATTCCATGGAGAGCCACTCAGAAGTAGTTTGCCCCTTGCCGGTAAGCCATCTGTCAAATTTTCATACAAAAAAAAAAAGGTTGCTTTTGCGCTCGAAACTTGCTAGTCCAGAGATTAATCGACTATGGAACAAAGTGTCAAAATAGTTAAATATGTATGAGCATTAGAATTAAGGAGTAAGTATTTTGCTTGGCAAATCAAAAATGAAAATGCGAGGTCAATAGTTTTTTCAATGCACGAAGATGTACAAATTTGTAGAGAATCATATATAAGATTACCTAGTAATGTCGCACCCGAAATCACGTAAGAAGTAATTGTTATCTATATACCCTAAAACGACTATATAATAGTTACATGTTATGGATTATTTGATGGCAAAAAAATATTCATTCATTATCCCATGAATAAGTCCATAAAATCAATTAGGACAAAACCTATTCTTAAGGAGTTAAGAATACATGTGACAAGTTTGCAGTTATACTGAATCTTTAAACAGTTCCCGATAGATTGATCATTAAGAATATATTGATTATCTTGTTGAGACCAATGTGTTCTCAAGCTTCACCATTCAGTATTGGATACCTGAGGAGATAATGAGTTACAAGTCATTGGGTATTATTATATCTAAGCTAGAATATAGATACTTGTCTCAAACAAATTCACTAAACGTGACATACATAAAACGATTAGCAACATGGAAGCTTTTGGCAGAGTCAATGATTAATCATTCATGCTCTAGTCTTGTGTAGAATCCTTGGACCTAAGGCATGGTGTTGACTTGTATGTTGGACGGCTATAGTTCATGGGTGCCCATATTGACGAGTCATTGATTTATTTCTATACCCGATGGTCATAGTTCATTTATATACAAAGTTACACGTGTATGCAATATGGAATCTGTCTCATTATTACATGCAAGATACAATACCGATGTCCTATGCAATCTAATTATGAAACTGCATTAAAATCCTTTGCAGAATATATTGTTTATGTCTCACATAAATTGCAAGTCAATTAGGTTTTTATATATAATTGAATTGGTGACTTGACAAATATTTCATGATCTTTACTCGATCGGAACATAATAAGAAAGAGGGATTGAATTACACTATAATCAAAGCTAACAGGTACATTATGTTTTTAAAACATTCACACTGTCTAGGTAGCCATGAGATATTGCTTGGTGTCAATCATAGCTTGTAGAACTTATAAATTCATCGAGATAATAAATTCTCTTGGGAGTACAAGTCTTACTTCCAGCTCAGTGATGAACTTAGGATGTTACACACCATAACTAATTCACTCAATCAGACACAATCCCCTCATGAGAGCTATTCTCTCGCTCACCCAACTTTTGGAGGAAGTAATTAGTAACTTCTTTAAGAGGTTAAAAACTAGCTTTTGGAAGAAGTAATCATTTAACTTTTTTGAGAGGTTAAAAGAATTGCTTCTAGAGGAAGTTAAACGTTGACTTCACCAGGACATTTTATATAGAACAAAGAGAGGGTGAGTGGGTTAGAGAGAGAAAAAGAAAAAGAAAAAGAGAGAGAGAGGAGTACATGGTTAGCAACGGTTGATGACCATGTGCACAAGATTATCTACACGAGATTGCTAGCACAATCATAGTGACAATTACCTGCAAGTTCTTTTTTCATTCAAGGTGTGTTGGTGATGTGTCTAAACTAGAGGTCCGATGTTTGTGGGGTTCGAACTAAAGAACATCTTTATCAAATCATTTAAAGCGCGCTTCAAGAGGTAATCCTTATAACTTTCTTTAATATTATGATTTTTTATTAAAACGCACGAATAATGCCTTTAGAGATACATGTATAGTAGAATTTTATCTTTACTTCCACTACATTTATATTTATTTCGCCTATACATGTTTTGTCAAACCCCAACAGTAATATGAAGTAGATAACATATCAATTTAGTCATTTCGAAAGAGCTAGGAATGGGAAGCGTTTTAATGGGCTAGAGACTGGCTTTAGTGGAGTGGTACTTAGGCGTAGATAATTATCTAAAAAGTCATAAATCTTTCAATTATGCAAATTCAATCTTAAATATCTCATAAACCTTTCGATTATATCAATTTATTCTTAAACATTTTAATTTTGTCAATTCAATCCTAAATCTTTCATTTATATAAATTTAGTCCTAAACTTTTTTACGAATAGTCAATGTGGTCCTTTAGGATAATTATAGTCATATATTGCTGACATGGCGGTCCACTCAACACTAACAATCATATGTGATGTGACTAACATTAATGTGGACAATTTTTTAAAATATTTTAAAAAAATTCCAAATTTTGTTATTGATTTTCTTTTCTTTTTTTCCTTTTTTTTTACCTTAAAAAAAAAAAAGTTCGATGGGGCTACTAGCCACTAGAAGAGGGTAGCAACCTTTGCCAGCGACCTCAATGGTCTATAGGCAAGGGTTGTGAAGCCTTCAACAGCAATAGGCAGGGGTCATGGCTCTTACTGTGGCCCACGGCACCCTCACCAAATTTGGTAAGGCAACAAATCTGGTAAGGTAAGGGCATCACGGCCCTCGTTGTGGCCTGTGAGGTAGCCATAGTGAAGGCTCGCAAGCCCTCACCTTATCTAGTGAGGGCTAAGACCCTCACCTGCAATCAACGAGGGCTTGCCTCAGGCCGGTGATGTCACCAACCCTTGCTTAATGTGTAGTGGCCCGCCGACCCTACGTTTTCTTTTTTTTTTTGGTAAAGATGAGGAAAAGAAAGAAACAAATCAATAATTTAAAAAAAATTAAACAAAATTATCCACATCAAAAGACGGCAACGCCACGTAAGATGATTAAAGCTAACTAAGCCGCCACATCACCGAAATCTAGCTAAAATTAGCCGAAACGACTAAATTGGCAATTCGTTGAAAGATTTATGACTAGTTTGACAAATTGCTAAGATGTTTAAGACAAAATTGATGCAATTAAAAGATTTAGAATTAAATTAGTAAATTATCAAAAGGTTTAAAATTTAATTAGTTGTCGTATAATTAATTTAGGACTTTTTGGATAGTTCTTCTCGTTAGATTGCACATAGCTTTCCGAGGAGTTTGGCCGGCTTTCAAAAGCTTGTGCCTCTATTGCGAAGCCCAAAGTCCACTAAAGCGACCGTTTGGCAAAAACCACCAAGGGAGAATTGGTTAACAAGCGATGGTGCCTATTTGTTAAAGAAAACTCCTATTGCCGCAATAACATTGTGGCAACTGGCAAGGGACTCGAATGTCACTGATTGCTGGGAGGAGCTGGAATGTCACTTACTGCTGAACACCCCCAGGGTGGTTGAAGCCTTGACGGTCCGACGTGCCATATTGATAGCGAGAGAAGCGGGACAATTTTGAGACGAGACATGTGGCGCGTTAAAAGACCCAGCGCACAAACACAAAGAAATATAGAGTAAATGTAATAAATAAAAAATTGAGACATAAGATTTATTCTAATTCATCATCAAACTAGGGTTAAATCTAGTAGAGGATTTCACTATAATTAACATATCACAACTCTCTGTTACAAATAATAGTTATTCATGAGTCCAAACCCAAATTATAAAAAAAATACCAGCTCAAACTATAAAAGCTCTTTGGCCCCGTCGAGCAGCCCTAAACCCTTGCCCACTCACCAAGGAATGGGATCCCGTTATCTTCTTGTCAATGGGGAGTATAAACCACATCCAAATATGATGGTGGAGAGAAAAATGTAATCTTCTATATATCTCAAATGAAGATTGCAAGGGCCCCCTTATATATAGGGCAAGAACACTATTAGTCCCGACAACAATCAATATCAACTTCAGTTAATTTGATCTTCAATAGTGATATATCAAACAGATGGTTTCACAACTAAATCGTGACATTGTTTGTAAGGAGTTGGCTAAGCAGAAAGGCAAATTGAACCAGATTACAAGACTTGTTGATTAGATCAAAATAGGGATCGCTTCGCTCGAGGAAATAGTGTTTCCTTGTATCTCTAGGAAGTTAAATACGGGTGCCCATCAGGTAGTTTCTACAAAGTTGATGTGTCCTATGCATTGCGTTTGGATTCCCCATCTTCTCTAAAAGCTCTCTCACTGTCTGATGTTGGGGAAAGATCTCCATGAAACGTATTATTGAAATTTACGGCAGTGAAGTATATAACCTGTCTATGGTTACAAGAAGACCGTATTTTTTCTCAATCGTCGTATGAAGATGGAACGTAAATCAGATGGTTCTTGTGCTCTTTTCTGACGATGCACCATGTTAGAAGAATATAGAGAAGCAAGAGCTAAGACTGGAGCGAGATAGAATTATGTACTTCTGTCTTATTCTTTTACAAGATATTGAGCGTTGACCCCTTAAACAGGAAGAGGAGATGGCCGAATCGTTGGGCTTTTAAGAAAATTTCGCCTTTCGGCCTGAGACAGGAAACCCATTTCATCTCCCGTCTCAGCCGCCAGGCAGAACAAAGAGCCGAAGCCGATCATCTAATCCTAGAAACAGAGCAATGGGAAGCTACAAGATTTGTAGGGGAAATTAAAAGGAAGAATTACACAGAATTAAACAAACAAATACTGAGGCGCGGATCGACACGAATTGGCCAAAAAATAAAAGAAAAGAAAAAAAAAAGTATGAATGAAGGTCAAGTGTCAAGAGTGTTGCAAAATGCGGGTGTAGATGAACTCGTTCCATGTGTCGGGCAACCCCGGGAGGCACCAATGGATGCAATCCGCGTAGGTCTGGGGGTCGGCCTGCTGCTCCGGCGTCAGCATCTTGCCTTGACGGATCGTGTGCACCGAGGTGTGCGCGTCTTTCCGGTACTCCGAGAGGGTCGTGATGTTCATGAAGTGCACGGGCAATTTCATGGATCGGGTCACGTTGTCGGCGATGACGAACAGCCTCCGATCCGTTCCCACGTTCAGCGGGGCCGTCGTGTTCAACACCGGCATCGTCTCCTTGGCGCATTTGATGCCGTCCGGGTTGTCCCAGTCCAAGCTCCTGTTGCACGCTTTCAATAATCAGTAGTTGAAAAGGACCAAATCAAGGACCGAAGGCAACATGTAATAGTTAAGCAATAAAAGGGGTTGGTTACCCACCAAGGATTGAAAAGCAAGCAATCATTGACAAAATGCTAATTGTCCTCACTGGTGATGGACCCCTTAGTAACCACCTCTAGATGCTCTCACCTAAGACACGTGAATTGTACAGATGGTAAAGGAAAGGACAAAATTGGTGAGGTACGATTCATTTAATTAGGGCTCTTGGATTTTGTGACTTCTAACTGAGCTCAATCATATTTGGTTACCTAAAACCTACGTCCCCAGAAATAACAATTAATAAAAGATTTTCTCCATGCAAACAATAATGATCAATGATTTGATAGAAACGAATCGACCATAACAAATGCCGCTTTGTCAAATACTACCCGACTCCAGCTAAAATTAGATGATAGTGCTAAAAGAATCTCTAGGCAGTCAATGGTGGCACGTATGGCCCATTATAGAATACCAACTTTTTCAGGACCAGAGCATCACTCCTTTGGTTCTTGTTTATCAAGGCCAGTAGACAAGCTTGTCCGAATGATTGGAAGAGCAAGGATGTTTCTCTAAGCTCCTCTTGGTGACAAAATGGCATTAACATAATAGTTTAGCTTAATATTTCCTCAAAGAGACATAATTAGAAAAGGGGAAACAAATGGGTGGAACTGGATCTAACCAATGGCTGCAAGAGAACAGCAAAATGACATGGATATCGATATTGAAGTTTAATTTTGGTGTGCAAGAGACTTACTTGATATGAAGAGGGGACATGCTGCTGAAGAAGACCGTGGTAAGGTTAGGATCCACATTTTGATCCACCCACCGAGCCCATGTCTTTAGCACTCTCCCGTACACAGCCGGCCTGTCGATTTCGTCGTACTCCGTTGATCCCTTGTCGAACGACCCCCGACTGTTTTTGTTTCACAACCAACAACCCGACACAATCAGGAACGAGCAAAAGTCAGAATCAATGCATACAGAAAAAGGGGTCAAAAGGAAAGGATCAAAACACATAATTGGGTACATACAGGACTTTCATGTTGAAAGTGTTCATCCACCAAATGTAGGTGTTGAAGATGAGGTAGTCCACGCCCTTCCAGTTGCGGCCGTGCTTGTTTATCGACTCGGGCATGATGATGCGGTTCAGGATGCTGTGCATATTCGGGTCGTCCGAGTTCGATTCGACCAGGAACGGTGCCCAGTAGAACTCGATGGTGGTGTTATAGTCCTGGACAATGATCAAAGTGCACAACAACAAAGTTAAAAGATCAATCTTGAATTGGCCCACATACCCTTTCCTAAACCCTACTCAAGTACTCCTCAATGTGGTCAATATGGCCGACACTTTTAAAAGGTCTTCAATTTGGCCCTGGAATTTCGGCAGAATCGATGCACTAAACCCGCCATTTCCTGCCGATTTTCGTGTTCATTCTGTGCTGTGATTCTCACTCAGACAGTTAACGAGTCTAAAGAATTCTCGAATTTCCGGTTATATATAAGTTTCGTGTAACCTAGTGATCGGAAAAATAAGTAATTAATAAAAGGGTTGCTTGTGCCTTTTTACTAGGACGAGCAGGTGGCCGACCACTTTACGTAAATCAGGAGCACGAAGGCACAGTGTAATGATCTCGGAGGGAAGATTACACGCCTCGTGCAAGCGGACAAATGAACAGAAATTTTGAAAACGAAGAGCCCTCCCACATCATCATTTGATCTGGGGATGAAGTAAAATTTGCCATAAAAAATGTCCACGTTCAGACCTTTTTATTTTTTGACAAATAATGTTCACGTAATGGTTGCACCTTCTCGTAAATTATTTCTTTAATTAATTGAATAACATTATCCCCATCTAAGACATGCCGTCATTAAGTTTGAAGAAAAAGACGAAGCCAAGAAATGGCCAAAGATAGAGAGACCCGGCATCTCTCTCTCCTCCCTTGCGTGTGTCGAAAGATTACGACTTTTTCTTTATATCGCCACGCACGATTCCTTCTGTTTGGAACATAAGCATTTTACTGCATCGGTAGAAAATGAGAAAATATGTCTAGAACCTTGTTCTGCGATGACTTTGTAGGTGAAAAAAATGAACTTGTACAGTGCCTGGTTGATCGGGAGGACTGGGGAAGGCTTATGTTAGTGTTGAGATCGAGAGGAATTACCTCGATTCTGAAGATGTTGCGGGACCCGGTTTTCCTCAGGCTTTTCCTGCCGCGTGGAATGACGGATTGAGCCAGGCAGACCATGGACTCCCACTGGTTTCGGTTCAGCGAGTCGCCCACGAACATAAGCCGCTTGTTCCTCAGCTTCTGAAGCAGCAACCTCGGCTTGAACCTTAACAAGCAAAAAAAGCAAGGACAGCCCATGAATTGGACTCGGGTTCGGAATCAAGAACGACTAATTGACCATCGAAATTTCGAGAGAGTTCACTCACTCGGGCAGAGAGCAGTCTCTCGGTTGCCATCTCCAGCCCTGGTACATGGAGTTCTTCCTTCCGTTCCTCATGCAGGTCACCTGTGCTGTGAGGAACTCGCACTCGTCTTCCTTGTACAGAGGGTGCGTGACATTGTCATAGACCCATTGCCCCGTGAAGAGGTCGCACTCTTGCGGTGGCAATTCTACGTCTTCCTCTTCCTCTTCAATCACCGCCATTTCAATCTTCTGCTCCTCCTCTTCCTCCTTGTTTCGTGACGTTGATTTTACATCATCAAGAGCCTCCTGTTTTGTCGATCGAGCGCTCACCGCCAGAGCCTTCTCGGAATTAAGCTTGGTCGGTTCCGACCCTTCTTGGATTTCCTGATTCTTGGGCCACGAGAATGGGAATTCGGCGATCGACTTCACGTCCTCGTTGTACATGAAGACCCCGAACAGGAATATCGAGAACACGACCACGAACACGGAGAGGTTGTTGCCCTTCCGGCCTCCTCCGCCACCGCCCGCCGCTGCGTGCTTCATGGCGGCCATCTCGGACGAGAAGAGCTTCGTCTTGCGGCGAGGCGGCTGCATTGAAGAGGGGGAAATTCGAGTGGTATAGTGAGATAGCGAAGGCGGGGAGAAGAGGAAAAATATAGAGGGACTGAATTGAGCATCCTGGGTGTAGAGCAGATGCTTACATGTATTAAGTTTTTTTTTCTTTATTGAGGTTTGGTGAGATGGTGTTTTCTTCAACAAGACTTGTTAGGGGTCACCGGCTGATGTAGATTGAAGAGTTGTCTTTCTCTGAAAATATTATTCCCCGCCTCCTAATCCATGGCTAACTACTTCATCTCCATCGAACAAGAATTGCCAGATAGAGAGAGAGAGAGAGAGAGAGAGAGAGAGAGAGTAGATCCTAAGCTTTGAGCAGTTGGTCCTTTTTACAAGTTTGCTTCTCTTTTGCTGATTGGGACTTTGGAGACAAACGGGAAGGGCTGTGGCTGTGGCTTTCTTGGGTCCTCTTCTGGGCAATTTCTTGCTGCTTCTTTATGCCTGTGATATTCTAGGAGAAGCTTCCATACATTAGTTACAGGTTGTAAGGTTCTGCTAACTTATTCGCTGGTTGTATATTGAAGATTCTCTTGTATGGACTAAAAAAATAGTCAACTGGACATTCACGTGGTGTCTATTATATTTTGATGAGGGGTTTGTGTGGCTCAACGGCCTTGACTCTTGAGTCATTTATGGGTCCTTCATGTGATCGATCATGTGGTGGCTCTCCACGGTCAAAATGAACGAACCTTCAGGACTTATTTTAGCCGCTTTGGACTCACAGGTTACATTGAGAAACCATTTCCTCTAGTTCGTGACAAGAAGTGCTAAAAGAAAAAATCAGGCTGGCCACTTTCATGAGATCTCGCATCCAGTTTTCATTGCACTCGATATGCCGATCGTGCTGCTTACTAGAACAAACAGACCATATCACTGCAAGTCAACCGTACAAGAGTGTAATCATGTGATCCTCAGCTCCACAATCTGCACTTGATCATCTTCCACAGTTCAGAATGCTTATACTAAACTCATTTGATGAGGCTTTCGTGCCGGAGTCTAAGATAGAACACATCCTAGTCAAAAGGCATACATCTTTTTCTTGGTTGAATGATGATTAGCTTAACCTCTGTTCCAATGGATGCAAGTCAAAAAGTCGTCTCGATCGACTTTCCATCTCTTCCAACGAAAAAAGCCCCAGGGTGGGAATTGATCTTTCTTTTTCCTCAACAACTTTGATCACGACTCAATCCCTCATCCAGCTCTTTCTGCGAATCATCGGCTATAATTTTTAAGAGCCAAACAACAGAGGCCAAGCCCTTGGATCATCAGTTATAACTTTATGTTTGAGAGAAGTAAAAGCCAAGGAACCTCTTTCTTCAATGCATTGAGTACACACCAATAATGATGTTGCTGTACTTGACGAATCACGCCCCCTTTTTTAACCCATCTCGCTGAGGTCAATTTTTTCCATTCGACGTGTTGGTTTGATGGGTGCAACATCGCTTTTTTTCCAAGGCAAGGCAACTATAGACAGCAGACAAAGTGCAGAAGAAAGGTTTTCGTGCCTTTCGCAGGTGGTCAGTTAGCAACCGCAACAGGTAAAAATCATTCTAATGTCAGGGTCATCGTTTGGTTTGCCTCTCTCTTTCTCTAAGCTTCTGTGCCCTCCTTGCCAAGTCATGTTAATGCAAATACCGTCCACACATGTTCCCACCAAAGTCTGTTGCTTTATCACTATCACTTCTCTTGAAAACGAACCCAAATCTCGTTGGATTTCCTGCATGCCGGTCGGGCGAAAATGAATCTCATCTCTCTGGGAATCACTCCTGATGCTTTTCCCCGCATTTTTCCATGTTTAATCTCTGTCATATTTCTGAATAACCAAATGGAAAAGAGCAATCGAGGTGCAACAAGGAAAATGAAATCACCTGCTGGACACTCAGACCTTTCGTCTGTTGCCCATCATATGAAAACTATTAAAGAAAAAGTCTGTTAGAACGTGGGGATGTAATCTATTGTAGGCCGACATATTTTTAATTTCCTGCTTGCTATTCTATGATGTGCCAGTGACTAACCGCCGGTGGCTAACTGTATTCTAAAGATCTCGAGTTGAAAGTTTCGAGCGTTTGCCGTGTCTTGTTTGTATGATCTCCTTCATTTCTGGGTTCTGTCTTCAATCACATTACAAACCACCAAAGCAGGTGCCACTTCCCTTTCACTTAACAACAGCTACTTCCCACTTCGACACTACAGATCACGTATACACTCAGGTCAAATTGGGTATGTTTACCACAACGGTGGCTGATCCATCTCCTCATGTACCAAGAAATTCATTAAATTATCACCCAGGATCGCGATGTAAGGTCGTCGGCAGACAATAAAAAAAGAAGAAAGGATTGCATGAGGATAAACTTCAAATAAACAAAGAGTACCTTTTCTTTGCACTGCAACAGGGAAAGAGCTCGCCTCGTTAATTGAACGAGGCATTTCACGGGACCATTTCGTTCCGCGCAGATGAGACTAAATCAAAGATGTTTCTCGGGTGACAAGATTGACTCGATCGATCTTGGGACGGAATTGGTCGCCGAGATGAACGGTTCAAACTGATGTCACTTGTTCATGGGAAGTGTTCAACATGCAGAACACCGTCAAATGCTCGTGGGCCTGCATGTTCGGCAGCCCATCGAGAAGACGGACTTGAGTTTTGCATGTCGGGCTAAAGCCACTCACCTTCACTGTCCGAAATTCTTGAAATCCCGGGTTGAGAGATGACATCTGGGAAATGCATAATGATGCTGGGATTCGTCTGTTAAGTATCTAACACTACTTTTTCCATTTACATAAGGTTAAGAAATTACGTTAGCGAGGAGGGTACTTCGGAGTACTATTATGTAATGCTTTTTCGTTGAAAATAACAAGGTATGGAATATTTCGGCTTGAATGATGCACATGGAGTATCGTATTCTCTCAAAGGCTGGTAAAAATTATGACCGATATTTATATCTTTAAGTTTTAACTTGAAGTAAAATCTTAACTTATTTTCCAAGTACCGACGGATAGTCTTTCGTATAAATTGGGCAGCCCCTCACAGTGCCAACCCAAATCAACCGCCAAATCATTATGTCAATAGAAGTCGAATCATGATCCGAAAAAAGTATGTGAAGTAGTGATTTCAACACAGGAAATGGGCGTTTAATCTATTTTTCATCATTTTCAATGGATAATTAAGGGAATTGCCAGTTGCGAATTCAAGAGCATTCTCCAACATCCCATACCAAGAAAAGGGTTTTCAAGGGGGCAAACAAACAAACCAACCCGAGAAAGAAAGAAAAGAAAAGAGGAATAATATAAAAAAAAAACAAAAACAAAAAAAATGAAGAGCATGAATCAAGAGATACGATCTCAAGCGTTGGTAATGCGGTATCTCTCGAGCGGGTCTTTGGGGGAGGAAAGGACTAGGCGCTCGTGATACGCCCTCCACGCATAGTCCTCGAACGAGAAAGATCTGAACTTCACCTTGTCTCGATCTCTTCTCTTTTCTCTGTCGCTCGAATTGCCGATTCCTTCTTCTTCCGCTTCTGCTTCTTGATCATGACCATCGTCTTGGCCATGGACGACGATATTCTCCGGCGGAAGAAGGGGAGAGACCGTGCTTTCTAGAGGAAGGCTGATGAGCAGCGACATGGTTATGGCGCTTGCCGACTTGCTGCCGTTGCCCTCGCCGCATGCCACTGGCCTCCCTCTCACCTTCTTCAGCTTCCCGTTGCTCCACACCTGCCATTTGATGTACTTGCGTATGGTGAAAACTTCTCTGATCAAGCCGTGATTTCATGTCATATTCATGTCATCGAGAGGGATTAACCGCATCCAGACAAAGATTAATTGATCGGATGCACGAAAGCTAACTAATGACATCACATGGTATTGTCCAAAAACTAATATCGTACTTTATGAGATGTTGAAATCGCGATAATTATTGGTGCCATGAAGAGTATGACTTCGTTAGAAAATAATTACTTGCCAGCTTAATTAATCTTGGAAAGATCTTTTGGCCAAGAAAATGAATTAAATATGAAAAAAAAAAAAAAAATGACGTCCCGAATGGGCATTTATATGGTCGCGATTCTTCTCTCTATTCGGACGAGTGAAATCGCTCCAACCAGCCGATGGACTGAGCTCCAATTATTTAAGGCTGTACTATTGCGTTTCCAAAAATTGACAAGTTCTAATCAGTGGATTGCCAAGAATTTCAAATTCCAGCGTCCATCAAGCAGGAATTCCTCTCCCCCGTGGGGTCTCATTTCTTATTCACTAATCCCACCATCTTGACAAACGGCCTCTACCTATCATTCAATATTGAAGCTTGTCTTCCTTTCTTATCACTATAGCAGGCTATATTTGAACAAAAACCAAGATGTATACATCATCTAACCTGCCTAAATTTATCCATTATTTTGGACCTTATAAGTTTCGATATGAGCTCGAGTTGTAGCAGAGCCTATCCGAGATGAAATTCATCATAAATATGACACGTGGGCCAAAATTGAAAAAAGGGTTTTTGAAATTTTCCCATGAATGATCCGCGGTTTTACTTAATCCACCCTAGCCCAAAATCGGCTGGATGATCGAATTAAATAGATTATTATGACCCACTTAATTGAATCATATCAGTTTGAAGATGGAGAAACCTATCTGCAATGAAAATGAAAGTGATCAGATGGAGTTAGGACTCACCTGAGCAATGTCACCGATCGAAACGATCAAGGAGCCGACCTCCGGCGACACCATAACCGCGCCGGAATCCGCCAACAGAGCATACTTCTGGGTCCGAATCTGGCAGCTCAACCCGACTACAAATGGGTAAAACCCGCCCGCGCCTGGCATGACCGCTTTCTCGTGACCCTCGTCGGAACAACCCTTGGATATCCACATCAGCGAACAGACACGGGTCGGATCCTCCTTGACCGGGTTCTCGAACCCGATCGCGCGCGACATCCATTCTATTATCTCACAGCCCACTTTCTCCATCGTCAGAGCGAGCTCACGCAGCGATCCTAGCTTCAACTCGCTCGACTCGGAAGAGCAAGAGCACAGCGAATCCAGAACAAACCACTCACCATGTCTGTCGTCGTCTTCGTCACGTTCGTACCCGAAAGGCCAGTTCTTCGGGAAGTGCAGCTCTTTCCGGTCAAGGGGGAGGTCGAAGAGAGCAAGCGACTCCGACTCGGCCGAGCGAGCGAGCTCCGGAGATATCGGATGACCGGTCATCTGGAAAAGCCCTACAGACGAAGCCGATGAGAGGTTCTCGAAAAAGGAAACGTTCTTTTCATCCGAGTAGGACACGTTCGAGATGGCGGCAGGGGCGGCGGCGGCGGTGGCGGAGGAGGCGGAGGAGCTGGGGTTGTTGTTGGTTGTGGTTGGAGAGAGGCGAGTGGGGAGGGAGAGAGCGGGCGGGAGGCGGTGGATGAGCCGCGAGAGGAAGTCCGCGGCGGCGGCGGAGTCGGAGTCTGTCCTGGGGGCAGTGGGGAGAGTCGATGGGGTCGGCGGCGGCGCCGAGGTGGCGCCGTACACGTCTGGGAAGTGGAGGTGCTGCTTGTGGGCTGAAGATGCCATGCCGGCGACGACAATGAAGGGGTGGAGGAGAAGCTAAAATGCGCGACAGATCAAAAACGTCGATGACTTTGCGTCTGATTTTATAGTGGGGTTGGCCTTGATATCACACGTGTGCAAGAAAAAACTTTGCTTGCGTCTGATTTTATAGTGAGGATCGATAGCTGGATCAAGTGGACAGATTAATGTGCAAAAATTTGGATTAATGGCAAAGTATTTAATCTCATAAGTTGTTTAAAGAGGTGATTAGCTGTCTTGGGACAAGGTTGCCAAAATTATGTCACCTGGCCATGGTATGGTATTTTTGCCACACTCAGACCTAGACATGGAAAAAAATATCGGAAGCCAGCCAACTTGATTTTCCAGGACATCAATGGATTCACAAGTGAGTTATTTCGATTTATATCAATCAAAGGTTGTACTAGATATAGAATTATAACAATTGTCTCACACGAATTTGAATAATGAGGCGCGTGTGATGTAAACGAAATGTAACCGTTATACGGCACGATACTAGGTTGGTATGTCGGTTATGTGACAGTGCCATAAGGCACGCCAACTCAGTAGTGGACCTTTCACCCACTCTCACTTTCCTTAGACGGGAGAGGCTACTATACATGTCTACTCGGTGGTAACCACAACCAAAGTCCTAATGTAATATTTACCTTTATCACCATGATGCCCCATAATTCATTGTCTATCTTTGTCTTCCTAACAAAGAGAGAATACGGGAGTGACTTTGCGGGGTCTCCCACCTTAGGGCAGATCTCCCGCCTATTTCATCCCCTTGAGCCTTTTAAGGACTTGCTTAGGTCCATAGTTATTTCGATTTATATTGATCAAAGGTTGTATCGAATACAGAATTGTAACGATTGTCTCACGCGAATTTGAATAATGAGACGCGTGTGATGTAAACGAAATTTAGCCATTATAATTGATATGAGCTAGTGACGCTAGGAGGAATAACTAAATTTTTTCAGGGTTTTCGAATTTTTTTTGGTCAAAGGGGTTTTCAAATTGAGATGTTCATTTTTGGTTGATTATTTCGATTAGGGAAACAAATTAATTTCCATCTTTTGTGGTTGTGGAGTGGATCCATCCAACTAGGACCTTGGTGACCAGCTCATTCGTACCTACGAAGGGAAACATATAGATATAATATTACAGAAAATGAAATAAGAGCAACCACACTAATTATTCCTAATTTGGGTCATTAAGGCATGGTTTTGAGGGTGGCATTGTAGGGCTTTAGTTGTCCGAGGATTAATATGGGGTTGGAGGAAGGAATCGTTTGGACATTAGGAAAAAGACCAAACGAATACTACCTTCCTTTATGAATATTGGAGTTTGTGTCTTTTTTTCTTTAAATTATTTTTTGCAACTTTTTTGTTCAAAGTCCAAAAAATTCCGAGACCTTTTTGCAGGAAAAGAAAAGGTGTCGGTTTCTGTTGCCTTGTTGTGAGGGAAGTTGTGCCTCTCGTGGGGGGTAGCAGGTGGGACTTTGCACGGGTTCTCCACCATCATCATTCTGACTCCTGTCCCAAAACAAGGAATACTAAAATTAGGGAGGAAGTTATTAAAATAAGAGCATTATCTAGGGGACGAAATTCAATTGCTTAATCTACATAATTTCTTTAAGGTCCATTAAAGGGAGGAATATGATATAAGTGACATAATATTAAATTCGATTTCTATTATCCTTAACAAAAATTTAAAACAATAAAATAAAAAAGGATTAACATTTTTTTTGGGTGTATTTCAATAGAAGAGGGAGGGAGATGGATAAATAATGAACTCTCGGAGCTTCCTCTTTACTTGATGTCTTTGGTGGCTTTGCAATGGAGTTGTTTGTCCACGGGATGCCACGGATTTATTGGCGTGATATAGTCATTTTGGAACAAGTTAGGGAAGGGATGACAACACTAAACACAAAATAGGATTTGCTCACCTGCTTAAATTTTTAGCTTGGAATAATTCATCCAATTTCATTTGGGTCATTCGGTTTCTACCAATCATTCGATTTTAATTTTCATCTTTTATCGTTCAATAAAAAGGGGTCAAACTATTTGATCATACTCTACGAGATATTCCTTGATTGAATGATTTTATTTGAAGGTTTCGAGTTTCAATTCTAAAGTAAATCTTTGGTACCACAAAAATTAGAAATATATAGCAATTCCCCTTCTAAAGTCAGTTCCGACCAACCTACGAATAGGGTCTATGTCTTATTAATTTTATCAAATGCCAGCCCATTTTCCCTCTTCAAAGCTGTAATGCCCGAAAATAAAATCCAATTTCCAGCAACGAACCTAAATTCGGACCAGCCGAATATACTTTGCTTACGCAGGAAAAAATGTCTGGATAAAACAACCGAAAAAGAATCCCAATCAGTCAAAATGTCCAGCTCAAAAAGTCTTACAAATCAGCCATCCCGATCAGAGGCCTGAGAAATCACCGTCGCCTCGCCATCAGACCGATCGATCACACGCTCCGTCTGCATCGCGCATCACACGATCCGCGCCTTGCCCGCCTCGGCGGAAACGTGTATTTTCTCCGACTTCGAATTGCGCCCGCGATTCGCAGGGAAGGCGACGGAGCTCCGCGAGCTTGATCCCCGCCATGTTCGCCAAGCGGTTGTTGCAGAAGGCCGCGCAGCAGCTGCAGCAGCAGCAGCAGCAGCTCCAGCAGCAGCGTCGGCGTCGCAGCAATCACGGAGAAGAAGGAGAGGAAGAAGAAGAAGGAGGAGGAGGACAAACGCCAGCTCCTCAGGTTCGCCGAGCGATTGTCTGTGTGTTTATTTTCCTCAATTCATCGATCGAGGGGGACGAATTCGAAAGGAAATCGCGATCGGGTGATGATGTGATTGGTTTTGGGTGGACAGCATTCTCCGGTTAGCCGCCGAGAATTGTTACGGGAGTATTAATCCCCTGGACCGAGAACTTTGTTGGTGAACGTTTCGTTAAAATTATACGTGAAGGCAATGGAGAATTAGCTTGTATCGATGAGTTTGATGTTTTCCATTTGAAAAGTCAATTGCTCGACGCCTGCAAAACTTGGACTTCGCCATCCGTGCCTGTTTAACCGGATGTCACGGCGAATGGCGATGGCAAGGTCGCTGATGCCGAGTTCTCGAATGGTTCTGGTTAAGGCTGCTTGACATGACCTTGTGAAATGAGGAGCTTCCATGATGATGTCGCGAAGTCGTGCCGGTGGTATCGATTTCAGAAGAGAAAATGTTGGATGGGTGAATTTAGCGTGTTGAGGATAATCGAGTCTGTGTGTTGTAGTTCCATAAACCAGGCAACTTGGAGGGCATTTCAGTTTTTTTGGATGTGAGAGAGTTTGTACTTGGATGGAGTTTGAGAAAATTTGACATTTCCCAGAGGCTTCAGATAAAGTGCAAAGTCATCTCATTATGCAGACAAAACCGTTCATTAGATGGATTTGCCATTACTAGTATATTTAAAAACAAAAAAAAAAAGAAGGTGTTTTCTTTAGAGGATAAGTTCTGACATTCAAAATGCCAAATGCATGGAGTTCATCATATAATCTTTGACCATAAAATTTGAAATTCTTCTACAATTCTTCCGACAATTTTTCTACGTCTGAATCGTTGTTCAGTTCGAATCCGTGGGATAAGGGGTCTACTTGGAGTAGCATTTAAAGATTCTCATCTGTTCTAATCTTTTCTTTGGAACTTTGATCAGTCTTTTGCATTACTGCTTTCCTTTTTGCAGCTTAATGTGCCACCTGGAGGCTTGACATATATGGATTTGGATCCTCGTGTTACTGTTCACTATGGTGTCCCTTCTACTGCATCTATTATGGCTCTTGATCCCATTCAGAGCCTTTTGGCAATAGGAACTTTGTGAGTTGGATGTCCTGTTGACTACATAAATGAATTTCAAGGCGACATGAAACTGTTTTTAATTATTACCTATTCCATCAAAGAATCATTCTCTGATTGTTAATCCTCTGAAGAAGTATTTGACCATTGTCTTTCTGCAAAATATTGTGTTTGTACCCTCAAAGTGCCTATAGCAAAGTAGGCTGCTAGGTTATGTGACTCTACCCACTTTTGACCCTGATTCAATCCATTCAACTGCAGGGATGGTCGGATCAAAGTGATTGGGTGTGAGAATATCGAAGCTTTATTTGTATCTGCAAAGCAGTTGCCATTTAAGCACTTAGAGGTCTGTCAATTTTTCTCTGATGGAGTATTTATTATCTTCATTTGCATGTTTTATGGCGTTTAGAAGTAACTCTGTTGAAGTACATCATTCTGAATGAAGTCTAAAAAGATGATGTTCTGTTATGCCATTCATTTGCAAAGTTGATTCTTACGAGCTAACATTATTTTGTCCTTCGACAGTTCCTGCAAAATCAAGGTTTCCTTGTCTGTATATCCACTGACAACGACATACAGGTTTAAACTCTTTAAGTCCATGTGATCTTTTAATTCTAATATATATAATTTCTTTTCTGGTGTTACCTTCTTTCTGAAACATGCTTGTTTGCCTTTCTCTCTTTCATTTTCTTGGTATAATTGTTCGCACTTTTTTCAATTGTGTGTTGACTGGCTTAAGAGACTGTTGAGATTGGCAGGTTTGGGACATAAAGTACAGGAATGTTGCTTGTACTTTTCAGTGGGAATCAAATATAACTGCCTTTTCAGTGATTCAGGGGACTGGATACATGTACAAATTACAATCTCTGGACTCATTCCATTAGTAGTTATTCTCCTTTATCTAGAGCCTGTCAGACCAATGAGATCTGATCTCCTGCTCAGGTATATCGGGGACGAGAATGGTATGGTGTTTGTGCTAAAGTGTGATGCAGGCCAAAGACAGATTGTTCAACTTCCTTACCTTATTCCAGCAGATTCAGTTGCTGGTAATCTTTCAACACATTCACATATAAATGGTCTAACAAATCCATGCTACTTCGTTTCCTACTCAACTAGCCTTTGCATTTCTTTTAGCATCAAATGGAGTCAATGGACTCACTGCATTATCATTATTTTGGATCTTGGTTGCTTCACATGTATGGGCTGTCCACTTTTTCTGGGCCATTTTTAGAAATTGATAAGCTCAAAGTTTTAATTTCTATGTGCTGGCATGAACTTTAGCTTAATGATATGAAAGTTTGATTCTTGCATAAACTAAACTAGAAGTATGTATGCAACTCTTAAACAGATATGCTGCTTTGTCTAACCTCATCTCATATCGACGTGGTGCAAATAAATTGCTAAGATGTCTTTTTCCCTTCATAATAAACAGCATTTTCTCCAAATCTGTGTCAAAGAAATTGTCTAGTCTACTGTTTGATGAATGATTTCACTGCTACAGAGATAAAATATAATGAGCATTTTCTTCATGAAGGGATAGAAGCATGGTTTCTGCCATATTATTGCGATTTATGCAGTACATCCTACAATATGTGATTATTGAAAACACTTGACCTGGCTATGTATATATATGGAATTATAGTGACTCTTTATATTTTGACAATTATGTGTCCCTATAGTTTCTTAGCTGTCGTAATTGATTCCAATTTCCTGGCCGGCTTCCAGAAGCAGCTGCAATTTCTGTGCCTCATCATCAGTCTGTCGTGGGGGTTCTTACACAACCTGGTTCCCTAGGAAATAGGTATAATAAAATACACTCTATTCTCCTTATCGTGTTTTATTGGATGTTTTAGCCTGATTATATAGTTTGTCCATTGCCATGTAATTTGTTCACTTTCCAAGTCATATCAAAGTTGTCTCACAACATGAAAACTCGATGGTGGCCAAATTAATGATTACAGATTTTAGATTGGCGACTTGTCTTTGAATGATCCTGGCGAGAGCACCCATTTTCCCATGGGCCTTTGAAGGATTACCACTTGTTTAACATTTTGCTGAAATGAACTTTGCAGAATGACTTCTGGCCTGGAGTGCGTCATTGTTGATGGCTTAATATACTATTTTGCATTTTCTTTTGGACAATGTCAAACTGAATTTAAAACAACCAACTTCAAGCTTTTGAGTGCAACTTTGTTTCTTATATTGAAGTTATAAGATTAGGAGATGGTATATTGAGCTGGTGGCTTGGTTTACTTGGAATGTAAGCACCATGATAAGTAGAAGAACTGGGGATTATTACTCCCGTTGTCCATAAATCCCCCTGAAAGGATGACAGCTTAGCCTATACATTCCAAATTTTTAAATATTAAGCTAGGTCAACAGTTGAGACAGTTCTCTTTCTAAAATTGAACTGATGGTTACTGTAAGCAGTGGGATGTATTACTGTACAAGGTTTATACACTACCCTCTAGCATATGCTGTGTCCTGGGTTAATTAATGCTAATAAAGAGATTGGACTGCCTGCAGGCTGTTAATCGCATATGAGAATGGGTTGATTGTACTCTGGGATATTTCTGCAAATCAAGTCGTCTTAGTAAGAGGCCAAAAAGATCTCCAATTGAAGGAGGAAACAGTGATCACCTTGCCAAAAGGAGCAAGAAATGAGTTTTCCGAGGTTATCTCTGACAGTGAACCGATGGACAAAGAGATAAGCTCTCTTTGTTGGCTATCAGCAGATGGGTCTGTTCTGGCTGTTGGTTATGTCGATGGGGATATATTGTTGTGGAACATGTCTACTGCTGTCTCCAGAAATCAGCATGGTGGAAAAGAGTCTAATAATGTTGTTAAGCTTCAGATAGCATCTGGTGACAGAAGACTTCCAGTCATCGTGTTACACTGGTCTGCCAGTAGATCTCGGAACGGTCACGGTGGCCAACTTTTTGTCTATGGCGGTGATGAAATTGGTTCAGAAGAAGTGTTGACGGTCAGCTTTTAATCCAAATTTTTGCACTATTTAATCATTAAGCTTCATAAAATAAATTGTGTTTGCTATCAACAGTTAAGCGACTCACCACAGTAGTGTGATTAGGCGAATGATCTATGTCACTAAAGATGAAATCTTTCCATTTTGCAAAGTAACGGTGGCCACTAAAGTTTAATGTCATTAAAATGGGAAAAGTAAAAGGATTAAAAATTACTGATTGATTTCTTTTACCACGGTACAGGTTAGTTTTCCTGCTTTCCAGTTTGTTTGTTTTTCCAATAACAGCTCTTCTGCTGTTCAAAAATGCAATTTAGTCTAATTTTGCTTTTATAATGGGAAATATATGATTAATGCTTAGTGGAAGGTGTCAGTGATTCATAGATTGTTGCTTATTCAGCACCAATTAACTAGATATTGCATCATTGTTTCACCTGATTTTGCAGATTCTGAGTCTTAATTGGGCTTCTGGGATTGAAGAAGTGAAATGCATTGGGCGTGTGGACCTCAGGCTTAATGGTTCTTATGCTGATATGGTGTTGTTACCTACTTCAAGTCCAATTGGTGGAGTTTACACAAAGTCCCTCATTGTATTGACGAATCCAGGACAACTGCACGTCTATAATGAAGGCTGTCTCTCTGCCTTAATGTCTCAGCAGGACACAAAAGCTACTGTGTCTCCATTGCCCTATCCGATGCTCATACCTACTGTGGAACCGCAAATGACTGTGAGTCACCTTGGTTTTGTACATGCTGATGGGGCATTTGCTGGAGATTTTTTGAAGGTATGGCTTATTTCTGGCCTCTGTCTGACTCCTAAGGGGTCCATTGTACAGCTTTCATGGAAATTTTAATATATCAATCTAGGTCTTCTCCCTTAACTAGATAGTTGCAGCTGCAAAACATCACCTGAAGAGCAATGTTCCAACCAGCCATACTGAGTGGCCTTTAACCGGTGGGGTCCCTAGTCGACTTCACCTTTCAGAAGTGAATCAAGTTGAGAGGATCTATGTAGCAGGTTATCGAGATGGATCGGTTCGAATGTGGGACGCAACATGTCCAACTCTGTCACTGATCTATGTTCTAGATCTCGGGGTAGGTGTCTCAATGCAGTATCCCTAAATCACCAACTGTCATTGACTGCTTCGCCATTCTTACTCACATTACTTTCTCATCCATTGGCAGTCTGGCCTTTCTGCAAAGGCAATTCTTCATCATTTCTTTTGGGGATGAGTAAACAGCAATCTGATTTATTGTGCAGGTGCAAGATACCATGATTCCAGGTGCAAATGCGGCAGTGTCAGCCATAGATTTTTGCTCAACTACTTTAAGTTTGGCTGTTGGAAATGAGCGTGGTCTTGTAAGAGTTTAAAATTAGTTGCATGATGTTTCCACAACCGAATGTTAGCCGTGCACTGAATCTCTTTCTCGAATTGTGATTCTGCAGGTTTTTCTGTACAAGTTGATTAGTAGCTCAGGAGAAATAACCCTGCACATTGTGACAGAAACAGAGAATAAAGGTATCATATTAAAGTACTAGTGACTTGTTAAACAGTTTGGATCTATGCAATCGATTGGAATGTTTCTTAAAGAAAGTTTCATGACTAGACACTAAATGAAGGAGTCATGAATTCTGGAGGTGTATGAAACAGGTTGAAGGAACCAAGCAGCAAATTCTTTTACCCTTTCGTAAAAGCACTAAGCAATTAGATTGGATTGGATCTGGAAGCTCCCAAGTGTTTTTCCTGCCCCAAGATTTGCAAAAGTTGGTGATGAGGGTGCATAACCTTCCTAATAAGAATTTTCTCAAAAGGCAAAATGGCCATCTCACATATTGATGTCTCTTGCCCACTATCGAGTATATTCTATCGGAGGTTTTGATTCACAACATTATCTATTTTAAAAGATAGAGAGTACTCTTTGAGAAGTAACTCTCTAGCCTCAACTTATGAAAGCATGCAATATCTGTGGACTCTAAAAATTCATGCCCTAAGTTGGCAGTAACAGTCTGCTTGTACTGATATCCATCTAACTTGCTGAGCTAAGGCATTGGAGCTCATTGAATGTTATTGTGTGTATAATGGTCTGTAACTTTCATGCAGTTCAAAATATAGTCCAAGCGGATGGGCCACAGTGCATAGCTATATTTTCTTTGCTCAATTCCCCCATTGGCACTCTAAAATTTGGAAATTCTGGAACCAAACTTCTTGTTGGATTTGAATGTGGCCGGGTGAGGATCATCAATTGAGCCTTTGATGATATTGCTATCTTTTGTCCATTGGGTTCAATGTTTGACTTTTCCATCTCGGTTGTCAGGTGGCAGTGTTTGATACTAGCACTATGTCAGTTCTGTGTGTCACAGACAGGACATCGGACTCAAGTTCCCCAGTCATTTCTCTAGTTGTGAGTTCATTTGCAGAATGCAGCAAATTGGTATACGGTCTGAGTGAATCTGAATGCGGAGGTCTAAGAAATCCTGAAGAGCCACCTGTATTCATATTGACTAAAAATGCCAATGTTGCGATATTGGATAGTTCCAATGGTGATGTCATTGGTTCTCAGTCCTTCGGCTCTGGAAATAACCACACTGCTATATCTCTGCATATAATAGGCAAGAATTTTCATTTGTGAAGAAGATTAACTTTTGGCAATTCTTTAGTAGCAATTTCCTGAAAGTTGTTTCAACTTTGAACACAGAAAGCAGTCAGCTTGTTTCTGAAGTCTCTCTTGACTCTCATCCGGTGAACTTGTCAGAGGACGGTGAAGCCAAAGAGAGAATTGCATCTTCTAAGTTTGACCAGGGAAGTAATCCCCTACTATCTGAATCAGCAGCCCGCTCTCAAGCGACCCCTCATGGAATGGGACCAAAATTGTTTGTTTTGCTCTGCTGTGAACATATGATAAGCTTGCATCCTTTGACATCTGCCACTGAGGTGTCAATCTGTTTAACTTATCACCTCCAGTAATGCTTTTTAATGCAAAAGTCTATTAACTGGCAGTCTTGCAGATTGACAATAACGTCGTTCGACAAGTCAACCTCGTAAAACCATGTTGTTGGACAACGGTCCTGAAAAAAGATGGGAAGGATTCTGGATTAGTAATTGTTTATCAGACTGGTGACATTGAAATAAGGTAAGGCAACTATTTGTATTCCTCCATGTTGCTGCTTGGGAATCTGCTGTAAGGTGGAAAATCTTGACCGTTGGCAATGGAAGCTGAGTTATGAAGTGTTTTGCCTCTGTGTAGCTTCCATTTGGTAGTATGTTTTGACAAAGAATCTCCGGTGATGAGAATTTTCTGATGGAAATGATCGTTTATGGACAGGTCTTTGTTAAATTTGGAAGTGGTGGCAGAAAGCTCTTTGATGTCCATTCTGAGGTGGAACTTTAAGACCAACATGGACAAAATGATGTCCTCCTGTGGCAATGGGATAATTGCCCTGGTCAGTTCTTTTCTGGAGTTTAGAATATAACTCACTAAATTCTCTTTAAACATCAGTCCCGGGAACAGAATTATGATTTTTCTTCACCTAGATCCCTTGAAATAGGAGAAAGAATTCTTCATCATTGGAACTCTCATTTCTATGTTCAACAAGATCTGAATATAATACAATAAGATCTTTCATTGAACAAGAGAATGGAGCTTTTAAAATTAGAGCTACTTTTCCAGTCTTAAAATGGACATTTATAGATGGTGAGAGAGTTTTCAATGGAGAGCTTAAGATGAAGAAACTTTACATGATTTATCCCAGTAATCTAATCAATCCAATCTAGGTGCCACACAAGGACAAACAACCTTAGATGAAGTAAGCAGATGCTTGAAAAGGAAGAAGTAGCTTTGAATTGGTCTTGATGGTTCTTCGCTCCTGATGACATGTTTCTTTTTTCTAGGTCAACAGTTGTGAGTTTGCATTCATATCTTTATCAGCCCATGAAAATGACTTGAGGTCTCTCTCTCTCTCTCTCTCTCTCTCTCTCTCTCTCTCGCACAGAGGTGTGGATATGTGCACCCACTTCAGTTTTTAGTTTGTGACTTGGGATCCCAGAAATCAATCTGTATTACAGCCCGATGTACATAATCTCCTTCTGTACAATTCCCAACTCATATTCCAAAGTGAACTCACTGGATAAGAGTAACCATTTTTTTGATCTTGTAGGGTTCCTGACTCCTTGCCTTGCCTCCATGATGAAGTCATCGCAGCTGCTGTAGGTGCAAGCACAAATTTATCCCCAGATCAGAAGACATTGCAGGTTGCCTTTATTTTACTTCTCTGTTTGCTTAGAGAATGAATACATCTGAATCTAAGAACTATAGCTGCAGGGAACTGCCGGTCGAGGGGCTTTTGGCAGTATTGTTAAGGGCCTCAAAGCAGGTGAAGTTGACGATAATTCTTTCCTTAGTGAAGTGGGTTCAATTGATCCTTCACTTCTCGAAGGCATATTTTCTGAGCCTCTGACGCTGAAGACTTCCATTCCAAATCAAACCACTCATGATGAAGTAATTGAGCTTAATATAGGTCAGAGATCTCACCTTCACGTGATTGCTAGCTCGATTTACTTTTCTTTGCTCCTCCTCCTTGACATTCAACTTATTACTGCAGATGATATTGAAATTGATGAACCCTTGACTGTCTCTTCATCATCCCTTCAAACCAAGCATGATCAAAGTGGTAGAACATAATTTCTTTAAGCTACAATAGTTCTATGTATTTGAAGGCAGTTTTAATAGTTCCATTTTTGCTTTGCAGAAAGAAAGGGTGAGAGGGAAAGATTATTTGACGGTGCTAGTACTGCTACAGAACCAAGACCCAGGACTCGTGAAGAAATTATTGCCAAATATAGGAAAACTGGGGTAAATTGATTTGAATTAGTGGTCTAGATTATCTCAATCCTCTAATACTTTACATAACTTACAGTAGGCGTATTTCAGGATGCCTCTTCAGCAGCATCACAAGCTCGGGATAAACTTGTCGAACGCCAAGAGAAACTTGAGGTCGGATATTTTCCTTTCTTTTCGTGTCTATATTCATAAACTGGAAAAGCAATTTAAGCTTGAGGAGACCTATTGTGTTAAAATGAAACATATAGTATATGAGGAGGACCTTTTTTTTTTTGCTCTCTCTATCCTTCTCCCGTTAAACCGCACCCCCCTCCCCCCCTCGAGCTTTCACCTAAAATCCTCCCCCCTGGTTGTTGATAACTGCAGGTGTGAATGATTATTACTAAATTAGCCATCTACTTTTGCTTAAACGTTTAAAGACAATTGATTCTCGCCATTTAACTTTTCAGATGTGGTTGTCCCAAGATCGATAACAGTGTTATTTTCGTATGAAGGGCCCTAACTTATACTGTAGGAGTGGAGAATAATCCCACATCACCTTGAATAACTGTTAAAAGCTTAATGGGCCAAAGAGTAGATAGTGGAACGTTGAGTTGGAGAATTGTCAATTTTGGTTTTGAGTTGGCTTCAGAATTAACTTTTCTCATCACCCGTCTCTGCAATACCTTCCTCTAGACAGTCCTTATATATGGTAGGAGTCTTTTACTTTTGGAACGAACGTGCTAATGTTAAGACTTTGTCGCCATCTTTAACAGAGGATTAGCAGACGAACTGAAGAGCTGCAAAGTGGAGCTGAAGACTTTGCCTCCATGGCGGGTGAACTTGCAAAGAGAATGGAAAATCGGAAGTGGTGGAATATGTTCTGAAGGGTGGAGAATTAATATATGTTTTGCACCAATCAAAACCTACTGCAATCCTGGTTGTCCAGGGCTTTTTTAATGGCTAGCACATGCAAAGCCGTATTGTTTATAGGCATTACAGTTTCCCTCCATGCATGTACAGTATAAGAACACAAACTGAGGGAAACGGGGTATAACTTTGGTTAAAGAATGTTATTTATGAAATTTTGTGTATCAATATCTTAAAATGTAAATAAATCTCCTCTCTTTTTTACGGTCTTGATTTTTCAATGACCCGTCTGCTTGTAAAGAGGCTTGCCTCAAGTAACATTTGTTAC
Source organism: Eucalyptus curtisii (assembly GCA_017140595.1). NCBI lineage: Eukaryota > Viridiplantae > Streptophyta > Magnoliopsida > Myrtales > Myrtaceae > Eucalyptus > Eucalyptus curtisii. Next base: position 599,602 of record CM029503.1, read on the forward strand.
ATAATAGAAAACCGAGATTTTGTTTCGTTCCTCATGCCAAAAAAAGAGAATTATATCTTGCGATCTTAATTTTATAGTCCAGAAGTATTAGATGATACTGATACCTATGGCCCGATGCCCTTTAATTTTGTCCGTTGCTAACCTTTGCATCATGAGTTGTGTGGCTCACCCCTCGCACAACGACAGTTTAAGCTCTGATTTTTTGGTCTTCTCCAAGTGCTGATTTGGGAAAGTTGTGATGGTAACACTCGAGTTTTATGCATCCCTCGATCCATCGTAAGGACTTTTTCGGTATGACTGTGCATTCTAATCCTTGTTCTGTGAAGAATGGTTGAATTTCCTTCTGTCTCGGATAAATTGGTACCGAGATCCAGCGGCTTGTTGGTATAATCTGTATAGGTGATGTTCCCAGCTTCATCGCGGAAGCTGGTTGAGCAAAATGTGTATTTCGCTTTCATCGTTGGAGGAGTAAGTTTCGTTTCCTTCCACTGTTTGCGGACTTGGTCTCTTGATTTAGCATTCAATGAATGGTCTCCATGACCAGCGAGGGAGGACGGTGCTCTCCAGTATGGACACGCTAAAAAATTATTGATCAGGACACGTATCCGTCTTTGCTTTCGCCGACCAGAATGTGAGAAACGTGATCCTGTTTCATACTATGTTTAATTTTAGATAGACATAGTGGTGGAAATCGGAAAGAACCGGCCGCTTTATGACTTCTATTGATGCCTAATATTCCCTCATGGCAGATTAGGTTAGGCTCCGTCCTACTAGCTTTCGTACATGAGCCTAATCACGCATTATTCAATTCATACAACTCTTGCATGCGAGATGCGATGTGATTTGAGCGAGTGGAAAGATTATTGGGCTTCTTAATGACGAACGTATTATATGATGACCAGCAATGGCGTCAACTTTGTATTGCTTGAATGGACTTCTTGCTGTATTGGTTAGTTGAGTAATAGATTAATCGCAAAACCCACTACATGACAGAAGATTTATAAAAATGGTCCTAACATGTAGACAATATTTTAATCTTTTTTATTAAAAAATATACTGATAACGATGGAGTGTAACTTTGACATCCGAACTACGAAGGATATACGGGAATATCTATAGAGAGAGACATCCGAACTGTGAAGGATATACGGGAATATCTATAGAGAGAAAACCTCTTATTAGATTAGTGATGGAAAATTCTCAAATGCGAAAAATTGAAGAAGGGTTAAGAAAGTAGTAAAACTATAAAAAATTTTCGAATCACGAAAAATGAAAATATATTGTATGCTAAAGATTACATCCTACAACAACAAATCAAGTTACCCTATGATACAGAAGTACTATTGCAAAAATACGAATTCCGCATCTGACCTCAAAATTAAAAATTAAAAGTCCCATTTCCATCTATACCACACTCTTAATGACAAAACAAAATCAAAAAAAGTCATCAAATCGTAATATTCATTTTTCAAAGTCATGACGTCTCACGCGCTTTCCTCGTCGAGAAGAGAGCGCGTTGGAATTCAACACTTTGGAAAGGAATTTTTCCAAAGCACCGACATGACATTATGCACCGCGACTTAATACGGACCCAATGACAATCATTTGCCGGAACCGTGAAGTTGAAAAAATTACCAAATCCCATAGAAAAGGTCAAGGAGATGAAAAACCATTGCGTTTGAGAATTGATCTGCTCTGTCCGACTCCTCTCATCTACTACTACTCCGATTACGACCATGACTCCATCAAAAAAGCAACTTCCAAAATATGGAATTGCTTTCTAAGTGGCTTCTCGGAATGGACCCTCGCGTTCTTCACGTTGAAAACCGGCCATCAAAAAGAGGATTTCAAGAAGGAAAAAACCACATATGACTCGCATGCCAAGTGGGCATTGAAAAGAAGTTCCAAAGCAGCTGTACACATCTGACTCAGGCTCGTCCGCACGAAGGGAGAATCCACGAGCAAGAATTGACCACGTCGGTCGCCTCCCCGACCTTTCACACGTGGGGGGGACCACCTCCGTGGACTGGTGGTCGAGGTATGATTCTTTGCTTCTCACACTTCTCAGCAGGACAGCTCCTATGACCCCGCCAATGGGAATCAACCCTATGCCGACCTCCACCACGCCTTCATTTATAACTCCATAGGATTGCTGGGTGGTGGTTAGAGGCGGCCTCGGATCGTGTAATTCAGCATCGGATCAGAAGGGACAGAGCGCAGAGAGAGAGAGAGAGAGGACAAACAACAAGCGGCACAGTTCTTGTACCTTTTGGTTGCTGGCTGTGGAGGAGAGGAGCCCTTGTGTTATCTCCTCATATCCCTTTCTTTCCTCTCTAAAGTTTGAACCTTTAACGTTGTCTACCTCTCCCTCTCTGTCTCTCTCTGATAAACTTGAGAGAGACCCAGAAAGCTGAGACCAAGCATTGTTATTAGCTTCTGGGTCTTCAATGGCAAGCTTGATGTTCTCAGAATGTGGCCTTAAACCCCTCCCCAGGATATACCCTAACCCCAGAACTGGCCTCACATCTGGCAGAACCACGGTTTCAGCCAGGATCAGACCTTTTCAATCGTGCAAGAAGCATGCTCTTGGCCCCTCGTTGAAGGCCTCGAGCGGGTCGAGGGAAAGGAACTGGGCACTGAATGTGAGCACACCAGTGAAACCCACATCACTTGGGGAGGAAGCACGGGAAGAAGGCGGAATCAATGGGCTCGGCGAAGAGCCCGGTCGGTTCGACCCCAGCGCGCCTCCCCCCTTCAAATTGGCCGATATCAGAGCAGCCATTCCGAAGCATTGTTGGGTGAAGAACCCGTGGAGGTCAATGAGCTATGTGGTGAGAGATGTGGCGGTGGTTATTGGATTAGCTGCTGTTGCTGCCTATTTCAACAACTGGGTTGTTTGGCCACTCTACTGGTTAGCTCAGGGAACCATGTTCTGGGCTCTCTTTGTTCTCGGCCATGATTGGTAATCATCACAAACACCTTTTCAATTCTTGAATCGTGGAAGAAACCGTCATGACTTTGAACAATGAATCTTTTATCTCGGAGTCGTTGTAATGTTTTTTTCAATCCATTGAAATGGGGATCTCTTTGGCAACTCTGTTTTAATTGGACCTGTTTGGACATTTCCACGTTTACATAAGATGTTAATTCCGTTTGCTTTCAGAATACTTTGCTGTGAAGTACATGAATTTTCAGACATCTTGCATTGGGAATTTAGATTCGTATCTGTGTTGTAAAAAGTTTTGTGCTTGTGATGTGCAGTGGTCATGGCAGTTTCTCTAATAATCCGAAGCTAAACAGTGTGGTTGGACATTTGCTTCATTCTTCAATCCTTGTCCCGTATCACGGATGGTCAGTTGCTAAAAGATTTCTGACTCATTCTGAATTAGATAGCCATCCTGCTTCAATAAATTGCCTGATCACCAATTTGGTCTCATCCTCCATGAAAACTGCAGGAGAATCAGCCACAGAACTCACCACCAGAACCACGGACATGTTGAGAACGACGAATCATGGCATCCGGTAATATAAACATGGGAATTCCTCCCGTTTTCTGTCCATTTGGTTTCTCCAAATGTATTAACGAGCTTTTTCTTTTAAATTGTTTCTTCAGTTGTCGGAGAGGATATATAATAGTCTGGATAGTGTCACCAGATTGATGAGGTTCACCCTGCCATTCCCCATGTTGGCTTACCCTATCTATCTGGTAAAGCCCTTTTTCTTCTGTATCTGCTAATATTGTGGGGACTAATAATTTACTGTTTCCTACGATAGTTGATTGGCAGGTTTTGTTAACGTTGTTTGTATGTTGGTGATGTTTGGTGTGATGATGAAATTGCCAGTGGGGTCGAAGTCCTGGAAAGAAAGGCTCTCATTTCAACCCGAAGAGCGACTTATTTGTCCCGAATGAGAGGAAAGATGTGATCACATCAACTGCTTGTTGGACTGCAATGGTTGCGGTCCTTGCATGCCTTTCCTTTGTTATGGGCCCTGTTCAGCTGCTCAAGCTCTATGGTGTTCCTTACTTTGTAAGCTCTCTCTCTCTCTCTCTCTCTCTCTCTCTCTGATTGTGTGTGTTTTCTAAGTGTTTGACGAAATTCTGATCCTGAATTTGGGTGCAGATGTTTGTTGCATGGTTGGATGTGGTGACTTATCTGCATCACCATGGCCATGACGGGAAATTACCATGGTACCGTGGCGAGGTAAACTCTTGGATTATCTCTACCTTTTTACCTCCAAATTTGGAGAGCTGGTAATTCAATGCTTCATTGTCGTGAAGGAATATCATAGTCCCTTCTTTTTTTTTTTTGGCTAACGTGTGATCTTTATTAGCCAATGAATGAAGAGAATGGCCCTTTTGTGATATCATACACCGTACCTTTTTGTAAGTTTTTGAAAGTATCTGTATCTTGAACTAATGTGAGATGCGAAAAGTCAGTTAGAGTGGGGTCGACTTCGAGCTAATAATGTTTATGTCATGCTCAATTTTCATGGCCTTGTATACTAGAGAGAGAGAGAGAGAGAGAGAGAGAGAGAGATTAATTTTAGTGGTTGATAGAGAATAGATTGAGGTTCATTCGTTGTTACAGATATCATTCGGATAGAGCTCATAGATTTATTGTTCTCTGGACCGCAGGAATGGAGTTATCTGAGAGGAGGGCTCACAACCCTTGACCGTGATTATGGATGGATCAACAACATCCACCATGACATCGGGACCCATGTGGTTCATCACCTCTTCCCTCAGATTCCACACTACCACTTGATAGAAGCAGTGAGTAACTAGTATTTGATTTTCCTTCTTTCTGGCTAAATCAATAATCACTCGTGAGTAAGAATTTTATTTTCTGAGTTATTATTCCACTTCCACTGCAAGATAATCTCTGATATTTTTGCTCATACATTTGCAGACTGAAGCAGCTAAGCCAGTGCTTGGCAAGTACTACAGAGAACCAAAGAAATCTGGGCCTCTCCCACTTCACTTGCTCAGGGTCCTCACAAAGAGCATGAAGGAGGATCACTATGTGAGTGATTCTGGAGATATTGTGTACTACCAAACAGACCCTAAGCTCACTGGGTCTAACACAAACAAATGAGAATGAGGATGAAATGGACTTTCCTGATACCCAAGACCAATGCCAGAGCCTGCTGATATGACAATTCTTTCAGACCATCCATTTGGCGTCCCCCCTTTATCCCTGCAGGCGTGTAAACAATTATGCCGCCATCCATTCTTTTGTGCATCCAACAATGGAGAGCTAGATGTTTCTGAAGATTTTTCCTTCAGAGGTCTATCTTGTAGCACGGGGATTATAGAGTTTTTCTTATGTAATTGGAGGGAAAGAACATCCCTAACTCCCTTTGAAGTGAAAAAGGCAAAAGAGAAGTTCTTTCCTTGCCATTAGCCCTGCATGGCGGCCTTGCATGATTATTTTCAGGGTACCCTACAAGTTACCTTTACAGGAACCACTCTTTAAGTAATGGTTCTTTATCCATCCATAATTATCTAATATTTATGCAACTTTCATCTCAAGATAAATAATTCTCCTAGTTGGCTTGCAAAGATCGATAGAGAAGCTGTTAAGAGGGGATCATTCATCGTTCACATAAAAAAAAAAAAAAAAAAAAAAAATAATAATAATAATAATAATAATAAAAAAAAAAAGGAAGTTACTGAGAGGAATCAGAGAGTAAAAACAGAGATCTTTCCATTGAGAATGAAAGACAATGTTCTAAAGAGAGAATTCAATTGAATGCAGATTACAGGGAAAAATTGAAATACCACACGTCTCAATACCAAATCTGTAGACCAAAAGCTAAATAATGCCCTATTCCTCAACAATCAATGACGCATGGAATTTACGGCTTTCATGAATGAGGATATCTGCATCAAATCCTTCTGGATGCCATCTGAAGCACAAATTCCACTGCTAACATCAACACCATGAGGTTTGAGAGTGGTGAGAGCTTCACAAACATTGTCATGATTTATCCCTCCAGCCAGGAGCCACCCATGCTTACTTTTGATTTCTGGTAACTTAAATTGGCCCCAATTAAATCCTTTGCCACTGCCAGCAAAATTTAGAATCAAGCAAATGGAATGAGGTCGCCACATGCAGTAATATGCTGACACAAGGGACTAAAAGAACGCTTGCTATTCCCCTCCACAAGCAGCACACGAGCAAATACTTGCTCATTCCATACACCAACATGCACAGGAACACCCACAAATGCACTCCAAATTCATCACAGTTGGGAACCCCCCGTGAAGAAATTGATAACAAGGCCTGCCTCCAGTGAGATAATAAGATTCTTGCTAGGCGAGAAAGCTTCCGCCAATTGCTAACTAAGAATGGCATAAGCAAGAATTGCTCTTACCTGCCACCTTGGGCACTATCGACCAGGATCCAGTCAACTAAAGAAGATTCTCCATTGGAAATCTGATTCAAAAGGTGGCCTTCCTCATTTGCATGGAGAACATAGATTATCTCTTTCTCTTGGGCTAAAACTGAAAAGGCTGCCCGAGAACCGTTCCCATGAAGCTGCACTACTTCAAAATGTTACCAGGTCACAAGTTGTCACATTGAAGACAAGATTGTCAGGACCAGATGAGCATGTACCTGAACATATTCAAGATTCGTTGCATCAGAAGCATTTAGTATGGTGTCGGCATCATCATCCACAAAGACGCCAACTGGCAGAGCCCCGTATTCTCTTGCGACTTTTGAAATCTCCTTGGCCGTTGAAAGTGATATGGAGCGCTTCGAGTTTGGCCATAGAATCATTCCAATAAAATTCGCACCAGCTTCTGCAGCTGCAGCGGCATCTCTAGGCGATGTGATTCCACACATCTTTACCAAAGGCCACCTGGTTTTTTGTTCCTCATCTTTCGAGGAGGCTTCAATTGTTAATTGAGCAAACCTGCAAGTAACTTTACCTTTCATGTATGTACTCTTTCTTGACAAAACCCGTTCAGCAACATTTGAACCTACAAATACAAAAAAAAATATGAAAGTGAACAAATATATCAAATAACTAGAGGAGATTTACTGCTCACTGGGGGAATTCCAAAAATATATATATATGTTCAATGAATGTGTACAGAGAGATGGAGAAAGAGAAGACAGGGTGTTGAACTTGAACTTTTGGGATAACAAAATGAGCAACATAAGATTCTAATGGGTTGGACATTATCTGAAAACACATACCTGGGATTTGTATCCTCGGTGTAATTACAACTTTGGGTTGAACATACCCAGCTGCTAACCCTGGGAACAGCAAATTATGAAATTAGCGCATTACAGTTTCATCCAGTAAACGTGGTGATGACAGATGAGGAAAGTCACCAACATAACATGGTCACTCATTGTAGGAGACAGAGAGATGAGTTTGTCCGGTATTCTCGAATCTGATTTTGTAGACAACTTGGCATTTTCAAAATGGCCCTAGTTCAAGCATACAATCGACTGAAGGAATCATCTTCCCATGATCCAGCCAGTGAATGGTGATTCAAATGCCTTGTCAAGCTAGCATTGCTTATCATGGCACTGATACTTTTCGAAAAGGACAAAAGAATGCCTCATGCTAAACATAGACAAGAGCTTCCACATAGATGATTGCCGATTGTAGAAAAGAAAATGCCAATTCTTGTTATCTAGGCACTCCAAAGAAGCTGAAAATTTTCTGGAGTTGAAAATGCGGCTTCATGCAACATCTTTTACAGTCAAATGTAGTAGTTCTAATACTCCCATTGTAAATATGCCAATATAAACTCCATTAAGATAAAATTATTCCCCCGCATATGAGAAGGGCCATTTGCATACTCAAAACAAACTTTTTAAAATTTTCAGGACTATAACCATATAAGCACGCAGACAATCATAACGGAACTTTATTTAAATCAAGACGAAAGGGAGGGGATATTCCGAGTTGTGCGTGAAGCATTTACAGGAGGGTGTGAGCATCAAGAAGGATGAAAATTGGAAAACACAAATGCTTCTTCATGAAAAAGCACAATGACAGTTTCACACCCGTTTCCTTCCAGTCAAGTTGACGTTTTTTAACCTCTTAAAACTAGCAAACAACGCATTCGTTCGCACCAAGAACCAAACAAGAGAGCGGGGATAAAAGGGTGGAGATCAGCGCAACGTCTCTCAGGAAATTCAGCGAACGCTTGATGTGCAACAAAAGAATGTCATCGGCACTCGTGCAGTCGTTCTGTACCCGGTGAATGAAGGAAAGTCGCGAGCTTTAAACGACCCAAAGAAAGCTAAGAACGTCAGACCCACGATCCATCCATCGCGCAGAGAGAGAGAGAGAGAGAGAGACCTGCGAGCATGGTCGATGGTTCGTAGCTCCAACGTTCGAGAGGGATGCTCTGCTCCGCTCCTGCTGCAGAGATTACTCTGCACACGACTTATCAATGAAATTCTTATAAGATAAATATTAATGGGGAAAAAGAAATCTTGATATGTCGATCTTATTTGGAAATGAAACTGCGTGGGGTAAGATAATTCACGCGTGGATAAATACGATTTTTTTTTTTCCAATTAATATGGTGTTTCACTGAATAATAAATTATATAGGGTTATTGGTTTGACAAAATCGGTGTGCCTATATAAATTAGCGCGCTAAATTACTTAGTTAAAAAACTAAATAGCAATTATCTCTATCTATTTTTAAAATTATGTCTCACCATAGTAATATCGTCCACTATTTTTTCTGATTGTATTTTCGTTGACTCGACAATTTTTTCTTTTTACTTTCAATTTTTTTAAAATGTGATTGACATAATTATGCTCCATTAGCATGATGTATTTAGATTATGTTAGAAACTTAGAATTATGATTGTGGCTCTATGGGTTTTTGGGGTGGGGAGAGAAAATAAGAGAAATCACCAACAAAAAAATTCTCAATACCAAACCAGATTAAGCCAAAAAAAAAAAATATACACAAATGTGGAGTATTTTGTAATAATTTAGTTATATAATTTTCAAATGTCAATTAATACTAAACTAAATTAAGCAAAACCTCTAGTTCTATTAAGCGAAATCTCTGCTCAATACCTTAAAAAAATGCACTCTAAACAATGCATCCATTCAAGTTCTTTAACAAATTACATAATTTCTTATTGAAAAAAGTTACGGTTATTACTACTACAAAAACTCTAATTTGGTATAATTTTACACCGATACATTCATGCCATACCTACTCTAAACAAATTGTCATAAAAAATCTCAAAATTTGGAGTGACCGTAGCATGATTGTACCAGTTTGGAGTAAATTTGGACGATCTTTAACCTCGAAATCCACTTCCACTGACTTGACGCTTATCTATCGTTTCATCTTCTTGCTTTCTTGCCTTGTGAAAAGTGCTCTTGCTCTATCTATCGTTTCATCTTCTTGCTTGCTCCATAAGCCTTCAATAAAACAAACACGATAAATGGTCGTTCTTCTATTAGCTAGGAATGGACTAGCTAAGGAATTTTATCCACTAATCAATAAAATGGAGGCACCAAGACAATTTATATGACAAATATAGCTATCTCACAAATTAAATTTGAACCGAAGACCTGATAGTTAATCTAGAGTAAAGTGAGTATGGGTATACCTATTTGTGAATTTTTTGTCGTACAAAAATTAATTTAAGGCAAATGTGATACGGGTATATTAATTTAAGATATTTGGCAGCTTTAGCCCAAAATCACATGAAAATTACTCAAAAAAAGAAAACAGTCACATGTCCTAATCGAGCCCAACGGGCCAAAACCGCACGCCTTCGCTTCGGTTCTGTCCTTTTGTCTTTCTCTTTCCCGCACGCATCCCATTTATCAATAATTTATTCAAAATCTTTTGCCCCAAAAAAAGAAAAAAAAAAAAGAAAGATGATCCCAAAAGCCCAATGGGCCAAATCCCCAGGCCCAAGTTCCAGATCTCTCTAGAGACAGAGAGATGGGACCGCCCACCATTTTTCGCCTATTCCCATTTTATTTATCAATTAATCTTTTTTCCTTTTCTCTCTTTTGTCAATTTTTGCAATGGACGACGAGAGATGAATGATGATGGTGGTGGTGGTGGTGGGCGCGGGCTGGCGAGATTCCACTGGCTCCTTCGTACAAATCTCAAAGAGATAAAAAAAAGGCCACACCTTTATAAAGTGGAGGGAGGAATCGGTCAATCGGACAACCTCGCGTCCCTTTTGAAAATTCAGCGCATGGGCGGCTCCCCCCCGGAATTGAAATCTCAATTTTTCCGAAGGGACGGTGGGCCCCCGGGCGTCATTATGGTCGCGATCAGAAAATTTCCTTCCCACCCCGCACCTCCCCGGGGGCCCACACGTGGGTTCTGAATTTTCCGACCGTCCAAATTAATGATTCCCAAAAACGACTCCTCCCTTTTCTGGAGAAAAAGAAAAAAAGAGAGAGAGTTCTTTTTCCGGGAAAGTGGCACAGAGAATCCGGTACCTCGCGCTCCTCTTCTTGTCCTTTAACCACGTCCACGAATCGTGACACGGACTGTTCCTTCTTACCCTTTGATGTTTCGGTACAGTACATGCTCGGATGGTAACGGAACCATCTTCGATCCTCGTCTCCGACCGGCTCGGCTCGGCTTTCCATATGGAGGTCCGGATCCCGCTCCGTGCATGTACTCGCGCTGTTCGATGGTGGAGCGCAATTGCCACAACGGCACGGCACCATCTTAAGGTCCAATGCTACGGAGAGCCATATTCAACGATGTTGATCGACAGGAAAACGGGCATTCATCAAACAAATTCAGAGGAAGCAAAATGATAAAAGAGAGATCTTCGTCTGATGGGAAGAAAATGCAGCTCGATGAGAATTTAAGATTACAGAATAGATGAGGAACCTCATTATATATTTTGCCTGATGAAAGAAACATCGACACCCACCACACCCCAACAGAGGGGATGAAAAATTAAAACAATAATACAATACTAACAAAAGAATTTTTGCCTTCATCTCTTCTTTTAAGCCTTCGAAAGCATCATTATCTAAGTTGGGCAAGAAACCAAATTCTCTTCCTTCCCCAAATTTTCGCTGTCCAGCTAAGAGCCTGAATCTCAAACTCAATACTGTTTCCTTCTTTCCTCCAGCTAACTTCTAAGAAAGTGCTGTTTGTAAGAATATAAAGAATGTCAAACAAGTCATCTTAAGCCATCAGGAGAGAGTTCTTGTGGTGCTCTTCGCTTTAATTATGCCACCATCTGCTCCTGTTCTATGTACAGATACTGTGGATACCCTTCGGGCGGAGCCACATCCTTCACCAATGAACCAACCCACGACACGTCTGGCTCGTCAGCACTGGGAGCCGCCACATTGTTTGGGTTCGCCATACTGTTGTTTCTAAAGCCGAAGGAAGCAGACTTCCTAAGCTTGTTGAGCTCGTCTCCTTGAACACCCCAATCCAACTTCCCATCAGGCGAGCCCCAGTCCGAAAGGTTGGACATCCTAGGAGGAGAATTAGCAGGTCCCATGAGTCCAGACCGTTGACCCACTGCTCCACGGTCAATGAAGCTCTGGCTCCGCTTCGTCATAGCAGCAGACCGTGAATTCATGACTGCTGCAGCAACTGCACTGGATGAGTCGAACCCAAAAGAAGAGGTCTTCCTCACAGGAGAGGACGACAAGCTGCTAGATGGGTAGCTTGCACGGAGTTGGTTCAAATTCGAAATTTTAAGCCCTGTGGGAGATTGCAACTGGGTAGGAGTCGATGCTTTCATCGACATCCCCTGCAACGGAGACAAAAGAGAAGTGTCCAGAGATCCAAACACATCATCAAGGTTAGTGGGCTTCAGTTCCACGGTTCTGCCAAATTCCGAGTTCCACATATGAGAGGGCGACGAGAGACGAGAAATCTCTTCTCTCAGTTGCTGCTGCTGAGAAGCTTGCTTTTCCAGCCCGAGAAATTCCAACTCAAAATCGAAGTCCCGAGCACTCAGAGCCGTCTTCAGCCGGCTGCCAGGAAGCTGCAGACTTGGTGGGGTCAGGTTAATTTTGTTCTGCCACAAGTTCATGCCCTTGGGCGAAGATGAGGGAGCCAAAGGTGACATGGGGGGCGTGGAAGTAGCAGGCAAAGGCAGAGATGGTGAATTAAGGGATAAGGGGCTCAGGGTTGTCATGTCTAGGGCATTAGCTGAAAAGGACTTGGGTGAGGGCATAGCAGAACCTGTGGAAGCATACACGGGACGCAATTCTTCGGACTTGTGAGCAAAGAAGCAAACTTTGCGAGTACAACCAGTTTCATCCTTGCACAGCCGGGTTCGGTATTGCGCTGGGTGAAGCCACGACTCGAAGACTCCATGAGCATACTCACAAGCATCCCCCCTTGTGCACGAACCCTTGCGAAACTCAGGACAAGGGACACAGCTGTAAGGGTACTTGCGCGGGTCCCTCCTCCTTGCGTTCTCCCCAGGGTGCACGAACGGGCACTCGGTCCAGTCGTGGGAGTAAGCCCTTGAGCAAGGCTTCACCTTGAAAGCGTACATCCGGAACTCATCGGTACTGTAGAACCCGTTGTTTATGTCGGGCAGAGAGACATCAACAGGATACTCTTTCTTCTCGCTTCCCTCCTTTGGAAGCACGACTAGCTTCTCCTCTCCTTCTATTATGTCAAAGGATTGGTCACCTTCCACTACGTAGTTTTCACCTTTCAGCAACGATCTAACAAACTTATTTCTGGAATTGCAGCGAGACTTCCCGGCCGGGGCAAGCACATCGATGGGCATATTTCCATTGCCATCTACAGAATTAATATCTGCTGAGGCCTCGATCAAGAGCTTCACAATTTCAAGTGAAGAACTGGACCCACCCGTGGCTGCACAATGGAGGGCGGTCACCTTGTCAGACCCACAAGACCTGTTGACATCAACTCTGGCGGTCTCGATTATGTATTTCAAGACCTTAGTGCTTCCAAACAAAGCAGAGATCATCAATGGAGTCCTCTCCTCAAAACCCATCTTCTTCGACCCGATTCTCCTACCATACCAAAAGCTGGCCTCATCAACGTCACAGCCCTTCTCTTCCACTTCACTTTTGAACAACAAGAGATCGTCCGAGGCCGCCAATTCGAGCAAGGCAGAGCATTTACGGGGTGCTTTGCCATCCGTCTTGTGGAATTCACCGTCCATGCCCAAACTCGAGGGGAAAAGTTTGCCCTTCGAAGAACCGTTGCACATAATCGACTCCTGCATAATTATGACCACAAGACATTTAATGAACTCCTCAAATCATTCCTCGCCAAGATCAGCACGCAAGCACGGCATCAGTAACTTACCAACATAGGAAGATGAGCTAACTCTAGTTTCGTATGTTGCAAAACAGGAAACGGAAACTAAGGGTAAACCAAAGATGACCCAGAATTCCCCTATAACATGCCTCACAACACCGCCTTAATTTCCCAACCAAGAAGCAGAAAAGTCGACGATACCAAAAGCCGACAGCGATATAAAACTCCCTTAAAGAGAGTCAATCTCACCCGAAACAAAGACCCAGTCCAACAACATCACAATCCGTCAACGTTCCTTACACGAAAAGGAACGGCCAAGGAACCCCACAGAGAAAAGAACGAGTCCAAACAAGCAAACCCAACAGAACAAGATTCAAACTTTAACACCCATAAACAAACCCATCAAATTTCCTCGCTAACCCATCAAAC